>JAECXG010000823.1:2455808-3683712 GCA_018152135.1 Drosophila paulistorum
AATCGTAAGCCATAGAGTCTAAATTAATTGGAATAGAAGTTTTTGCGCAGCTAATCAAGTGGATCAATGTTAGCTCAGACTTAACTATGCTTAAAATGTTAAAAATGTATTAATTTTTTAAGAATTGTCGTGGAATTCCGAGTATTTCTTGCATTCCTCCCATAGCTGAAGGTGTTGTGGACAAAAGGAACAAATGTCGCAGTTCCATTCCCTTTGTTACACGGTGCGGTACTCAAATATTTAAATGAATGTTTTGCTGCACTCATCCATTTATTCACGCACCATAAACTAAGGACGAATTTATTTCAAGGGACATTCGCAAAGTACTACAATAAAAATAATAAAATTAATGGCCGAAGCTTGTGATGCTAGTTGAATTTGGTGTTTGCACTGGATTTCGATGTACAACAGCAGGTAGAGGCTACTGGAGTACAGGTAGAAACCGTTACCGAATTAAATATGCAATACATTTCAAATTTAGATCACATGCAGGAGGAGATTTAGAGCGAAGTTGGAGCAACCGCGGACAAAATAATTTCAGCCATTTGCCAGATTTTGAGTGCAGCTGCTGCCCTCTGCATAGATTTCGCATTGCCAATGCATTGTAATTTACGCGACAATTGCAATAAACATTAGTTCATTTGTTACGCAATGTTCTGTGCCCAATTTCCCCCCAAACCCGTCGCAACGTCCCGCCGACTGGCTTGGTTGCCAGTTGTATGTGGCTGGCATACATTAAATTAATTACTCATGTTATTATTTTGGCCGAAATGAAGTACGCAACAATTTATATTCGCGGCTACATGAGATTAGAAGTACCTGCGGTGACCCACTCTGTCGACTGCCCACCGCTACAAGCGCTTCCATTTCCCCCCACCAGGCTTCTACTGCAACCATTTTGCGTTATTAGTCAAAAATGCACCAGAATGTACAATTTCGAAATCAAAATGCTAAAATTTATCCCGAGTGCATCTCTGTTAGCAATTAACGCAAATTTATGATCAACTAATTTTAAAAGTTCCTCGTCCTGTGCATAAAATAGCAATTAACTGTATATACATACATACATACATATAAGGCCACCAGTCTAAAAGTCTGCTTCCAAATGTGACATCTTGTTTAAGCAGCTATGGTCAACAACAGCGCCACAGTTTAGCCCGATCCACTTGGTTTGGGATTGTTCAACCCTATTAGTTGCGGACTTCCTTCATATTCAAATTTAGAATCTAACTCTAAAGTTTCCGGATCTGAAATTATTCGCGTCTCTGGCTTAGACCGTTCTCAGTGAAAGTTTTGGCATAAAAAACGGGTCTGTTCCACTCACCTTCTCGTCTTAGAGGTAGATGAATGAAAACGACATATACATATAACTGCTTCCAATAAATAAGCTGTTTGATGTTTAAGCAAAATGTAGGTAACAGGGAGAAGGAAGCCTTTCTGACCCCATAAAGTATATACCAGTATGGATATTGTTGATCAGCATCAACAGACCAGTCGATCTAGCCATGCCCGTCCGTCCGTATGAACACCTAGTTCTCGAAGACTATAAGAGCTAGAGTCACCAAATTTGGTATGTAGAGTCGTTTAGCGATCGAGTTTGATTCAAATTTTCCACCTCCACTTCTGCCTCCGTAAATTAGATAAAATCGATTTTTTAAAGGCTTTAGTATATACGAAATTTGGTATGTATGTATATATACTAACTACTTTTGTTTGTTTAAAAATTTTGACATGCCCACTTCCGCCTCAAAAAATTGATTTTCTGGACAACTAATTAAGTTAAAGTCACGAAGACTTGTTTAGTAAGGGCACAGATGATGATTATTTAAAATTTTTGCCTCGCCCACTTCTGCCCCTATTAGTTAAAAAATACCGATTGCCTCCCGAAATTTTTGACTATCGAAATCAAATTAAGCACAGCTGTTAGTTTTACCCCCCAAATAGAAACCAAATGCTATTAAAATTGGACTAGAAACATATCAAATAATCATTGTGATGCTGGTAGGATAATGGCGGCACTAGAGGGCTTATGTGTTTGTATTACACAGGCCGACATTTTAGAGGTCATAAAAAGTGTTTTAAGTTCAATTATGTGTTTTATAGTAATTTGTCCATTACGTCAGTATTTCGAAAAAAAATGCGTTGGAATTATTTAAAATGACCTCATTTGCAATATTTGATTGTATGATATAAACAAATTATTATGCTAAAAACATTATTAGGTATGATTTAAAATCAATTTACGAAATATCAAAGTGGTGTCGCTTTGTTATAATGCATAATGTCTTACACTTTGTAAAATATGAACCAAAAAGTAAGGCAAAAAGTAGTAGGCTTTATTAGTAAGGTTTGCAAACAAGAGTTCTTTTTCTTGAACAGTAAGTTCTACACCTCTCAAGTTAACGTCATGAAAAATCATGTCGGCCTGTGTTATCTTCTAATATAAAAATTTTAATGTAAAACTTTTTAAAGTTCAAAATGATATGCACTTTATGATTGATTATTCAAGATAGCCAAAGTCGAGCTGCAAAATACTTAAGCAGTATTTAGATTCTATTTTGGCTAGGCTTAATTAGCCTTTCGCAATATGAAAAAAATTTTATATTTCAAAGTTCCTATCCAAATGTCCTTCAGGATTGAACCGTGAAGAACAACAAGAATAGTTTTCTACTCATTCTCTTATACACATAAAGCTATTTCATAGCGAAAATCCCAGACAAATATTACTCGTACGTAATCTTGGGGTTAGATTCGAGATAAAAATCATTTTTCTCTGATCCCTCATTGCTGGTAACATTAATTAATTAACTTTTGTTGAACTAAACTTAAAGCGAATGTGTTCTTTTTGTTAAAGGTACTGAGCTTCGGACCAATGGTTCATGTGTATCTGCGAGCCTGTGTGTGTGTGAGGATTCGTCTGGAGTTTTGTTTATGCTGCTGTATAATGTCCTTATGGCCCTTTTTAGTGTAACAAATTACGTCTGCAAACGCCACTCACTTACCAGAACCCATTTTCATCTCCGGGCTGCAATCTTTAGTTTATGGCGCACTCACCATCATTTGTCCATGGTACCGTTGCTCGTTTACCGCATCGTAATGTCACTTCAACAAATCACACCAACTTGGTCCATAAATTGTTTTGTTAATACCAATTAGGCAGCTTCGGTAAAGAACTTTTTAACGGGCAAACATAAGCCATATTGATTTTCTTCACGTCAATTGCTAAGAATTTTGTTAGGTTCATTAATAACCTTACTGAAACAGAACTTGAGGGATAAAACAAGCCCTACCAGTGACACTTCATTTATAATATATTTATTATTTTTATAATAAGAAATAAGAAACAAAAATTTTACTGTACAGTATGAATTCACTAAAATGATTTGTGCGACACATAAAAACTACGCATACAAAATGGTATTGGTTATTTACGTGCCAGCACATCCCATCTGGTGGACTATGGGAGTGAATCAAAGGAACATGGACGTCGGACGATGTGAGAGTGTGCGGCAGCGTTCGCCACTTTGGGGCGAGAATTTATGGCAGCTTTTTTCAGCTGCAGGTATGCGCTTTTCCGGCACCGGCCAAGCACTTAATTGATGTTGTGTCGCGTAAATTATAAACAAAACAAAGATTAAAGTGGACTCTAGCTGGGGGGACAAGAGCTGCTTCTTTCGGTTTGGTTGGCGGATGCGGAAATGCTTTCATCGCCAGCGGTGTCCCATAAAGAAAAACCACGCTCAGCCATTCGGTGTGCCTTTGTAGGACCATCTCCTCACATACGCCCTACCCTACGATACGCATCCACATACTGAAGAGGCTAAGCAGGAGGTCAAGCGTAAAAGTGGCGCGTTGGTTCCGGCCGGATGTCCTTCCGACCCTCCTTAGACTGCGGACCAGAAGCTTTCTGCGCATGCAAGTTTCGTTTTTTGCATTGGAAAGTGCTCTCCAAGTGGTCTCCACTGAAGGTGGCACTATACTTATTCCTGAATGTGGTCCTCAGTTGTCTAATACCGCTTCATCTGTGCCATATAAGGAGAAAAAGGGGTGAACTAGACTTTGCAGAAACAAAGTGCTTTTAATTGTAAACATGCTTTATGACAGGTCAATAAACATTTTGCATGTTCTATCGATATTCATTTTCATTCAAAGTTTACCAAAGTCCTAGGGAAGATATACTTATCTTCCTATACAAATGATATACAGTGGAACCTCGGTTACGAACTTTTCGAACAAATATTTTTTGGAAAAAATTCTGCTTAACGAACAAAGTTTCGGTTAACGACCAACAACAAGGGTGGAAACCTCAATTGCACGTATGTATGTATGTAAAATTTCTTTCTGTGTTAAGTAATGAAACTGGGGAAGTCCCGAGAAAAAATGTCTTCTAAACTCTCTTGTTTCATTTCAGACATCTTGCTTTTAATAAAAGCTAAATTAATAATATAATAATAAAATATATATGTACATACATATAATACAAATTCTTGAAAATTTTTGATGCATGTTATGTTCGTTTTTTTTAAAAACAGTTATGTGTATTATTTTTCAACCTGGAAAGCATTAAGTAATTTTACATTGATTCATTTGGGAAAAGTGGTTTCGCTTAACGGACAAGATGGTTGTCAACCGACGGTCCGGTAGCTTTCTAAGAATTCTGTCTAGCCTATCCTTATACATCGGGGATACGATAAGATATATGTACATATAGACATTAGAGATCTATCAAATACATAGCTAGGACAATGCATGTGGGAATGGATTTATTATATGGATATTTTTGGCACTGTATTAAAAATTTTATCAATAGTGCAAAATATATGAATGAAAAGACTGCTGGGAAACTCACTGCAATTGGTGTTGCCCTGCCACCTTCTCCCAAATTGATCTCGGTTGCCACTTCACATCTTTCCTGCTCGTTCTTTCGTTTTTTGTTTCATGTGAAAAAGTGATTAAATTTAACAGGCAACGAGTTAAATTCCAAAATCAGAAATTATTTGGAATGCGAAGGACAATTGCCAGTTGGAAGCACATAAAACAAAACAGTGACAAAGAAACAAGCAGACAACGGACAGCAAACTGTGGGCAGATGGCGAGAAATCTGGGGCGAGAAGGATATGCAGGACAGACGAGTGCTACTCAAATCTGTGCGTCTGCACGCATTACATACGAATTACGAGAGTCGTTGGGCAATTGCAGTTCATTGTTATTTAATACGTCGTCGCAGTCGTCGTTGTCCTTGTCTTTGCCGTTGCCGTTGCTGTTGCCGTTGCCTTTGCCGTCGCCATTGCCGTTGAGGACGATAGAGAATATGGAGCTGGGAAATTATACTTTATGCCAGGACACACAGGATTTGCAGTAGAAACAGCAGCCAAACAGAAGGCAGACGGCATGACACTGATTGCGATATAAACGATTGTCAACGTATCCAAGTGGATTATTACCTCATGCCAATTATCATATCAACGATACACAGGCGTAGAACACACAGACACACACATACAGAATCATGCACACAGTCATGCAGGATGCAGGACACGGCTGACAAGTGGCATACAGGAAAGGGACAGCCAATGGACAAGCTGTAACGTGCTCGACCTCCTCATCGCCTCCCACACAAATTGACGAGGCGTTGATGCTGTCGGCAGCTGGCTGCCACATGCCCCTCCTGCCCAGGTAGACAGTGACCAAATTGCATATACAATTTTAAATGGATTTTGATTGTTTATGACATTTCGGAAAGCTGACTGGCCAGTCCGCTGCTAGCCACTGATAATGCGCCATTTAAATAATAACAGGAAGGCCAAGTAACGATTGTCCAATCCTCAATGGAAGCTCAATTTGTGAAATTAAGCTCAAGCAAATAATTTGCATAAGTGTCAAGAATGATCGCCTGAAACAAGAAGGCTCACTACCAGAATGTGACCGGGACCCGGGAACAAACACAGCCTAAAAATGTAAATGTGTTATTTTCAAGATCAAAAAATAATTTACCTAAGCAAGTCATGATGTTGATCCACGCCTGGGCGTAGCTATTTATTAGCCACTTTCCAAAAAAAAATTAATATAATCTCTTCACTGTCTGCTTTGCTAAGGCAAGATTTGAGAATAATAATAAGAAAAAACTGACACCACATTTTTAGGAAAAATGATTTTCTTTGCTTAATTTACTTATGTTCTCTTTTTTAACTCATTTATTGATAAATTAAAATCATGTTTCGAAAATATGGAAATTTATTGAAAATTTCTGTGATCAAAGACTATACAAGTTTTGGCATTTCAGACATGGTTAACTATGGCACATGGATGCAATTGCTGCAGCGTAAAAACCGACGGGGTCTAGAGACGTGGTCCATAAGAAGAATCGGAATCTTCAGTAATTGGTGGCGCAGCTACCGTAATACTAAAAAAACATCAAAGTCCGTAAGTGGATCCGGGTCCAAACCTACCGGTGAGCCACTCCCTCCCAGTCAACCTCCAGATGCATCAGCTCCTTCACCCGAATCAGCAGCTACAAAAATGTTGCGGCGTAACTTTTGGCGAAAAAAAAAGATATTTGGATCAATTTTATTGGGGACGCTAAGTAGTTGCATCCTCTGGGCGGTATATGAGCTGGGGAAGCCTGAGTTAGATCAACGTCGCCAACCCATTGAGGACGAGCTTACCGAACTTCCTTACCCACAACAGTATCTGCAGAGAATGTGGCGATCGCTTCATTATTACCAGAAGATGTTGGAGGAGCCACTGCCCACCAAGCTGTTGCCAAACGAGTTGGAGCCACCGTACATTCAACCACGCTATTCGCTGATTCTTGAGATAAACGATGTATTGGTGCATCCCGACTGGACCTATCAAACCGGATGGCGCTTCAAAAAACGTCCTGGTGTGGATTACTTTCTGCAGCAGTGCAGTAAGCATTATGAGATATGTGTGTACACCTCAGAACAGGGCACGACTGCGTTTCCTATATTAGATGCTCTAGATCAGTTCGGCTTCATTCGCTATCGGCTGGTCCGAGATGCCACTCAGCTGGTAGATGGACAGCACATCAAAAACCTTAATCGCCTTAATCGCAATCTTAGTCGTGTGATTCTAGTCGACTGGGATCGAAAGGCTTCTCCGCTGCATCCCGACAATACCTTTGTCATGTCCCGCTGGCTTGGCAATGATGATGATGTGCAGCTCTTTGATCTTGTTGCCTTCCTGCAACTAATTGCTGAACACAAAGTAGACGACGTGCGGGAGGTCCTCCACTACTATCGCCAGTTCGATGACCCTATTGAAAAATTTAAAGAAAATCAGCGAAAACTGCTTGAACAAAAACAGGAGAAGTCGGATGCCGAAGTAGAGGCCAAATGCAAATCTTTGTCCCGAAATTGGACTTGCAGTTTTATGGGTTCCTGTGAAAACTAAATGTTTTAGAGATATTTAATATACTTGATGAGAAGATTTTAGTAATAAATTCATAGAAAGAATCAACGAATCTCGATGGCATTCCTCTTACATTCCTTATTTCAAATCAAGCGAAGGGAATAAATGTTTCACTTCCCAGAAGTTTCCCTTCTTTTAGCTAATGCTAAATATGGTCAAACATGGAAGGTATCAATAAATATTTTTAATGTAAATTAGATACATTTCTTATATTTGCAATTCTTTACTTTAATTATAAATCTTTCAACTCGACTGCTTTTCTTTCAGATTCAATAATGTTTTATAATTTTTCAGTTTTAACCAATGTTCCATCGTCCAATCCATTGAACCCTGTGACGGAATCAAAATTAACGGTCGACAAAAGGAAATTGGGGGTTCCGAATTTGGATATATGAAACTAGAGTTGCAGCCCGAACTTGGACTCATGTAAATGGCTCCCCAAGCAATGGATTCGCTGGCGATTTAAATTTTTAACGAAGCACCTTATGCAAAGTGTTTTGGAGGAGGAATCTGACATTTTTGTGACAAGAGAAACTACGCCAAAGTCTACCACTGGGGCGTGATGCTGAGGTGAGGTGAAGCAAGCTTTGGAAAGTAATTTGGACTTTAATTAAATATTTATTACTGTCGGCCAGATTAATCTCGACAAAAATCCACTAATAAAATAACCAAATAGCTGGCAAATAACTTCTTATCAGTCAGCGTGGGGGCATCAGTGAGAAAATTAAAGAATTATCCCAAGAGATGTAGGTTGCGTGCTGCAGCCTGAAAATCGAATCGAATCCCTTCCCTTACATGTCACCCCTTAACTACGACCCTACCTTGCTACGAGCGGGCTCGTTTAGTCGATCAAAAGTTACGAGCTCATCTTAGATTGGACATTAAATGGACACTAAAATATTTTCCATCTGCACGCAGCTCTCAGCCCAAAAAAAAAAAGGAAAAAACAAGAAAAAATGTAACAAAATGAGAGACCAACCCCAAACCGAGGAACAAGCGAAATAAATGTCATGAAACAACTCATTGACAGGCACATAAGGACACTGGTTTTATGGGCCACAGATATGACCAAAATATATGATTACCATGTGTCCAGCAACATGCAAGCTCGTAAATAGGCATTTTCTCCGCTTTAGTTCTCATGGACATGGGACATGGGCCATGGACAACCATCCCCCTCCCAATCAGTAACTCCATCTTGTGTTTTTTCTGACTTTTGTTGCTCGTCCGTTGGCTTGGGTTATTTAGCAAGTGATCCAGGTGGGACTTGGAAATGTCACAGTATTGCAAACAGTCATAAAAATCAAAATAGAATGAAACTTATGCGTGATGTTTCAATTTTTTCCCATTGAATTTTGTGCCTTTCCCTCTTTTACATTTTTATGCGGCATTGCTAATGAGGAATAAAAGACAACGTGCCATTCTCACAAGTTTTAAATTCGATGCCTGGTTGGTTTGAAAAACTGCAGTAGTACAGACTGACTAAATTTCCTCATCAAATGTTATAGGCCAATACCTTCTTCTATCGCGTGTTAAGGATCTGCAAAAACATTAACTTGGCTTTCGAGTGAAGTGAATGATGCCCCGTAGTTGGTCGAATGGGCAGAGCTTTATTTTGGCAATAGCTACATACAAAAATACAAGAGTGGCTTTAAAAGTTTGCACAAAAAAAAAATATCGTTCTTTATTTCCCAACGAATTGGCTGAAGTTTCCTAAACGATTGTGTTTATTGTAGTTCCCCAAATCGACGCCATGAAAAATATTGGAAAAAGAAACAGAGCGACAAAAATACATGTGTTTGGAGTATTGAATGTATTCTAAAACTTTTAGAGCGACTCTCGAAGAGGAAGATATGTCCGTTTGTAGATACACACATTCCACATTTGTGCAGTACGACCTCGGAGCGTATGCTGATTTCATCTCATCTCATTCGGGTGTTACGTGAGCTGATTACGTTAGTCACGCGCGATTGCCAAGCAGAGAGGGGAGGAATAACGGAAGGAGAAGAGGCCAGTGCCTGACCAATCCGTGCTCGGTTCCTTAGAAGCAAAGGCAAAGTGAAATTGTGCCAACTTGCCACTTGATGAGAATTTCATTCGGTGCGGCATTTTATGACTTTCGACGTTGGCAATGGAGTCGCAGCCGGAGTTCAACTAAATGATTTTGCATTATTTGTCTGATTTCACACACACATACACACCCATGTATATACTCCCTCCACCTCGTACCGTTTCTATTCCTTCTTACTTTCTCTCACTTTGTGGTGTGCGGCACTTGGCCTGGATCCAGGTTCGCCCATAAAAAGTCAATGCATGCGAAATGTTTTCGTGACACGCTCAAACTAGTTAAACTCCATGTCCAAGTAGAAGACCCAGTCTAAGTTCAGGTTTAGGTTCAGGGTCCGGTCCAGAGTAGAGTTGGTTTATTTTATTTGTTTATTCATCGAATGGGGCGCAAAAATCGTAAAAATTATGTTGATGACTCATCAGTAAATGGCATTTCTTTTATTGTGGATGCCCCTGTCACCTATGGAACAAGGATAGATGGGAAGTGGAATCCTCAATTATGATGATTCCAATTCTATCAGACAAATGCTCCTTGGCATATGAAACGAGTTGAGGGCTTAGTGTGCAGACTATGAATGAGTTTCTGTTTGTATTATTAATGATTACTCCGCTCGAAGTATTTCGTTGATTGTCAGAGCCCCATCTACAAAATTTGGAATCATAGTTGAGGTTCACTGGGAATCTACTATAAACGATCGTGATTCATATTGCCTTTTTTGTAGAAAACATTCATACGTACATATCTGCTTTTCCAGGGAACGGCTTTTAAGCCATTTTTAAACAGGATTAAAGTGCGTCCTTCTTCGAAACTTGATTGGATTTGAAAAAGCTTTTGGAAGGCAAGTTGTTGCTCTGGCCGTTGGGATGTAGTTGATTGAAACCTCCAATCTATACGATACCACTAAGTGAACAAATGTGTGTGTGTCTGTGTGCATAAGTATTTTGTCTTAACTGTCATTTGCCATTACACAAACAAAGGTTTAAATTTTGATGTCCTTCAGGATTATGTTTAGTGGAGCTAAAAAGCAGTTATTGAATGTATTTAAAAATTGATTTTAGTTTCTCACACTTACGTAGACTGCTGATATCCAGGAAGACCTCGAAGTCATTTAACTCATAAAGATTTAATATTTTTGGTTCCTCGTCGTTTTTAATATCTTCGCTTTTCTTGTCCCCCTCTATAGAAGGCGCAGACACTGAGGAATTCACATTACATTCCTCAGCATCTACGCGGGTGCGACTGACAACAGCACTTTTCTTATATTTGCGCCGCATATAGTGTTCCAGATCAATGTCATTGGATTTCGGCAGACGCTCTGTTAAAGATTTCTTTGTAGGTAAGACTTGAGGCAAGTGGGAAGAGCGCGGTGACCCAATAGGCCGCACACGTTGTTCACGCACCGGTTCTGATTTTTGTTCCATTGTTCGAATTTTCTTCTCCAGACGGTTAGCCGTCTTTAAATCATTCCAATCGACGGCCATGTCCCGCTCCATGATCAAACAAACCTTTTGATAAGCAGTACTTTCTTTTTTCTTTCCATCTTTTAGCTTTGACTGTATAATTTTGTCGATCTCTCTCTCCGTGAAGGAGTAATTGGTCGCCTCTTTAATAGACTTCTGCTTCTCCTCAATGACGGCCAGTTGTGGCAGCGGACAACCTTCCCTTTGGCATGCACCCACCCACACGTCGAACTCGTGCTGAGTCACTGGTTGATTGGAGACGACATCCATTTGACTGAACACATATTGTCCGGCATTCCGTAATTTCAAAATAAGACTCGTATTTTGAGAGCCCAAACGATACTCCCTTTTCGAATGCTCCAAGCCGACAATTTGCGAAATGCGGTACACCTGATTCATATGAATACCTGGCAGGCCTACGTTGACCCTTACAAAGCAATTTGTAATTGTTTCCCCGAATATAGGCTTCTCTAAAAAACTTTCGAGCTGGTTACGTGTCAGCACAGCCTGGTTAAGTTCATTAAGCGTAGAGATTAGACGATGCTCTTGGACTACTTCAAAGTCACTGCTGCTCGAATCGTCGGAGTAAATATCAGTTGCCTTCAGTTTCACCTTCCTTTGGGGTACTTGCTGGGGTGTCTCGATATTGACCTTTGACTTTTCTGGGGCATGCTTTGTCATCAGTTTATTATGCCGCATCGCCTTCAGCCGTCCAAAGGCGTTCTCCCGCTGGTTCCCAGCACGCTGCTCGTCCAGGCTAAGACGACGCACCTTTGAGCGCTGTTTTATATCAAGCTCTGTCGAATAGGGCTCCTTAGATGTGTTCACGTTCCAGTGGGATTGGATGCCCCACTCGCGACTTAAATCGTCTCGGCCCATATTACCATGACATATCTCGTTTTCTCGAGATAGCGCATTGATATTCTGCCATCGAGTACGTTCTTTACCGTCGGCCGGTTGCTGTTCTTTGAACTCGTCGCTAAATGGCTCCAATTCAACTTCGGGGTTTTGATAATCGATTATCTCCCCATCCTCTAAATCTTCGGCTTGAATAATAAGTCGCTTTCGTTTTTTTATTTTGTTCAAGTCAGACATCGCATCAGCTGAATTGATCAACTTGTAGAAAATAATAAATTTGATTTGT
Organism: Drosophila paulistorum; assembly: GCA_018152135.1. NCBI lineage: Eukaryota > Metazoa > Arthropoda > Insecta > Diptera > Drosophilidae > Drosophila > Drosophila paulistorum. The sequence continues at coordinate 2,467,912 of JAECXG010000823.1, forward strand.
CTACGTATATTTTCCCTAGGGGGTTTAATTTTTTGAATGTCAAACTCAAACAAACTCTCGAAGCACACTTAAAGCAAATCAGGAATTATTGAAATTTCAAAAACTTACAAATGTTCTCCCTCATTCCAGGTATGTATCTACAGCAAGATTCAAGCCATGGCCAAATGGAGTGGCACGCCACCCCACAAAAAGACCGAAAAGGGGAGAAGGAGATTGAAACTGGCCACAATTTTACGTTTGCCTAGCCGTGAACACGTTCAACATGAACGGCGATTAGTTGCATTTGTTTACGAGTATGGATTTCGGATTTGTCTCCGGCCAGCCGGCGGCTCTGCCTGGTCGCTGATCCTGCTCTTGGTACGGCATGCCCGTCGTAATGGCCGAGGCAGCCGTAACTTATTGCATCGTGGCGTGCGAGTGGCCAACTGCAAAGAGGGGATGTGGTTCAATTTAGTTTTGTCCAGCTCAATTCAGTTCAGTCCAGTCAGGTGTGGAGGAAGTGAGGGACTCGATATGGATGTGATTTTGTTTTCTTTGCAAGTTTATCCACATTGTAAAGTAGACATTATGTTGATGTGCTTGTGTCCTTTCCTTCTCATATCGCACTTGGGACATCTGCCGACGACCATGGCAAAGCTGTGGGACGCGACACTAGCAATAATATCCCTGAAATTATTTTCAGTTACTCGGACTTGGGCTTTGTTTTATTGTTATTGTTTCGTTGGTGTCGTTACCAATGTTTCGTTTCCGTGACTCTCACGCAGATTCAATCCCATTCCCCCACAGTGACCGGAGCGGGCGGACCATTAGTGGGAAGATGTTCAAAGTTATTACTTGCCATATCTCCTTTCTCCACTTGCAATTATACACTTATGTACTTGCGGTGGACAGTGTGTTTGTGCTTGTGTTTGCGTTTGTGTGATTGTCGCATATTGGCATTCCGAACTAATGGCTTCACTAACTATTGTAACCGTTGTCTGTAATGGCATTCTTTTCGGGCATCACGCGCATCCTGCTGCTCCATTCCGACTTCATTCTTTTCGACGTGGCCATTGGTCATGGGCATCCTGTCATTGTCACTGTGAGGGATTGAATAGATACAGGATCGGTTCCCTGCTCACCCTTTGTCATTGGATGCATTTAAGTAATTAAAAGGAAAGCTTTCCTCCATTATGAATTGTGTTAGACCGAAAAGTCGACCTGCAACGACAACCAACCACCTCGTTTCGGTTTGCGGTTGAAGAACAACACAACAGCAAAAAAATAAGAAGCAAAATCGTACAAATTTATTGTTAATAGAAAAAAAGGATCAAATCGAATGCTTGGGACGTACACAAGAACATTAACCCAAATGCTGACAATACCCTCTTATTGCCGATGCCTATCGTCTGTATCCCGTCTCTGTATCTGGGGCTATGGTCAAACGAATGTTACCCGTTTGGGAGACTGGACACTCGTAAACATCTCGAATCATGCGATATCGAAAAATAATCTCGCAACGGAAATGGCATATTTAAAAGGCGAAAGGATTGGCTTTGCGATTTAACTTATAAGATGAGACACAACTGAAGCCAATGCCCAGGAGTGCCTCGGCAACACTTTTGGGGGATTTTTAGTGTTTATTGCCTTAGATTAGTTTGTTTATTGTAATCCTCGTTATAAATTAAGGAAAACTTGTGCTTAAAAACTCATTGGCAGTAACGGAAGGGTTGCGAACGAAGTCGTCTTGTCCAGGTCTTGGTGCTGCTCCTAGCCGTGGTCCCTGCCCTTGTCTTGGTGGTGATGCTGGTTTGGTTTCGTTCTTGGCCATATTAATTTGCCGCATATTTCCCCAAAGGCGTCGAGCGAACTTAGCGAGATAATTGCTGCAAATGGTTTACGACCGCAGTCCGATAAATGCGAGGGCAAGCAATTTAATTTACTTATTTGAATTGAATTTCAGTTCGACATTAAGAACTCACTGTATTCTCAGATGTTCACATGCAGGTGAAAATAACGATTGGGCCCAGGACCGTTTTGTATACAAAACTTTAAGGATGCGGTGAACTCAATTTTATGCAAATTCAATCAAAATATTCTAGTTCATTACGATTCGCAATGAAATGACAGCTGCAGTCTATGTATGAAGGTTTCACTAAATTAGGAAAAGCCAACATACTCTACGTAATACGTACGTACTCATATTTTGTAATATTCAAACTAAATGACAGATAAAAACGACAAAACCAAACAACAGCTGTGGTTGCTCGTTCGATTCGTTTCGCCAGTCTCTAGGACGATATTCAGATTGGGTTAGAAGCAGCGGTTGCTCAGGAGCCAAAGAAAAAAATGACAAAAAATAATAATAACAGTGCCGTACGCCGAGTCGTCACATCAACTTGGAAATACCCTACCTCAAGAAGCAAATTATTTATGTTCAAGTTTGTAAGTGGAACTCTTTGTCTAGTTGATGTAATCTGTACCAAATCGACCAGATCCACATTTGTTTGTATGAACATATAAGCATACAACCAGATCCACATTTGTTTGTATGAACATATAAGCATACAACTTGTAGACCTGAGCCATGTTATCAGTACAGGGTACAGAAAGAAGCCAGAAAACTTCACTCAGGTGACTCAGGTGTGTTCATTTTGTGGGAGGAGACGAGTGAAGTGGCCAATTTTTGGTGACGCTTGCATAACATTTTAGGCGAAATGACAAAACCCCATTAAGAATTACATTTGTACGTTCCCGTTCGCGTTACGAGTAATTTTCCCTTTTTCTGCGTATTTTGTATTCCATTTCCATTTCTATTCCGATTCCTTTTACGTGCTGTTTGTTTTTGGCAAGGTTTCTGCAACAAGAGAGTGCGCGTCTAATTGCATTTTAAAATTGCGACACCATAAAATGTGCTTACGGTATAAATAATTATAACGGCATTTGTCGCAACAAACATTGCTTGAAGCGAGCAACTCGAATCCCCAGAGAGGCAATGATTTTGGGTGTCAGTACAGAGGTGGATGGAAACGCGAAGGGTGGAGAAGCGACAAAGGACTTCCATGCGGAGCGCTGGCTTTCGGTTATTGTCGCATCTCTTGGATATTGCATGAGCCATGCCCCGCAATTCCCTCCTAGCAATAACCATTTCCTAACAAAGACAATCGCAGCCAAGGCAAGCAAAGACAAGGCAAGCGTCATGCGATTAACGTGAGTTGCATATTTTAGCTAATTTTCTAATTAAAATGGTATTTATGCATTTTTCAGTTGGTAGAATTAAACATTTGGCGTTGAAGGAGCTCAGGACGACAAGAGCCAAGTTTTCGGTATGACTGGTTGATGTCACTAGTTTCATGGCTGGTTACCGAATGTCTTTATGAATTTCTCCGGGCCGACCCGCCCTCAGACGCAGTTTTAGCAAATGTCCAAACTTTAGCAATCCTCTTTTTCATATGGGTGCATTATGAGAAAGTTTTCATATTATTATCTTCAATTTCTCTATTAAGAGCTATCTTAAAAGTATTTGCTGTTTTTTAGATTTATTTTTTGAGCACAATAAATAAACAATATAATAGTTTTAAGGGTTCCAACTTTTGATTGGTTGGGCCTAGCTCGATCGTACCTCGCCACACCCATGGGTGCTCCAAGGCTTTTCTGAAAATGCTAAATATTTTGCCAAGTATTGAGAAATTCGTATTAACTGATAGAGTTCTTCCCTTTATTTTAAACTTGGATTATTGTATAAGAATTTTTTCTTCGATGCCGATAGTTTATATGTAGCTCTGTACACACATTTTTCGGAAAACGATTCTTTTTCGAATGACAAGTATGGATTCAGAAAAAAAAATCGATAAATACGTACAACTTAGTCCGAAACACCGTGTCCTGATTGGAGTCTAAAAGTTAAAAGATCCAAGGGGGGTGATGGTTAGTCCGGATTCCCCGGACTTAAATATATATTAAATACTCTTGTGCCCTCTGGGTTGAAAAGAAAACACCCTTTAGATCAGTTATAACTAATTTATAATTCACTAATTATAACATTAATCGAAAATGATTCTTATGGCTATAAGTTCATTTTCCGCCATTTTCCAATCATTAAATATTATGACGAATTCTTCAATTTGATACACTCGTGTAGTTTGTTTCTTTTTGAAAGTAAACCTCAATACGTTTAGGTGGTGCTCCTTCAAGTGCCACAATCTAATGCAATGCACTTCTTTTATTTTCATGGAAATCTGTTTAGCTTCGTTACTGTCCACTTGACAAGGATAACGCAGGATTCTATTTGAAGTCGCATAAATTTTGTCTCCTGCTTCCACGCAAGTCAGAAAAATGCAAGCTGAGACTAAGTTAGTGTCCTGTGCCTGGCATCCTTGTGTCCCCTCGGTAGCGCAACTTACACTTTATTTATATGCTTCCTTATTTATTTTGTCACTTTGCAATGATTTTGAAGTTTCGCAGACAAAGAAAATGGCATTTGGGCATACTAAGTGCCGGGTTGTAATTGGTGGGATCACATCTCGAATTATCTTTTCTGTGCTTTTAAACTTATGGTAAAAACTCAGCGAATTGCAGTTTTTCATTTAATCAAGTTGTTGCTTGCCATTGCAACATGCTACGCTACGAATTCAATAAACTTAAGGAGCACATGCTGGCATGATTCCGATTTATGTGGGTACGCTCCTATACTAACTTTAGAGACACACCTTCTCCCATTCTGACTCCTGGCCTCTATGTCCCACCAATTGAATGTTCCCTTACATCCCCATTGAGCGAGCTAACTGTCGTATTTTTAGCGATGTGTGTCCTGTCGCCGGCGACAGATTTTTCTAATGTCTCCATTCGAAGCCTTTGGCCAGGCAATTAAATAAGCAAGCGAATGTCATACATAGGCAGTGGAGTGAACTGGGTGGAGTGGGGCAATAATTGTGTTCTGCGTGCGAAAATGGAAATAAAAGAAGTATCATGTGTGGGCGGAGTGTCGTCATAAATTCAACGACAAACACGATTTGAAATGAAATATGTCTTATGATTATTAGACAAAAGGTTATCCGTACGATACGGTTATTCCGTGGCGAATTCAGGATGGGCGCAAGGTATAATTATTAACATTTGTGCTATTCTGGGCAAACAATTAAAGGCGAGAGCAATATGCGCTGAAGAGAGACTGACACAAATAGGATTCACATGGACGGACGGGTTGGGAGAGATCTAGTGGGGTCTAGTGGGGTTTCACAGTGCGAAGAACACATGTGCAATTGCCGCTTGCCTTAATGGGCCATAAATAACCAGGACAACAATGAGGCGACTGCAGCGCAGCCTCCTCAACACTTCTCTGCCTCATTCACATTTCTTTATTTTCTTTTTTTTTCCTTTGCTCATTGCCCGTCAGGACACATGAAATTATTGCACGTCGACGTGTGCATCGCCAGCAGCCAATCGGTGTGCGTGTCTGGGCTCCTGTCGTGTCCTGTCCTGATGGTATGCGCTTTATATTGTGCATGTTTATATGTATGTATGTATGTATGTATGTTCTACATGTGCATGTCCTTCGTCATTCATCAAAGCTGTGTGCGGTTGCGGCTTAGGGGTGGAAAGCCATCCCAAATGTGGAAATGTGACGACCACTTTTTGATTTATTGTCAATTGCGAAGAAACATAAAATTCTGCCAATAAAAACAGCACCCTCCTCCCTCTCTCTCCATTCCCCAGCGCTTTCGCTGCTGCTTCTGCTAAAGGATAATGTGCTGCGCTTGTTTTAATTGAATATAAATCTTGTCAATTTACGTCGCAACCAGACACATCCTGATCCTGCAAGTTTTGTTTGCTTTTATATATGATTTTTATTATTTTTGTGTTCATCCAAAATTGTAAATTACTTCCGCGCGACCTTTTGTTGAATATCCTTTTTTTCCTCGCCCAGTAATAAAAGGTGTTGTGTACTTGCTAGGACGCAAAAAAAAAGGAAGACCAAAATATTCGTAGATCCGGCGACAAACATCCGCCACCTTTTTCTGTCTTCTAGTCCCTTTTGGTTTGTCCTTTTTGCAATAATACAGAAAAAATCTACATATAAATAAACATTCAAACAGGAGAAAAAAACATTGTATTAAAACACTCTGTATGCTAAACTCTAGATATGCCCATTATACTTATAAATGTCCTATACAAGCCAACGTATTCACCTTAATATCCACACTGGGAAGAGTTGCAAATATGATGACCAAATGCTTCCACATTAAAGTTAAAATGGAACGACTACAAGACTACAATGAGGTATTTGAGTTTTGAAACACCTTTTTGAAGGGTATCGAAATCGTCGAGTACAAAGCTTTCCATGCTAAATACATTTTCATCCTCTTGGAATTATTTATATATATGTGTTTACAATGTACGTAAGTGCTTTCAATCCATAAACTATAGAACAGTGCATTATATAAAATTCAAGCAGACATTCAAGTCATATCCTTTTCGCCAACCTAAATCGGTCGCCTCCTCATCACAAATCAGTGCTAAAAATCATTTAAACGATTTCTATAAGAACAAAGTAAAATCGTCGCTTTTGATTTGTTTGCCCTTGATGGGAACGTACTGTGGGTATATTTTCCTGGCTTTTTTCTGTAGTGGCCGCTTTGGAGCCGATCACATTTACTGTCCGGGGTTTGGGTAAAATGATTTCATGTGAAGCGGTGATTATTTTCACCTAAAATGTGCATCTCCTCGATGCCCTCCTTTAAAGTTGCTACAAGGATATTTATGGGCTTCGAGCGTGTTCGGCTCACGCGCACTTTCCAATGTTTTGCAGTGTCTTTGGATCTGAGTCCACTTCTATTTATGTCTACGTCTATAAATCCATGACTTCAGCTCACACACACATATGTATGTATGTACATGCACGCGTCTTCATGTCAAACCGTAGATTTATAATTTTCGGCTGCGTCGTAGTGTTCGTCGTCGCCGGATGCAAGTTGCAAGTCTAAAAGGACACAAAAAACGAGAGAATCAGGGTTCGACTCGGTTCTGGCCTGTCAAATTCCATGAATTATGATTTTTGATTGAAGTTGAGTTATTGCAATTCAATTTATTATAAATGCGGTTGCCACGAACCTTGCGACCTCCCTGTCCTAAGCCTCCCCTATTCCCCCGGTTAACTCCTTGTACTTCTCTGGCATCGCCTGCACAGGACGTTGAACTATGAGCTCTTGGCGTGGCCGAATTTCTGCCAGTATTACGACTCCCAGTGTGTGTGTGCCTGTGTGTATGCCGGTTTCGACACTTTTCCTAAATTTATTGCCGATTATTTTTACATTTCCTTTTTCAATTTTTGCAACTCTTCACCCCTTCGCTGCCTGAGCAGGGAAGAGAGTTCTCTTGGCGCTACTGCAATTATTTTTAACGTTTTTGTTGATTTTTCATTGATTATTCTGAGCTTCGTTGGTTAAGGAAAAGGTTCATTCCGCACATATCTATATATAAATTTTCTATGGTGACCTTCAAATCTCTGTCATTTAAAGTCTTTCTTTTCAACTATAGCTTAGTCTATAGCTTTAAATCGCCAGAGCTACATACATGTATTTCATACATATATACATAAATGGCAATTAATGCCATAAATAAATAGTTTTAGTCAAAAAAAAATTACAACAAAATAGTTATTTTTGCTTTCGAATGTAAAAAATGAATAAAAACAAAAAATGCAATCCTCAAAAAATATTATACCTAATTTCTTTTACCGTTCTTAGACACCATATGTCAATAACTTATTTAATTCAAATGTCTTTTTAGAATCACATTTGTATGTACAGTATACACTCATATACACCCTTGGGATCGACAAAATTGTTCTTTAATAGAATTTATTTATTTAACGAAAAGCTTTCATTTTTGATTATTATTAAAATAATCTTTTTCAAACGATTGTTCCTTTTCTTTAAAATTCAGATCAATAATATCGAACTTCACACTCCAAACATTCTCAAAAGCTTCATCAGTGTAATTTTGTAATGGATACGGGAGTTCCCCATTATAACTTCTGTTTCAATGTCATCTTCCGATTCAGTATCTAAAGTAAGAGTAAGAGTCACATCTATATCATCAATTTTATAAAAACATCTTTTGAATTATAAAATTGTTTTCTTGACCAAAAATCTGTGTTCTTGTTCGTTGATATGGGGTAATTTTTTTCGAAAATTGTTACGATTGCATAATTGAGGATAAATTAAGTGATTGTAAAAGTTTGACTTCTCTTTAATTTGTTAGGTTTAGGACATTTTACAGGGGTAGAGACCCAAATGTACATACATATACCCGCATGTATTAAAGTGTACCTAAGAAGTCTTTAAATTATGCATTTTACAATTACTTTTTCTTTTTTAAATGTCGCTGTGCGTTTCCAAAACAAAACACAAATTCAGGTCGAACTAGGATATCCAAGAATGCCCGGTTTACTTTACTTAGTTCTTCGATCTGAAAGTTATTGAGAAAGTGTAAACCAAAACAAGACATCCATATACATACATACAGACGTACATATTTGTAGAGAAAAACATAAGGTTTGTTGACAAAGAAGTTTTAATTGAAATGTTTAAAAATCTTTTTTTTTTCTTTGCATATGTATATGTACATATGTATATTACTATATATTTTATCTCTAGTCCTACTTTAAATAACCACCAACATTTGCTGGCGGTATACATATACATATAGAGAAGTTTTTTATCTAAAATGGAATACCCAAATTGTTTTCAATATACAGATACTATGTTGCTTCGGATCTATTTGAAAATTGTTTATGAACTGGCAGAAATGAATCAAGATTACAATTGTGCCATTCATTATTGATTTCAATGTCTGCCAATGACTGTCCGTGACTGGGCTCTGTCCACTGCATAATCCTCCGCATATGCTATTGGGCTGGAGCATAAATCAGAAATAGGCCACATGGCTTGGACAGTTTTCCATACGCTGAAATGAGTTACTCGCTATTAAGGGGAATATATTAGTCTAGCATTTGATTTAATTATTAAACGATGAAGTTCAACTCGCGAAATGAGCATGAAATGGGACTCCGGCACATGCCGATTACATGCGATGTATAGAGCGCCGTAAGTAATCAAACTGGGGCCACCTCTTTTGAGCGTTAGACAACCCCATCATAGACAGACAAAGGCATCAACCCTGGCTGGGGTTGTAGGGAGGCGGAGTCTCTGTAATTGCACCAACATGCATAATTCATATCAAATGACCATTTTAAAATCCTTTTATTTCGGTGCGTCACCCTCACACCAGACCCTTTCCGCAGTTCCAAAATATTTGAAATAATAATTCTTCGAGATAAATTACCCAAAAACAGGTGTGTGTGTGTGTGCGCTTCTCTAAATTGCCCTGGCCCCAGTGCTTGCCCCAACGCGAGACAATGACATAGAGCCACAGCCACAACTACAACTGGAGAGCAGAAGCAGAAACAGGAGGTGGCCATCACTCTGCTCACTACACTTATGTATGTCCTTGTCCCGTGCCGGCTTTCCACCCATTTACTCTGCTGGCTTCCCAGCTTCGTCGGTCAGTCGAATGGCAAAACGGCGGATGGGCTTAAGTGCTCGGCTGGATGGTTGCTCGTCCTGTTCTCGTCCTGCGTTTGGCATTTAGCATCAGGAAATTATGCTGACTCTGCCAACTGGCGTCAGAGTGAGACTGGTCCTGGGACTGCGATTGCGATTGGGACTGGGCAATCAGCGACTGCTGCAGATGTGCAGTCATGTCCATGTGCCTGCTACTGGTACCTGTTTTGCAGTGCAGCGCCTGCGCCCGTTCTGGTACTGTTCTCATTAAACACACACACAAACACACGCACTAGGGCTGAGAGACGGACGCCCGCTCTAATGAGTGCCAGGCCCCGCAAAGGGCATATGTTGTCGTCCATTTTTGGTGGCATCCTAGCCAACGTTCCAGTTGATAGCCAGCCCAGTTGCCGGCTACTTCTGCTTCTGTGTCACATTTCTGGTTGCAAATTATGGCACATTTCAAACAGAACCACACACACTGAGAGAATATTCATATGAGTGATTTCTGCTTTTCATTCGGAAAGTGAGAAGGCGATCCAAAATTGCTGATCTAGAAAGATGTGCGATGATTATGGCATTCCAAAGTAATTTCGATATATTACAACCTTAACCATATTCACAGCCATACATACATATACATATGTGCCTATATATGTACACATACATACATATGTACATATGTATGTACATACATATGTAGGTACTTTAATTGCTTTCAGTGTATTTTGCACATTGCGAAAAGTGCAGAGCATTGCAGCTGGAAAGAGAGCACGATAATCGCATAAAAGTTTACATTTATGATGCTCCGGCACAGAAGGTTCGGATAGGTGCAGGTCCCTGTTTCTATCCCAACCCCAACTCAATTCCCGGCGCCGTGTTCTTGCCCAAGCCTAGCCAACACACACAAATACCACACACCAACACAAACACCTCGGCCGTAAAACATTCGGCTGACGGCAGCACACAAAGACTGACAGACCCCACGACGGACGTACCAGCTATTTGAGAGGGGAGCGGAGGGTGAGTTAGTGGCCAGAGAGCCGGTCGGGGATGCGCCGTAGTCTAGGGGTAAATGTGCACCAACAACAACCGAGCAACGAACACAAAAAGGCGCGAAAATCCATTCGCACATAAAATGCGCCACAGTGTGCATTATTTTAATGTCACTGATAAATCATTTTTATGTCGGTGCTAAATCAAAAGATGGACGAGCAAATGCTGTTTTTCAAGCTGGTGGTGGGGTCCAAGGGCACCGCTCTGCTGCGGCAAGGAGTAGATGGAAGCGAGTTGGATGCTTGGTGTCACACATGCACTAGGCAAAAAGGTGTGCCTGGTTTCGGATCGAGACCCAAGTGCGGCTGCATTCGTCCATTAAAATGCGCTCCGGAGTGTCCATATTGTAAACAATGAGGTAAGGTGGCTTTGCCGTATCCCCTTTATTTATTATTAACACAAAAAATACCCTGAGGACGAATTGCAGTTTGTTTTTGCTGATCTCAAAACTCTTTGCTCTCCTAGCCACAGCGGGCCATGTTCATAATTCGTCGTTCTCATCGTCCCAGTGGCTTTTACACCACTGCGGAAATTCAACAGCTTGTGGTTAAAACAAATTCCGAAAACAGTATGCCTTGATATTTTAGTTTGCCGGAATTTAGACTCTAAGATCCAGCTAGCCATCATTTGACTGTCAAAATTGATTGAATTAACCAACTTATTCGATTCTATATTTGCCATTAATTTACAATCACCAAGCAATCGAAGTCAAAGTACAAAATTTAAATTTTATTTGTAAGTACGTGGTTTTTTAAATTGAGACTTCAATTTAAATAGTTGGGTTACACGTTTGCAGTTCCAATCAACATGTATCGCACACTACCCATTGAGGCAGTCGAGGAAGAGCTGCGAATGAAGGAAGCAGTCCAAGCCAGTATTGTTGTCTTTGTTGCGTTCTGTGGTCTAATTCGCTTGGCTCCGTTCGTGCTGCGGTATACATAGTCCTAAATATGATGAAATTATGAACTTATAAATAAACAACACTAACCAATCAATTAAAAGACACATACATACTATTCATGTCCAATGTTAAGCCCAAGACTACTAACTAGCATATCAACGTCAATTTTTAGATCTGTTGTCGTAACACATAATTCTGCAATTAAACTATGTAGATCCTTTTTTATGATAATGGACCGCGCGGACATTTTGGATGCGTTACATCAACTTATATTGATATTCACAGAAAAGTATTCTTACCAGAGATTAAGTTCGACGAGCGATTAACTTCCACTTGACTGTGATTTGAATAAACAACAGCCATCCTTGGTGGTTTCTCGCCCAATGACAAGGGGAATATAAATCAAATAAACAAACCTCATTAACATATTATCAGCATCAAATTGTGACACGGCCCGTCATCTTAGGTTCAAGTGAGAAATCTGTCACGAGGCATTAAATTGCGTTTGAGGCCAGACCAAAAGCCGCAAGGAGTCTTATACATATCCTGTGGGGGTGGTGCTGGGATGTGGATGTGCGAGTGACGTATTCTGGAATGGTAGTAAGGAGAAAGGTATATGGCGCTATTCCCGGAATCCGGTACCGGCACACATAATTATGCGTGTAAACAAGCGTGATGATAGTGCGCTGACGTGTGACGTTTCGCAGAAGGGTTTAGCCTTGAATTGACTTGACTTCACCTAACCCTAACAATAATTTGAACAACCACCATGCCATTGTCCTTTTGATAGAAGACTTAACTACTGCAAAACAAATAGCCGAAACTCACGGCCATGGAAACTCACAGCTTGTTTCTCTCCCCTCTTGTGTCTTAGTTCCCGCCTTTACCACCTTCTCTTCCTGTTTTATGGCTGATTTATTCGTGTTGTGCTGGCAACAATTAGAAAAGTTACCGCAGGATGTGCGCACAACAAGCCCCGGCAAGACATCCAAGTCTTCGACTGCGACACCGTTCTGGGCCGCTGTGCTGTGTGTTTTAATTTGACGAAAGACTGATGACATCTCATTAATATTCATTGTCGCTTGCCTAAGACGCTGTTGGGATTTGCGGCCACATATATCCTGTTTATGCTCAGATTGAGTTTAACTTGTTCAATGCTAACGGTGTTGACGGTTATCTCCAATTCCTCGGTATGTCCGATTATGTCCTGATTCTAATGACCCGTTAAACTAGTCATTAGTTACATATGTATGTATGTATGTACATGTATATGTATATCTCCTATTACAAGAACAAAATGTCATGAAACGTAACACATACATATGTACATTTTTAGCTACATATATTGTATGTATGTACTTAGCATATTTAAAAGGTAAACGTAATCCACATTCGGTATAGCACTTTATGGTCCAGGCCCATACGCACATAAGTATTTCAAATTAATGGCGACACTTCAAAATAATTATGAAGCACATGCCACCAACTACCCACTGTCGCCGACCTGCTCCGATTCCAAAGATACTCTACATCTGTATCTCAGGGAACCAACGGTGTGTGTACTTACAGCTGGCACTTTTAAGATGCTGCTGTGACATATTTATGAAGTTCAATTATCATAAAATGCAAATGAAATCGTCATGGCCGACAACGTCAACCTCGAACCAGTATTCTACTCCGGGGCTTGCCAGACCTTCTCCAATAAAACAAAAGCAAAAACAAGCCTAACCCGAGACCTCGGAGACATGGCCAAAATTAAGCAATTTACTTGCGATATCCGCCAGCATTCACGTTCACCCCTTGACCTTCCCTCATCCCATCACCTTTTGCCTTCATTCATGTTCTCAGGGGTAAAGAGTCGTGGTGAATTTTATCTGTCGACTGGCGCTATTAAAAGAAATTACGCTCAAAACTAAATTGCGGGCCAGCACAAAAGGTAAGCGTGAGGTGTTGTTGGGGAGGATTGGACTGGGTAGTGCGACGTAGCTGCCGGTACCCCACCACCATTGAAATGAGAAACGATTATGTTGGGGCCCGGGCCAGCATAAAGAAATGCCAATGCGAACAAGAGGAAAACTTTTTAACTTGTTTGCCTTGTTGCTATTTACAAGTCCTGTGGGACATCCTTCCACCTCTACCCTCTTCGCCACCTCGATCTTTCAACCAGATGCCGTAGCTGCTTTACCGCATTGCTGATGTTTGCGCTTTTCGCGCAATTTCCTTGTTTGGGTTTCGTCTCGTCTTCGGCATCTCACTTGTCGCCTTTTTTGCTTCGTTCCTCCAGTTGCCGTGATATGTTTCTGTTAGTTTTCGCCCATTCTTCTCCTTGGAATGGAAAGGGAAATAAGAATTGGAACGAGTATGTATGGTAATTTAGTGGGGTAATTTTGCGGGAGCTGATGCTGCTGCCTGCGGGTGGACTTCTAATTTAAATACCTACTTTAAATATGATGGTGTACTAAGGTACCTTTATGATGATATCGAACGAATTTAGTTATAATAAAATAGCTTTCATATAGCACAACAGCACTTTGATCGCAATATATTTACTTTTCGACAGAATCAAGAAACTCAATATATATTTATACCCGTGCAAAAAGGGTAGTTTAATATTGGTCAGAAGTGTGCAACGCAGAGAAGAAAGCATGTCATCAGCATGAGAAAAATATATATTCATATACATAGCCATGTCCGTCCGGGAATGGTTAGAAACTTCGGCGCGGCCGGAGTCAGTCCTCGCTCTCGGGTTTTATATGATAGACATATAATTCGATTGCCCGATAATAATCAAATTTGGTAAAAGTATAGATTTTTTTAAGCTTTGTAATAGTCACATATGTAAAAAGCTAAACAAATTTTCGGGCCAAAGAATATTAGTCGCCCGATCTTGATTACATTTGGCATTGCACTAACAAACATTAATTGTAAATTTAATAGCTTTGAAAATAACTAAGTTTTTAATAGAAGCCAAACGATCGTTTTTGTGGTGTTAGAATTATGTTATGATATAATCACTATTCACTATATCAACAACGACCTATTGCCGATACGCAATATATTTTCGATTTACCGGAATTTGAAAAAAATATATTTAAAAACTAGTTCTTAAATATTATAGGGTCAGTTGGTATATTAAAGTCGCCAAATTGTATGTAACAGGCAAAATGAAGCTTTTCCGAACCTATAAAGTATATATATTCTTGATCAGGATCAACAGCCGAATCGATCTAGCCATGTTCGTCCGACTGTCCGTATGAACACGAAGATCGCGGAGACTATAAGACCTAGAGTCACCACATTTGTCACACCTGTAATACCTACGGTGCACAAGTTTAGTCCTTACGACCCCGCAAATGAAAAAATAAAAGATTTTCTCGAAAACTAACAAAACTAGAAACACCAAATGGTATGTAGATTTGTTTAGTATGCTCGCAGATAGATTATTAATATTCAACATTTTTGCCACGTCTCCAGGATCTCGAAAAAACCAATTGCCTCCTACAATTTTTTGACTCTCAGAACTAAATTCAGCACACTAATCCCCTATGAATATTTACCAACCTATCAAATTTTATTAAACATGGAAACATGGAAAATATGCATACATACATACATACATCTATGTATACATACATACATACGTTCTAATTGTAAGCGGTCCTTAGGGGCGGAGTTGGACGTAGGCTGTATTTGATGCGCTATTTGACTGCTGTCAGCCAAAGCCCTCATTCTATATTTTTGTTCTATAAAATCAAGAAATATTGTGAACTCAACAATATTTTCGTTTGTTAGGAATAGTGCGAACAAAAGTTTCACAAAGCCCGCGTATTCGAGTATCTGGCAACACTCTAAAAATGTGACGGCTTCTTTTAGCCGGAAACAGCTACATTTAGCTATAATCCCGCTAAAAACAAAACTTTTCTTTGCTTAATTATACAAAAACTGGGAAAAAAATCGCCAGGGCGCACCTAAGATCCTTCTCGTGAAATTTTTCTCCTTTCGTTGATATCAAATTTATGTATTTTGCTCGCGTTTTGGGCCCAAGTATATTAAGTAATATTTACCCAATTGAACGCTCTGGCAGAGCTAATAGAAATATCATTGAACGTTTACCAACACTGTATACAAATCTCGCTGTTTTCAGTTGTTTGCGTCTTCATAACTTAACTTGGAAAACATGGAAAAACCCATATGTTTGTATATTTTAGTTACGCTATTTCCTAAACCACAGCAAATCTGAATCTTAGGCCACCGATTCAGATTCACCATAACAAATAAAAAAAAGTGCGTTCTGGTTTTTGGGTTTTGTGTCTTTCGGTCTGACAATTTACAATATTGATAACTCACTTTAATCGTTTTGAGAGTTTTATCAAATCGAAACAAAGAGTGGCAGCCCTAAACAGATTTCGCCTTGACAAGTGGTGTACATAAACATAGAACCGAATCAAAAAAATTTTGCTAGCACTAATCCGTTGAAAAGGATGATTCGCAAAGAACTTTTTTTTCATTAGGTAAACCCCTGAAACATTGGTAAAGAAATTTGATCTTATTTTTAATCTTATTGTGCATTTTCCTAACAGTGTGACCAACATTTTAAATTGAATAGCCCAATATTGCAAATTCCGCGAATGAACATGTCGTCGTCAGAAAATATCGGGGAATGTCCAATTGGGAGCCCATCGCAGCCACCCCGCAGTAACAATTGCGTTTCAGACAAAGAAGTTTCAAGTGCAAAATCATCCGATTTGAAGACACCTAGTGTTCAATCAAACACAAATTGGAACTTGCCTCACGATGTAAGCATGATGAGATCCGAATCCCCTGAAGAAAAGAACAAGGACGTAGATGTTACGCATGATCTGGCGGCTGGAAAAGAACTTCAGATGCAGGCATTTTCACGTAATGAAGTCGACACCATCTGCCAAAAAAATGCAAAGCCGGATATACTTGATGTTTCTACTAAGGAAAATTTTAATTTGAACTTGAACGATGAGGATGGGGATGGGGAACAGCCACAAACTTTATTAAAAAAAAAAGATATTCTAATCAATATTAAGAGTGAGATGATATCATCCGATAAAAATAACAGTGAAAACACCACAGAAATTACTCAAAATATAGATATAAAAGACGACCCAACTTTAAATGAAGATGCCTCTCAAAACAACGTAAATGTTAAAAAAGAACATTTTGAACTCGAGACAGAAACGATGTCTAAAGTTGAGAAAATTGACGAATGTGCAGAAAACGCTGAACAATTGACTTTTATAAAAAACGAAGTCGAAGAAAAGGCCAAGGAATGTGGTGAAAACGGTATCGTCACCAAAGAAGAGCTGTCGAATCAATCCGTTAAGGAAGAACTGGAAGATGGCGAGGTATCCGCCGATGATGAAAACGATAATTCGGCCGTTACATCGCTCGACAAACAAAATATCTGTCGTTTTTTCTTACGCAATGCTTGCACTTGGGGCAGTAAATGCCGTTTCGAGCACCCCATCTCAAAGGATTATGGCAACTACGTTATGTTTGAAAAGAAGGAGCTTCCAGTGTCTGTCCCGCCCATTGTGCATTTTCCAGGTATAAAAATACAAACATATCCTTATTTTTTTAAAATCTATTTTGCGTAACTTTGTATTCATAAGGATTGTGTATTTTTGTTTTCACCAGAGTGTTTTTAGGATTTTATGTTTTCTAACTAGTCTGTACTTATAAAATTTTAATTATTCTTTTACCCAGCTTGGCCAGAGTATTCCTCCAATATTAGGACCAGTTCGGAAGACACTTTCGACAGCAATTTGCTATCCGTAAAACAAATGATGCAAAAGGCGGGCTATTTGCCTCCTACTATGAATCGAACACTTCTAGAGTCACCAACAATGACTTTCAGTTTCAACAACGGTACATATTATAATCCGCAGAATCAGCCCAGTTCCCCTGTGGAGCGCGTTACCCTTCTGCCAACACCCTCAACCTCAGTGGTCTCAGAAATCAAAATTCAACGTGCCTTGACGCCAAGAAGCCAAAAATTACTTCCTAAACATAATCAAAACGACGCTGATGAGCGGATGCCATCGAAGAGTCGTAATTTGAAAAGAAAGTGTAAAAAAAGCAGGAGTAGTAGCCGCAGCAGCTCTTATTCTATATCAAATTCAGAATCTTCGAGTGATCCTCAAGCGAGCGGTCGGGTTAATCAGCGTAAGAGCAGGTATTTCAGTTCCAAGTCAATGAAAACCCGATGCGGACGTAGCCACATCCGGGGACCCCGAACACCTTCTCTTAGCCCGCCACGTGCTTCAGTGCGTAACGTAATAAATGCTCCCCAGAAGAGACGTTTGATAAGCAGCAGTTCTTCAAGCTCCAAAGATTTATCTTCGACCTCCTCCACTTATGATTCATCGTCTAGCGAATGCCAAAAATATCGTCGCAAAACTCAAAAGAGAAACACTTCATCTCGAAAGTGTTCTTCTGCCAGAACTGCTGAAGCCAAATCTAAAAGAAAGGATGAAGGGAAAAACGGCAGGTCTAAAAAGTCGCGTCAAGAATACTTGCTAATGAAACTCTTACTTGTTGAAGATCAAATTGCAAAGAAAAGAAATATGCAGTAACTTGCAGTAGCTGAGCTCAGAGTTTTCCTACATCTAACACACATTTAAATTTAAGAACCTTATATTGTAGCCGTTTAATAAGAAAAATGCATTATGAATTAAGCCGTTGGAATTGATCAATTTAATTTGTGTGAACAACTTGTATCCTTGAGCGGTGGGCAGAGGACGGAGAAGCACTGCAAGGCATAAACCACAACAACGCCGACACCAACCAAGCCGACTGCAGTCCCAGACAACAGGCAAGACAAAGTTCTACAATGATTGCAATAAGCGAGCGCATCTGTGGCAGTTCCTTTCGGTTTATGTGCATGTGTGAGTACTTTCTGCTAATATCCTTGTTAATATTATTAAACATTATTTATGGATTTGTTTAATTTGTATTTAGTAACGCTCTGTCGGCTCTGGCTCTAGCTACGTGACTCCAACCCCTGACTCCCCTGCAAAACTTAAGATCTGTGGTCGCCGTCTGCCATGCCAGAAGGCAACCAGCCTGCATTGCCAGCTGAGCCAAATGGCCGCATCGCTCGGTTGTTGTTTGCTATCCTTGCTGTTGTGTCGTCGGCGCCGTCGTCCTGGTGGAACAATTACATGGTTTTGCCTAATGAATTTATCTGCTCATCAGCATCTCTACAGAGTTGCCATGCGTTTGGCCATGGCCGCTGTTCACTTTTGTTTATACGTTTGTGTGGGTGGCCTTCTGGTGGTAGCAACACAGTAAATTTTATGTAGATTTCCTTACACGAATTATGCTCATTCGCCTGCTTGGCGTACACTTTGTGATGCCTCTGTTTCTAATGGCTCCTTCCCTCACCATGAGTGTGTGTGCGCAAAGTTTATCGAAAACAAAAACCAAACGGCAGTCATATTCTTTTCACAAGCATCAGAGTAAAGAAATCATCATCGATTCTAAAATATCACGCAGAAAATTTTAAACCTGTGTTGTGTAAGATTATAATTCTAATCGTTAATATGTAGGTATGTTATATGTTTGTAATCGAGTCAAAGTTCATTGGATCGACGTTTGACTCATTTTTATATTAATGGCCTTAGCTTAATTGTCTACCACAGATGTAGTATTTGGCTCAAACCTGAAAGAAAGCTACAATGAAAATAAATATTTTACATTCTTTGTCCAATTTATTCAGTAGATTTAAAAAGAAAGGAACGGAACATACGAAAGGAAACTCTTATCTAAAATATTCATCTATGTAATATTATTCATCATTCATACTTTCTACTTGTTCTTTAAGTTGCATTATTTCATCGTTTAGGTAGTGAAAGACGATAACAAGGGCTATGGTTAGACACTGAAGCAGAAGCAGCTGAAAGAAAAATGAGGCTCGAGTTTAAATGAATTAAATCTTTTTTTTGGTTAAATTGTGGACTTACTAGGACAAAATGAGTCACTTTGAAGGGCCAAAGCGAAAAGAATTTTGTTTGAAATGCATTTAAAAGTATCTCCTTCATACCCTTAGCCAGCGAATGTATGCTTTTGGGCAAAGAACTTCGTTGGGCAAGGACTGATTCAAGCTTTTGCAGAAATTCAAGTCGCTGATCATACAAAGCAGCGTTGTTAATGTTGTTAAGTTAGAAATACTAAACCTACCTCTTTTTCCATCAAGACTTGAACCAAAAGCAGGCATAAGTAATCACACCCAATACAAGCATAGATGGAAGCATTAGCCGCATAGAAGATGCGTTGTTTCCGCTCTTCGAACAAAAGATGCCAGCTATTG
Organism: Drosophila paulistorum; assembly: GCA_018152135.1. Taxonomy (NCBI): domain Eukaryota; kingdom Metazoa; phylum Arthropoda; class Insecta; order Diptera; family Drosophilidae; genus Drosophila; species Drosophila paulistorum. The sequence continues at coordinate 2,487,752 of JAECXG010000823.1, forward strand.
GTGAAGTTCACGTAGGAGTAGGCTCCACCTAGCAAGCAATTGGCATTGATGATGCATAGAAAAAGCAATGAGAATTGCATGTCCCTGAAAAAGAAGTTAAATCGGTTTCTTAGCAATTCCAGTTGCCTTCGTTTTAATTCCAGGCCATCTGAATTAGAGCGGGAAATCGATGGCTGAGAGATACTGAAAGATGTGGACGTCGAGTCCGCTTCATCTCTCTTTAAGTTGGTGCTAAACTCCTCCTCCACCTCTCTCTTCAGTTGCTTTAATCTGACGCATGATAGCCAAGCGAGAATGCAGTAAAGTCGCACAGATCCTGCTAGAGCCAGGTGTGGAAGGAAGAGAGCCATGCCTATCATGGCTTCTTGTAGAAGGGGCAGCTTGAAATCCATTTTGTAGGCTATATAGACGCCAAACCCAAAGAGAACACTGAGGGTGGAGCCCAGCAAGCCATAAGCTATACTTTCTGCTTTGCTTAGGGCGCGTCCATCTGCTGGAAAAGATTCGACCAAGGAGTTGGCCCCGACCACAGCTCTCGCAGATGAGTAAATGGCATAGGCGAACACCTTTAGTCCCAACATAAGCTGGACACGAGTTAAGCCATACAAAAGCGGTGACACATCGTGGAGCACTTTTAGCATTGATGATGGCTTAAAGTGTTGGGCAAAACAGGCGGCGTATAGACAGCCCAGAACAAACACATTTACAACTGCAATTAAGGAAATTTCAAACCGACGAGACTTCCTATCGAAAAAATGCAACTGATAGCCGGTCAAAATCAGCAGAATGTTGGTAGCCCGTAGCACGCGTGAGTAATTCATGTTCTTTTGACGATCGGAACCCAACTGATATACAGAGCTCAGCATTGTGGAACATTTTGGATCGATTTGGGTTTTATCTGTTCATCGAATTGTGACAAAATACATGGAAGCCCATGAGTTTGTGAAGCGTGTCAAAGTTCAAACAAAAAATGACATGTACATATGTACATACATATGTACATACATGGGCTAGATTTACTGATATACTTGAAGATGATGATATGTAATGGTCCTGAGATTAAATATGAATGCAATGGAATGTAGAAGTAAAAAGATCCATACGTTAAGTAGTACAGTCATTGTAAATTTAATCAACTAGGTATGAATATTATACGTTATTCGGCAAATCCATTAGTGTAACAAGTCTTTGTCTGCGTGCTTGGAGCGGCAGCTCAAAGAATTCTTTATCCCCACCCCACAATCTTGGGCAATTAAAATGTGAAGCTCTGCGTGAGCAACCAAAAACCAACATGGTAACGAGCTCCCGTCATGTCGGCATGTGTGTGGGTGTCTGTCAACAGGAGATAGCGTTACCTTACGTTGCTTTCGCGCCGGCACCTAGGATAGATGTGCTTGTTGGTGTAGAGTCAACAAAAGAAATTAGAAACAATTAAGAAACATTGCCGACATTTGCCACATTCAAATATTTGCTGTGTTGTGTAAAATCTAAGAAGCCACCTGCCGCTTTTCTGGGTCGGTATGATAGTGCTCTGTTTGAGTAGTGGAATTAGAGAAGGCTAAAAGACGGGGGAGGCAAAGCAGAAGATTTGATCGCCAGATTTCAATTCCCCCATTTCCGCTTCTCAATAAGGTCTGACTCACTCATTCCCAGTATAAAGTCATCGAAGTACAGTCTGTATTCAAGCAAATAATTCTTCATATAGACGGACTTTTCTTTTCACGCCCCTCTCAGTGGTTTTTCGTGCCATGGTCATAATTCAGTAAATAAATACAAGTATGACATGCCAACATATCGCTCGAATGCACTCAAATGCGTCTGCATTGAATCTCGGAATGTCGGCTAGGTAAAACTCGTGGAGAGAAAAAAGTTAAATTTACGGCCGTTTTTGTTTTTATGTTGAAGAAAAACAAAAATTAACATCCACCGGCCCGGCGGAATGATGCACTCGAGTAATGGCTGGGAAAATGCAAATCTATTAAACCGAGCCCACGGAGCTGCGGACAACGAGTACGAGTAAGTATTTGCACTGGACCACGTGTCAACTGCGAAACAGCCCTCTGTAGGATGTTTGCACTCGAGGATGGGCTCAGATCCTCGGTTTGGTCACGTGCTCGTAATTTGATGGGAATTGACTAAAGTCACTTTGACTGTTGATATGAGGCTTACGAACTGCAAGTGCAAATGGGCTCAGTTGAATTTCTGGTTGCGTAGTCAAATCGTCTGGGTTAGTCATGATTAAAATAGAGACTCCCTTCGGCGGGTGTTCCCTTTGTTGTATAAATGATTGAAAAAAATACCGAATATCCGCATGCTTTATTTTCTTTTCCGTTCTATCTGAAATGGAGACATGTTTGTCTGTTTGTTGGTAATTTCGCCCTGTTCTACATGCCGAAGATTCGGTGAGAGGACTATACCCATGAAAATGGACACCATGTCCACAAATTATGATGCATTTTTATGGATTTTCGATGTTTTTGCTTGTTGCAGTTTTGGGAAGCTTTGGGTTTTTTGTCAAACCTGAAGCATCCGGTTGGATGCGTGTGGCCAGTTTTTTTTCCCCTAGACTGCAAACTGATTTATGCCTCTTGATGGACGCCAGGATTCGGATTGGGCAATGCAAGCAACAACAGAAAATCCTCAAAAAAAAAAAATGTATGCATTTTCATTGATATGCAAAGCGTTGCATGGGCCAGCCAAACCATCGAAGATGAGCAGTCAAAGAAGAACAGACCTTGTTCGAGCGCGTTTCCGTTTTTGCCAAAAGGGTGGGAGCGAAACGGGGGATTGGCCGGGTAGGTGAGTGCGTAGGTCGAACGACATGTTTGGCGTATTGTCGAATTGCATAATATGCACTTTTTCATCGGCCATCCGCCAAAAATTTACAACCACTACACACATCGATTTATTGCCTGACAATTGTGCCGAATACGAGTCCGAATCCTCTTTCAACAATGGGCTGTCGATGTGTCCAATGTCCTTGCATCGCATAGCCTGGCGCCGAGCTGAGTTATGAGTGGATTGAATGCGATTCCAGCACTGCAATTTTTGTCTTTTTTTTTGTTTTGTTGTTTCTTCCATCAGCGAATTTCAATAAAAACTCAGACGAACAGAACATGTCCACATCCTTCGATATCCATCCATTGACGCCAATTCGCGTGAAAAATAATGTTTTTAATATTGCCAACATGAAAAATGTGAAAACAATAATCATAAATTTTTATGCACAGCAAAAAGTAGCCTTACTAACTACATAGACATGCACACATATATATGTATGTATGTATGTATGTATGTACATGTCCACAATCACACAGAGAGGGGAGTTCTTCAAATGAATGCGAAAATGTTATTATGGTAATTGAAGTGAAATCGTTATAGGACTATCTGGTAAATATGTTGTAAATAAGTAAATATTCACCCATCAGTCTTTAAAATTATGCATTCTTAACAACATAGTTTAAGTGGAGCCTCAGATAGATGGAGAAAAAGAAAAGTAGAGGGTCATAGATACATCATAAATAAATCATGATGTGGATAAATCGCTGAGTTGATTAAGAATGTTCCTCTTCTACGTTCGATTGCTTTAATACACCAAATTTAAATGGTGTAGTTTTGCACCATGCAACTTCGCTAAAATAATCTAACACATCTGTATTTAAGTTTCAAGTGTAAATAAATTCCAAAAACTGAAAGAATTTGTGGAAATATGTAAAACTTCTTACCAACTGCATCAAAGGCAGAACAGGACAGGACATCAGGCCGGACCAGAGCAAGACATGAGAGTCAGGCATCTTGCAGCGTTCCAAAACACATCATCATCGTAAATCATGGTGGGTTTTTTGAATTTGCCTCGGGCACCACAGAACCACGGTGCGCCTTTGGCCTCGGACATTTTCGGTTTCTGGACGATGGCGACTCTCTAAACATAAAAATAAATAAACGCCATTCTGACAGCGGCCCAGAACTCGGACTCGGATCCGCACTTGCACTCGAACAGGGGCTTCGACTCGCACTTGAAATGGCCAGACAAAATGAAACGAAACAAACTACAAAATGCGAAAACAAGTCACAGGGCCGACATTAACATACCCTGCATCTAGACGGAGCCCTTGCCTTTTGCTTAGAATTGGTTGCAAGAATTTGCTTATCTTAATATTTTGATATTTGTATTATTCAGTGAAATTAATATATAATTTGGATTCAAAGATTGAAGGTACGATTTATGTAGACTTATGTATGTATATACCTTTTCGATCTACGTGTAGTCAGTAGAAAACAACACAAAAAAGAAAAACACCACACAAAAATCCGCTCGCATTTTTGTTGCAGTCAAGAGTTGTTGCTGTAAATTTCGAAAGGATATGCGAGGCGCAGCAAAAGGATTTCATAAAAATTGCGCAATTTAAAATGTCACAACATAAATTCTGTTTGCGTTTCTTTATGCCAGCAGCGGCGAGCAAGCGAAGCACAATAAGTATTAAATTTTGTTAGGAGGACTATGGTGCGCCTGCAGAACGTCCTTCGACGCAACCAAGACAACGGCAACAACAAGAAACGGGAGACTTGGCGCTGATGTCGCTGACTGGCTGTCGAGTGACTGAACGAAATGGCAGCGAGGAAACAAAAAGAAATCCAAAGTGCACACAGAGAATCGAGCAAACGGGACGGGAAAGGATTGGCCAGGACACTCCGAGAAAAGGAATTGCGCAGAGCGCCGTGCCATCCATTAGCAGGGGAAGAGGGAAGTGGAAGATGCAAGGATCTTTCTTGTTTCCGTTGCTGCTCGTTGCTACTCGTCAGTGGCATCAACCGACACTGAATCGAGAAAGCGAGCTCAGTTCTCAATGTCGTCCTCCCCGTTTTTCCATCGTAAGTTTTTGTTAGCCTTGCAGTCCCTCCACGTTGAGAAAAACTTGGTTTCTGCATTTGAAATCTTTCCCAAGCCATCCGCGAGGAGGCTAATCCATACATTAGGTATTTCTGAAGTTCAATGAGTACATTCACAGATTAATTCATCAAAGTATTTAATTCTGAGAATAATTTCCAACTAGATTTATGTACTGGGAGTATTTTAGTTCACAGTTCAAGAACAGATTAAGCTTGCACTCGATTGTAGCACACTTTTCAGGGCATCGGCCCTTGATTTCTAATCAATTATTTTTGCCAGTGCAATTCTCTGCGCCCTGCCAGTGGTCGTCAGTGACATAAATCAGGGGATAGTGTTGGTGTGTCCTGTGAGTGTGTGTCAGACTTGGAGCAACGCCCATTGTGCAACACTTTCGTTTTTTGTTCTTGTTGCTTTTCATTTTTCCACTTCCCATTTGTCGTTTTCATCGTTTTCGTTTTTTGTTTGTTTTTAATTTTTGTTTATTTTTTGTCTATTTTATTTGTCGCTTTTGCTTCCTTTGGAATCTTTTTTGTTCTTTCTGGTTGCTATATCTGTGGGTTTTCGTTTTTGGCGTCAACTTCACATTTGGAGCTCGGTTGTCCTGCCTTCTGCTTGCCGTAACTATTTTTGCTCCTGGCTGCCGGACATAATCGCGTCTGCATTATTGGTTGATGTTTGGTGCCTGGCCTGGCCCCCGGCACTTTACATAAAAAGACAAAGCTCCGAGGTTCCCCCAAACCATTTGCTCAGTTTTAAATATTTTGTTTGCTTTCTCTGTACGTTCTCCCTTCCTCTCTTTCGCACCCTCTTGCTTGTTTTCCTTTTTGAAGATTATGTGTGTTTTGTTGCCTGACAGGGATCAGCATAAAATGTTGCAAGCTGAGCTTTTTCCTCCACCATTTATTTTTTTCCTCGAACCATTTTGTTTGTTCTCGCCCTGAGGAAAGGTGTGTGTGTTAGTTAGAATGGAAATTATCTCCACGTATGCACGACTGTGTCCGGCAAAAACGGGTTAAATGCTGTGGCGAATTTGTAATTAGAAATTGTCGCTTGGCGCATTTCATTCTTTCATTTGTTTTTCTTTGCTTGTGTGTGTTTGTTAGTTTTAGATTTTTTCTGTAATTTTGCTTACACCATGCATTAATATTTCATTGAAGTTTGTTGCCCAGTTTCCCATGTATGCGTGTATATAATTTACAAAGGGTTCCGATTCAAGTGAAAAGTGCTGGCTGCCACAAAACAAATGAAATTGAGATACATTCTACTGGACTTATCCAGTTCTCTGAGTGTAATTAAACGAATGATTTACAACAACATCCTGCGTATGCAACGACCCAACCTCGCCAGCACCCAGTCATCCGCTCACTCACGGAGTTAATCCTGGGAGCGTAGTGGTTATTGTAATTCACTTGTATCTTGTGACCTCAATATTTTCATTTAATCATGTATTTCCGCCCCGTAGATGAAAATGAACTCTTCATGCAGTCGGCACATGTTAACTTTAACGGCAAGGATGCCGTATACATATACACACAGGATACTTGATAGACTTATGTGTAGTATACGTGAGGTTTTTTGTCTTGAATTCTTGTATTCATTATTCAGTTGCCTTGACTTGAGCGTATTTATTACGGCGTCTGTCTCGCGAATAATGTTGATTTTTATGCCTTGTACATAATATTATATTTATTCTCAACTTTACGATCATAAATGTCCAAAAAGGGTTTGATTTATGTCAGAAACTTTTATGCTTTATGCGCATCAGACAGCATCAGGCGGGGTAGATGCTGATACAACCCGGAAAACGCATTTATAGCTCTCAGTTTCATAATTTAGGTTAACCGGTCCGTTTTTCAGAGATTGCGAAGGCTTAAATGGTCGGTTCCGATTTCAAAATATAGCTGAATAGACTGAAGCAGCAAGCTTATACAAGTTTTTGAGGGTCTATAAGAAAAGTACAGCAGTTTTGGGATATGTATATCCTATATCCTTAACTGGTCTGATATCTGGACAATATCTGAACGCATACCTTCTTGCTGTGTGTAAAAGTTTCTAAGTTGGATGAGGAAGCTTGACTCGTCCTTGCGACGAAATCGCAATCATCGTCATCATCATTCTGTTCAGCCTCCCCTTCCATTACCACCTGCTGTCTCAGGCCAGGCCATACATTTTCTGTGATCTATAGACTCTTACAAGGCAACGTTTTCGTGTTCGACTTGCTGGCTGGCTTGGTCCAGACCTCCCTCGTTTGGCTTGAGGAGACAAGGACGCAAAGAGTTTCCCTACAGCTTGGAATTTATGTGCATCCCACATGGAACCTGGGATCTGAGTTTCGGTCGCGTCTCGGTGGCCATGTCTTGCTTTTTTCGTTTTGTTTTTGTATTTATGGATTTTCATTGGCGCAGCTAGTTTTGTAGCCGGAGGGGGTGAAGCGGCGTGTCAAAACGCAAATGATTTATTGAACTGACAGCCAGCAGTGAATTTTGTCGAGTCAAGTCGCAGGACAACTAGCATCCTCGTCGTTCGTCGCTGAATGCGACACCGATGAGGAAAAGGACGAAGGATGCTTCGACTATTTCACCTCATATTCCTACTCCTTCTTTGCCTGTTTCAACGCTTCCTGCTTGGCTACACTTTCTAGTTTTGCCGCCATTTCTTGTTTCGATGTTGTGCACTTTTCTCGTCTCGTCTCCTATTTTGTTCTTTACTCTTTTTGTGTACTGCAACTCGGTGTTGAGAAGCGGGGGCGTGGCGTAGCTCAACTCTACTGAAAACTGAGGCCCTGGCACAAGAAATGGCACCGATGTGAAATGAAGTTTTGATTTAGTTCAAAATTTTTATCAAAAGAAAACGCGTTACGGCTTCTTCTTCTTCTGCTTCTGTTTTCTTTCCTGCATTTCTTTTTCTCCTCTGGTTGGTTTTTCCCTTGCAGTTCTTCTAATAAATCACAGCATGGGTTGTGTCTCCTGATATGGGCGGCGCTTTTGGGCGTAATGGAATTTTGATTTATGTCTCCGCCAGCCATAATGCAAAAGTTCCTTCAAAAACATATACACATCCACACCCACAGGGCGACTACTAAAAATCTTAAAAGTTACGTATACGTAATTTGATCGATCAACTCATTGATGGGTAAACTGTCAATAACTGTGACAATGATTGTAAATTCGCAGGAATATATGTGTCTCCTGTTTTATTTTTAAATTCTACATTCAAATTTACTTACACTTTATACGCCATTCAATGTTTTTTATACAAAACGATGTCTATCAGTGAATCCTGCCTGTAGTTAATTCCACCCATTTAGACACCCCATTCGAAGGACTCCCACTAAATGAGCATGCGAAAATCTGTGCTCAGATTTGTAATTGTGGGTGTGTGTGTGTGTGTGTGTGTGTCTGTGGCTTTCTATATATTTGTGTGCTCATCAGTGAGCCATACGCTTGCCATATCCTGTGAGGCATGCATAAAGAAAAGTGTAATAAAATTTGATTTATTGTAGACAAGATTCGAGTTGGATATGTTTGCTGCTGCTTTCTCTCTTTCTGCATGCTCATTCGTTGCCTTCCACGCCTGCGTCCTTTTGCCATCCCAATACCACTGGCAATGGCAGCAGCGACAGCAAAGTCGCTCTTCTTCCCCAAAACTCATGCTCTTCCCATTCTGGCATATATCCTGGCGAATGAAGCGTCGGAATTTTATGTAGGACCCCGAAGCCTCCCACATGCCAACGCCAGGACAACCGCCCCCAATGCGACTCATGCATCATTCGTCTAGATATCATCCATCTCGTTACTGCCGTTTACCTCGGCACATTACCAACAATCTCCGACCGCTCCTTTTCGCCCACAATCGCATTCACATTTTCTGACACTTTTGCAAAACTTTGTGCACTGCAGGCGCTTCTTGTCTCGTCCTCAGTCCTGCGTGTTAGTCTCATTAGTCCCTTCTATTGCTGATTCTCCTCGCCGTAACGTTGATGGGCGTTAACTTTAGTTGCCTATCTTGACTCTTTACACAAACGTAGGAAATATTTCGCTTTGCATGGGAGTTCGTATTATTAAATCATTTTTCAAATATACATATATATATATGTATATGTTTTGATGCAGTAGAATTATTTAAACAGAAATTAGTTTTTAAATCTTTCTGTGGAACATTTCATTTCATATATTTCTTAGGTTAGATATAGTTAGTGTGCACACTTTGAATTCATATTAGTGCTATAATATTAAACAGAAATAATAATTTTAAACAATTTATGTATATTATTGTAGCAATTTAATGGGCCCAAAACAAGTACTGATGCACACACGTTGATCGTATGAATAAATGTACTTACCTTAATTATCAAAAAGGTGCACCGTCAATGTTTTGTTTGTCATGTGATAAAGTACAAAAATGTACATAAACCAAGTCAATATTAAAGACAAGAATACAAAAAACAGATATCAACCAAGCAGTTTTAATGTCACACTCTGCCCCCTGTGGACTATAACATAAAAATAATAGATGAAGAGCGGCATTAGAACAAGCGTCCCACTATGAAGATGCTATGCCTTACATTCTATATAGTCTAACTGGTAAATAAATGCGCCCACAGTAACAAATATTTGCTTCACCATAAATAGTTAACAACACCATCTCAAACGGCGAGAAATGAGGGTAAATATTGAACTGGGTTCTCAGTTAATTATGAGTTGCTTTTGGCGTCTTGGTTTTTTGTAGGTGCCCTGAAATTGGGTGCCGCAACGCAATTGAAATATAGTAGTTGTAATGGTAATTTCTTTATCTATGACAATGTGACATCAGCCATATTAGTAGATTAGAAGTCGGAGTTTTGGCAAAATTTAAAAGCATTAAGTACAAATATATCTTTCCTTACTTTGTACAACAATGGAAAACCAATCTAACCAATCGAAAAAGAATTAAATTTCCTAATTAAATTTGTGGCGAATTCAGCATTTAAACAATGTCACGTCTAGAAGAAAAGAGAATAAACACCAAACCTGTCAACCAACAATTGTACAGAGGAAAAAATTAAGAAACTGTGCAATTCCTATTCGGATTCAAGTCCTTTGCATTGAACTAAATGTATTTTGGAAAGGATGCTACCCTGAAGATGTTTGCTTGTTTTGTTGATAATTATAAAAGTCCTTAGGAATGGCCAATATCTCTGGATTTGTCTCAATATTCCTTCAACAAATTTAAAAATACTAAGTTATAACAGTCTTATTATTATTAACAAATGTTCTACATAGGCAGATCTGGAAAGGAATTTCGAATGACACAATAATAACTGCATTGATTTTACTATTTTTGACGTTGTAGTAGCCAAATTCTTTGATTCTAGAAACAAGAAAGCAACAATTTTGGCTTCCGTCCCTGAATAATAAATATAAAAGTGAATGTACATATATGTATGTATGTATGCAACGAGAAGGTTTGTATTATGTGCTCATTAATGCCACTCGCCACCAGATGGCGCCATCACCAATTCAAAGTCGGCCATGTATTTTTACAAGAATATAGCATGTTCATATTTAATATTTATAATTTTCGTGAGCTGATTATATACATTTTCGACCGTGTATTTATAGTGATCATCGAATGTGTCTCAAAACGCTGCGCAATTTTTTTACCAGGGCGTAATCAACAAAATGTCTCGCAAAGGGAAACAAAATGTCTCGCAAACACATAATATTTGGACCTTTCGGAGTTCTTAACTAGAATTACAAGCGCTTGTTGATTGTTGAGACCAACCCGGGAAATGACGCATATCCATTGAATCGTGGGCGATCAGTTTCCGACAATGATCGGTCGGTTGTTGTCATGGAAAAGGGACAAAATGTTGATGTGGGCAAGCGTTGGACCGTGCCACATCGATCGACTCACATCAATGTCGAATGTTAACGTTCTGAACGTATGTATGTATTTAAATATATTTGAATGTACCTACCATTTTTATTTAAATAACTCACTTCTCAATTAAATGTTATACCTCTAGGTAATTTAAGTGCAACATTGTAAGGGATATTATTTTGCAAATAATTCATACAAATGTGTTCATTGGACCCATTTATTATAATTAGTTGAGCATTCGCTATTTAAATTTGATTTCGTCATCAATGCTTGAGGCGCCTCCGTCTTTTTACCGCTCCGTGTGTCACACACACACACACATGCGCTTATCAAAAAGCAAAAAAGTAAACCGTTATGTACGAAGCATGACACTTTTGAGAATTTATGTGTTTGTATCTCATTAAGCGAGGCAGCAGCAGCACCAGGGTGGGGTTTGGGGGCCGTGCTTGGCCCAAAGGTGTCCGTGGCCCGTGCGAAACTTGGCAAGAAGAAATAGCCGAGCTTCGCGACTGTATTGTAAAAACAAAACCGTCAATGAAGCCCAAAAACTGAAAACTGAAACTTAACTGAAGGCGGAAGACGCAAAGGCAGGGAAAAGTTGTTTCAAACATTTCGAAAAATTATCTCTTAACACAAATGCGACACCCAGCACACATGGCAGACTCCTTCACGACCACCTCTCGCTTCCCCTGCCCTCAGGCATATCATGGCCTTCCCCGGCCACAGCGTGCACACATCATAAATTTTAAGTGAAAATGAATCCTTTGGCAATTGAAGTTTTCGAGGAGATTTTGTTGGCGTTGGATCGTCATCAACGTCGAGCCGCATACACATACATACATGCATACATGGCGCTACATCTCTTTGTGTATGGATGTGCGTATGAAGCATATGAAGTTCCTATCTGTATCTGGATGGCGTTGTCTTAATCCTATGTTGCCCATAAATCAGCGAATCGCGTTCACATTTCGCGCATGTTCCTGTTCCTGTGTTATCCACGGCCCATACCCGCATCCACACCCGCAATCACACAACATCACTTACATACATATTTGTGCCATGTGCCCCATAATTCAGGTTTAATTAACTCTGCGTGTTTATTAGCAAATATTAGTTTACAATTTGATATGCCATGTTTTGGGGGGTTGTTTCACAATTAACTGGGATTTGTTAGAACACTGCCAGCAATACAAGTGAAGGGCCACTGTAGATTACCCAATACGCTACATCGACAACTGCATATCATGAGTAGGTGTATATGTAGTTGTCTAATTGAGTTAATGTCACAATAAAAGAAATCCAAATATCCGAGGCAAAATTAGTTGTCATATCGGACAAGAAACTAGAATTTGATCCTTACGGGCTGTAAGAATAAACAATAATAAAGATTGTAATAAATGAGGCGTTCAGTTTGGATTTTGATGCAACGTTTTAGTAAGTTGCCATTCTTTTATTGAGCTGCTTCAGTTAACACAAGTTACACAACTCTCAATATTCACACTTTTAAAATCGAATATTCGGTTGTAAAGAAGAGAAATCATTGCAATATTCCTAATGTTGATTTGTATAACTTGCTCTTAAATCTTAAATAGGGTCGAAAAGGAAGCGAATGGTTTTTAAAAATAATATCACAAAAATTAAATACAAGTCGTATACATATTATAAGTATTGTATGTATGTATGGATGAATGATAATGGCTTTTTCATAATACATATTATATGTAGAATGCCTAACACTCGATTTATCGTTTCTTAAAGATTTCATTTCATTTCATTGTGTTTTTTCTTAAGTATACTCTTAGGTCAAATAGAATAGTTTCTTAGTTTTGTTTGTTTTTTTTTTTCATTAATATTGAGATGGGGTTGTAAACTGTTCTGTGGTATGTGATGTACATATGTACATACATACTTAAGTTGAATTATCTATAGTTGATGTAATTCATGCGTATACATAGGTTGCGGTGTGGTTACATTTTGATTTGACTTTCTCTTTAATTTCATTATATAGAAGATATTTCATGCACGTTTGTATGCATATGTTTGTAGAAACAATTATATGTTTAAATTTAAGTACATACATATGTATTTGTATAGTAACTTTTCTAATATGTATATTAATTATTAATTTTCTCTTTAGGCATATGGAAGGAAAGTGCAATCTGTCAATTACTTACATACATGCACCAAATATGTATGTATGTATGTATTTTTAACGAATATTTTAACTAAAATGCATTAAAATGAGGTTAACTTTCATAGTGTTTCGATAATTTTACGTATACTGCGTTGCATTTTTGTAGTAACTTACAAAGATCTATATAATTCTATGTATGTATATATATATATATATATATAGGTATCTGTATATATGTATGTATGTATTTATATATAAATGGATTTTTGGCACACTGTTTCCTTCTTAGCCAAACCTGTGGCCTTTAAAAAACGATAAAAGCCCGACATAGCAACTCAATTGGCTCATTCGCGAGTCTCTTCGATATTTTTGCTCAACATGAACTCGATGCATTTATCTCACTCAATAGCGAAATGTTTGCACTCAGACCGGTTCTAAATAAACTCAATTTACCCCACCTACTTTGGTTTTGTTGTTGCTTTTTGCTCATGCTTTGCTCCATCCAATCGCATGGGTCAGTTTTGTTTTTGCTTGTGTTGTTCTCAGTTTATTTTTTGCTTTTGGTCCAACTTTGACGAACTCGTGTCGTCGCTTTTCGTCAAATAGCTGTGCGCACTATAACCATCTCTGTTGCTCTTCGTAATCTTGTATATGTATTTGTATGTACGTGCTTGTACGTGCGTCCGCCCGCTCTGATGATGGACAGCAGTTCGTCAAAGTGGTGGTAATTGAATTCACAGAGACGACCCTCTCGCGCACGAGCGACTGAGATAGCATTATGTCTGATTGGGAAACAATAAAAACAAACGGACTGACAATTGAAGTGACGTCACTGCCAGCCTCAAAGAGGGGAATACACAAACTGGGGAAATTCAGCAAAAGTAGGGGAATTACTTGGCGCTGCAAAGAACAACACGTTGGTGAGAGAAATAAAGAACTTGCAGATTCTCTCCTTGATCCGAAATCAATGCTAAGCAATGCACTAAGAAAAAAAACATTATTTGAGAATTCCCTCTTACTGTTTCCACCACATCATCCTCAGCCTGATTGCAGTAATTGAAGGTGGTCTAAGCATTTTTTGAGGATAGCTGCTTGGCCAGCTCCGTGTATTTTAGAAACTTGGACTGCGGACTCTCTTCATACGGATTGATGGTGGGCGATGGTGACGGCTGTTGCTGTTGCGATGCCGGACTTCTTGAGGCCGCTCGCTTTGGTGACGCAAGTGGCAAAGATTTGGGTGACTGCTCTACTGGCGAATCCTCGCCCGCATCTTTGACGAAGTGCACCTTTGAGAGATGGTGTCGATAAGCACCTTTGGAGCCAAAGGGTGTATCACAGAATGAGCACTTAATAATGGAATCGCTGCCGCTATTTGCGTTGGCGCTGAGCACAGCCTCATTGCAGGCCCAACTGAAGGACACCAAATCGTTGCCGTTGACACCAGATGTCGAAGAAGCAGATGCGCTCCGGGTATTTGAAGATGGTGGATCCGTGGTTTCACAAAGCTTTTGTAGAGCGGCCAAAGGATGAGCTCTTGGTTTTTTCGAGTTACTACTGTTAGAACTGTTATGGTTGTATTGTCCTAAAAACAAAAGAAAACCCAAAGTAAATGTTTTGAACTGAAGCACATATAAATATGTACATACATACATACATATATGATAAGGAATCTTTAACTCCGCACCTGAATACTCACCAGTGTTATTATTGTTATTTGCCTCCACTGAGCTAAGCTGATCAAACATTGTGTTTAGGGCGAGCAGACTACCACTGTCAGCAGGTGTTGACGTTGTCGGAGTGGGCGAAGACAGACTTGAACGCTCACTCGTCGATTTTGGACTATCGCGCTGATTTGCCGTTGTTGGCTCCATTGCGAACTCTTTTTTTACATTGATTTGTTGCCTTATGCCAACATCAGCTTCTCCTGCTTCTGTCTCTAGAGGCTCCGATTTAATAATGGGTGGTGGTGGTGGCAGGGGAAGAACGGGAGCTGGAATGGGAGTCTCCGGTGTACGTCTTGGTGTCTGCTGTCTATCCGGTGTATAAGTTGACTCGACACGGCTTGTGGAGCTTGACTCACTTGCACTGCGATCACGTACGGCATAAGAAGAGCGGAGGAGATGCATGGCCTGGGCGTCCATCAGAGGTTTGGTATAATCGGTGCTATCATCGATGCCCAAGCGCTTCAATATGCTGGCGCCCAAAGGAGTTCCCGACTCGGAATATCCACCCTGGTTTAAACGAGATCCTCTGGATTCGAAACTCTTCTCAATCAACTGTTCCAGAGCATTTAAGACTGAAGGTGGCTTCTCGCCTGTGGTACCGGCACTGGGACTAGCCAAACGCTCAGCCGGGGGCCTACGTGGCGGAATTGGAATGCTATCGCCCAGGCACTTACGTATGTGCTCCACAAAAAGAGCCGTTTCGATCTTACCGCCACATTTCTCGCAGGTTATCTTTGTTGCCGCAGCAAAATCCCGTAGCGGCTTCAATGCTGAATCCAACCCGGAACCCACACTGGTTGCAGATCGTTCTAGTTCAAGAAGTTTGCGTACTGGCAATGACTTTTTGCGCTTCTCATTCCGAGTCTGGCGACCGCCTCCTTTTTTCACTGAAGCAATAGTCGGTGCTGCTGGATTAGATGCTGGTGGCGAAATAGACGAGGTGGATGACGAGGTCGGCTCTTTATAGTGTGACTGTTGAGCCATGTGTGAACTAAGCTCTTTTAAAGTGGCAAAGGCTTGATCGCACACCTTGCAGGTTAAGACGGCAGACACACTGGACGCAAGAGCTGGTCCCTGAGCCGATGTTGAGGATGATCCAGCTCCTACACCACCACCGTTCTGGGGTAACCGTTCTCGCTCGCGCTCATCACCAGACTTCCAGGAAATTATCTGTTCTTGAGATATAATGTTGGTGTAGTGCTGAGTCTCTTGCATATGGTTGGTCATCTCCGCCAGAGAGCGGAAACTCTGTCCACACCACATGCACTTCAGTATTTGGCGAGTTTGTTCAGCCCCCTTCCCCAACCAAACATCCTGGCCGCGTACTAATTTTCTTGGTAGCGGCATCGTCTCTTTAATTAGCATATTTAGCTCAGACTTTGAAGAGTTGGAATTAGATGATGATGATGTGGAGCTTGTGCTTGTGGTAGATCCGGTTGATGTCGATACTGTTGGCTGACGTCCAGCTACCGTTGTCCCTGATGATGACGATGGAGATGGCACTTGGACACCGCAGTGTTGCGTTTCCTTCATGTGACTGGTGAGATTCGCCAGCGTAGCAAAGCTTTGTTTGCACCACACGCATTTGAACACATCCTTAACCGCATCGGCTCCCTTATTGAGCCAGTGCGATTGCCATGCACTGTGACGGCCACCACCACCTGAAGATTGAGGGGGATTCCTATTGCCAGAAGTAGCTGTATCTAATCGTGACATCTCACTCATCTTTTCCAATGCTTTGCTGGCAACTTCATTACTCGTTTTTGCAGCAACTGCCGCCAGATAGGGATTCAAAGCAGGTGCCCAATTGTGTGGAGGATGTGGTGACTTGTAGTCATTGGTTCGAGGCAGTTTACGGACGGGCGAATCATGATCCTCACTCGAAAACTCCCGCTTTCGAGTGCTTACGGAAAGGTCTAATGGGCCTGTATCACCTTCTCCGGTTTCTTGTTCGCGTTCATCCTCTCGCTCCTCCTCCTCGTCACCTTCGCTTTGCGTGCGTTTTTGGCTGAAATCTAAAGCTGGCGATTCCTCCATTAGCCCTCTGTTGCCAGGAGATCCAGCCTGTTGCGTGGCCTGCTGTACCAGCGAAGCGGCTGCTGCCAAGGGATTCGTTAGCAGCAAGTGATTTTGCTGCGCGGCTGCCAAGTACGCCGCCATGGCGGCAGATTGTGGAGGAAGCAAAGCCGCTGCTGCCGCTGGCGCCAAAGTCGCTGTCAGTGGTAGACCAACTGGCGGTGAAGAAGGTGTAATTGATGTGGGTGTTGGCGCTGGAGTAAGGCAATCATTATTGGCCGAGCAATGCGATTCATTGGACGGACAGCGTATGTCGCCCGGTGCAGCGGAGGCACTCGATTCTCTGGATTGACAACGAGGACTTGCCAGCTCACTAGGAAAGAAATAAAATTAACACATAAAGTAGAACGAATTGATTGGTGCACTATATAATTTTGAGATACTTAAAGTTGTTGCGATTAGTCTGTCTCTAATGATTAACCTTCATGTTTATGTCATGTATAAAGAATTATTATTGACGACATGGTTTCATCTATTCTTACGAATTTTAATTTTATGAATTTAATAAATGACTGATTTTCGTAATTATTACGTAACATTTTTAAATACATATTTTGAAAACGAAAATGTTTCACAATTTACAAATTGAATTCTGTGATTACGATGAATCATCTCAGTAATTACACAAAAAACGAAAGGTATTTAGCCACTTAAATATTTCAGTTTAGGGCACTTAAACAAAATAAAACGATATGCGATGTACATATGTACATACATACGGTTTTCCGAAAAGCACATAACACTTTCGTAACTATTCAGGATGGTATCCTCGAACATTTGTTAACACTGTCACCTATGTATGTATGTATGTATGTATGTAGATTTTACATATGTATGTACATTATACATACACGTATAATGTATGCATAGAAATTCCCTTTGATAATCACCTTGCACTTAGTGCCTGCCGGTAGATCTCCAACATAACCGCCTCGTGTAGCATCATTTTGGCAAAAAATATTAGATTCTTCTTGTTTAGATTCTTGTTGTTGATTCCACAGCTTTTTTCTATGTATTGCCAGTGTTCATCGACTTTAGTTTTGTTTCGACCTAATGCGACTCTTCTGATAGATATTGCCACAGTATAAACAGTTAAGGCAAATATGAAATGTATTTTATTTTTGCCCACTACACAAATTCTCGGGCGACTCAGCGTCTCCGTTTCGCCGTGGTAGTGGTATTGGTAGTGTGTGCCAGAACGTGTGTCAGTTTCGTGTTGAGCTTCTATCAAAAACACACACGTCAAATAAATCAAATGTCACAATGGGTGGTGAACGCAGAGGGAGGGTTAGGGTAGGTGTTCAGTGTGGGGCGGCAAGGCCTCTTAGTTTGATGACGAACGCGTACGAGTGTGTGTATGTGCGAAGCTCCATGTGAGTGTGTGTGTGTTGCAAGCGACGTTGCTGCGGTCAAACTGCCGCCAATTCCAAGCACACTTCCTTCTTCTTAGCTCCAACGAAAACAAAAACAGATGTCGCTGTGTGTGTGTGTGTTTGTGTGTGTGGAGCTATTAATTTAATGATTTACTGACGGCTTGCCACAAGAATTTATTTTTATTTTTATGTATGTACATTTGTATGTGTGTATATTTAGCGCGAATTTTTTGTCAAATAGTGAATTTCTCTTTGGTTAAGTTGCTCCCTCAAACTGATTACGTTCAAATTTGATTCTAACTTTAGCCAACAAACGCACGTTGCAGTTTCAACGTTGCACTGCTACTGCGCTGCCAAAAAGTTTCTAACTGCCACTGCCACTGTCACTGTCGCCGTTGCTGTTGAATTTTTTCCGAAAAACCCAACTATGAAAATATGCGACATGATTTCGTTCACCACTGCCGTTGTCGACGAATTTTTTGACACTGAGCAACAGAAGAGAGCGTACCGAAGGACAATCAAAATGAGTTGTGGCCCACAGCACAAGGACATAGAGAAGACGAGAGAGAGGATGACGCCGACGACGACGTTTTCCCCCATTAAATTGATGTGTTTGTGCTCAGTGAGAGAGGGAGATACTGGCTGCGCTGCTTCTGTTGCTGTTGGAGTGTCGACGCATGCGCTGCAGCTGCACTTTGTTTTGATTTATGAGCCTGAGTGAGCATGCAAGAGGAGAAAAAGTTTTGTTTGAAACGGAAGAGAACTGAAACAGCTGCAGTGAGTGTTACTCTGAGAGAGCAAAGACTGACAGAAAGATAGAGAGCATTGAAGAGAGATAGTGAACGAGAGAAGGAGACAGAAAGAGAGAGAGAGAGAGAGAGAGAAAAAGAGAGAATGAGCAATATGAGAGAACAGAAAAGAGCGCATTCGGTGACAGGTGTTTGTGTGTGGGGGCCGGTCTGGCAACCGTCTGTCTGTGTGAATGTGTGTGTGTAAAGTTTTGTTTGTATTGCAGCTGGTCAAACGGCTGTGCGGGTGGGTGGCTACGCTGCCAGCGTCGCCGCCACTTAAATCAAGGTTATTTATTGAAATTGAAAATGAAGCAGGGGCAAGCGGGAGTGCGGTGGTGGCATCAAAACACGCATTGCAAAAATCGAGAATACTAAAAATAAAGTTGCTTTCGCTCATATTCTTCCTCTTCCTTCGCTTTGGGTGGAATAATGGTGTTTCGTTTGATGAACAATTGTTGCTTCGATGCGCTACTTTTCGCGACCGCATGGACAATTGTAAAGAAGGCCGTTAAGAAGCGCAAAAAACTAATTTGCCTTGTATTGTATTTGTATATGTACATATATACATATACGTATTTACATGTACATATGTACAATAAATTTTTAGGGATTAATAAAGATACATATGTATATGTATATGTACATACATATGTACATACCTGCAGTGAAAGCTCAAGTCGTGGACAGGTGGACATATTCAGGAATCGGACTTTTTAACAGAACGTATTGGGAATTAGTGGTTAATTTCAAAAGTTAAAGCAGGCAAGCTTTACCTATCGAAGACTAGTCAAACTGGCATTAAACGATACAAAGAGCCTCGAATTTGGTTTTATATCTTACCAACACCAAAAACTTCTCACTTACTTCTCAAGCGCAAACAAAAAAGTCTAAGCGGTCTACATTTGACCAATTTTTCAAAATGTAATTTTGTTTTTGGATATAAATTTTGTTAGGAACATCAATAAGCATAAAAATGTTCAATTTCTTTGACATTTCCTGCGGGCGGATAAGAATACTGGAACCTGAATTCTGGGTTGTCCGCCCACGGGCCTCACTGTAAATGTATGTATGTATGCATAAATATTTCGACTAAAAGTTATCTCAGCATACATACATACATATGTAAGTATAGATATATGCTTTACTATTCCATAACTTACTGCTTTCTGAGGACTGTCGATTTTCATAACGGGAAGGCTCGTTCTCTTTCCATACATTTCATTATTCTTGTTAAGAAGATAGTTAAAAGTTTGGCCTCTACTATATAGTTGCTAATAAAAAACTTTGTTAATATGAAGTCGAACCTACCTATGTAAGTACTTGTGTTGAATTTTCTAGTCCGTGGTATTGAAAAACACTCTACCGCTTGACTTTTATACTGCGTTGCTGATATTGATTTGCAATTAGTTTTGGTCCTGCTCACACAAAAGCACTTCAACTAGTTTGCAAAAAAAATACGCTACCCAAAATTCTGAATAATTAAACGTGGTTTTTAAACACAATCTGGCACTGGCTAGTTGCGAAATTCTATTCAGTATCCCGGTTGAGCCCCCAAATATTGTAGGAGTGATCACCTGAAGTAGTTTTTTAGTATTAATAACTTTGTTTGAGACGACCAGGTTACCATATTCTAGAATCTAGATACATACATTTATGCCGAGGCATTAAACATTGATTGCCATTCAAAGCATTTTCTAACTCTTTTATTTACTTTACACCATTTTGTATTTTACAAATTCGCGCAAATACACACATATTTTCTTGCCTCATTACATCTAATTATTTTCCAATATTTGTGCGCAGGCAACCATTACGCATCTTTATGAGTTGCTGTTTCTTCTTCAACGTTTCGCAAGCGTCATGTCGAGACGGCAGGGGAAAGCGCTTCTGTTTTGTTAGAGTTTTTCTCTTTCCCATTTCATTGAATGCTCCTTATACGCAGGGCTATTCTGGTCGGGATTGTTTTGGAGAATCTTTAAAAATGTTCCCTGAGCATTCCGTTTTTTTTTTGAATCGTGTTTCAATATTCCTTGTTTAATAACGTGGATTAATATCAGTGCATATGTGCCAATAGAATCTGAATAAAATCGGATTGACGGCCGTTTGAATATCGCGACACCTGACAATTGCGGCCAAAATGCTGAATCAAATGCTGTCAGTCATCAAAAGTTGGACAAGCTGACATTTTTGGTTTTGGTCCCTTTTTTTGCATTTCTCTGTGCGGACTAGAATTGTGTCGAACCGGAAACATCCTCCACCATCACTAATACGCGCCTTTTAACACTAGCAATTGTATGAAATTGTCGCTCCATTTCCCAACATTGTTTTCACATTCATAAAAAATATGTATACGTATTTGTTGAATGTATGTATATATAAGTGTATGTAAGTACATATATGTATGTATTTACATGAAATGCTTTGAGAGTTTAATTATAATCTATTGCATGTGCAAGAATTTAGTAGGAAATGATAGTACATATGTATCTATGTATGTATGTATGTACATAGGCCAAGTATGCATTCATATGTACATATACATACATAAATACATATGTGTGATCATATGTAAATGTCAACTTGTTCTTCGTAATTGATCTTATAAAGAATTAAGGAGTGCATTTGATTTAAGATGAGCTTATTATATTTATCGGTTTTCTTCTACTGCATGTTGTCAAACTGATAGCCAAGCAGATCTGCATCACTCTGTTATAAAGATCCAAAAGGACACGAAGTCAAGGACATTGCTTGCGCAAGATCAAACCATTTTTGGCCGTTGTTCGACTTGGCAAACATCACATTTACACTCTTTTTAACGAATTTTTTGTACCCAAAATGTGAATTTTTCACTAATATTAGAGTTGTATTACTAGATTTTAGTTATCCATTAGCTTTAGTCAGAACTACTCTAAAATCGATAGAAATGGCGAAATGACGCCATATTCGAAGAAACATGTAAGTAGGCCAAACGTTACTTCCAAATTTTTATTTTGGGTCATTGAGAAATTCATTTTCGGTGACTTTCAGAAATGAAGTAAGTAAGTCGTCTGCCCGACTGCGGTTACCATGCATCAAGTGAAACAACTGTTTTTAATTTATATAAAAACTTATTTTAATAAGTTTTTAATTTTATAAACTCGAAAACTTCACTGTACATACTATACGAGTCTAAACAACATACGGACAGTCGGATGAAAGGAAATCGCTAGATTGACTCGACTGTTAAAGCTGTTACAAAGTATACATTTATACTTTCTGGGGAACGAAATTCATATTCCTAAAATAGAAACTATTTGAACAGGGTTTTCCTCAAAATTTGCAAAATGCATTCTAAGAGTTTTTCACAATTTTTAGCAAAAAGAAAAAATACTCTTCAATTTATATGAAATAATCTAACATGATTTTGAAGTTTAGCGAGTGCGAGCTCAATCCGATATTCTTTTTATACCCTTGCAAAAAGGGTATATTAGAAGTGTGCAACGCATAGAAAGAAGCATTTCCGACCATTGAAGTTAGCACCGGACAATTTGGAGCAATTTTTTAATTCGTTAGGTTTTGAAACATTGAAATACACATCCCTTTATGAACGCAAATAGATAATAATAATTTAAATTACGTGGAAAGACATATGTATTTAGATTTCCTAGAACCTAGGGAACCTTGTAAGAGTGGCAAAGAGACCATAAGTATGTTTTATCATATATCTGATTTAGTTTTTATTGCTCAGGCAACGAATGTGTCAATGTGAGACATACCCCCATTCGATTATCTTGGGCTTTACCTCCATTTTATTTCACACCAATTCTCTCAAACTTCAGTCAGGTTGTTTTAACTGTGGCTCTGTTGCAACATTGCTGCCTGCCAATTGTCTGCCACAAATGTCATGTACCGCGTCCGATTCTATTCGAGTCAGGGAACTGCTTCCACTCCCTCCAGCCTTACCACGGCAATAAAGAGTTGTTGCTGTTGTTTTTCTTGTTGTTTAGGCGTCGGTTAACGTCAGAAATCGAATTGACGCACGATTTTATCATGTACCTCCCCTAGCCTCTCTCTTTTTCAATGCTGTTCGTCTGTCAAAAATGCAGCATGCAAAATTTTTTGACACCTTTGCGGTGACGGACGCGTCCAGACGTTGCAACGTCGCGCCGAATGCCATAAAAATTCAGGCGCCATACATTTACTCCACTCCCATATACGCACTACACCCGCTTTTGCCCCATCTAAGTGCCTGAAAAATGCTTCAAAAACATTTGTTTTTGACTGTTAAATTTAGACACCATCTCATGCACGTTTGCAGATACAATTTACAAACTCATAGATACATTTTGCATCAGAACAACAGTAACAACAACTTCAAATTTGAATGGCGTTTCTTCTACTTCCCCCTCTCTATATAAGATAAATTACAATTACAAGAGGAGCGATGAAAAGTTAAATAGAATCTACCTAACATTTATACAATTTTTTACGAAACAGTTTTGTGTGTAAATGTTTATGAATTGTGGTTAACAGCATCTGTCAGAGTTTTTGGGCAACATTTTTCTGAGAGCCGCAGGATATTCATCTGTTCTCCTGGATTATTTATCGCTTGCAATTTTTGTGATTTTCTATCCACTGAGACCTATAAGAGTGAAATCATCTAGATTAGTTTCTTGGTTTCGATTTAATCGGTGTCGTGGAGTAATGTAATATTTGGTTTAATCGTTAGAAAATAATGTTTCGAAACCAATCTATGCCTCAATCAACATTTGGTTTTTACTTGTACTAAGATCGATGTATGTAATTAAAAAACAAACTCTAATATATTATTGTCCTTTCTTGGGCGAATTACTTTAGAGTCAAAGGCTAAATGCTACCACCAGTTATTTGATAATTGGTAATCAACAACAACTGTAATTGGAGTTGTCCAATTCGACACTTCTGACTTCCTTCAAAATCGCTCACAAAGTTGAACTATAGAACTATAACAACTACAAGTTTTGGTACCAGACAAAATTTATCCTTAACTTACGTATATATTTCAGATATATATCTCTTATTTTGAGTCGGCCACAACTTACAGTCACATTATGAAAAGCTTAGCAAACATTTGCCACCATTCATCACACAGGAAAGGATTCAGCCAGACAAAAACACAACTCAAAATACAATTCATCTGCATAAACATTTGTGAAGCAATTGAAAAACAAACAAGACCAGGCAACATCACCAGCGACAACAACAATAAGACAAATAACCAAAAAAACAGTGTCGAAAATGCATGTGAGTGATGCGGGAGTGAATGAATTGCTGCCCTATCCGTTCCAAGAGCCTTACCCATCCCGTATCCATAAACAAATTAACAGGCACACAGAGAAGCAAGAACAACAGTGATGGTGATGACGATGCTCTGACGACTATCAAGCAGAACAGAAAGAGAGGGGGCTTCATTTATCAAGCCACCAAAATGCCGAAAATGTCGGAGAATGGGATCCTGCTAAGGTCCTACCATGTTGACGATAGTTAACTATGCAATTGCCCTTGCCAGAGAGAACACACAAATGGGGATGGGAGGAAGCAAGAGACGGCAAAAGCAAACTTTGGGTTCGCGTTGCCTCAAAAGTGATGAAATTCAAATGGAAGCATTTCTAAGCATACATAGGTGGGTGGTACGGGGGGTACAATCCTGGGGGTTACAAGCCCAAAACACTAAACTCTAAACTGAATGAATGAGTGTCAAGTGTGATATATCACCGCAAAAACAAGACCATAAGCATGAGTGATAAACACTGTTGAGCTTGGTTAGCGCCTAACTGCAACACCAACACCAACACCAACACCAGCATTCTGTCACACACACATACACACACACACAAATACCGTCACACACCACATCCAGTCATAGACATGTCAACATGTTGATGATGGTAACTAACTAGAGCAAGAGCCAGAGACTGCGCGATACAACTGGAATACTGGGATGGGAATCGGATGTAGGATGATGAGATGGGGAAATGTGGAGGCGCAGGCAGCAGAACGAGCAGCTCGAAACAGAGTCAGAATGATGCACAGTCGGCACACGGCACATAGACAGCATTGGGAAATGGATTCAAGTGAATGTACTATCCATATCACTGAATTGCCAACTCGTTTTAAGAAATCATAAAATCGATATACGAACTGATTTTAATTACAACCACGTTCATTTGAACAACTTTTAAATGTAGCGCAAAAATGTTTCATAATAGATAAAATAGTCTGCCCCACTTTATGGACATACCTTGTCCCACTGTGCACTTGAATGTTTTGTGCAACATACTGCGGCAATCACATGTGATGAACTGTAGAATATCACAAATTGTGGTAAGGGGGATGATTTAGGAAGGGGAACGCGAACTAAGGCCGTCGTTCGCTTTGCGTTTGTTTGTTTGTCCACAAAAAGGCGTCAAGGCGTTTAAGCCGAAAACAAAAACTGGCAACTAGGAATTCATTGGCCAAAAACAATGCAATTAATTTCACTTACCCGTCGCCGGCCGTGAATGATGATGCTGCCTGTCGTGTGTCATTTGTGTGGACTGTGCGGAGTGTTGCCTGATCCAACTCCAGATCCAGTTGAGAGATTTCATATAGCTACAGGCGGAAGTGTCAACGAGGCGAGGCCTTTCCACTGGAGCGGTGATGAATTTCATAGTTTGTTGATTTTATGATTGCCTGTTGACTGTTGTTGCTATAGCATCATTTGAAGTCGGACAGACCCAGAACGGGCCTTGGTCTCACATGGGCCTGTCTTTTGGATTTTTTACAATTGTCAACTCCAAGTTTATGGCTGCTGATGTGGCCCATTCCTGTTTTTTAGTAACAACAGTTTGTGTAGTTTTGTCGTCCGAAGAGCAACATTATGGTTGTATGCAGGCAGGACGGACATTGTCACATCGTGAATCCTTCAACAACAGGACCGACACCAGCTTTAGTTACCCCTGCGACATTGGCTTTTGATTCTCGCCTCGTGGTCTTACCAGGTGTCGAGGTGTCGCTTTGTGGTCCAACACAAATCTAAGCAATTTGCATTGTTGTTGACGCTTTGGCCACGGCTGACAATTTCCGTATACCACATAAAGCCCGCCACCGACCTCTGTGATTGCCGCTGTCATTCAGGCATGTCTGACAAAACTGGTTTGAGCCTTAAAATTTTTGTCTGGGACAAATTGATTTGTAATAATTTGGCACGTTCTTTATTATAGGCACAATTTTATTACTCAGTCAATCGCAGAGATATTAGTCCCTCCGTGTGGTGGTGTGGTTAAAAAAACAGACTTTATTATTCTTAGTAATTCTTTTATTATTTAATAAAGCTAAACTATCTTAGCAAACGAAGAACTAATCAGTTAGAAAAGAACGGTTACATTCTAAAGATCGGGACATACATTTCAAATAAGTTCTATCTTTTATCCTTTAATCATGTCATTCGCGTTCTCTATTCAGATTAAGCTTTTGCTAACAAAATACTACTTGTAGGTTTAACCCTTTGCTTGAGGCGCAAACTCTTAGAAACAGGACAGACGAACTTAGTCCTGTATTACCGGCAATACAATAGAAATGGGCAAAATAATTACCGAGGTAGAGATAATTATCAAAATAACGGTTATAGGAGTAATAATAATGCAGGTGCATATATTGGTAACTCACGATACAATAACCGAGGAAGAAATAATTCCAAGCGAAACAACTACAACCGAGGTAAATCCAACCGAGGTATTTCCAACCAGGGTAATTCCAACCGAGGTAATTCCAGTAATGGAAATGGTAATGTACGAATTACCCAAAGTAAATGAAGGAAGGACAACATCTCTGATCTTTAATATGGTGAACTGCACAATAAATGGATGCAATATCGAAATGCGCCAAAATTATTTTAAATGAAACGAAAAATGGGAAGATAAAAAAACACAAACTGAGTTAGTTTTTTAATATTTATACTACACTGGCTGTATGTGTATGTGAATACAAATAAAGTCTTCTACACCATTTTGTATGGTAACAGCCTGTTCAATGTATATGTACATACATACATGTATACACACACTCTGAGATGGCTCGTCTGAGAGCTTTATCACCGGTCGCCATCATGATGGCCTCATCATATTTTTCCTTTTTTTTTTTGCAACATTTTTCAACACCACAATGCTGGGATCGTTTATCAACTGGCCACCACGACACCATGGAGGATCAATGCTGTTGCAGAACGAGATTGCAATAAGAAAACTGAAGTATTTAAGTCTTCTCGGCGACTTCGGTATACCATGCACCAAAGGGATTAGCTATTTGCAATTTTTAGACGCAGCAGAAATATTATAACGCTTTATAGATGTCAGGTCGATCAGTGCAGTTCCTCAATCTCAGAGATATTGGGATGTATGTAAATTTTGAATTAAAGGTCTTTATCGAACATGGTACAGGCTATCTCGCTCATTCGTAGAAGCGTATAATCCTATATTATATAATTAACGGCGGTTGATGCAGATCATAAATGTTGGTACATACATAAGTATATGCTAAATGGAATACATAACATACTGATTTGGCTGATTTTAATATACCTTTTCACGCTATGGGCCCATGGTGTAAAAAGAGAAACCTGAATAAATTACGCACATCTGTCAACTTTTGAATTTGCCATTAAGTCGCAAAATGTGCAACATTAATAACTGACATCAGACACTCGAATTTGATTCGTACCCGAGAAAGAGTGAGGGAGAGAGAGAAATAGGGAGATAGGAAGAGAAAAATAACTACTTGCACATGCGCGTTATGTCAATGTCAACGTTGAACAAAAGTGGACGAGGTGTCCGACGCTCTTGTCCTGAAATGCGCCTGAGCATCGTCCTAATTGAAAGAAATTACTTTGAGCTGACTTTATCATTTGTCACCTTTTTGTGCGATGTTGGTCGGCCTTAATATGGCTTTCCGTAGAGTTTTTAGCTGATATTTTAATGGAAATTAATACCCATAAAACGGATCTCTGTTTACTAAATTATTAGAAGCCTTTGTGTCGGATGACACAATGAACCCTTGCAGTAGTTATATAAACCCAAACATTCCGCAATTATGAATGAAAATTACAGGAGAAAAACCTTTGAAAAATAATCAAAATTTTAACAGACTTGAATTTGAAACAATGCTAAAACTTTTGCTTACTCAAATTTTAATTTTTTATTTACCCTTGTCATAGAACTTCTTTTTTTTTAGTAAACTGAACGATTTTTCTTCGACATATTTCGTTTCCTTTTGGAAAACCAAACTGAGAAACAACTGAGGTTAAAGTAATGATAGTATCAGGGCCAGTTAACCAACCGACCCACCCACAACATACTCGAAATTAAAACCGAAGTATACAAGTTAGATTAAGACAGTCAAAAATGATTAAGAAATGCAAAGAGAAAAGAAGAGAATGGAAAAAGAAACCGAAGAAATCCAAGTGAAATGGTAAGTTAGAGGCAAAACCCAAGTCAGTGATGGAGCAGATGATATGCCCGCGGGAATTGTTACTGCTCGAGATGGAGAAAAAGCCAGAAAAGGAAAAATGCACAAGCACATAAAAAAGAACAAAAAATTAAACATACAAGAAAAAAGATCCTGGGAATTGATTTAGGAGCCTCGAACTTTAAATACTCTTCACATTTTGGATTAAAGGATCTAGATAAATTGTTATTAATACAAGTTGGACTTATATACTTATCCATTTAAAACGTAATGATATCTAGAAACAAAAAAGTTTCATTCTCTAATATTATGCATTACAAAAAGACGATAGACTGAAGGTGGATTTGTCGATTCTTTTCAAGAATACTCTATGTTGGATTTTCTAAGGGTAAGGGTATATAAAAAGAAATTGCAAAATGGATATTGTGAAAGCAAACTCAAAGACAAGCAAATGAGGCAGCAGAGGCAAAAGAGAGCGAGAAAAACAGTTTGTAATAATTTCATTTTGCAAATGACGTGCGAGTAACGAAACAAAAGAAATTAAATTTAACATACAAAGGAAGTTAGAAATTGGACGGGGAGGAGATACCTATATAAGAGCGAGCGATTCGGCCTCTGGGCAGGGGAATTGCCTTATGCATTATAAAAGCGATGTCTTAGTGGGAAAAGAACAAAACTATTTCTGCAGATGAAATGCCGAACGCGAATTGCTTTTTTTTTAATGTCAACTCTAGAGTCCGGGGCATAGAGAATTATATTATATTATGAATGAAACAGAAACAGAAGCTGAACCAGAGGTACAATAAAATTTTGCTCACTAATGTGCCCAGGACCTCCGACATGAACCCAGATCCTTGCCCATGCCAGATGCGAGGGCGACGGAGACGGTGACGATGACTGTGACTGTGACGGCGACTGTGACTACTATAGTCCAGACAGACGTTGATAAAAACTCATTTCAACTGATGGCCAAGTCCCAAGCGGAGTGCCATCCAAGCGTTTGCCAGCTAACCACAGTGGTTCAAAGTATATTAGAATAATGTTCAATTTGTTGGAACTATTTCAGTACCACATACCGATCGAAGGGTATGTCTACCAAAAAGTGAATTTTTGCATCACTTGCACACTTTGTTGTAGATTTTTCGAGTGCCTTTGGCTACTGTGCAATGGCATCCAATGAAGCGGAGACTCCATTCGTACTCCTTGACGTACGAATGCTGGGGTCGGTTTTGACGACTCCTGACATGACGAGTGCGATTGCCATTGCCCAGTTTGATACCAGTTTTTCTTCTCCTCGCCGCTGCTGCTGACGTTGGCAAGGCACTCGCTCTCATGGTCGCCATCGTCGTCGTCGCCATCGTTGCGTTATATTTTAATATATTTGATACAGACCATTACTTTTAACGATTATTTTCTAAAGTAATTACGTTTCAAGTACGAAATATGAAGAAGCAAAAGACGGGCATTGGGCAAAAGAGCAAGCAGAAAGCCAACTTATACTGCCCTCCCTCAATTCAGCCCATCCTCTCACATGGCTAGTCGGCGCATTAAAATGAAATGTTCACACAGTCAAGAGCTCCAGAGCTTTGCTAACGACAACATTACCAGGCCCAGCCTTAACCCAAACCCTTTGATGAACAATGAATTAAATTCTGAAGAGTTGAAGAGAGAGGAAAGAGAAAAAAGAAAGAACCAAACCTGCTCATCAAGTTGAGCACATTTTATGGGTATTTTTAATGAATATTGCCTTTCGGCTTTTAATATTTGTGTTGCAATGCCAAGTACTCAAAAAGGTGGACTTTCATTAGATAGAAGGCTACAGCCTAAGATAAGCTATTTAGTTTTAAAATTGGTATATTAGGCACATGTTTTTTAAGGGCGAATCATGGCTAATATATGTATGTAGGTATACCGGCTAAAAGGTAAGATAGTTTTAGGATGTTTTGAATTCTTTTCTTTTGCTAAGAGTGGCAATTGATAATGTCTATTTACGAAACAAATGTAGAGAACAAGTTTTTAACTACGATTATATTTGTTTGATAGAAATAAGTCTACATATCTTGTCTACAACAAATTTCTAAAAAAAAAACAAAGCTCCAGTAGGAACACCGGAAAGACTTGAAAATACTTGATTTTGTTCCTTAAAAGTATTTTGAGGACTTTATGGTAACTCTCAATCTCTGGGACATACCAATTTTAGTTAGTATGTGCTCGGTGGTTCGTTCTGCATGTCTTTGCCTTTATAATACACATAC
This sequence comes from Drosophila paulistorum, assembly GCA_018152135.1. NCBI lineage: Eukaryota > Metazoa > Arthropoda > Insecta > Diptera > Drosophilidae > Drosophila > Drosophila paulistorum. Next base: position 2,518,317 of record JAECXG010000823.1, read on the forward strand.
CTACAATGTAAGCCAACAACAACAACAATAACAGCAGCAACAACAATAGGAAGTGAGCAACTAAATTATACCGTCGAGAGTAATTTACGTGCTTTCCTTCTTTATTATATGTGTGGGCCAGGCGAAGCGGGTGAGATAGATAGATAGCCAGACAACACAAAAAGAAAGGAAAAAAAAAAACAAAGAGAAACCCGAAAAAGAGGTGATACCCTTGCTCGATATTTCATGATGTATTCGTTGTCCTGTCCCAGACCTAGGACCTCACCTCAATGTCTATGTCCATTACCATGTGCCGCTCCAGTCGGTTTGTAATTTTTGTTTGGGTTTTTTCTGTTGTTGTGGGTGATTTACAGACACTTTGACGTCCGTTTGGGTGACGGTTGACCCATTAGTGGAGAATGCCCAACCAAATCAACCCCTAGCTTGGGCACTGACCAAAGCAAAAAGGCAATAGAGGTAGAGCGAAAACAAAATCATGAAATCATTGTTCATGATGATGTGCAATACATTACCCATTCACCATTCGCCCAGCTGGACCTCTAAGGGGTTTTGCTTGAATCCTTTCTCCGTTCGCTCCCTGAACTGAAACTCACACTTTGGACAATGTGGATGTTTTTAGCTCTACTCAATAGAATGATGAATTCATCAATAATTCAAGCACACATTTCACCCATTCTAATTGCTGTTGTTTTGTGCATGAAAATTGCATCAAATGTGGTCAAGATGTGCCACATGAGCAAATACAACAAACTGGACACAAGTGGCACAACTGGGGGTGCAAACGAATGAATGGTTTATATTCATCACATTAAACTTTGCATTCCAACTTCGAATTCAAGAAGGCAGTAACCGCAATGACTGTGGTGAGCCGTCTACATTGCCTTTAAGTTCATGTCCTGATCAAACTAGACAGGTCGACACACAACAATAGAACCTTGGTCTAGGGTTAGCATTAGGTTGGAAGCTGGAGGTCGAGATAATGACAACATCTCTATCTATGGCATCTTTGAGTGCAATTGGCTAATTGATTTCGATTCTTTTGCGTCATCCGTTCACACGTTCCCACATCATTACATTTGGAGCAAAATATAGCAAACGTTAGCAGGACCTTTGGCTTGTCATTATTTGTCCTTGTCTATCTGTGATTTCTATTTTCGATTCTATTGCTAATTTCGAAAGACGCAGACACAGCAAACGAATCCAAATGGCCGGTCAAAAGCAATTCGTCGCCGTCGTGGGTAAGCAAGTGGGCGGTGGGTTGGTTTTGCTTCAATGATTAAAATGTTTCTGAGCGTCTTCTCTCTCGTTACATACTTTTAGCTTTGGCCACATATTCCCTACCTCCCCGGGTTCTTAAAAGAATGTGTTTCCACAAGTTTTTTTAACTGAAACTGTCATCAAGTGTCTGCGCAATTTCGATGTGTGCAAACAAGTACACCAGTGCTCCAACTCTCTCCATCCAGCGCTATGCTGCTTTTAATTACAGCCGACAACAACTTGAGTCGCGTTGGCCAAGTCCAAGTCAAGCCATCACCGTCATCCTTGCTTCATCAGCAGAAGCTAAAGGAGCAGTTTGAAACAAACGCGCTGGCGAAACTGATTTTTTGATTTCTTTCTCAAGGAGACCCCCTCTAAGTGTGTCTTATTAGAACAAGAATTATTTGCAATTCCGTTTCTATTGCAATTTTGGAACAAATCCCATTTTATGTTATTTTATAATGCTTCTCTCGTCTTTGACGGCAAGAGTCAAAAATGACATGGCATCCAGTTTTATATACAATACATACGAATTGATTCGAAAATTGATTCAGTTGCATGTGACATGTTTACCGAATGGTTTCATTGATGTATCGGCAATAAGGCTTGAGACAGAACAGGAGAGAGAGAAAATTAGAGAGTTTGAGGCATGTGTTGTAATTAGTGAATGAATTGCAATTTAAAGTCTTTTTATTTTGAAATCACCTTCCCGCGCACCCTCAGCTATTACCCTTTTGTAACTCTCTTTTTGGGAATCGCGCTCAAATCTTTTACAAATCAAAAGCATACCAAATGTGGCTTGCTTTGAGGCTAATTAGTGCGGTCACTCCGCTCCTTTTCCCAACCTCCATTTTATTTTTTTTAATTAGAGAAGCGAAAGGACAAAGATGCGTTGGGACAGGCAGACCGTCAGTGTCGGCAAACAAAAGATATCAAGAATTCCATTTCTTGGTCAACGTGGAGGCGGCAATTGAAGCTGTGAAGAGGAAACCGAAAGAAAAAAGGAGAGACGACAACGGTCATCACAAGAAGTTGGGACAACGCATTTGGGTAAAATAAAGAAAATGCCAGCGAATTAGCAACGCCGCCAAGACATCCGAACGTATAGGGGAGGGGTTATATTGCCCATGTCCAAGTCGCTTTCTGTTTTTTTTTTTTTTTTTTTTTGTGGCTTTGCAAGATGCGCTTTAAAATTCCACTGATAACAGCAAAAGGCAACAACGAAGTGGACTTGGACAGGGCCTCCTGTTTCTAGGAATGGGATGAGAAAAAGGCGTCAGTGTCAGACGGCAAGCATAAGAAATGTGTCCTTAGCAATTAGTGTCGGATTTGGCCAGCAAACAGGGTGCAACAACAGTAGCACAAAGAACCAGAACAGAATTCGATATTGGATCACTTTTGAAAATATGTTGTTACGAGTATCCAACAGTTAGGGAATCGCAAAAGCATTTATCCACAGGGCAAATATTTGTTTATAACGCAAAATTTCTTCATCACGTGTAGTGTTTCGATAGTTGGATCACGACACCTAGATGAGTCTAACTGTTCTTGTTCTTAATTGCTCGGAGATCGCACGTCTAAAGAGATGGTCAATTGGAAATGACTAAATGGCTCTAGCTCTCATAGACTGTGAGAGCTAGGTGTTCATACAGACGGACGGTCAGACTTGGCTGATTAAGAATATATACGTTTTATACATATATGTCGAAAATGCTCCCTTCAAAACTAATACACCCTTCCTGCAAGAGAGAATAACAAGAAGCAGATTTGGACAGTCTCAACCCACCGAAACAGTCGAACAATCTCCATCAACACGACCCCAGCAGAGTTCAGTGATTGATACACTTGAAATTAAAGTGAATGTATGTTGTATGTATTCGCGGTGTATGATCGATTTTAATTGCTGTTGTATATCAAAACTATGTGGCAATTTGTTGAGCTGCCAAAACTTTCTTGCCAATCGAATGAAAAATTTATAATTCATAAATTAAAAAGAAATACGGTTTCAGTTTGGCACTTTCGCGCCGGGGTGGCTTAGCTGCTGGCTACTCTATATAGAAAAATCTAACGCGAAGAATGAGAACTCACCAACAAACATATTGGCAAAATTTATTTCTCATCCAAGGCGACCGGGCGCGAAGAAATATCCCCCCGCATATCAAAATAAACAAATCATCAATCAAGCGATCCGCAAAGCAACAAAAAAAGCATCGCTAGCAAGAGGAATGAGCCATGGCAGGAGAGAGCGTTGGGCAAGGGGAAGTTGGTAGTGGCAGCAAGCTGGGATATCTTTGACAGTTTGCCCAACTAAAATAAGCATCAGCTGAAGCGATACTCATATGCACTCAAGCAATCAACAGGCGCGAACTCCGAGCAATGTTTCCAGTGTGCGTTCAGTTTAGATCTTTCATTTGGAAGAGGTTGATTTGCGTTGGATTGTGTTGTAGGAGTTCACTTAGACAGCCCACCATGCAATTTACAAGATCGAATGCTGCGTTCTGCACAGCAGTTGGTGTGCTTTACAGGCCGTGATAGACGTTCCCAGTGAGAGAAATTACAGTGCAAAACATAAATATAATAGCAAGTGTAGATGGATTCGTATGGTGATACACATATCAATTTGTTAAGAAGTTTACAATTTGTTATTGTTTTTGAATTCTATTTAAATTCAAGGCCTCCATTGGAGATCGCAGAATATGAATGATTATTTGGATTGGATTGTCCAGTTCCACTGAAACACGCGTATTGTTACCCTATCATAAGTGGGATTTGTGATAATATTTATATTATGTATGGGATGAATTCAAGTTGCTGCTGGTCATAAATACATAAAGTAAAGCTGATTACGCACTTTTAATCAGCAGACGTGCAGACCTAGTCTCGCGCAGTTCTCTGTTAATGAAAAATGAAATAGCTGTTCTGGGTGCTCTCCTCAAGTCTTTGGCCCTTGCGCAAGTATCCGACAAAGGTATGCAATTATGAAAATTCGAATCAAGTGCCTCGACAGCTTGTAGTCGGTAGGTGCTAGACGTTTCTTACATACATACATATGTCAGTGGAAATAGTGCGAAATCTACCTTGTAGCGTGCTTGACAGACTTGCGCCCGAATCAATATCGTCTCGTGTGCGGGTGGTCAACCGCTAAACGGGAATAGGGATCGCGATACTTGTCTTGGTTCGAAAGATTTGTTTATTATTGTTTATGGAGTGTTTTTGTTTGGTATGCGAATACGTCTGCGTGTGTGTATTTTCATTGGTTTTTATTATTTATTTTCTTTTTTTGTTGACGCGATGTTGACAGCTACAAATGCAACGTCGAGAACAGTCCACATTTGTAGGAGAGGGGCAAACTGAGGAAACAATGGCTAACCGAGTTCCACCAATAAGAGGAGCACCAAAGGAGAAACATCTCAAAATCTTGACATTTGGGCTGGCCGTTACCAGTTTGCCGGTGCTTCCTCCAGACAATGGTTGCTTTGGTCCACCAATGGTAGGTGCGGTGACTTCATACAGAACACGAGACGCGGTGCACTGTTCCTGGTTCTTAATTTTCTTTCAGCGACATTGATACATCGCCAGCCTGTAACTTTTGAAAGCTGCTGGCATTGTTACATTTTGTTGTTGTTGCAGTAGGTACTTTCTTACGTTTTTTTTTTTGTCGAAGAAGGCTTCTTATTGGTTAGTTGAAGACAACAGTCGATCCATTACAGAGCAAAGAGTGAGTTTAGTGTTAATCTTTTGAAAGTAATTGGTTCGTTGGTTTATCAATATATGTCATTGAATACATTTACTATGCAAATGCATTGAAACTTCTAAAACATGAGATCATACACTGCTAAATTTTATTCAAGTTTATCTCCTATTCAACAAAGATTAATTTGTGTGATTCCATAGCCCATCGCATAGTCTATGTATGTATAGTCATTCCCAATTTATATATATATATTGCATTACTTTCGTAGCCACATACTTCACTTACATTTGTTTATTTAAAGCTGTTCCTAATAGGTCGCAAGTGCCAATGATGCAGTTGCTTTAGTCCATGGGAAATGTTTTGACGGATTGTAAACCCATCGACAGCCAGTTAGCCACTCAGCGTAGAGGTAGGGGACATGGGAGGATCGAACTATAACAACTTAAACAACAGTACTCGGGTTTTCGGAGGTGGGAGGCCAAGGGCGGAAGTGCATTTCCAACACTACAGGCCACAATTGTGGCCAAAAGTGGCCCACAACGGCGATGGGTTACGGCAAGTGGCGATGGAAATAATTCAAATATCGACAGCACAAGCAGCAAATACCACAAATCGCGTACGTTCTGAGTTCGAAAAGTAACACATTCATTATACTAAATGTGTAATATATATATATGTATGTATATACTTTTTACATATACATATGCTTGCATATACCTCAGCATGGAACCGTTTGAATTAACGCCTGCATGTAGGACTGATGTTTGTTTGTCCGTTATTTAGTTGTGATTATGACTCATTTGAAATCTCTTTTCGACTTTACATAGTGGATACTCATCAATGCAGCGAAATGGATCCAACTGGATAACTTCCAGCTATGCATTTTCTGTGAACTAAAGTGGGCTAACCCTTTCTATGTTATTATTGAGTTAACGATTTAAGCGATTCGGGTAATAAACCGTTAATGAACATTCTAATTTTACATTTAATAGACCTAATTAACTTACACCGACTTACAAAAGCCTTCAGAAATTTCGCACGTATGTGGCATAGAGCGATTTAAATTTCGCTTTCCTCAAACTAAACACAGAATTTTCAATGGAGCCACAATAAATTGCATTTATTTATCAAACCATAAAAATTATTATTTATAATGCGTTTATTTTGGTATTTTGCCTGGCCATAAAGCAGTTTAGAGTCATAAATTTAGTTATGACTGCTGCCGATGCCTGACGAAATCCAAGTGATGATCCCGTATCCAATATCTTAACAAGCTCTTGCGCTTGGCCCATTGTCAGACGCAACAACGACGATGACGATGACGATGAGTCGGCGTTGGGTGAGATTTTCCATGCACGAAATGTGAAAATTATTTCTGTTGTTTTATTTATGTTTACAAACTGATTTATTCACGGGCCTGCTGCTGCCTGAGCTCGTTTGCATGAAATTTATTTTGACAGACGTGCATATCGCAAGGATTGTGTATCTGTGGTTTGCATCCGTTTCAAATCTGTTGGCATATGAGGCGCGAAGTAATCAGGGAAATAGATACAGACTGAGGGAGAGAACGATTGGGAAATTTTGGGAAAGAGATTGAGAGGTCCAACATGTAGAATTGTATAAAACTGGGATCTACCTTTTTTCCCATTTTTTCCCCCGTTTTTTTTTTTTGAATTGCGGGGGCGGAAAGGGGCGTGGCAAAAATTTGAAATAAAGTTGATCACTCAGACGGACATGGCTATAACGACTCGGCTGTTGATACTGATCAAGAATATATATACTTTATGGGGTCGGTTCCTTCTGCCTTTTACATACATACACCCTATTGGTGTATGGTATAAAAAGTATTTCACTTTGACAGCAATAGATAGGGAAAAAGGAAGAGAAAACTTGCAAGAGTATACTGTTTTTTTTCTGTATTTGATTCAACTCACAAAACAATTTAAATAAGAATAAATAAAAACGAGCTATGGAAGTTAACTTCGGCCTTGCCGAAGTTTATATACCCTTGCAGTTCTTTATTATATTTAATTCGATAAGAAAAGTGAAATTTCATACATCAACAGCATTAGTTGTCGTATTATGAATATGCTCAAATATTTTTCAATTACTGAATTCAAAACACATTTAATGATTATTAAACAATATATGATATAGTAGTCCGATCCCGATGATTTTCATACTTTATCTCACACAGGTAATAAAGAGTCTCCAAAAAAAATTTCAACCCGATATCTCTTAAGATGGCTGACTAAAACGCATACGCACAGACGGACGGACAGACGGACGGACAGACGGACAGACGGACAGACGGACATGGCTATATCGACTCAGCTTCTCAAGCTGATCAAGAATATATATACTTTATGGGGTCGGAAACGTCTCCTTCTGTGCGTTACAAACATCTGACCAATTTTATAATACCCTCTGCAAGGGTATAAAAAGTAGTCGATTGGCTCTTTTCAGACTATGATTGTGGTTTGCCATTTCGTTTTCAATTAGAATTTGAGGTACCAGTGCATTACAACGATACTTATGGTCAACGTCGATTTGGAAACGTCAATATTAGAACGCAGTCTTAAAGTTAAATGTTTTACCTTAAAACTAACTCGAGAAAGAATTGGTTAATTTGCAGTTGACTACAGTTTGAATTGTGGAAAATGCTTTCATCGATTCCAAAACATATGTACATATGTATACTTAGTGACAAATCCCGATATCTAGTTGGACTTGCTGCCCCTAAACTTCCAAATTTTATTTTTGGTCGCGAATGTTAATCAACTTTCTTTGGCCATGACAACAATGAACAAATGCTGTTGCCAAATTTCTGTTTCCCTTTTTGTCTGCCATTAAAAGTTAACCATCATAAAGTCAACCTAAGATATCTATGCTTAACAACAACACGAACAGCAAGCAGTGAGTGGACCTTAACAACAATGGACAATGAACACATAAATCAGTGTAATTAATAGAAAACTAGCCAAACGCATGAACAGCAGCAGCAGTATCGTACTGCGACTCGAGCCACGTGCAACCAGCAATGGTTTTCGAAATGCATTCCCGCAAAGATCCATTTATGTCGCTAAAATTCCGATCATAAAACTGCGGATGTATCTAATTACAGGGGTATCCTCTTAAAGCAGTTCGGGATATTTTAATTGATTAAAAACCTAGGAAATCGACTATTTCTAGCCGCTTTAGGCTTTCCCACTCTACAGACAGCATATTTATGTAAACAGTTCCAGCGTTTTATTCAACAATCTTGTTTTGCGTTTCAATTGGTTGGTAATTTATCTCACAGTTTGATACAAACTCATAAATCTCTCAACGCCTATACAATTCAATATTTCAGTTTCAAATTAAAATAAATATTTAATGTTATTTTTAGCAAAACCCCAAATAAACTGATTATCAATAAAACAAATTTCAAGGCGGGGAACACATCTATCAACAGTCCCAAATCTCGACCACATACAACAGAATCCCATGAATTCTCTTAGGAACTAATTCATTCATTCATTTAGAACCCTGCCGTCAAATCACTGACCATTCATTTGGCAAATGTCCGGCAAAAGTAAGAGCTCATAGTAGCCCAAAAACTCAAAAGGGTAAAAAACTAAGGGAGGCCACACAAAAAAGTCACCAGAAATAAGTCACAGCAAGTCTCAAGCAGTATAGTTTGATGCTTGGGCATCACTCGTGTCCTTCAAATTACATCCTAATTAGACTCCAGGGACGCAAAGCCATCTCATCTGTTGTGGTTGCGAGACGACAGGAGATAAAATTGATGCGCTACGTGGATTTAAAATAAAACTCATCCTCAAATGTCATTTCTAGAGAACGCTATTTAACAAACGCAAAGGTTGAGTTCGCTGGTTGAATTTGGGAGACATAGATCCCATCGTTATCCCGCAAATGCTGTATTAAGCATAAAAAGGCCTTTCTTATTTGTACTTCTAACCATATGATTCAGGTTGAAGCATAAATGAAACGCAGTTCTGTGTACAACATGTTATCCATAAGTAATGTTTGTTTCAGGTGCTTTGCTTAGCACTGTCCCATTGGAAATTGCTAGAAATTAATTTTTGAACAGCTCTGGTCAAATTTATCTGCATTGGGCAAATCGTTTGTGCATAAATTTGACTGTAATTCAAGACCATGTGACAGAACAAGTGACAACGAGACGAGCATAAATTATGGAGGTGGCTAAGCGTTAATCGCACGTTTTACCTGCTACACCAACAGCATCAAGAGAGGAAGGCAAATGATATTGGGGCCTAAACGATTGGCAAATCGACAACCACCACCAGCAACAACTTTGTTTCAGCGATAACAATCACGATTGCAGAAGCAGGAACCGATTCTCAAAGAGCAGTGAGAGATGCAACGGGCCAGAACATAAGCAGCAACACAAATAATTCGCTTTAATGAGATCGCAATCTGATCGATGCGTTTATGTCTATGTGTATGCCTGTGTGAGTGTGCCTGTGTGTGTGACAGGGATGAAGATGAACAAACTTGGGATTCCTATCTCGATCGAGCCGCAATGACGATCATGCTGTTCGCTGCTGTTGCGCTCATGTCGCTGTCAGCGCTTTGAGTTGTTGCTGGTTCTGGTTTGGGCTTTGGTTCGCTGCCAATTCTGCGAGTTGTAGCCTCTGGTTTGTTGACAAGCCCAGCATGCTTAGGCTCACAGAAGATGTCAGTGACAGGCTGCTACTCCTGCTCCATCTTGAATCACAGCTTGACAAGCCGTAAGGAAGGGATGATGGAAATTGATGGAATTATTGAACACGCCATTGCAGTTCACTTTAAAATTGTTGTAGGTCTTTCAATATTAATTGATGCCATTATTGCAATGTTTGTACGCATAGCGGATAGTATCCTTTACACTGAACAACGAGGATCCGGGCTCGAATCCCAGGCTACTGTACGGATGTAGTTTTCGCTTAGACGAAAACGATGGCTTTAGTTGCCAGTGCTTGTAAAATATAGTTATGTTGATAGTTTACAACTATATCCAATACTTAAATAAATAATAACAATAATTACAAAACATTTAGCAAAATTTGTCAAATGATTTAAAATTGTGAGGTACAAGTTTAATTTGAATCAAATGAAAAGCATATATCGCATGTGCACACATAAACTATCTTTTCGGACTTTATTGTTAGACTCCGGATTGCTACATCAAGTCAGAAAATTATCAATTACCTGGGCTCTCAATATGTCAGGAATAAGCATAAAGGATTCAAATCTTACATATCCTAAAGCCCGAATAGATACAATTGTAGAGAACTACCATGGCACAGAGGTCAAAGACAATTACCGCTGGCTCGAAAATCCGGATGCAGATGAAACACAACAATTTGTGGATTCTCAGAACAGCATAACTCGGCCCTACTTGGAAAATTGTGAGGAGTGGAAAAAGATGAACGAAAAACTAAAGCATTTGTGGAATTACAAAAAATTTGGATGTTACAAGAGATATGGAAACTATTATTATTACTTCAGTAATACGGGGTTGCAAAATCAAAGTGTTCTGTATCAGCTAAAATCATTGGATAGCGAAAGCAGAGTATTTCTCGATCCGAATACCTTATCTGATGACGGAACAGTGGCATTAACCACAAAATCTTTTTCAGAAAATGGATGCTATATGGCTTATGGGCTCAGCGAAAATGGATCAGATTGGAACAAAATACGAATACGAAGCGTTGAAACAGGCAAAGACTATGCCGAGGTGCTTGAGCGTGTAAAGTTCTCGAACGTCTCATGGACAAAAGATAACAAAGGGTTTTTTTATGCCCAGTATCCCCATCAAGAGGGCAATATCGATGGATCCGAGACAAAACAGAATGAGAATCAAAAATTATACTACCACAGAATAGGAGAATCTCAAGATAAAGATACGTTAGTTGTGGAGTTTCCCGAAGAACCTGCGTGGCGTATTTTACCTGAAGTGTCGGACTGCGGTAAATATTTAATACTGCTTATTCACGTCACAGTTCGTGACAATTTGATATATTACGCTGATCTGGATCTAAGCAAAGATATAACAACCAAACTAGAAATAAAACCGATAGTTCGAGAATTTGATGCAGACTATGACTACGTGACCAATGTAGGATCGAAAGTCTATTTTTGCACAAATAAAAATGCGCCCAACTATCGTCTCATTTCGATTGACTTTGAAGCGCCGGCTGAAAATAATTGGTCAACAGTAATATCTGAAAATGAAAGAGACGTTATGGACTGGGTTAAATGTGTTCACGACGATAAGCTTATGGTATGCTATATACGAGATGTAAAAAGTATTCTGCAAGCATATGAATTGAAAACGGGAAAATTAATTAAGCAGTTCGATCTGGATATTGGCACTATTGTTGAATTTTCGGGGAAAAAGACGCTTTCTGAAATATTTTACCAATTCTCGTCGTTTCTTAGTCCAGGACTGATTTATCACTACGACTTTCAGAAACCGGATAACCCGCCATCAGTTATTCTTGAAATCGAGTTTAAGCTAGATGGCTTCCGTAGGGCTGACTACGCCATTGAGCAGATTTTTTATAAGAGTAAAGATTCAACCGAAATTCCAATGTTTATAATATGCAAGAAGCGAGAGAATAGAGAACCACGTCCTTGCCTTCTATACGGCTATGGCGGTTTTAATTACAGTATCATGCCATCGTTCGGTATTACCGGGCTAATGTTTATCGATACTTTCGATGGAGTTTTGGCCTATCCCAATATTCGTGGAGGTGGCGAGTATGGGATTAAGTGGCACAATGGCGGTAGACTTTTGAATAAACAAAACGTTTTTGATGATTTTCAATCTGCAGCAGCCTATTTAATAGATAATAACTACACCACCAAAGAGCGATTGGCTATACAAGGTGGCTCAAACGGTGGACTACTTGTAGGCGCATGTATCAATCAGCGCCCGGACTTATTTGGCGCCGCAGTGGCTCAAGTAGGGGTCATGGATATGCTTCGATTCTGCAAGTTTACTATTGGACACGCTTGGATTTCTGATTATGGGAATCCTAGAGAGAAAAAACACTTCGAAAATCTTTTAAAGTACTCGCCACTACACAATATTCATATCCCTGAGAATGATAAAACGGAATATCCGTCAACATTAATATTAACTGCTGATCACGATGACCGTGTGAGTCCTTTGCATTCCTTAAAATTTGCAGCCGCCTTGCAAGAAGCCGTGCGCAATTCGAGATTCCAAAGAAATCCAATTTTATTGAGAGTATATACAAATGCTGGTCATGGTGCCGGCAAACCCACTGCCATGAGAATTCAGGAGGCCACAGATATTCTGACATTTTTTCTTAAAAGTCTTAACATTGACCAAGTCAATCTGGAAAAATAGTTAAAATTGTAAACTTTTCTTGCTTGTTTAATAAAATTTAAAATCATTCGGTTCACTTTAGGCAAAATAACTTTTGTTTTTGAACTTTTTAATATTCAATCGTTTTTCAAACTGACGTCAATTAAAAGAAAACCCAAAACATGGAAGCTGTCACTCCGACGATACCACTCTTTCGATCCTCACATGTGACTCGGGTACAAAACTGCCCTGCCCGTAAATAATCGCATGATAGTCATTCGATTTACGCTCAATACGAGCGATGATCATGCAATGCACGGTGAGTGGAGGGGGAGGAAGACAGAAGCTGCCCACTGACATTGGACCAAGTGCTGCACTTGGTAGCTGATCGGTTGTGTAATGTTTGCTGCCTTTTTGCCATTGCCTCAGCATGTGCACCACTAGCCTCTTCCCCACTCCCTCTCTCTTTTTCCTTAGTTGATCATTCTGGGGTATCAGAGCAACTCGATCGAAAATGGATTTGTATCAATATCGACTCACTAACATGATTCCAATAAATTAATATGCATACATGGCAGGAACCAAGACTTCGACGACGACGACGACGACGTTGGAAACTGTTGTTGTCTATATGTGTATTTGAGTCTGGGGTTCCAGATCTCGATCGTCATCGCAACACGATGATGCATGTGCAGTGTCCCTGAGTTGTGATCGTGTTAATGTAAATAATTGCCAGACTCAGCCTCAACCACAGACCCAGTCTAAATCTCAGGCTCAACCGTATATGTATGTAATTAAAATCCCTCCGCTTCTCTCTTGATTTCTCCCTCATTTATTGCTTCTATCTCATTTCAACATTGAGTACATCTACAGCAGCTTCTCACTTTGAGTCTTTCGTCTGTTTTGTCTGCTTGTTCAACTACGACCAAGGAGATTCGTCTTGACTGATATGAGTCCGGGACAAACACGCAAGTCGTACTAAAGAAAGAGTTGCAAACCAGAACCCGAGAGCTTTATGTTGACACTTCACGAATTCCGTTTAGCATTTTGCGATATTTCTTGCTGTATGCTGAAGAACATAGATCAAGTTAACGTCATTTCTAATTGAGATTGTGCTTATTTGTGATATTTTGAAGGACACTTACAGTAATATTAAATTACTTATTACCATACAATTTGTAGATTCTGCCATTTTACAATTTATTTTTATTTGATCCCCAAAGCATTCAAAGTGCACTAAATCCCGAGTATCCATCAACCGTTGAGTTTTGATTAGTGATTTTAGCAGATTGCAAAATGGACATGACCGAGCCGAAAGAGAATGCGTTTTTTAACCGTTGTCCATTTACGTACTCGTATGTCAACAGCCAATACAAGTCCACAGCGAAACCCTTGAGCCGAAACAAGTCCACATGGAAACCCTTGTGTCGAAACATTCTACTGTCCTCAGCTTATTTATGGCCACAGATTGTTAAGATATAACGCCAGACGAGGACAGAGTTTCGGCCACGACGAAGAAGACGTATCGAGGACCCAAGTCTGCAACTTTGTGTGGATTTTTAAAAAAGAGATATCGACTGCATCGGTGACGGCATTTCACGAGAACAGAAGGACCGAAAGCGAGGTTAAAGTCTCTTGATATCGATTCATTGTTGATTAGTCTGAGTACCGTCTACCGGATACCATGCAAAATATTTGGGTCTTCTTAGCAGTCACGCACTAATGTATGCATGTACTATAGACACGGCTCGCACAGTGAGTTGTCAATCAGAATTCCGTAGGTCCGATTCTTTGCCGCCGCCCGATGTGAATACCACGAGCATTTGGCAAAAGTCGCCATGTCATTATTTGTGGGAACGTATCAAACCAAAAGATTTCTACATCATGCAAAAAATCGAAAATCATTACTTCACAACTGAGCGCAAACGCGTTCAGCAATCAATCAATCAAAGTAACAAATCAAACATGTCACATACTTGTTCACTCACTCAAACAAGTGGTTCTGGTAACTCGAAACGAGTTCAGCAATGGCGCACATGAGACGAATAATCATCGTAGATCGATTCGAAAAAACAATTCCAAGTTGATCCCAAGTTGCCCCCACTTGATGTTTGTTATGTATCTCTTGTGTTTTTGTGTGCCTATATGTTTCGATGGAACGGAATTTAATAGCCAAAGAGGTGCGTTTGCTAACCACTAATGTATTTATTCAAACATGCACAAAGAAAGAGGTGAAGTCAATATTCATAATGAACAACGTCTGGCAGCTTAAGGCGGATCTACAATAATGTGTTTAGTTGCTATTACATAATCATCTATAGTTTACTCCAATTACGATAATTGCCTCGCGGTGCTTTACAAGTCTTTGGATATTTTCTCATTTTCTCGACCGTTGAGCTTCAAACTGGACTTGTTCCAATCTAGTTTGAAAAATCTTCAATATCTTCGTTCCCTCCATGGTTGTGTTCTGCAATTAAATTCATATTCTCTTGCAATTGAAGCATTCAAGTGGATATTCCACGAATACCATGGATATGGATATGCTGACAAGCAGATTGAGATGCAGATGCAGCTGCCTGTTCTGGTTTTGATTGTGATTGTGATTCTACTCCTAGGTCTGTTATTGTTATTATAGGCTCGGGGTACTTAGGTGCGTGTGTTTATTTTGCTGTTGGGTTTATCAGACAGTTGGGGAGTCAAGTCAGCGTCTGAAGCACATTCATATCAAAATAATCAAATTTTTGATTGAGTGCGGTTAGTGCGTCTCTGTTTACACGATCGATGATGATGATGATGACGATCAAGAGATCGAGAGATCGATTCGTATTCATTGCCGTGGCTTGGCTGGATTAACGTTTTTCGTTTTCATTTTCGTCCAATCATGTTGTTGATATTGATAATGACATTGAGTGACTTGTGAGATCTGGATTCAGCTTCAACTCCAACTCGAGTGCGAATGCATGCATTTGCTTACGATTTTGATTTTTGATTTTTCTTTTTCACAATGCCCCCATGATGCCTGTCAATCGGAGAAATCCGGCGCAGTTCGATGAAATAAGGAATTTGGAATTCAAGCGCTCGCCACTCAAGTTCAATGACGATTCATTGACATTATAAAGAGACACTTTCAATTTGTAGGTACACAGCAGTTCTCATGTAAATGATAATGCGCAATGATATCTTCAAGCGGCTTGTGTTCAATTGGTTTGCCGGTCATACTATACTCGGGCTCATTTTGGTGGAGGGAATTGGGTTGGATTCCAATTTTGATTGATTCACCGCACCTGAAGAGATGACAAGTGAAAGCAAGTGAAATGTATTCTGTCGAGGATGCTCTCCATACGCCACCGCTTAATAAATTTTTCAGATATACATACATATGTACATACATATATAAACGAGACGAACGTAAAAAAAAATTCGAATGGGGGAAAGTCTGGGGCAATACTTACCGAAATGATTTGCGCTACTATTTCAGTTCTGTCTGTTATCGATGGTTGGCATTTCCTTTGTTAGAACAGAAACAATCAAGGCAATTAAAAGTGCGCCCCAAAAACAATTTGCCATTCTGACATTTGACAATTGTCACTGTAAAATTTGTACAGCAGTATCAACGGTGTGTGTAATCCATCAAAAACAATAAAACGACAATGTCGGAGATCGCGGGAAAGGGAAAGGGAGTACGAGGTAAGGCGAAACAGAAAACATTTCTTTGTTTTTGCCCATCGAAATGTCAACTGCAACGTGACTCGGGGTCGTCAACAAGAGCAAGAGCTAGAGCGCGGCGGGGACGGAAACTCTTTGCGGTTTCTCTTTGATTGGCAATTTTTCAAAATCGTCACCATCACACGAACTCGGACATCGAACGGGCATGCCATGTCTTGGGTCAGTCACTTGCAATCGGTCGGCCGGCCGGTTCAGTTTGGTTCGGTTATTTATAATTCGCAGCAATTGATTGATGGAATCGCTGTATAGTCGGTGACACTTGGCACTGAGGCAAAAATAAATAGTCAGGGTGAGGCATTGACAGCTGATTGCGAAAGTCCATTAAGAGACTGAACTGGTGACGCTTCCTGGCATGTTTTGGGCTATGTAAAGCAACATGAAGAGGGAATTGGCGGCAGCGGCAGTTCAATGATTGGAAAGAAGGAGGAGAGCTGTTGCATCTGCATTGAGGTTTTATGGTACTGGCAGAGGCATCAAAAGTGCAGTCAATCAAGTGAACAAAATTGGATAATTTAGCCAAAAAACGTAACATTTTCGTTCTGAAGTTAAGGGAGTTATTTGACGAGAACGGAGGGATGGAGTAGGGTCTGCTTGGGCCAAATGTCTGGAGCAGACAGTGAGTTTAAAAATGCTAGTATAGGATAATATGTTTGAGGTTGCTTAAAACCAATTGTGATTGGATATTGTGCGTTTCGCATTGTACTTGTAAATCTCTGACATGGATAATATTGACACCTACCTCCCATTCACCATATTACAAATTGATGCTCATCTCTCCTATCATCGTTCAATTGCTTCGTTAGACAATTTTTAATTTACTTACATGTTTACCAACCATGTTTCTATAGAAATTATTCATTTAAATATATATGTATATTGTTAACAGGAGAGTCGATCCTGTCTCATAAAAAAAGCTCCTTTTATACCCTTACAAAAAGGGTATATTAATTTTGGTCAGAAGTGTGCAACGCATAGAAGGAAACGTCTCCGACTATATAAATTATATATATTCTTGATCAGCACAACAAGACGATTTCATATAGCCATGTCCGTCCGTACGTCTGTACGTCCGTCTGGATCAACGAGTACTACTCCTAGATCGTTCAAGCTACAATGTAGGCTTCATTCTTTATACTGCAGTGGGTGTATATTTTGGATTCAGTCGCGGCCCTCTGTTTTTTCTTAAAAATCGAAAGGGATGTATGTACGCTGCATATGTTTATGCACATATGTGCATATATCATGTGAAAATAGTTTTACGTATACGT
The DNA here is from genome assembly GCA_018152135.1 of Drosophila paulistorum. Lineage (NCBI taxonomy): Eukaryota > Metazoa > Arthropoda > Insecta > Diptera > Drosophilidae > Drosophila > Drosophila paulistorum. Next base: position 2,535,604 of record JAECXG010000823.1, read on the forward strand.
ATCCTACTAATTTTTTTGTCATACATTTTTAACTTATTCTTTTAGCCCTATCACCATCGCGCCTTATTTTATACTATTTATAATAAGTTCACTAAAGATTTGCACAGAGACTATTCTCATAAATTGTTTTATTGTGCAAGTGAAGTGTTTGGTTCCTTGAATATATATATTTCAAAAGCCTTAAGGACTCGATATGTGTGTACATATGTAACGCAAAGAAGAAGTAAGTAACAGTTGAGTGTCAATATTGTGACACGAAATTATTTGTTTGCTCCAAGCAAGTTCAGTTCATCCTGACTTCCTTCCTCTTCCTCGTCTTATAGACTTACCGTTCCAGTTTCATCGCATGATGATCGGCAATAAATTGATGGTCGTCTCCCCGTTGCGAATGAGCATGAAAGGCCACTGAGTCAGCTAAAAGCACTACTCTTCACTGAAGTGTTTGGCGAACTCAAGCATCGCGACATTAATGCTCCCTTATTGTAATTTGTATAAAATCCATTTTGCCATTTAATTATTGTTTGCGATTAGTGATTTATGAACATTTGATGTGCTACAAATCTTAAACTATACAAAATTGATAAAAAGAAAAAACTGTTATAGCATCTAAAGACATTAACTGCCCAAACGAACACGCGCATTTGACATTTACGACCATCAACATCAACAGCTGGAGTAGCTGTGGGAGTGGGAGTAGAACTTGCCTTTGACATGTGCAACTGGACTTTGGACATGGACAGTGGCAGTTAATGGTCATGATGCTTCTTCCCACAGACACGCACATACAAACTCACACAGACACACAAAACACACAAAAAAATAACCAACTCACCAACGCTACATAAATTTCAAAACTGGCCTGGGCTTACTTCGCTCAGACACTACTAGGAGCTGCCCCTTCATCTGCCACACACATTTCACACAGTGACGACATGAATCCGCCAACATAAACACACTCCAGCCAGGACGCTAGGACATCTGAACACGGAGACAACGCACTAAAACACACACATATACACACACACAAAATATTAGAAAAAAAATATAAACCGAAAAGGACAACAACGGTACGAAGGCATGTCCTGGCTAAAATGCTAGGGGAATAACAGCAAACAGAGGGACTGGCTAACCCCGTCCGCGAAATACTCTTGATTGCCAACAGATATCGGATTCCGACAAAACATATCAAATTAATGTCACTAAAAATACAATTTTTATAATCATAAGCCAATATGTGTATATGTATGTATATAGATATATATAAATTATTGTCCCATCACTAAATTTTTTTCCATATATTTTTAAGAGTCATTTTCAAAAACACGACCTAAAAAAAAAGTTTGCGAAAAACGATCCGCAGTCTGATAGGAATATATGTATCACTGATGATATATACTAAAGTAGCCGGTTTAGATGTAGATGTAGTCGAATACTCTAAACATTTTGAAAAGAGTATAAAAAAGATTTCATGGCAAGCGAAAATTGTTCGGAGGATGCGTCCATGAATGCAGAAACGACTGCTGGTAATCGTTGGCACCTAGGTCGCATCATCCTTCCAAACTCTGGCCATGATATGGCATTCAGTAGCAACTCGTATGGCAGTTGCGGCCTGGCATCACCATCAGCTCATACTGTTCTAAACAGAGACTGCGATGGGGCAAGGGACAGAGAGTCTGCGGGTCGGCGTGCAGCCGTGGCCAAATTGGTTGATAGCTTGAAAAACTGTTTTTGCACAGCTCCGTCAAATTGCATTTTGTGTGACAGACCGCAAAATGCATCATCACCAACATGAGCGATGAGTGTTGTTGTTGTTGATGTTTATATTTGCAAGGACCTGCACGCCCCGTTCTCCATGTACATTCCACATTGTCCAGTAATTTACGAGCTTTTTTGGGATGTCCACAAGAATGGGAATGCAATGTGTTGCCTGCATTTTAGTTTTTGGCGAGAAGTGTTGTAAAAACATGGGCTAGGAGAGCAAGGAGAGTGAGGGATCATTGCTGTGAAAGTGTTTTGAGGTTACAAGTTACCAGACTAAACTTATAGTGGCGTGGGACGCACCGTGGTTCGTTTATAAAAGATGATACAAAAATATAAGATAAGATAAAGGCTAATTGCCTTGACTTTTCTATCAATATCTGCCGTTTTATGTTTGCTTAAATTATTCTCTCCTGAATTAATCATTCATATTTTGTCGGTTATATTAACAAAATTATAAATTGGGTTTATTAAATTAGAAAGTATGATATTTTTGAAAGTGGTCATTGTACGCAGCACTATTATTGGTTCGGGTGGATATAACAAGAAAGGACTTCATGGAGTTCAAATTGTACGTGTTGTTAAGCTGATTAAGCCCCGTCAGATCAAACCATTTTAAACTGTTTTTGGCCCACGGTATCTGATAAAAAGAACAACTTCATTCGGTTTCAGTTCGTATTAATGCAGCGTGAATTAAGTGTCAAGGACATTTTTTGGTTTGAAGCCAGGAGCTGCCAACGCAATATATTTCAGCTCCAATTTTGCCCCGGTTTTCTCTGCCTGTCCTTGTCAGAGTGAAATGTATGGGATATATGTATATATATATGTTCATATATGTGCCTCGGGTGACCGAAAATGCGTTGCAACATTGAAGTAAGTGACGTAAATGCATCACGAACACAACATACTGACTACGTAGTCGTAGGGATGGAGTAAATTATCATGAGTCCGAGAGCAGAGCTGAACCTAGGGTTGGTCCAGCATCCGCCGCTATATGCAACTGAGCCATCAGAGACAGTTATGTCTGTCAAGATGAATGCCATATCATCGCACCGAAAATGGTGTCAAAATGTCACCAGCGGCGGTTGAGCCCTTCAGCAGTGTAATTGCAGCGAACGAGGGCCTCGGACATCTCTTAGTGCAGTGAGTCAGTAGCGGCCATCCGTCACATGGAGCGCATCGAGGACTCAGTATAATCGAGTGAAAAACCTACAGAAAGCGTAAGGAGCCATACTAACATGGATGTGATAGTCAGTTGCACTACTATTGCGATTTATTCGTGCTTAGAAGGCATGTCTGTATTAACATATGTATAATCGTACTTGTTTTTGCAAAATTTATTAATTGCATTCGTCTAAATTAAGTGTTAAATATCAAGTTTTTGCAGTCAAATTAGATCACTTTCTATCATTGAATTATTTTAAATCACTGTCCAAACTTATGCTTGTTTCCTACTGTTTCTTTTTTTTTCTTGTGCAAACGCAGACTAAAGTATATACACGTATTAAAGGATAAGACAAGTGCCTGCAACTTCGTGTTTTGGCGATCGAAATTGCTAATACAGATTATGGAATGGAAATACGTGTCCTATTTACAGAATAATCGAAACTAGACAAACCAAATCAGAGGACGGTACTAACACTCGCAATCTCTGCCCTTTAGTTTAACTAGTGAAAATATAGCTTATTTATGTCCCAATTTTAAATTGGAAAACTAGGAAAACAGATCAATTTTAATAGCAAGTATTAATGTGTAAAATTAAAGAGCATGAATGACTGTTACATATGTACATTATGGCGACTTTAGTATTGACTATTACCCTTTGGGTAAGATAACTATTTACATGGTACAATTAATACGAGAGTTTCTTGAACTGTATTAGAATGCATCGACATCTCTTTTAAATAAGTACCAATCAGATCTTCAAAGTTTGGTAATTCGAACCCTGTTTTAATTCACCAAAATTTCGGTAGCACATAAATTCCACGTACCTAATCGGAAATTCAAAAATGTCAAGCTATTTGAAGAGGACCTTATTTAATTATTATCAACACTCCTGGATATCGCTCTTAGAGGCGGCTTCTGTGCCTAACTTTGGTTTCGTTTAGTTACCATTTTTTTTAATTGGCAAAACTGTATTTCGTTGCACCTTTGTTCATTCGATTACCAATGCCCCTTTGATTGGGTGTCGTCTGCGTGCAGTTTGGCGTGAAATGTCCAATGGAATTACTTAAGCCGTTGTCACAGATGATGAGCGAACCGCAAGTTCTTATATGTGGACGATGTCGATATGAGATCAGGTTTCATTGTGTACGGTTTTAGACCGATTTGGTAAATAAACGAAAGTACACAACAAAATTCAAGTCTAGGCATCACAATTCAAATGTTTATGATAGATACTGGGTATTATGTTTAAAACTAGTCAGATTCTTTTCGACCCCTTAAATTATAAAATGAAGTGGTGCTAAATCAATACTTGCTGCATAACCTATTGAAAACAGAAAGCAAAAAATCAGAAGACTTTTGTTCCCATCTACTCGCAGCTTATTCGTATGATATTTATTTATATTTATTACCCGGATCGGACCACTAAAACAATTAATTACTCATATTATGTACCTGAATATAGATATTTCTAGAGAGAGTAGTAGTAGTTTCTTTTATATTTAAATGTTAAAATTGGAATGGCTTAACTTAAAAAATCGATAATTGATTTCCATTTTTAGTATAGTTTGGTGCAGGATGAAATAAAAGGTACACACCAAATAAACAGTAAAACAGGACAAAAAGGAAAGAAAAAGCGAACGCCAATGAAGGGCGAAATTGGCTTGGTTTTTGCATGTGAATTCCATAGAAGATCAACAAGTTGCCATCGAGTTCAATGAATGGAACGTGTGCTGGTGGTACGGATGGGCTGAGGGAGGGCTGAGGCGCACTTGAACTCGGAAAAGGCAGACGGCAGGCAGACTCTCGTTTGCCACACGCACACATAAACCAAAAAGAAGTCTCTATGTGTGAATATGTGTGTTTGTTTGTATGTATAAAAAAGGACGATGCAGGAGGGCAACATTAAAACGTGAAAAAATTGCTATTCGGAGGTTTTTGTGCCTCGCCAAGGAAGTTCGAGCGGAGCAGCAGAAAAAAAATTTCCCCGAACTTTTTTCTTTGTGTTTTTGCGAACTACCTAGCCGTATCCCCTGATTGAGAGAAGGGAGCGGTTGGAAGTGGGTCGGGCGAGGGTTTGTTTGGCCTTTGCGATATAATTCTTCTATTCTGATGCGGCCTTGCCCTACTCTCATTCAGTCTATGTGTTTGTGCACACAATGTGCATAAAAAGAAGACATTGATTATGGGTGGGTGGGAGGTTTGGGAGGAGCAAAAGAAATATCAGAAACAAAAAACTTCCCGCAGGTCCTAAACACAAAATTCACGGCCGTCGTCTTAGAGCAACAAGCAAGTCAATGGATTTTTATTGTTTCACCTTTCTGGCCTGATACAAACGCAAATTGTTCACCTCTGAACATGAATTACGACGCTCGATGCGTCATCAATCAATCAAGAAAATCCAGCCGCATACGCCCCGTAGGCCCGACACTTATCGTCGTCATCATCAACTGCTTGCCCGATTTCATCCTTGTCGTGATGTATATTCATCAAACTGAGACAGCTTCTAAACTTGCTGCGTAGCGGCTTATTCAATTGATCGAATTGCTTGGATTCTTCATGGCCTGTCAATCATTACAAGTCTGTTTCTGTGCCAATGTGATCGTCTGATTTAAAATAACATTCAGGAAATTAGGAACATTCGGGTTAGAGGTTATCAAGACCTTTTTATAGATCTTGTAGTTGGTGTTTTGTAAATTTTTTTGGTTGGCTCTACTATACTATGAGTTATGAGTTATATGTTATGACGCTTCAATTATATTAATTGCCAATAAATCAGACCAAAGGAGAGTATTACTCTTTTGGTCGAAGAACAAAAGCCACCGCCAATCATTCTATGTGCAAATTGGCCAACATTCAAGCAGAGAACGTACAGCCGCCAGTGAGTGGGAACAAGGCTGAATGCCTCCGACCTGACAGATCTTCCATCAAACGTGCTCTCACGTCAAATGTCAAAGCGAAGGACTTGCGGATGGGTCAGAACGCAATGGAATCGAAAGTGTTGTGAGTTATGACGACGACGTGCACAAGTTGATCCATCAAACTGTTCAAATCCGACGCCAGTGAAATCGAATTCATGCATTGAACGACTTCGACAGCGACGATGTGGATTTGGTTGTAGAAGAAGGTGGGGATTCTATTTGTGATGGATGGGTTTGACTGTGGCCGACACGGAATGACGGACCGCAAAACAAGCTGTGTCAAGAGACGAAAGATAATTTGTAAATGCGCTCGGAAATCTATTCAAAATAAGTCGATGTTTAGTTTTTGGCATTCAACATTTAGTTATAGGAATTCGGACGATTAATTGTTAACTAAAAACAAAACAATTTACAGGAGTAAGCTTCAACAAACTTTCTCTTATATATATTTTGTTTCCCTATTATGACATATTACTCACTAAGCCTACTTTAAAGGATTTTCCAATATTTCTAGATCATAACCTATTTTTTTGTTGTAAATGTGGGCTATCGACCGATGGTTTCCATTGTGTTCCCATCCAGCCAATTGTTAAACCTGATCTTAATTAGACAACAGAGATATTTAATTATAAAAGTAAAGAGTTTCCAGGATATATCGGACCCTGTCATATTTTCATCGGTTCTTACAAAGGTCAGCGTCTTGCTGACACCACACCAGCTTTGTCGTTATGGGCTCTAATCGGCAAGCGTACTACCAAGCAGTTGCAAAAGGGGCTGTTTAAAAATTAAATACATGATTTGGTATAATCAATCACAGAAGAACTCCAGCTGAAAGATTAAAATGTTTTGCGTTGCTTAAACTATTGTCTAAAATCTGAAAAAAATTGTATCGAGAGGTCTTTTTAATTTTGACGAGAGATAAAGTCTTAAGAAAGTCAATCAATGTCTCGCAAGCGAGTTCCCTTCGAGATAGACACTCGACAAGCGAGTTTCCTTCGAGATAGACACTCGCCTTCATCTTTTAGTTATTCCAGAGTAAGCGCTGCAAGTTAAGTTTCGAATTGACATTCGGACAGATAGAAAGGCGGGGACGGACGGCTGGCCACTTGACTGACAGATGGACGCGGATGTGGACGTGCTATTGTTTGCTGGGTCGCTTCCAAGGCGACCTAGCTTGATTGAAATGACGAACTCAATATGTGCACACGGCGAAATTATGAACAGAAATTGAGTTCACTCAAAGAAAGCGAATAAGGGGAAAACGGAAAATAGAAAATAGAATGAGAACGGCAACGACAACGATAACGAAAAGAGTTTGGTAGTAAAAAGTTGACAAAACGGATTTCAAGCACCGTGGGGGAGAGGGTCATTGAAGCTGACAAGGAACCAACTACGCGAACGAGAAGAAAATACTCCGGATGATGACGATGGCGGACAGGTAAAAGTTTTTCCTCAGTTACATTAATTTGTAAAAGTGTTTTTCATCAAACAGGAATTAATTAAGATGCGCCCTAAAGTTTGGACGAAAAAAGAAAACGAAAAAAATTGCCGCAAAGGGCACAAAAAAATCATTGTGGAGCAAGCTGAAGGTAGTCCTGCTTCGTTTGGTGGAAGATGCCAATAATAATTGAAAATCATCACTTGAGATTTGCTAATTATGTGGAATTATCTCATCTTAATTATTTATTTTTCGATTTCCATGCATTTTTCTCGCCTTCATGTAGCTCGCTAATTACTTTTTTCTCAGGTGCGATTATAATCAAAGCTTTGTGGATTTTGCCATCAAAGTCTCGAACTTCTCAATTAAACGAATGCATAAATCATTGGACCTGGCACGTCTGCAGATAAGTCCCAAAAGTCCCCCAAATGTTCGGCATTAGTGCGAAAACGCACACACGTTCACATCCACCCACACTCACACAAATACATACATACATAGATACTCTAAGGACACTCATAAATCTGTGAAAATATAGCTAATTAAAAAAATACGCATATTCCATCATCATGGCGGGCCCCACTTTTATTTTTCTATGCTATGGACTGTTGCCTTGCTGATAAAACTCAACTCAGATTTATTCCCGCATAATCCATAAATATGCTTTTGCTCACACAGACAGACCTACTTATGTACATACACAATATTTATTACGTATGTGTAGGTGTGTGTACACATCACCATAAATTTACCCGGCTGCCTTGGTGTGTCATTCCATAACACATTAATTAATAGCCACATCAACAACTTACAAGAAATAACCCAACAGTCATATTGCCTCTTCTTCACCGCCTTGGAGGCCATTACATAACGCTGACGCCCCGCAAAAACCTGTCAATTCATGATAAGCCGCTCAATAAGTCTTGGTCTTAATAACACAATTGAAAAAAGAAATGCGTTTGAAAATATTTCAATATTTTTCAAAATTTCTATCAAAAGCGAGCTCATGTCCCATGGTCAAACAGAATTAGACTATGGACGCACGAACTGAAGTAAATTAGACAAAATATGCGAGGAAATAAATAAGAAACTGGCAAATGATAAATAATAATTTCAGCGAATACATCAGAGAGCTGGACTACTAATTGGAATTGATTAGGCTCGCAGCGCCCCCAAAAGCCCATAACCACTGTACCCGAACCAGTCCATGCCTCATCCAATGCACGTTTCACAAATTTATCTGCATCTATGGCATATGTGCCTTCCATCGTCCTCCTCCCCTCTTCAACAATTCGATTCCTAGTTGAGTGCCAAAGTTTTGTGTGCCGGAGAATAGTTTCAGCGAGGGCGTTAATAACAAATGTGCTTAATATTTGTGATCGATGGAAAGTGCTTTGTTTTATTTCTGTCTCTATGTTTTTAGAAAATATGTGCAAAGCTCAAGTCACAGGCAGGGCCAATTTATTATTCGTCTTAACTGCTCCTCTGCCTCACTTTCTAGAAGCAATACATTCTGCACGAGGAGGCGTTGCACTAATCACTTCATTAGTAAGAGCTGAAGCGGACTGAAGACGAAGCCAGCCCATCCCAACCCAGGCCAGCCAAGTCAAGCCAAGCCTGTCCAACCCATCCCAGATACGTATTTATTTAACCTGCAAATCACAAATTCATCCATCATCCTTTATGCCAGGGCCCTGTCCTGTCGCTATGTGACTGACAGCCTTCGGGTGTCTTCCAAATGTGCCTTCTTCGACTCCATGCTCGTCTTCGTCTTGACATTTGACTTCAAAGCTGACGAGGACGGTGACGATGAAAGCGACAAGTTCATTGTCCTTGCCCGACGTTTGCCTCCGTAATAAATCCGCCCTCATGCTAAAGAAGGACTCCACACACACACACTCGCACGCACGCTCACAAATATACTGTTAGTTCCATTTTTTTAGGGACGAGAGAGACGCACTTTGTTCGCAATTTGTTTTGTTTGTGTATTTCCAACCGCACAGCGAGCGCCCTCTTTCTCCATTTCGAGTCCTTCGACGGGGTGTTCTATGTCTGCTTGGATTGTCTTCGTCTCTTTCTTTCCCTGTCTATCTGTGTATGTGTGTGTGTGTGTGATTGCATTCTTCAACGACTTGTTGGACTGGTGGAAATGTGTCTTGTGCCACATTGAAATACACTTTCAATTTGGGTTAAAACTTAAAGCACTTTTAGATGCTTTAAACGACTTTTGAAATTTATTAAAGTGCGATTCCCGAAACGAATTTAATTGGTAACTTAAGCATACATACATACATATGTAGCACTTGTAATTTAAAAGATACATCCAGCGAGTAACAAAATTTCGCAGAGTTTTGGATATATCTTTTTTAAATTTATCATACTTTTCTTTTACCTCTACCATCATCAAGCTTTGTGTTAATTCCAGCAACACACTGACTGCAAATTTGCATGCACGAGGAAAGCAAATGGGAATCCCGATTATAATTAGCTGTCCATGTGTTACACAGTACCAGCAAGAACAACAGTAACAGTAACTATGACTCCGTAAGGCACACCAAGGAGGTGAAGTGCTTTCTGGCTAACTGAGAATGCGAGATTTGGCGTCAACAGCCAATTTGGGGCATTAGCGAAAACCGTTGGGCAATTACTGTCAAGTGTGTCGCCTTGAGAGGGTGCGATTTCCATAGAAGGTCGAAAATTTGACAAGGATTAGTCTTCGTGCTGGCTAATCAAACGCTCATACAGCATGGACAATGAAAAAGCAGTTGTCGGTTGATTATAGTTGGTATAGTTTAGTTTCTACTCACAGAACTATTTGTGACCACACGATGTAAAATGAAGATGTGCTAACTCAATCATCGTTGACAACATTATTGCCTCAAAAGATATTTCCAGGACACTTCATGCTTCAAATATTTCAGCTTTACCCATCGGTCCTTTGGGTTGGCGAAGACTAATTACACTGAAAGCTTTAGCGATTGGCCAGTTCAGATTATGTGAGCCTATCGGGTAAAAATCCTTTTGTTTTCAAACTTGAAGCGAATTAATCAGCGGTAAACATTCGACATTGTTATCTGAGGGCGTCATCAGCAGAAACCACAGCCATAACAATGACACCAACACATCCACGCTAAATGACAAAGGACCCACGCATTCACTAAGTAAACGGGAGAAGTACCAGGAGTCGGGAGTCTTCACCATATCTGTCGTCTGCCTTTGATGTGCGCCTTTGACAAGTGAGTTGACAATGTCAACGTCACTATTTGACGGTCTTATTATGGCTTTGTGTACGTGGATGTACAATATGTTGTGGTGGTGCTAGTGATGATGTTGATGTTGATGTTAATGTTGATGGTGGTGTGTGTTCAAGAAAATGTGTTTTGTATTTATAACAATCGCCTTAGGTTTAAGAATGGACAGTGGCCACAACAGAAGAATAATGTTAATCATGTATGTAAATATCTCAATCTTGAAAGACAATATTTTCATAATTCGAACAGCTTAAAAGAAACTTAACGACTTTTTGTTTGGTATATTCGTTAATTTATAATAGGTATATTAAAAGGTATGGTTAAAGACATAAGTACGTAATAAACGAGAAATATTTAGATAGCTCAGGCTTTTGACAGGTTTTCTTACAGTCGATGCCATGATTTCTATACAGCAATTTCTGCTTGCGATGGTATTCAAAAACTCGTACACTTTTACTCGAGAATTGGGTGTTGAATCTGTTCCAGATCTGTATTCGATGTGTTTCCCGTATCAAGAGTGCAGCCTGTCATCGACCATTCGAAGATTGTATGTCATGTCCACTTAAATGAAAGCCGACCAGGTCGACATCCATTCCTGTTCGACAGGTAAAAAAAACTCTCAATTGTCCGTCACATCAAAAGCATCAGAAGTTTTGTCATGGCAAAAGTTTTCCACCTGTCATTAATACAAAAACGTTGACATATTAATCCCAAATAGAAATTTCACGAACATCGACGTAACAGTGAACAGACTGTGGTAAAATGTATGATAATGACAGAACTTTGTTTGACCTAGAGGAGGGTTATTTGTGGGACCTTTTGTGGCTATAAATAATTTACCCAATGCGCTATCTTCGACTCTATAGAAATTAATATATAACAATATAAAACGAGATTGGCAACTAAAATCAAAAACCAAAATGCCCAAACCAAAACCAAAGTTCATCCGCGCCGAAGTTTGTATACCCTTGTAAATGTCTCTACGTAAGCGGAAAACACTTGTATCCGTAACGTTTTACATATATGTGTATACCTTTGCAGAAGGGTGTGTTAATTTTAGTCAGAAGTGTGCAATGCGCAGAAGGATATAATTATACCATGCACCCATAGAGTAAAATGGTATACTAATGTCGCCAAAATGTATGTAACAGACAGGATGCCATAAAGTATATATATTTTCGACCAGCATCAATAGCCGAGTCCATCTCGGAGACTATAGACTGTAGGTAGGATCATACTAAATTTGTTTCCTGTAATGCGATTATTACTACGCTACGTAATTAACTAATGCATTTGCACTTATATATCTAAGTCGGGAAGTTTTTATCAAAATTAAGTATGTTAAATTATATATATTATGTAGGTGTCATATAAACATATAACAAAAGAGTATGCTATATGTGCAGCAGCTTGAGATTTTGGGGAAGTACGTAATGCAAGAGTAACAAAATAAAATTGGATTAGTATACAAACTTCGGCACTACTGAAGTTAGTCCCGGCTCTCTGGTTTGTTTTAATTTTGCTTTTAGAAAAAAATGTGCTGGACAGTTGATGAACTCAATGGTGACCAGTCCTGAATTTGTTTTTTTAAATCCATGGAAGGTGACCTCCATGGAGTAGATCAGATGCACGCTCATTTGCCGCATCGAACGGCAAGGGGCAGACCAAATGCGATTGACAAACTGTCAAGGTAAAAGAGAAAAAAATTTAAAATTAATTGAACAATTTAAAACATTTTTTGCGGCCTGCAAGGATATCTGGTGGGCTAGGGGCCATCGCCTGTCGGTGTCAAAAGGGACATGACCGAACATTTGGCGGAACGTTTCTCCAAAACCGAATGAATGAGTGAGAGATTGTTTTATTGATTTTGCATAATAAAAATGTCACACACACATACATATAAGGAGGGTTATACGCACGGATATAGATATGTATGTATGTGCGAAAATACGTGTTCATATGTGCACAAGTATCTGTGAGTCGACAATACAGCAACAATAAATTAATTAAGCCGATAGAGACAGTTTAATGTCATTTAATAAAATATTGACGTGTCACTGACGCTGACGATGACACAAACACACACAGACACACATGCAGTCTGTAGGGACGCCATTTTGTTTTTATTTTCTCTTTTGCCTTTGCCACTGACGTTGATGTCTGACGGGTGTTAAAATCAATTGACGAAATCAATTGGAATTGGTGGTCAGTAGAATGGCGTCGTAGAGAGTCAGGAAAGCGGATGCTGATTGATTGACAGGCGACATATTGGGAACTGTTTTTCCAAGGGCGCCAGCACAAGATTAATGGGTAATAATGAAAACTTTGACTGTGTTGTAGTAAGGGATAGGTAGTCGCTATTGATAGAGATGCATTTCAAATTCATACATATGTACATACTCTTTTATTCATTTAGACATTTAGATATGTACAAAGGTATATATATATGTACATATGTGCATACAAACATATATGTATACATGTGCCCGAATGCGTGTACCTATTGTACCTACTTACATACATACATATGTGTACATACTATTCAGCCGTTTTCAACTTGACTACAAATTCGCATAATGAAATGTTAATTCTGACACGTCATTAATATATTTTGTCTGCCCTCGATGACCTTTCTACAGCCATTCCCACTTGTGTATGTCCATATAAGTCAGCCTTCGCGGTTATGCTCGGTCAAATCGACGTTCCAGCGATGTCGTAATTAGTTTTGACATTTCTCGTTGCACAAATTAATTTATTTGACATGTCAGACGACCGTCGATGGTCTCATGGTTTTTCAAATGTCACATTTATTGAATGTGCCAAATTTACACATCTGAATATTTACATATATAGCAGCAATTGGATTAATCATTAATTGTCAATCTCAATTCGTATTTAGCTAACGTTATCTGGTTTCCTGTTCCGGTCGGATAACAATAAAACTGAACCCAGACGATGATAAGATAAAAAGAAAAATCAAGTCAATAAATGCTAGCTTTTTAAAGTATTAACCAATCACTTATATTATCTTATAATTTACAATCAGGCATTGATCAAATAGGTTAGGACTAGGATTGCAAAACAAGTCGTCACCCCGAAAAAGTATATTAAAGTTGCAAAAATTTATTTATACTCTAAGTAAGCGCGCAGATTTTGTATGTGTAAATATTTTGCCATGCCTCCAAAGTGTATGTGTCCCGTAATTTGCTACATAATGCAATTAAATTTGATCTAAATCAGAATAAAAAAGCAAGTTATGCATATATGTATAGGTTTTTCTCCAGGTGGTCCATAAGACCTGAGTTGTCAGTTGGCTGTAAGAGTGAGCGAGATTGTAATATATATACATGTGTGTATGCTTGTATACAGAATTTCTTATAAATGCATAAATGCTTTTTTTTTTATTCGGTGCATAGTGTGCCTAAGTAAGCGAGACTTCCTTCATTTAATTTGAAACTAAGCACAACATTTGATGCCTTCTTAAAATATGGTAATTTTTCTTGCCTCATGTCGACTTTGTATTATTTACTCTTATATCAACCGTCGCTGGAGCCGTCTGTTTCATTCCATTTTCGTAGTTCTATCGCTTTCTTTTCTCGGACTTAACTTTGAACTCCCATACACTACCTTTCTCTTTGCACCATCAGTTGACACTTTGCATCTTGTGCAATCACCAAATATTGTCAGAAAATGTCAACGTTGTCGGTCTCATCATCCCCACCAACTCGCAAGTCTGTGTTAGCTTCTCTAAGTTTGTATCGAAGTTTGCACACAATCAGTAAAATATTTTGGCCATCCTTCGGGGACGACCTCGTTTCGTCTTTGGCATTTGGACGGACTTTTCGTTGTCTGGTGTCTTTAATGTTTTTCTTTCTTTTGCCATGCACATTTTCCGTTTTTTAATCTTTTGCCTTTGCTTCAGCTTCTGGATTCATTCTTGCCTTATTCCCCATTCTCCACCCCCTATTTTGGCTGAGGGCAAACTTTTTGGCGTTTCATCTGCAGCACATCAATTTTTGTTGCTGACGAGCAAAAGTTGCTGCACTCTTTCCGTTCCGGCATACTCTCACACACACCCACCCACATACACACACACACACATAAACATATATATTTATATATATATATATATATATATATATAAATATATGTAGGTATATATATATTTACTAGCAATCCCACTGTCCCAATGTTATTCTATTTGGGTGGCAGGTTCAGAAGCCCGTCCACATCGTCCTGCTGTCCGCTGATTGACGGCAACTGACAAGTTTCACTTCGACTGCGCATTGACTTTTCTTTTGCAGTCGTTGCATTTTACGAGTATGTCCCAACTTCTGGCTCTCGTATAAGCAGAAAGAAAAGCATTTCAGTAAATTTCTAATCCTTAAGTATATATGGCAGGAAGCGTCAGTCCTTGGCGTTTGTGTATGTATGTATGTGCGACTGTGTAGATGTCGATGGCTATATGCATGTGAGTGTTATGTGTCTGTGTTTGCGTTTATTGCTTGGTCTGTCTTTCTTGGTTGCATAACATGATGCCAATGCTTGCACTACCATTCCAAGATCTGCTGGTCATTTTTGTATTCAGTCAGTCTATCAGTACGCCAGTTCGTCAGTTAGTCGCTTTAATACTGGGTGGGTATCCCAAAGCTATGACAATGAACGAAGTCGAGTCTTTATTGCATTTTGGCGACACAAACTCCTTGGATCCTTGGTCGTTAAGTTTTCTTTTCTTTTTTACAAAAGATTTTGCATGTTTCAGTTACAATTTTTAAATTTCTTGCAATGAAAAAATGTTTGTATGTGTTGGTGGCCTTGTTAGTTTTTTTTTCTGTCATTTTAACTCAGAAATAGTCAGTTTTAATAAAAATTTAGAACTTTAACAATCTTCATCGATATGTTATCTCTTTTCATCACAAATTATCACAGTTTTCGCTCGCCAGTATCTTTTTTTTTCCAGCTACTGACTAGCATTTCGCTTATCTCTTATTATTGTAAAGCACTTCAAATCTTCATCAATCAATATAGAGATATCTAATGAAATATACATAGCCCCGCAATATGCAGTTGCGTTGAAATGAAATTCACTACCATCTTTCATTTAAGTGGCAAAGTTTAAACCTCAACCTCGATGTCTAAAAGTTTTCTAGCAGCCTTACTCGAATATACAACAAATAGCGCATCAGTCAAAAACTCTTCTTTCTTGTCATCAGGAGACGTACCACGTCCAAGCCATGGAATGAGAACGTCAATGGGGGCCAGAAGGAAGCTGAAGTTTGTCTGCAAGATGACCAAAACCAAAAGGAAAGCTGCAACGAAATGCGAATACCCTGACCATATTTAGAATTTTCTATTCACCAAGTATTTGCAATTTGTCATATATTATTCCACATACATACATATATGGACATTTATTACAGTAATCGAAATTTCTAACCAAAAATTAAAGAGAAAAAGTGATTCGCGTAACAGGCCAAGTCAGACTAATCCTTGAGCCATCATATTACAGCATCGCCAGCATCTCGAACCCATAACCCTAAAGCAAGGATAAACTTGCGAATAACCCTTACTCTGTGACTCTCCGTTATCCCCCCTTTGTGTCATGAAAGCCATCAATCGTTTTGTTGAAATGTGCAATAAAAGAAAAGTCATGAAAACTTTCTGCGCTGCTCGCAGATTTCTAGAGATGCCTGAGTTGGTGGCAATCATAGGAGTGCGGGGTGAAGGTTAGGTTGCCTAATGCCTGCGAAAACATGGCAAGACTTCCATGCCAGTTCTCGATCCATTCGTTCACCCACCCTCTATTTCTTACCAAATATTGCTGTCTCTCTCTTCTTTTACTGTATTTGACAGCGCCATGGCGACATTTGACGATTGACGAGGACGTCGACGTCAAAGTCGTTGGCCGTTCCACCCCACTACTCTGACCTTCCACATTGTTGTTGCTGAGTTCGGCTTTTTGTTGTGGCAATGGCCAGAACAGCAGTCCATGGTGGAATCAGGGACAGACTGCAGCCAAAGTGGTTGGGGAATGGGCGCCATACATGTTATGAGAATACTGGTCCATTTCGTCCCTGGTACTTTGTTGCCTCATAATGTTTCGCCACCCAAAAAAAACGTCCTGGGTCAAACTGTCGCTCGCACGTTGAATTGCGGTTGGCGTTTGGATGGGGAAATTCCATCTTTTACTGGGGCTGTGTATTGGATTTGCTCGAGTTGGGCGCTAGGACTGGCTTGAGCGTTGGCGTCTTAGTGTCAGCGGCCGAGCAGTGACTGAAAAACTCTTCGGTTTCCGCCAACTGCAGGCGACAAGTGCAGTCCTAGCAGCTACAGCCGCGCCCTTTCCGACTTTTTTACTCACTCTTTCTTTTTATCTTACCCGACTTGGTCTATCAATCCGCACAGCGCATTGAACGACAGCGTCAGGATTTTTGCAATTTGAGAAGTTGCTACGTGACATTTCAATAATTTTTGAAAAGTTTCTTACTGTGCTCCTCTCTTTCATTTTTTTGATTTTATATTTTTATACTGTATTTTGCTCCGTATTTTGTGTCCTTGGACACAAAATCGAAGCGAGGCCAGGCTCTTCTATTTTCTATGTGGTCTGGGGTAGACGTCATGGCCGGAACTAGGAATTTTATATTCTGCAATTTTCGTGACATCGTCATTTTGTCCACGACATTTCTGCGTCTTCTCTGTGCCCGGTCTTTATACTCGTCAGCGGCTAGCTGCATCGATGTGCCTTGCCATTGCCTTCGTCCTTTCTCCTTGTCTTTATGTAAGAAATTTGTTGTGTGCATTAGGAACTTTGACGCTTGACTGGCTTGAGTTTTGCTTGAGTTGAGTTCGGGCCGGTTGTGGATTCGGGTTCGAGTCCTTGCCTCGTTTTGACGTTTGAATTTTGATGTTCCGACAGTTTATTCGATTGTTTTTCTCGCTTTTACTCGACAAAATTACGGAAGTGCAGCATCAGAAGTCATCGTCATTTTTTCGCCGTCTCTGCTTCCTCGGCCCCTTGGCCCAGTACTATGTCCGTGTCCCATCTGGTCGTGCTTATGGTAAGATGAGAAAATTGCCAGCACAAATGGCGCCGAAGCAGGGTTTGGTCTTATTGCGCCATGCTGGTCGGCTATCTTCATTAGAATTTATTTTTATTGTTTTGCGCAACTTTCAACTTTTACAACTTTATCAATATATGAATATAGATGCACCGACGTCTCGCTTCCGCTGTTGGTATCCTTTAATTACGGAATGCATGGATGATAATGATTCGTATCAGTTATCGTTCATTAGGGAATGCGAAATGAAATATTTTATTTAAAATATGAAAACTATTATATCATCGACAACTTCTTCAGTTACACTTTCAACGGATTTTAAAATTGGACAGATGAGAAGGTTAGAGAAGGGAACGACCACATAAAGTATATACACATTTCCGTCCGTGTGAACCAACTTCACGCCCAATTTGAGAAATGATGAGATGAAACTTGTTACTTGCGCATTTGAAAACGTAATTCAGAAAATTGGCCGGATTGGACCACTATAACTACCATACAAATCCGATATAGTTAAAACCCAAGGGATAGGGCATAGAATAAAACCACGAAAGACATGGAATTTTTTTTTGCTCGGAAAATACGGATCCGATTTTGGCATCGGTACAACAAATATCCTGCCCAATTATTATTATTATAAGTATAGGATATAGTTGTAAGCTACCAACCTAACTTATTTTACGACCACTAGCAACTAAGGCCTTCGTCTTATTGTTAGACGCAAAACTACATCCATACTCTAGCCTGGGATTCGAACCCGGATCATCGTTGTTCAGATGCCTAAATGACTGGGCCACTTAGACAACTCATATACGGAAGACTTAGGCTATGCTGAAGTTTAAATACCCTTGAAGCTTCAGGTCATGATACTGTTACATGTTCCAACTAAAGGGGTTCATGGGTGTATATTTTTCAACCCGTCCCTCCCAACCCATGGTCAGAAAAGCAAAACTTAAACGCGTTCAACACAAAACCCCAGCCGCACGCCCGAATCAAATAAAAATATCAAAGAAGCTAACTTCGTCAATGCCGAAGTTTATATACCCTTACAGTCCTTGCAATAATTTTTTTACATTTTAAAATTTCTTTCCCTTCAACTCAATTCATCAAAACACAAACAAAACATTCAAATTATTTCTCTTTTTACTAAGTACAAATTTTTCTTCTTCTTCCATCATTCCCTAAGCAAAGCACTGCACGCATACACGTGCAGTTCGTGTAGCGCTACGTCTGTGTGTTTGTATGGATGTGCTCTGTTTGATTTCATGATGACGTAGTAGGCAGCAAGCAGCGCTGTCGGCATCGCTTAAACCGATTTGAATTGACTGTAACTTGTGTTCTATTTATCCGATCAAATTTTGGGATCTGAGATTTTATATCAAATACTATCATATCGGTAAATTTCATGGGGATATTGCAATTTTTGCAAATTTCATCCCGATAGCTCTTAAGATGGCTGAGTAAAACGCGTAGGCACCGACGGACATGGCTATATCGACTCAGCTTCTCATGCTGATCAAGAAAATATATACTTTATGGGGTCGGAAACGTCTCCTTCTATGCGTTACAAACATCTGACCAATTTTATAATACCCTCTGCAAGTGTATAACCAGAGGGCCGTCGCTAACTTCGTTTGTATACTCTTGCAAGTTGTTTGTTACTCTTTTTTCACTTATAACCGTCAAAGTGGAAAACATTTTATCTAAAAAGAGTAATGTTTGCGAAAGAACGGCCCACAATCTTAACATAGGAAATAACGAAGTTATTGATCAAAGTCACTGTTTCGGACCGATCATTCCTATGGTAGCTGTATGATATAGTCACCCTATCTTTATCAAATTCGGCAGTCATTAACAGATATAATAAATTAACAAAGGTTTATTTTGAAAGCAATCGCGTCAAAAGTAACGAAGTTATTGACAAAAGTCACTGTTTTTGACCGATCGTTCCTATGGGAGCTATCTGATATAGTTACCCGATCTTGACGAAAATTTGGTACAGTCGTTTATAGGTATAATAAACTCACTAATATTAAATTTCACGACAATAGCTCAGAAAATATCGAAGTTATTCCAACATGTACATATGAATCAGGCAAAACGAAACTTTTTCGACCCCATAAAGTATATGTATTCTTGATCAAAATCAACAGCCGAGTCGATCTAGAGATGTCCGTCCGTTCGCCTGTATGAACGCCTGGTCTCGAAGACCAAATTTGGTATAAAGACTCGTGCAGTATGTACAGTAATCGAGTTTGTTTCAAATTGTTGCTACGCCCCCATTTCGTCCCCGTAATTTAAACAAAAGTGTTTTTTGAAAAGACATCAATATTGGTATGTATACTTAATCAAGTGATTAATACGCGCACAGATATTGGCTGTTTAAATTTTTTGCGACGGCCACTTCCGCCCCCGCAAATTAATTCTGATTTTCTCAAAAACTAACAAAATGGAAGTCACTAAATTGAATAGAATAAATTGGGTGAAACTTGGTAAAAATAAACTAATTATGCCCTGGGTGAGAAAAAGCTTAAAATAATAGTTGCTTTGCTCAAACGCTGCCGACAGCGCTGCCAGCAGCCTACTACATCCTTGCCCGAAAAGAACAGAGCACATACAAATACACACGCAACGCTACATCAATTGTATGTGTATACGTGCAGATCACCGATATATGTACATACAAATGGGTTGCGAAAGGAACAGAGTGGGGGTTTGAGGGAAAAAATATTATGGAACATGTAAAAACATTATGGGCAAAGGCTGCAAGGGTATATATACTTCGGCATAGCCTAAGGTAACTTTTTGATATTTTTTTAAGTAAGTTTATCTCTGTATTAAAGCTTTCCCCTAAATACTTTCTAAAGTATATGTTCACCAATTCACAGCTACTCAGTTAACAACAATAAATCCAACAACAATAAATCCAAAAGCAACGCCAACGCCAAGGCAGCTCAAAGGCAGTTCAGAGACCCGTCTTGCGAGACCCTGTCTTAAGTTGGGTACAGTAACTGGCTCAGCTTGGAGCGCATTTATTATTTGATTATAAAAGCAGCAGCAAGCAACGGGCAGGAGTAGAGTGTCGAGCGGGGCCATAAAAATCACCTACTGACAGATTTATTACACACCGCGACTGGGGCCAGAAGCCGAGACCAAATCGTGTGAGCAAATGCAACTCCAACTCAACCTCTGGCCAGGGCCAGGGCTCAGACTTTGACAACAAACAGATACGGCAGCAACATCAGCATCCCGTCCAGTATCAGCATCTAGAAGGCAACAGCGGCATCCTCGTGCTCTCATCATCGTCATCATCAGCAGCGTTGCTGACAGCTACACGGCAACGCCATCAGTGTAATCAACTTCGTGTCGGGGGGAGAACTGAGTTCCCTGCTGGCTTCAACTTGGACGGGAAGACTTTACTCGATGGGTGGCATATTTGCTGCCGCTTCAGTTTCGTCTTTCCCGTACCAATGCTCTGACTCTTTGCCCTCATTAAGCAAAAAATTAAAAAGAAAATTGAAACATAGAATTTGCACTTAATAGTTTGAAGCCGAATCCCTATTAAGTAAGTCAGGTATGAGTTCTGTAAATTAATAAATAAATTTTTAATACATGCAAAAATCCTAATGTGTCGGTTTTTACAAATATCTAATACATAATAATGAATAATAAATGGAAGGCACAGCTGTCTGTCGCAGGAATAATACGAAAACTAAACTTGACTGAAAGCATAGGTATATACATACATATGTACATATTCATATACATATGTACGTATACTCACACATATGTATGTATGTATGTAACAAATTCAGAAATTGTTTAGAACTATTTCCGTTCATCGCTTTTGTAGGCTTGCTTTTTTATGAGAATGGCAAACATTTACGTTAAAGACATCAAGTCGTAATATGAAATAAAGCTCACAATTGGAGTTGACCCCAGCAAGCACAACACAAACACGACGGTTTTCCAGTGCACGCTTTCTCTTTGGTCTAATTCAATAGTCATCAAAGCAGCGTTGGTTACGTTTACTTAACTGTAAAACTTCCTCCAGCGCATTGAATCCTTCGGCCGCTATCGACAATGCGGATGATACGTGTGGTTACCAAGATGGTTTGGCAGGGGAGTGGTATGTATTAGAGCATTAGTGAGGCACCCATAGCCCGTGCGGGCACTTTTGCTCGGCAATTGCTCGTGCGGCCGTATGTGTGGATGCCGATGTGAGCACGAAGTACAAGTTGAGAGCGTAAAAAAAGAACTGGTGTCGCACAGACTTTTGACTTCACTCTCTTACATTGCAATTTTAAGAATATTTTGCCACTATTTATATCGATATGCTTTTGTTTCTACAACATGGATCTTCCAGTAACTTTCTAGTTAACCATGAATGTTATTTTTCCAAAGTATTATTACTTTATTTAATTTTGATATTAACTAGGAAAAAACTGTTTGCAATGAAGCAATATAGTATGTTATTTTACCAAAGTACTTTTATTTTTGTTACTTTTGATATTAAGAATGAAAAAACTGTTTGCAATAAAGCAATATAGTATGTTATTTTTACCAAAATAATATAATTTTTGTTACTCCTCATATATACATTATATTATTAAAATAAAAGACCGCAAATATTTCTATAATATCGATATATCGATTTTTTCACTCAAAACATCGAAAATATCGAATGGGCTCACTATCGATAGTTTGCCAGCTCTATGTCAAAGCATCGAAATGTACCCTATAGTACTGGTAACTAGTTCGTAGCTGGTGAAATCACTACTTAATAGGGTACCACCATTACTTACTTTGCTGACCCTAGGTAATGCATTTTATCATTTCGTTTCTTGTATGAAATGTCCGCAAAAAGGGTCAATCGCCACCACATCGTTTACCGCGAACTAGCGAATTGGGTCACCATGAAAGGGCTAGTCACATGGGTACCCATGCCAGGGGTGCTGAAATGGGTACTCAATCCAGGGGTGGTGAAAAGAAATGAAAAAATGTTAAAATAGTTTTAATGAAATTTTGTTATTTATTTAAATATAAATTTTTTTACTTTGAATCTGTTTCATTTTCATTTTTCTTTTTGTTCACGCTACTGTTTTTAAAGAAACGCTTCTTCTGCAGCTGCATGGCCTTTCGCAGTTGTTCTTCGGGTGATCCACTGCCATCAAACAAATTTATTGCATCTAGGGAAAAATGTAAAGATTAAATTTTGTAATTAAATCGGAAATGAATTAAATAGTACCTACCAAGTAATACTTCATAAAAAGTGCTCTCGTTTTTCAAGGCTGCTTTGCCTTGAATTATTTATGCCACTGTCAATGTCTATCACATTTAATACTTCCTCAACTTCTTCCATTTCACCATCACTTACATTATTTTTTTTTCTTCTCCCTTTTCTAATGTCGCGACACAATTTAATTTGTTTATATATTTGGCTTTCTGCTCCTGTTTGAGCCTTCTTAAATGCCTTTAACTATACATATTGTTTTGATTATAATTTGTTTAAATTTTCTTGGAATATTTACGATTGTTGCTGCTTCAGAACTTCACTTGCAATGCTTGATTGTATTTGGTCAACCGCCGAACGCAGCAGCCTTGGAGGAAGAGTAGAAAGCATAAACGAAAAGAAACGGTACTTCCATAACAATTGTTTTTGTAAATTAGGAAAAAAACAGCGACAGAAAGCAAAGATTGTTTTTTCCTTTACCTATGCGCTATTCGCAAAACACCAAAAATATATGTATGTGATGATACTACCGTTTTTTTTCGTTTATGTTTTTTGTCGTTTCGTGCTCGGTGGTTCGGCGATCGCTTACCATAGGGTCAGTCAAGTAAGTACCCATGTTAGGACTAGTGGGGAAGGTAGTTCAACTATGGTCAATCGCCACCTCCAGTACTACAGGGTACTAACTCCAATTATTCGAATTATCTCAGTTTTACTGGGACGTCTTAAAGCAACAACAACTAATTATTTTATCAAAAATGTAGGGAAAATAATGGCGAAATGAGGGCTATTAAAATTAAAATATGCTATACACCAAAAAAACTTTAGTGCCCAGTTATGGATTGGACAATTTGGCAAATCGAATTTAAAAGATTTCCTAGTTGCCACGAACCGATAAAACATAAATAAGGCTATCTAATACATTCTACAAAATAGTATTCGCTAATCCATCATATACACGATGTATCTACCTTTTAATATTACTTGACTAGTTATAAAAAAAAGTTCATCTCTGTAAGGGGTTCGAACACTAAACTAAGTAGGTCCCCACTGAGCCACCGACCACACTAATTTAGTCGTATAGTAATCATATATATTTCAAAAATATAAAATACAAATAAATACTAAAAACAGAATTGGGATTTGAGTGAATTCGAATCATAGGAACTCATTCAATTCGTTTTTTTTCGTTTGAATGTTGTGCGACTGAGTTCTATGTCAACACACTCATTCAGATTAAGTCGATTTTCGAAGTCATTCAATTCATTCATTTGGTTTTGAATGTTGTTAACTCGAATTGATTTTTCTATCATTCATGCATTCATGCAAGCTAATGTATGTATGTATCTACATATCGAATACATACTTGATGTGGTGACATCCCCAAATAGTCAAATGTGTTGTGTGATTTATGCAGTCAGTCTCATAATTTGTTCGCAGTCAATCGCATTTACCTGTTTACCTGCAAAATATGGGAAAGATAAATTGGCGATGTTTAAAATGAAGCAAGTAAATCGTCGCCGACCTTGATATACCATGCACCAAGTGTTGTGCAATACTTATATAACTTTACAAGGTCAAATGCATGTTTATCGAATTTGTATTGCATGCCATCTAGTTTATAACAAATATTAGAGTGTTAAATTTATTTCCATTAGTTAAAAAATTGCGGCAGACAATTGGTTTTTATCGAATCAAGGTGGCAAAAGGGGCATGCCAAAAATGTTAAACAACCAAAATCTCATCGCACATACTTACATACGTACCGAACTTGGTGGCCCTACAACTACCATTATAGTTGTTCATATAGACAGACGGCCCGCTGGGCGACCTCACGGACATGACTAGATTCACTTAGCTGTTGATGCTGATGAACAATATATGTATATGTATGTATATGCTTTGTGGGCTTGGAAACGTTTCTCTCTTCATGTTATTTACATTTTTGCGACTTCAATATACCAAATCACCTTATTATTGCCTGGTATTAATATGTCAAGAGGATGTGACAATATTGCAATCTGTTGGTTATTGCTTTAACTGAAAACAATTTTTCGGTACTTTATTGAAATGCATACGATTGGTAATATTTCGCTGGGGTAATGCGAATAATCAGACTGTGATTCTTAGTATACATATTATACTAGCTAGTACCTACTAGCCAATTTGAATCTGGTTTTATATTGCATTAGTAAGAAATCAATCCTGCTCACCCTTCAGTTACAGTGAATGTTAAATCATCCAATATTACATTCAATAAAAAGTGTACCTACATATGGCAAATGGTTTATTATTATTTCATACCCTTGCAGAAAAAGAAATTTTGGTCAGAAGTATAAATATAGTACATATAATACATATATCCTTTTTGGACGGGTATAAAAACACAAAAAGGTATACAAACTTCGGCATGGCCGAGGTCAGCCATGGCTCGCTGGTTTCCAAAAATGTTTTTTTTGTAATCTAAATTATGTTAGATTTTAACTAACACACAAGAAAAATTGTCTATTGACCTTATTGTGGAACTCATCTATCAGAAGGGACTTTTATAATTTTACATTCCAATTTGTCAACTGGTGACAATGACGCTTTGTTGCGACTTTGCGTTTGGACTTGGGACTCGCGACTCAAGTGAAGTGAAAAAACATTTCCGGATGAGTAACTCATCAGTCAGGCGAAGTGCTGACACCACTTTGGGGGCCAAGCCATCATCATGAGTAGATGCAAAAGTTGCGAAGTGATTTTGAGGAGCAACAAGTGCGATGCATATTTGGATAGTCTGAGGCAGCTGCCACGAAGTGCATCTGCGGGTAAAGAGTGACAGAATGGAATGGCAATTTACGCTGTGATTGAAAACTGATGGTGTTGGACTCTTGTTGGCTTCGAACGCAGTCCCAGTCCCACACCATCATTGCCTTTAAATAGATAAAATATTTCACAGACACATTAAACGTATACAGATACGGATACATTTGATTGTAAACTTGTCGGTAGCCGTTGTCAGGGACAGTTCTAGGAGAGGGGGTTCCATGCCATAAAATTTTTGAGTTAGGGATAGTACAAAATCGATACTTGATCCATATAGATAATACTAAACTGTACAAATGTGTTAGTTGCATAATTTAGTCCGAAACACCGAGTCCTGAATGGAGTCTGTAGTCTAAAATTTCGGGGGGAGGGAGTCCAGACACCCCCCTGGCCCTTGTAAGACTTAGGCGCAATAGCATTGATGCAATTGGCAGACTTAGCAGGCACCAATGCCATTCTTGTTGTTTATTTTTCTTTCTCTCTTCTCCTGGGATTGCTGTGTCAAACGTCAAACCAACTGCAGACTTGACTTTAACATGAGATTTCGCTTGTACCGCGGTCTTCGACTCGGCTTCGCCTCCGACCGGGACTTTTCCAAGCAACGGCAACCATTTGCCATGAAATATAACCTCAATCAACATTCGCTTATTACCCAGAGACTGTGAGACTGTGGTATCCGTGTCTTGGAGTAGCCAGGATGACATTTTATTTATGAATACCAAATTGTAAATTATTAACATGTTTCACGCAAGTTATGGCCTCATAAGCCATGAGTGTCGTCCAACGGTTCGCAGTTGCATCCAACACGATTGTTGGAGTTCGTTTAGGAGGAGAGTTTAGCGATGGATCACTGCCAGGTTTGCTTGAACATGGACATGCTTGTATCAGTATATAAATGAGGTTATATGCATTTTGATTACAATTTTGTTTGTATTTAGCCAGGTTGAGTTAATGTTAATAAATCGGAGAATATAAATTAAAAATTTCGCTCCCAGTCAATTGCTCATTGTGAAGAATTTTATTTAAAAATTTCAATTCTTTCAGGTTTAGAACTTTATTCGACATTGCAACTGTGACCTAGTCTCCCCTATAGGCATCTTTTGCGCCTATCCACATGACGCTGGGCCTTAAGTTGGGTTTCAACAATACCCCAAAAAGAATTTGCATTTGACTTGCTCACAACTGTTAAAGCCAGAGATCAAAACCACATGCTGGCAACAAGTGTTACCTGGCACGTAACAACTTCAACGTGCCGTTTTTCCAAGCCAGATCTATAGGCCCTACATTTAAGAGTGGGAGGTGCATTGGGTGCAACTCTTTTGCATATCGCAACGAGTTTCGTGTCTGTGGAAGGCGACAAATAGACTTGTTTGGCCAATTCCCAGACGCTAATGATGCATTCTTGATGACATTTTCGTGCGAATGCAAATTTTCCTGCTTGTTCAGAGGCCGTCATGCGGGACTTATTTTACAAACTGGCATAGGAATATAATCACAACTATCAGTAATGTCGCATGCGACATTTATGGCACGCTCTGCTCGTCTCCAGAGCAAGGCAACATAATACGGCTCATCATCTGGCTTATCAGTTTGAGACCCCGCTCCCAAATTGTCACCAGCCATGTGTCGTATCCCTGTCGCGACCATCAGCATCTTGGCGGTTGTTTACAATGATATGCCTTGCCAACAGTCTCGGTGAGTGAGGGTTCTGGCATACATTGTCCCTGGGAATGTATTTTGCATCCCAATTATGTCACCTCTTTCGTTTGCCATTATTTCTCAACATCTTTGTTGCCAGATGCTTGGCTCAGAAAATTGTATTTACATACGAATATAATTCAAAAACTTATTATGCACTACATAATAAATAAACAAAATGAGTAACATTTACTAATCCATTCCCACATAAACATATTTTATAAGAAAGCGGACGACCTAAAATATTTCTTACTATACAAATGACAAAATAGAGTGGCGGTTAATCAGTTTGAACGATGATTCTATCATTAATCCGGTTTTACTATTTTAAACTAAGAAGTGCGAATATTAAGTGAGAACGATCAATTGATGCAAAATTACAACACATCTTTAAAAGGAGTTGAAAAATATTTTTAATCACTTCACTTTCGGGAGATTAAAAGAAGGACGGACATGCTTGCACACTTCCGAACAATTAATTTACCCTTGTTGCAGGGCTATATTAATATTAAACACATTTTTTCTAAAACCTTAAATTTTACAAATCCATTAAAAAAGTTGCAGATCTAGAAAGATAAACTGCATAACATTAACATTCAATTTAGGCCCAGCATTTGGTTTGGGGCAAATTGAAACTCTTTTATACCTTTTTATTACCCTGGTAAGAT
Organism: Drosophila paulistorum; assembly: GCA_018152135.1. NCBI lineage: Eukaryota > Metazoa > Arthropoda > Insecta > Diptera > Drosophilidae > Drosophila > Drosophila paulistorum. The sequence goes on from JAECXG010000823.1 coordinate 2,563,598, forward strand.
GAAGTATAAAAACCATCGGGCTCGGACTACTATATCATATTGCTCCAGAAAAAACATTTTTGCAGAAACTGGAGTATCCCCATGAAATTTACCAATATAATAGTATTGGATACAAAATCTCAGATCCCAAAATTTGAATCTGATCGGATAAATAGACAACAAGTTACAGTCAATAGAAATCGGTTCAAGCGCTGCTTGCTGCCTACTACGTTATCATCAAATCAACAGAGCACATGCACACACACACAGACGCAACACGAACTGTATGTGTATGCGTGCCGTGCTTTGCTTAGGGAATGATGGAAGAAGAAGAAAAAATTTAAATTGTTACTCTTTTTATACCCTTGCAGAGGATATTATAAAATTGGTCAGATGTTTGCAACGCACAGAAGGAGACGTTTCCGACCCCATAATAGTATATATATTCTTGATCAGCATGAGAAGCTGAGTTGATATAGCCATGTCCGTCTGTCCGTCCGTCCGTTCGTCCGTCCGTGCAAATCAACTTCACGCTGTCATCTTAAGAGCTATCGGAATGAAATTTCATATTTGAGCTACTTTTAGCCGGGAGATAATAAATTATTCGGCTACCAAGCAATATGCGTGTAAAATGATTATTTATTGGTTCGCAAGAAAATATACAAATTTTATGCGATCGAAAACAATTCATTGTTTTAGTATTTGTATTTCCATTTAAATCAATGATTTTTTAGGCTACTTAATATCTCTTTCTTATTTACAATTAGATAATTAATTATTTAACTACAATTAGAAAATTAATTACACCACTAATTTAAATAGGAACAATATTTTTCCCTCGGTTATATTTATTTACATAATGGTAAGGAATACATCACAAGTTTTTCTTTTTGTCCAAAACACTTGGAATTGCGTATTGTTGCGTTAATAACTGATAAAACCATCCATAAAACAAACGTCGACCCCGAGTTTTATAGCCACAACATACACTGACACAAATTTCTTGCCAACAACTGGTCCACTGATGCGTTTCGTCTACTTCGTCATTCTGTCGTATGAATGAATGTCATATTCTTGGATGGAAATGACGAACTGCTGACAGGTGGCAACATCTAATTGGGCTTCTTAATTTCTGACACTCAGATAGCTCGCATATAAAGTGATTTACATGCCCCCGGCGGACGATGACGCCTAAGACGCTGACAACAACGTGGAGATGGCAGTCGGATTTAGTGAATGCACAGAGACACAGACAATTGCGCGGGTACATGAAATTGGCTGCGAAAGAAATTCCACAGAATTGCTACATTTCTTAGTTGTCGCCATCGTAGCGGTGCTGAGAGGCAGTGGGGCAGGATTGGGTAGGTAGGCAGGGAGCAAATCGAAAGAGGCGACCGAGCATAACGGACAACCACGCGTTCATCATCATAATCATCATAATTCGCTGCCAAAACAAAATAAGACAGGGAAAAAGCATTCGAGCACAATGTTAGCACTCACAGTGGAGCAAGTCAGATTAATTTGTTTATGTACATAAATACCTTAACCTATGCATGAACTTTTTTAAAGCCAAAATCTTATGATGAGGTCTGCTCTTGCTCTAATATGATTTTAACATGTTTACTTGCATCACTCAATGCCTTTATTAATCCTTTTGTATAACCACTTACGGTACATAGCGATTCGCACTTAGATTGTGCCTTAACCATTCTAAGTCAGCTAAATGTTTTAGTAATCCGATAGGGCAATCTTAAGCAGTTAATCTAGGTATGGTAAATAAATCTAAAAAATACTTTGTTTTTTCCCGGTAGCTTTTAAATTAAGGGTATACAATGCACTAAACCAGACAGATACAGATAAGTATTATAAACTTGTATACCATATAAGGAAACTTCTTATTTTCTCCGTTAGCATCTGATCTACATGTTCGTCTGACCCTCTAAAAGAGTAAACGTAAATACGTTATAAGTAAAGCGATGTCGTTAGTTACAATATAAAATAAACCTTAACTTAATAATTGTATTTACATACATTTCAATCAGATCGTCCCACTGTGCCAGCGTCCTAGCATATGAATGGACCAACGACGATGCTGAATCTTGTCACTTGTCAGTTGTTTGTCATCTGACATACATGTGAGTGATATATAAACACACACAGCCTGGCCCGAGCAAGTGATGCGACTTTTCTTGCCCACATCCAAAGACGAAGACCAACGCCAAACGAATATCCATTCACATTCCCCTTCGTATCCCCTGGCCACCTCCGTCAACATCATATTCACATGCATGGCACTTAGTCTAAATTCTCGCGTACTTAGCGGGATTCATTTCTGGTTCGCTTGTTTTTTGTCAGCGAAATTTATTGCTTGATTTGTTTTGTGGCCACCACCTTAAAAACCTCATAGCCAGAGCTTTAGGTTTACTTTTCATATTTTTCACATTGTCAGTGACATAAATATCTACATATGTATATCACCGGGCAAATGGCCAATGAAACTCATAAAAGTGAATTGGCATTGGATTGTATGTTCATATGAGACTACTTCCGCTGAGAGTCTTTTAATAGTGGGAGATCGAAGCAGCAATTTAGGGTTAACATGTAAATCAGTACAAACTAACAAGAACTGCTTTGCGATTACAAATTATAAATCAATGATGTAAGCATGTCGTCTCGCTGACTTCGGTATACTATGCACCAAAAATATATCTGTTTTAAATTCACAATAATAAACCTTCTTATGTTTTATATTTCAAATTCTGTTTACATGCTGCTTAGCAAGCTTTCCTCGCTATCTCGCTCACGCATATCGCCGCCACCGAACAACTGCCAATACCAAAATATTTAAATAATTATAATCTGCGCACATGTATACTAAGCAAGTGTACATACCAAATTTGGTGACTTTCACTTTGTTGGTTTTCGAGAAAATCAGTGGTATTTAAGTTTCGGGGGCGGAAGTCGCTGTGCCAAAATTTATAATCAGCCAAACTTTGTGTCTTTAACTAGTATAGTCTTGGAGGAAATCGGTCTTACCTAATTTTCGGGGGCGGAAATAGGCGTGCCAAAAATTTGAATAATCTCGATCACTGCACATACTACACGAGTCTACATACAAAATCTGGTGGCATGGTATAAAGATACCATGTATCTCATACGGATACTCAGTGGCTCTTCTACGAAAAAAAAGCGGTAATATAAAATTACTTACCTAAAGGTAAGAAGCGTGGCAAAAATTTGAAATAAACTTGATTACTCTACATACTACATGAGCCTACATACCAAATTTGGTGGCTCTATCTCTTATAATCTCCGAGATCTACGCGTTCATACGGACGGACAGACGGACATGGCTAGATCGACTCGGCTGTTGATACTGATCAAGAATATATATACTTTACTAGCTGACCCGGGCATGCTTTGCTGTGGCTAAAGTTTTTGTTATATTACATTATAGTAAATGATCTAAAAGGAACAATAAGAGAACATCAGTCACGGAGTCCACTATGCTTTTTCACACAGATGGTATTTGCAAAAAAATATGGTGATCTCCTTATTTGACTTAACCTTATTTGACTATAACCCTTCAGTACAATGAAATTATTTACGAACAAAGACGAAAATGTTGATGTTGGTATATATGTATAATTCAATTTCAATTTAATTTAACACCAATCGGTGCACAATGTTTTTGGTTAACCTGTCTTTAGCTAACACAAATAGATTCGACGGTTTCCCAACACGTGAACACGCAACATATAGTTGCCCATGAGAAAAACATGGATTTTCCAAATGTAAACCACAAATGGACATTGTTTGACCTTGAGATCTATTTATAGACATGGCGAAAGCTAAACGAATTGGAAACTGTAGCCTTTTGAAGGGTATGGTATCATCGGAATACGTGGCAGCAGGACCCCTTTCCCTTAAACTTTCCAGCCAAAATGGTTGCTTCAAGAATGTTTCCGGTGATCTTTTTGATGACCAAAACGCGTACCGTTACATAATTGAGGTGGATTCAAATTACGGAGGAGAATAATAGGGGAACCAATCTTTAATCGAAGATTATGTGGTGTAGCTTATTAACTTGTTCGTAGATTTACCATAGCAGCGCTATCTATTGATTATTATTATATTTTTCCCACAAAGTTTGTGCTTGCGAGGGATAACATGTCGTCAAAATAATTGCAAACAACTGGTCGAAGGGTCGCCAACTTGACTTATGATATTGTCAGATTGTCTATTTTTGGTTATTTTGGTTGGCCTTGTGGCTTAAGAGTTTGTCTATTTGTCTATTGAAAGTTTTCAGACACACTAAACACCCAGAGCAATTGCTAATAAATCCATCAATTTGTTTATATGTGTGTTTGTGGTGTAATGTACAGGAATTTCAGTTATTTTAAAATTCAACTGATTTCGACTATTTAGTATTTTTGTTGTTGTTATCGATATTTGCTAAAGTGGTGAGAATCGAAATTTAGGTAACCAGCTGAAAAAAGAATGAACTAAGTGGCAACGACACACAGGTGATCGGTTTGTATTATAATCGGTTAAGTGCCCTTCAGTACCGGTCGCCGCAAATTCCTCTGAAAATCCGAGGCGATTTGTGAGATGTCGCCTCGGAATTTCAGGGGACAAGCCACACAAATTTGCGGCGACATTTAGCATTGCATGTCCTAGCGCCTCGGACATTCTCTCGATTTTTCGGCGACATGGTCGCCGGAATTTCCTCTGAACACGAATAACAAAGTCGGTCGTGCGTTCAACGGAACTTGCGGCGACATTTCGCCGGAATGTCTGCGTAAAATGGTGGTTGTTTTTTCAATCGAATTAGCGGCGACCATGTCGACGCAATGTCCCAGCAAAATTTAGCTCGGATTTACAATCGACGTTGCGGCGACATGTCGCATTTTCCCAAAAATAAAAATAAAATTGATTTGATTTAGTTTTTTAATATGCATTAGTTTTTATTTAATAACATATTTACTTATAATTATTTTATTTCTATTTCTGTAAGGTATTAAATAAAGTTTAATTATTATTATGTTTACATTTTTCTCACTTTTTATATTGTTTTGCTCGTTCGTTGTATTATTGTTTTTGGCACAAGTCAAACAATGTCTTAGTACATTCTCCGCCTGGTCATCCGGAATGGAATTTTGGATGGATTCTGAAAAGAACAAAATTTTAGTAGGGAATGAAAAGTGAATATTATCTTTATAACACTTACCTTAATTGTTGTATACACGGAATTAGCAAAAAATCACACAACATTTTATGAAAAAATTTGAACTAGCTCTCCCTTTCGAAAATCAATCGCAAATGCACAAAGAAACCAAAAGAACAAAGCGCGGCGTGTAGAAATGGGAGAAAAGAATAGCAACAACAATGCACAGACGAACGAAGTAAAGCACATAAAGTATTCTTTGCTGCTGTACTTCTTGTCTAATTTTTATACCCTTGCAGAGGGTATTATAAAATTGGTCAGATGTTTGTAACGCACAGAAGGAGACGTTTCCGACCCCATAAAGTATATATATTCTTGATCAGCATGAGAAGCTGAGTCGATATAGCCATGTCCGTCTGTCCGTCCGTCCGTCCGTCCGTCCGTCCGTCCGTCCGTCCGTCCGTCCGTCCGTCTGTGCAAATCAACTTCACGCTGTCATCTTAAGAGCTATCGGAATGAAATTTCATATTTGAGCTACTTTTAGCCGGGAGATAATAGAGTATGAAAATTGTCAGGATCGGACTACTATATCATATAGCTCTAGAACAAAAATTTTTGCAAAAATTGGAGTATCCCCATGAAATTTACCAATATAATAGAACTTGATATAAAATCTCAGATCCCAAAATTTGAGTTTGATCGGATAAATAGAACACAAGTTACAGTCAATACAAATCGGTTCTACGTCATCAGCAAATCAAACAGAGCACATGCATACGCACACACAGACGTAGCGCTACACGTATGTATGTATGTATGTGTATGCGTGTTGTGCTTTGCTTTAAAATTTGTAGTAAAGAGAGAAATAATTTGAATGTTTTGTTTGTGTGTTGATGAATTGAGCTGCAAGGAAAGAAATTTCAAAATGTAAAAAGATTATTGCCAAGGACTGCAAGGGTATATAAACTTCGGCATTGCCGAAGTTAGCTTCTTTGATATTTTTTATTATTATTTTTTTTTTAATGAGAATAAGAAACATTGTTGCTTTTCGGCAGCCGATCGAGTTTCGATGACGACATAAGCTCGTTCGGGTGCCTTCGGCTAACCTCAGCATGAAATGCGCTGGCAGAATTTTTTTCTGTCGACGTCAGTGGTTCGGAATATGTGGCGATTTTGTCCCCGGCGACATTTGGTACTGAAGGGTGGTTTAGGAGTCCATTGAGAACAAACATTGTGACACGACATTTATATACATATATTAAGATGGGGTCGGAAAAGCTTCCTTCTGCCTGTTACATACATTTTGGCGACTTTAATATACCATTTCACCCTATGGGTGTATGGTATAATTATCCTGCTTTTTTTCAGTTTTGTAAGCACTGATAAAAATGCGCCGGCTTTGCATTCAATTTTCTAAATCGAATTGGCGACAATTTTTAAGTAATTTTTATACCCTTGCAAAAAGGGTATATTAATTGTGGTCCGAAATGTGCAACGCATAGAAGGAAGCATCTCCGACCATATAAAGTATATATATTCTTGATCAGCACGACGAGACGAGTTCAAATAGACATGTCCGTCATATAGCTTCCATAGGAATGATCGGTCAAAAACAGTGACTTTTATGAATAACTTCGTTACTTTTGACGCAATTGCTTTTAAATAAAACATTTATCAGTTTTCTATATCTGTTAATGACTGTGCCAAATTTGGTAAAGATCGGGTGACTATATCATATAGCTCCCATTGGAACGATCGGTGGAAAACAGTGACTTGGATGAAGTTCGTTATTTTCCATGCTTTTTAGATAAAACGTTTTTCCACTTTGACGGCTATAGGTAAGGAAAGACTAACAAAAAACTTTCAAAGGTTCATGGTAGAAACTTTGGCGAAGTTATCACTGGCCCTCTGGTTTTATTTTCTGTGATTATTTATTGCATTCTTTTAAACAGTAGTAAGTAAATTAGTAAGTAAGTGATTACATTTTGTTTGATTTCCATTAACGGTAAGTGATCACATATTAGCTTAACAGTAATTAATCATAATCTAGCTACTTTTTCCAATTAGTAATCAGTTTCGTAATCAATTACTTTGTAACTTTGTTTTTAGAAAGTACAGCACGGTGTGTGCGATTACATTTTGACTACTGTAATCTATGTTGTAAGCAAACTGACAGTGAAATGCGGTCATGCCCATTTAAAAAAAAAATAAGTCGCAATCTAGAGATGTATGGATCTGGAATAGAAACTGTCTACCAAACTTAGTTTTATTCGTACTTTAGTAAACATTAGTTGAAGGATTGCTTTAGGCCCGAAATTTCGATTAACCCCAAAACGAATACTGGGCCTAAATTTTAAATTGCTGTTGCTATAGATATCTTTTATTTACTACATCTACAACTACTTTATATATACATATGTATATAGATATGCATATACATATGTATATATATACATATATTACATACACATGTATGAATTAAAGATTTTAAAATGAACGTTCTGAACCATTGCCGAAACTGAGGTCTTTTAGTGCAAATGCACTAGTAGAAATTTAAATTTAACTTTATTTAAATGTTATAAATTTTTTATTTTATATTTCTATATCTTTATGTTTTTTTCGGTTTTTACTGCCATCTACTGTATTCTTCCCTTTTTCAGCTGGTATTACAGTTTAATTTATTACATATAATTTTCATATCCTTCCAAAAAGGATATACTAATTTTGGTTAGAAGTGTGGAAGCGTTATCAATATCTCACAAATTACTGAAAAATGGTCTTCTTTAAGTTACTTGGGAGACGAAAAAATCAAAACCAATGTTCAATTAAGTAAGTACATACATAAGTCGTCTCGCCGACTTAAGTATACCATACACCAGTACCGCAAATATTCCAAATTTATTCAACAAATGCATTTTCACATGCTTTCTATAAGCAGCGCGGCGTTAAGACAGTCAACTACCCAAAATACGACTGCTGCTGAATCGGCCGAGGGTACCTTCCCCTTACAAAAAGTCGCCAACAAGTGGGAAACGGTCAAAAGACCTAAACGCAAGAGAAGAAGACGGCCTGATGCTTTGATGGTGCAATGCAGTGACCCTGCAAACTATGCAAAAGTACTGGAGGCTGTCCAGACTGACCCCGCCATGCTCTCACACAAGGAAGGAGTTTGCGGAGTGCGTCGAACAGCAGCAGGAGAACTTCTCCTGGGGATGAAAAAGTATGATGACGGCGGTACGCTAGTACTAGTCAACGGGTCAAACTTATCACTGAAAGGGTCACAATCGAAATCAGGGATACCGTTCTATTCCAAACTCGAGGATGTTCTTGATGCAGCCGCCAAATTAACGGAGGAAACTCTGCCAGAGGAATCGTTTCCCAAGATGCGGAAGGCATATAGGGGTACGCAAACTGCAACAATGCTGCTGAATGCCAATCAGGCATCGAAAATGATTGCTGCAAGAACGGTTCGCATTGGTCTTGCAGAATGTAGAATAAGAGCCAAGATAGAGCCAAGGAGGTGCTACAAATGTCTCGACTTTGGGCATACATCAGCTAGGTGCAGGTGTAAGAAGGAGCACGAGGCCGGCAGCCTATGTTTCAACTGCGGAGAGAGCGGTCACGCATCTAAAGACTGCAACAACGACGCAAAGTGCATCTTATGTACTAGGCACGGCAAAAGAACGCGGCACATAACACTCTGAGCAGAGGATGCCCGTTGTATGTCAAGGCAACAAACAAGTGCAAAAATTAAGTTTCTACAACTTAATATAAACCATTGCAGGGCTGCACATCGGCAACACACAGACATTCAGCAGAGCAGGACGTACCTCTATAATCGACGTTACTTTTGCAAGCATGAGCCTAGCCCGGAATACTACATGGATAGTCTCCGACGTATATACGCACAGTGACCACAGTGCAATAATTTTCGAGTGTGGTGGCCAAAAAACGCGCTTAGCACGGCCTAAGTTCTCGTTATGGTCACAAGAAACCCTAAGCGAGGATGCATTCTTGTTCATGATGAACAACGCACAGCAGAGGAGTGCAGGGGATGCAGAAACCCGCGTAAAAAGGCTATGTTCTGCCATCAGCGAAGCCTGTGATGCGCCAATGATCCGCAAGAGCCAAGGTGGATCAGATGCAAACCAGTGCATTGGTGGAGCCATGAAATTGCAGAAGCGCGAAAAGAATGCCTTAAAGCCAGACGCAAACAGCAACGGGCCAGAGGGAGTCCCTCGTTTCAAAGGCTACTGGACGCAGAGCAAGGCTGACTGTTGGAAGAAGCTCTGCGCGGATGCCGATGATCAACCCTTCGGAGCGGCGTACAAGTTGGTAATGGGCAAACTTTCCAAACGCCCATCCCCCACAGATGGAGTGCTACTCGCAAACATTGTAAAAACGCTATTCCCAGAGCGGCCAATATTGCAGCCTCCAGTTGCAGGAGCCCAACAAGAGACGAATCCCGGCTATATTAGTAATGAAGAAATCGTGCTGGCTGCCAAGCGGATCAAAAGCAACAAATCGCCTGGCCCTGATGGATTTTCTGCTGGGATCATCAAGCTCATCGCAATGAATCAGCACTCGAAACTGGCCGATGTATTCAACTCCAGTCTGTGCCAAGGAGTCTTTCCAGCAAGATGGAAAAGGCAGAGGCTGGTGCTACTCCCAAAAGGAGGGAAATCGGACGACCCTTCAGCATACAGGCCGCTCTGCAAGATAAATGTGCTTGGAAAGGTATTCGAATCATTGATCATTCGCAACAGATTAGAAGCCCACATCGACGCTCGGAATGGACTTTCGGAGCTCCAGTTTGGCTTCCGGAAGAAGCGTAGTACGGTCGACGCAATACATACCGTCACCGAAATAGCCAAAAAAGCCATAGAGGGCCAGCGATGGAAAGGAGGAGGCAAAGAGTACTGCCTTATCACCACTCTGGATGTACAAAACGCATTCAACTCAGCGAGCTGGAAGTGCATAATTGAGTCACTGCAGCGCTTTGCTGCACCAGAGTACCTGGTTGCAATGATTCGCAGTTATTTCGAAGACCGGATCCTGATGTACGAAACGGACAGAGGGCAACAGGAATACAAAATAAGAGGCGGAGTCCCACAAGGCTCTGTGCTTGGTCCAACCCTGTGGAACGTCATGTATGACGCAGTGCTTCGTCTGGACATGCCACAAAGGACGAAGATCATTGGATTTGCAGACGACATAGCAGTGGTCACAGTGGCAAAGGAGCTGGGTGAGGCAGAGGCCACGACCAACGGCGCCGTGCAATCAATTGTATCGTGGATGCAAAGGAATTCTCTGTCTCTGGCTGCACACACCGCTCCAAGCCGGCAATAAGATATCTCGGGGTGATGGTCGACCATAGGCTAACGTATAAGCAGCAAGGGCAACATCAGCCTTAGCAAGGATAATGTCCAATCACGGTGGCCCCCGACAGAAAAGCAGATGGCTCATCACCACGGTGGTACGATCCGTAATTCTATATGCAGCAAAGATATGGGCTCTAGCGATGGCGATCCAGTCATACAGCCGCGCCTGCAGATAGCAATACAGAGCTTGTGCGTTACGAGTCATATGTGCGTTCCGAACTGTATCCGAAGATGCTGCCTTAGTCATATCAGGTATGTTGCCACTTGATATTGTTGCATTAGAGGCCAGAAGCAACAGTACAGCAGCTCAAAAAAGAGAGGTGTCCATTCGCACATGACAGGACCGCTGGCGCCATTCCTCCCACGGACGCTGGACAAACCGCCTTATACCTAATGTGCGGGAATGGGTGAGTCGGCCACACGGCCAAACACATTTTTATTTGACGCAACTCCTAACGGGACACGGGTGTTTTAATCATATTTGCATAGATTTAAGCACGAATCTGACCCCTACTGCACATACTGTACGGGGCCGATTGAGGACGCAGAGCATGTCTTTTTTGTCTGTCCGCGTTTCACTGCTGAACGGGAAGAGCTAAGCCAAGGCATTGGGAGGCCATTCGTAGTCCATGACTTGATGGATATCTTACTTAGCTCGCAAAACAATTGGCTTGCAGTTAGCGGTGATCATGCAGTCCCTGCGTCTGAACGTCAGCGCAACCAGAATTCAAACTCTAGATGAGTATCTAGATGAAGCTTTCATGCGATGGCATGAAATAATAACTTCAGCGTTGGTTCCGCGAGAGGGATACGGAAGTAGGGTAGGTTTTAGTGCGGTGAGGTGACCCCTAACCAAGGTCGATACCAAGTCCCACACTTTTCGGCTTTCAATGGTTTCCCCCCCATACAAACATAAAAAAAAAAAAAAAAATCCTTTCTATAAGCATATCTTAGTATCACGCTCACTCAAGCATACGAGCACCCTAGCGCCCCCACCAGCCAACGGCGAACTCCGGCCTTATGGAAAAACGTTTATATGCATAACTCGGCTATTTTTAGTCGGATTTTGATAAAATTTGGTAATTTGGTGGATATTAGTATCAAATTTAAGTGTGTCAAATTGCACAAGGTAGAAAATTACGGGAGATAATCGAGTTTTTCAAATTTCGGGGGTGGAAAGGGGCGTGGCAAAATCTTTATACATACAAAATGTGCGCATTTACTAATCAAATATACATACCAAATATGGTGTCTCTAGCTATAATAGTTTATGAGATAAACGTTTTTTTTTAAAATGCGGAGGCGGAAAGGGGCGTGGCAAAAATTTGAAATAAACTTGATTGCTCTACATACTACATGAGCCTACATACCAAATTTGGTGGCTCTATCTCTTACAGTCTTCGAGGTCTACGCGTTCATACGGACGAACAGATGGACGGACAGACGAACGAACAGACAGACGGACATCGCTTGATACTGATCAAGAATATATGTACAGCTGCGGTGAAAATAATAGCACCATAGAATGTTGTGAAATTCAAAGTTGTAAAATTTTGAAAATAATTCAATTTTTCGAACATAAAATGATTTTATTCATCTAATCAATCTATTATTAAAAAGAAACGACTCCATATTTCTTGAGTATTTCAAAATATATTCACTTATCATGTTGGTTAGGTCAAAATAAGGCGGTAACAAAAATAGCACTATCCAGTCACAATGTCGAAAACAAAAAATTATCTTAAAAATGTAAAACAAAAATACTTTTAATTCAAAACGATGGTGTTTAACTAGTGTGTTAGTATTTGGTTGAGTATCCTTTATTGGCTATTACGGCAAACTTCTTGGCGTTACTGATCATTTTGATGGAACAGCCCAGTATACGACCTATTTCGGCCAATGTTTTGCCTTCTTTTAGCATTTTTTTGATACCTTTCCTTTTTTCCATCACTGCAATGCTTTCGGCGACCCATATGCAACAAATAGCTATTAATTTTGTTTTTCAACTATGTTTTCCTTTAGAACATAATTTTTTCTAATAAACAAGAGGGTTTCTCAAATATAATTTTCTCGCAAATGCTTTTTTCTATGACAACATGTGCTTGGTGCTATTTTTTTCACCGCGCTAGTTTGCATTGTCCTTTCGATTTTGCTTCTGAGAAGGAACGTTATCATTGTTGTTCTTTTTCTTGGTCTCACAAATCAGAGAGACTGTCATTAAGGCAAGAGAAAAGAAATTGCAAACCAAAATTGTTTTAGTCAAGTTTTACTGCAAAATAAAGTGAGCTGCTTGTTTTGGTGCTATTTTTTTCACCAGCACTGTATATACTTTATGGGGTCGGAAAAGCTTCCTTCTGCCTGTTACATACATTTTGGCGACTTTAATATACCATTTCACCCTATGGGTGTATGGTATAAAAAGGTGCTTACCTAGTGGTTACTACAGCCTATGCCTAATTTCTTGGCCATGGTAAAACTTTACTTCACTTAAACAATTCTGAAATGTTCGTTGCCATGTAGGCACGTACACCTCCCAATTGTGCCTTCGAAGTGTTTTCTTCATTCATTGTCGCATTCGCATTTATGGCGGGCATTGAAGGACGCAGAATGTGAAACGTCACGTAATTTTGATTGACGAAACAAGCGAACAAAGGAACATGTCAAAAACTAAGTTCGTTCTGACAAATCGTCAACCCAAAAACTTTTGCATTGCCATTTTACAGAGATGTCTGTTTCTCTACATTTTCTTTCTAACTTCCGCTATTACTATTTCTCTCTCTCGTGAGCGCTCTTTATTTATTCTCTCCTGGTCTCTCTTTCTTGCTATTACTGTTTATCCCTCTGTCTATCTTTGAAAGGCGTATTGGTGTGGGTTTCGAGTACGAACTAATATACGCATCTATGTATGTACCTTTGTACGTACATACATACACATGTACAGATATGTATATCTATGTGCAATATACATACATATAATTCTACAAGTTATTTAATCTCATCTGCCCATCAATCTGTCCATCAATTTGCCAGTCAGTCATTGCAGACCACCCAATCCCACTCAACCTCAGTCAGGACACTATACACATGCACAGACATTGCTCTTGGAGTAACTACCGATGGCTGTCCATCATTTTGTCTGCTCTATAAATTTTCTATTTTAAATTGACAGCGACTCGTCCAAAACTGAAACTAAAACGGAACCGACCTCAGGTTCTCGATTGGAACGTGGAATGGAATGGAACGGATTGAGTGAGTGAGTGAGTGACGGACTGACATCCTGTCTGGCAAATGAGTGAGTGAGTTGGACAGATTGACGTTCGTTTCTTTTACCCTTACCACACAATGTTCTTTAACGATGAACTTGAGTTGCAAACGGATTTTCAATTGGCATATTGAATTATAGCCAAGGACGAATTCGAGTTGAATAATTGAAAAACGGTTACATATTTGTAGAAGGCATCAGATGCAACCATACAAACATATGTACATATATACGATTGTTAATTGATTAGCAAATGAATCGGACTAGGATTGATTGAATTAAACCAATTGTACAGTTACTCCCCCATTTGGTTAAAATACGTGACACGTATTAAAATTGCTAAGCTAAAATTCTACTTTTACCGCTCTAATCATTCTGAGACGAGTACCAGCTTTGAGTACTTTATACATCCCAATTCTTTTGTAAGAGCTGCAATTATTTGGTCGACTTCTCCGTAGCACATCTCCAACCCGCTGAGAAACAAGCAACACAAAACATTTTATGGGACCCGCATTTTCTTCCCCCTTTTTCGATTGTAGTATAGACGAAGTCAACGGCGGCGCCAGTCGCGTCGTGTTAGAATTTATGCAACTGTTGGACCAAAGGGTGGCAAAGAGTAAAACAGGAGACGATGAAAATAACAACGACAAAGAGTTGAAATTGTCTGTTTACTTTAAAAATTATTTTCACTCGACTGAAAAATCATTATCCCTAAGGTAACACAACGCGATGACCAACAGAGAGGGCAGGGTAAGGAAAGTTCATAGTCCGATGTCCGTCAACTGATGGACATGCGTTGTTCCAGGCTTTCTCTCTGCTTATATGTATGTATGTACATATGTATGTATGGTTGTGGGAAGCAGTGGAGCAAAGGGAAAGGACACATTATGTATGTGTGTGTGTGGGTGTATAAAAGGATAGAAACCTGTCTCTGACAAGTCATCGTCAGCTGTCAACTTATTCTTTTGAAGTGTATTTAGTTATGTTGTTGTAGTGGTTCTCGTTCTCGTCCTCGTCATTGCCATCGCCATCGTTGTTGTCCTCCTTGGGTTTAACATCAGACAGCCAGGAGGTGGGTTTTCTGATTTTGAGGTACGGTGGGATGGTTTATGGAACGATGGCTATTGCTTGCCTGGTCAATTCCATTCTGATGGAATGGCTGAAAGTTTGAATGAAGCACTCGCCGTCGGTCGCCGTCGCCGTCTTCGTCGTTTTCATCGTTTGCACTACTGATGCCGGTCGTTCGTCACTTCTTTCACCAGTTCCTAGCCTCAATGTCGGGATGATGCTGTTGACACTGACACGTAATATAAAAGTAACAGTACAGTTAATGCCCAACACTGGACAAAATGTCAAGCATATTCAATAAACGCAATAAAATGATGTCCTCATGTTTCAGCAGAACAACAAAGAGAGTTCTTTGAAAAAATGTGTCTATTTGTAAAATTTAACGATTTGGAATGGGTTTGGTTGGATTTCTTTTAACTTATTTTTTTGTGATATATGTACGAAACCCCAAATCTATTATTGGACATTTAATTTAATCAGTTCAAACCAAGTACATCATCCGTCCGATTCCGATTGTTTAGCAGCTCATCTATGAATTCTCGTTTTGGTGTCTCAAATTATAAATGTACATAGGTAATAAGGATATAAAAACTCTAAACTAACAAATTGAAAGTCACCAAATTTGGAATGTAGATTATAATTATTTAAATATTTACTGATCGAAGTAGACGGATAGTCGAACATGGCTATATCGACTTAACTTCCTATGCTAATCAAGAACATACATATGTATGTATGTATGCATGCCCTTTATGCCTTCGGGTATAAAAAAAAAAAAAAATTTTTTTGCTTTTTTTAGATCTGTTCATAATTTCGACTAAAAAATATTTTGAATTTTCTAAATCCAACTCTTAATTTTCCGCAGATTCTTTTGAGCGGGAATAACTAACTGAGTCTATCAACTAAAAATTGCTGTAGACGAAGTGTGTGCTGAGAAACGCGTTGGCCGCCTAACAAGACACAACTAGTAGATACAAAGAGAGAGAGATAGAGAGAGCGCGCGAGAAAGAGACCGAAAGAGAGATAGAGAACTGGAGAAGGCAAAATATGTTTGTAAAAGTTGTGAGCAAAAGGAAAGTTACAAGCCAAAAGGCCAGAAATGCAGTGTTGAAAAGGGCGTGGGGGAGTGGATGTGCTGACGAAATACAAGCAAAAGATGGACAAATGAAAATCATAAGGAAAAAGGACAATATTGGACAAGTTCCCCTTACTTGCAAAGGCGGGGATGTGGAAAGGTCCAGACGGTCTGACGAGATGTGAAGCGACAGGCAACCAGTCTGGCAAAGGCAACAGCCGTTTGGTTTGACTTGAGATTGAGTTGATGACGAAAAAGATGACAAGTTGAAAATATTTCTAATGAAGGACCTTTTCAACACAAAGGACGTCAGCATGGACACACACATTTACTAAGACTGTGAGGTTATCAATACGAAAAAGAAAAACTGTGACAACGACTTAACACTACTCTAGATGCTAGGTTCAGAGTTTAAGATTGTGTAAAAAAAAATTTTATTTTTGATACAATTTGTTATTACAATTTTTATGTTCCTAAAAGATTACCAGTTTTCAAAGCACAAAAGAAATAAGCAATTTGGTTTGGTCGCCAATCTTTTAGAGTTGGCGATATTCTCATTTAAAACGAATGACGGAAACTAAAGTGGACAAATGTATAGGACGAAGTGGGCCTGATGGCGGTTGTCTCGAGTCAGCAGTATGAGAAATTACAAAGTTACTCGCTCGCTCGCCTCCAGTTGTCAATCCGTTGAAGGATCTTTGTTATCTGCTCCGATGCACATGTGGGCGGGTGGGGGAGATAGATGGACGTAGCTTGGGACCTGCGACCAGTGCCTCGAGTCTCGACATTTGGTTTTGACGAAGTCGCAAACGGCACCAAGATGTGGAAGATGATGTCGTTGAGTGGATAGATAAAGGATTTGTGATAAATGAAAAGCAAGTGGCGTATGAAAGCAAGGACGTGAAGAAAGAAAAATATGTGTTTCGTTCCTCATCGTTCTGGATTTGACCCAAGTTGTGTTCTGGCTCTGCTCAGCGTTGACATCGGCATAAAATAAGTGTTCCGTCTGCTTGCAGGGTATTTTTATACCCTTGCAAAAAGTGTATATTAATTTTGGTCAGAAGTGTGCAACGCATAGAACGAAGCATTTCCGCCCATATAAAGTATATATATTCTTGATCAGCACGACGAGACGAGTTCAAATAGCCATGTCAGGGTATACAAACTTCGGCACGGCCGAAGTTAATCCCGGCTTTCTGGTTTTTTTTTTTTTTTGGTATTTCTGTGTCCAAGTTGTTCTAGGTCCCGATTTAAGGTAACTTGTTCGGTTGTTTTGCCTATGATCAACTTTCACAATGTCTATTAATTTTATTATTTCTGTATACTACAAATTCTACAGTCAGTGGCTAATCTTTATTCCATTAACTTTTATGAATTCCTTTATATATATTTAAGCTTTTAGTATTTTTAAGCAACGCAATTATCGGAATCGGCCTGATCGAATTACTACAATATATAATAGTCCGTCAGAAACCACCAGGATTTCGAAATATCTAATAGAGATAATTTTCAAGCCATTTAATTTATGAAAATAATTACTTTACGACATTTGTACGTATTGAAAATCATTTTAAAATGCTGCTTAACAAGCATAGGCACTGAAAAGAATATTATCTGTTTGGTTACATTGTATACCAAAGTCGAAGCAAAGACTTACTCGACTTACTTAGATAGACATATGTATTTGCTTGTTTCAAGGAGCATAAAACTTAAGCCACTTTTTACTTATTAGCGAAATTTGAAAATGCTTTAAGTAAAAAATCCTTCGTTGCATCTTCAATTATAATTTTCAATTTCTTTCCCAGACTTCTGCTTCTCAACAGTAAATTGAGGCTGGAAAAATCATCTCAACGGAAGTCTGAAGTGTTGGCAGGCCTTCAAAAATGTCTTCAACACGCGATGAAATGTTCCGGTTGCACCTCATCCTCGTCATGTCCCATTGTCTAATGCCATTTTCTTTTGCATTCCGGCTATGTGTGTGGGGTGGGAATACAGCCAAGTTTTTTCGCGTTCTCTGCTTTGGCGACGATATTTTTCAGTGGCGCCTGTTTTCTTAATTTCTGATTGAACTTTTCTGTTGACGGAATAGAAACTCTTCACCTCTCTTCGCCCCATTTTCTTTAGCATGCCTGTGATGGGGAACAATCGTCTGAATGAAAATTTGTGAGAAACAGATGTGCTCTCCCCTTGGAACATGGCAATTGTCTTTTGCAAATGTCGTTTTCTGTATTTCTTGCCCTGTGGAAATTGCACTCGTCTGAATGTGTCCCTTTCCATAACCATTCGATTTGCGTTGAAACCAAAAATTAAAGCCCAATAAGCAAACAGACATTTGTCTACTGTTGGTTATTTTATGCATATAGGTTTAATCACCTTTTGCTCAATATATAAAATGTTAGTGCTTTACACTAAGCCCAGTAATCGAACCAAACAAACAAAAAATACAAACCAAGTTCTTTCAGTTTATTTTGCTGCCCTTTCAGACATCATATGTATATGTATATATAACTATATGTATGTATGTACATACATTTGTATGTGTATGTATCTGCTACCCGTGTTGTCCCTGTCAGAATCTGCACATAACCATCTGTTTGATGGCGTCTAGTTTGCCCTGCCCGACTGCCAGTGAGTCGATGGTCAGTCCCTCATTGAATTGAAAGAAGAAGTAACAAATTCGTTTTCCTTCTCTGCCGGTACCCAAAGGATTTTCAATCGAATCTGTCAAATATCACAACCTTCAATCAAAATGAAAAGCTCTGTGCTTCTTTGATTTCCATGTCCATCCTGCTGATGATAATGATGATGACGACGATGATGAAGAATGTTGATAAAGCTACCCAATGTGCCCTTAACAAGAAATAGGAGGAGGAATGTACGGGTTGTCAAATACAGTTGAGGTGTAATTATGTTTTTTTTTTTGCTATGCTTCAGCAGTGGTATAATAGAAATGTCTGGTGGAGTTTCCGAATAAATATTTCATCTGAAGAATACAATAACTGAATCAGTAACATATATTCCAAAGTTTATTTCATAAACTAGTCACTAGTCTATAGAATTTCATTTTGAATGCAATGTTTTTATTTTAGTTCAACAAATTCCTTATTTTGGAATACGAAATGCCAGAAATAATAAAATAAAGTCCTAACTCAGCAGAATATTTATTTACAATGTCTTTGCTTTTTGTTTACTATGGGACCACTTTATTGTAAAGTATCGTCGCCTAAAAAATAGTTTTAAACAAAAATTTTCAGTTGGCAACTACCACAGATTGAATTTACGATTAACAATCAATTTCTGATTTCTTTTTTTTTCCGAACGATCACAGGTTGACTTGTTTGGCCCCCATTCGTTAGGCTCTCGCATTGCTCCACCCTATCATACTATTCCTCTAGGAACCGCATTCACTAACATATTTCATTTTGTTTATTACCTATTCCCGTCGCAAGTCTTGACTGCATGGAGAGTTTTTATTTTCTTGGGGTTCGGCCGCAGAATTCCCATGAGGGAAACAACAATTGAAACTTGCTTGGGCTTCGCAAATCTAAATTTTTTGACAAAGTGAAGGCGGATCGATTGTAGAGACTGATGCAATGTATGGACTAAAACTCGCAGACGAGATACTTAGTTTTCTTTTCTCTTTAAAATCATCAGATTTATCTGCCTCATCTGGTTCCTAGCCCCGTCTTGACTTGATGTAATATTTATAGTTTGTACTATTGTCGTCACAAGTCGCTCCCTAATTGACTTTTCTTGTCGTCTGTCGTCTTCATAGTCGATCGTGTGTAGCCAGATCTAAGAGACTGTTTTTTAGAATATTGGCAAATTTTGCTCAAACACGTTACACGTTGTCTAAGGGAGGATCAACATCATCCGCTGCCAAATGTGCCAGTTTAGTATCAACAATAAATTGTGTTTGATCGAAAGGGATTCTCTCTGATTTGATTTCGTTGTACCTCTTCAGCTTGTTTGTATAGAAAATTTGTCACTTAATTTGTGGTTGTTGTTGCTGCAGATTGGTTAGCCGTAGCATCAACAGCTCAGCTGTTGATCTTAGATAAGGACAGCTTTAATTGGACTTAAGGAAAACTAAAGAGGAATGGAATACCGTACGACGACTTTGTTTTCACTTGCTTCACCGACGAAGACTGGCTACAGTGCCAAAGATTGTAGACAAACTGATCCCAAGACGGTGTCAGTTGCAGGTACCAGCTAAAACAGATCGTGAGAAAGTTTTTACGTGGGCAAATCCTTATACAATATATTCAAATGAATTGAAACCTTAAACTTACAACTCTAATAATATGTGAACGAGATACACCAGCACCAGCAATTTTAAAGAACATAAAAATATGATTGATTTGGCTTAGTAGCGTAATCTAAACTCCTTCTTCGTGGCATTCTGTGTCTTCTGGAACACCTGCGTCATTATAGTAAGTTATTGTCGTATATAGATGCGCAAATATATCATTGATAGGCGATGCCATCGACAACATTGATTCCTTCCTCACATGGCACAGTCTTGCACACTCATACACACCAAGTTGCCGTCTTTGGTGTCGTTGTCGTAGTCGCCTGTCGTCGTTGATGTTGCACATTTCTCAGATGTCACGAGAACTTCTTGCCCAACAACGAACAACGGTGCAGGCGACCGTTGGGCCTGGTCGGGACAGCAGCACTGTTGGAGGAAGGGACAGGTCTTATGACTTATGTTTGGCTGCCGCTGCAGCCGGTACATCCATCATCTATCAAAGTTGAATTCATCTACGTCAAAGCGCTGGGCATGTACTTTGAATCGGGCTACAACATTTATGAATAAATGGCACGTACGTGAAAGCCTCACACTTCTTTTTCCTGCATAGTTCAGCCGAATTAGAACCAGTTCGCAGATGCATTTTGTGATCAAATCAGGCACTATATTAGGTTTTACATGCTTATTTACATACTTATGTACATAAATACATGTATATGTATGTGTCAGCATAATTTTAATTTTAAATATCAAAGAAGCTAACTTCGACAATGCCGAAGTTTTTATAACCTTGCAGTCCTAATTTTTTTACATTTTGCAGTTTGTTTCCCTGCAACTCAATTCATCACACACAAACAAAACATTATTACTCTTTTTGCTACAATTTTTTCTTCTTCTTCTATCATTCCCTAAGCAAAGCACGGTACGCATACGGTTCATGTAGCGTGGCGTCTGTGTGTATGCATGTGCTCTGTTGATTTGATGATGACGTAGTAGGCAGCAAGCAGCGCTTGAACCGATTTATATTGACTGTAACTTGTGTTATATTTATCAGATTAGATTCAAATTTTGGGATCTGAAATTATATCCAATACTATCATATCGGTAAATTTCATGGGGATACTCCAATTTTTGCGAAAATGTTTGTTCTAGAGTTATATGATATAGTGGTCCGATCCTGACAATTTTCATACTTTATCTGCTCCGGGCTAAAAGTAGCTCAAATATCAAATTTGATTCCGATGGCTCTTAAGATGCCAGCGTGAAGTTGATTTGCACAGACGGACGGACGGACGGTCAGACGGACTGACGGACTGACAGACGGACATGGCTATATCGACCCAGCTTCTCATGCTGATAAAAAATATGTATACTTTATAGCATCGGAAACGTCTTCCTCTGTGCGTTACAAACATCTGACCAATTTTATAATACCCTCTGTTAGGGTATGTTTCATACTTTTAAAAAATAGAAGTAAGTTGGCACGCGGGCTTTTTGAGGCTGGAGAAGCGACTTTTCGCCTGTTATATTATTATGTCAAGTTCAGTAAACAAATTGCACCCATATATGGAAGTCAAAAAAGTTGAGATACCAAAATATTTAACTAGTTCTGTGATTTGAGCAGCACTGCTTAGCTGGGCCGCTAAACTGGGGCTATCCCTACGTCATCTGTCCTAGCCTAACACGCAGGGACCAGTGCAAGCACAACGTCGGCCTCGTCAGTGTTGTCGTGTCAAATGACAGCAGTCTCTTATGCTGATGATTATTTGCTCCCAGCAGGAAACTCCAAATTTATTATCGCTTTTTTAAGTATTTATGAATCGAACATCATCTAGTCATATTTCAAAGTAAATGATGTCGCTGTTGATGATCAGCAATATACCGGTGCGAGAAGACTAACATAAGAAGGGGTGAGAATTATAGCCTCTTGATATAAAGACGTTTTATTATGGCCAACAATGCAATTACTTTCCAAATATATTGTTTGTGAACTTTGGTAATTGCACATTTTCCATTAATTGGGAGTTTGAAATCGTAACAAGCATCAAAGTGCCTTCAAATGCATTGCTAAAACGACTTCAGAGTAAAAATTTAGTTGTGCATTATACAAACTCGAACCGACATCCAAATGCAAGTTGTGCCGGGAAAATCTCTCACATAATCATAAAATGACTTGGAAAAAAGGAAATTCCAGCGACAGATTTATGCTCTCGAGAAAGCTTTTGCGCCATTGCTAGTCCTTGTTTTTTTTTCTTTTTGCCTGATGGGAATCCTGTGCCTGGTCCCAGTCCTCTTTTTGGGCCATTCGGTCGCTGTAAATGTGACGGCGGCGCAATAGCTTGGATTTAGTTGCAATTATTTTTAATGTTGTTTACTTACACTTCAATTGATGATGCCAATAACTGTTTCAAAAAAGTTTCTGTGTTACAAATCGAACAAAAATACTTTTTCGTTAGAATTTTGTAAGGAACGAAAAGCATTGTAAATGTGCCAATTTGAGATTTTTTTTTTGTTTCAATTTTGTTTTATCATTTAAATAATTTCCATATATGTATAAAATCATTCTTACATATGTATGTATGTAGGTGAAGCTTGTAATATTTAGCCATTCATTCCGAGGCTCTTTTGCTAACTGCGGCAGCTTTATATTACAGTTTTCCGATTCTGAACAAATTTGACAAAGTTATATATTACACTATGTAGCAAGATTTTTGTCCATGGGTTGTAATTGTTATTTCCTAGTCAGTTACATACATATGTAGGTCCCAAAAATAAAGAAAACAGCTATTGTCCCAAGATAACTTTGCTTTTGTGACAATGGCAGCCCTTTTTTGAAAAATACGTTATCGCCTATACTAATATATCACTATGTAACAAAAATAAAAAAATTTTCAATCCTTGGGATGTAATAACAATTACATAGTGTGTTAATTAATTGCGTAGTTTGGTGTTAATCGCATAAGAATCAAAAGAAAATTTCAGAGCAAAATTATTTTTTCACAGTTTGCTCCTATGACAGCTAAATGATGTAATCGGCCGGATCAGGTGACTATATAATATAGTTCTCATAAAATCGACTTAGTCAGAGGAGTGACAAATTTCATCAATTTCGGGTACTATCATATAGTTTTCAATATCATTGTTATTTTTGACGCGATTTTCATAAAATTTTGTCAGTTGTCAGTCAGAAGTATATAACCTCTTAGTGACTCTGCCAAATTTGATCAAAATCGGATAACTAAATTATATAGCTTTCATTATATACCTACATACAATCGATTAAATAGCATTCTACATCCCCAGATTGCTTTAGCCTAAGCTTGAAGGCTGTTATTTTGCGAACATAAGACATTTTTTCTCGTTGACGGCTATTGGCGAGACAAGATTATCAAATACCAGAGGGCCGGGACTAACCTCGACCGCGTCAAAGTTTATATACCCTTCAACTTTTTTGGTAACTATTACCTTACCTATAGCCACGTGTTATCTAAAAAGGCTAATGTTTACGAAAGAACGTTGGTATAATACAAAAAATATTTTTTGGTGAACTTCTTACCTTGTAAAAGCTTTCCCATAAAAGATAGATATAAATTAAGTAAGTAAGTCGTCTCGACGACTTAGGTATACCATACACCAGTAAAGCAAATATTTTAAATTTATTAAACAAATGCATTTTCACATGCTTTTTATTACAAGCATATCTTAGTATCCAGCTCACTCAAGCATACGAGCACCCTAGCGCCCCCACCAGTCAACGGCTAACTCCGGCCTTATGGAAAAACCTTTATATGCATATATTGGCTTTTTAGTCCGATTTTGATCAAATTTGGTATGTTGCTTAATATTAGTATCAAATTTAAGTGTGCCAAATTTGATTCCACATGGTAGAAAAGAGAGAGGTAGAGAGTTTTTCAAATTTCGGTTACGGAAAGGGGCGTGGCAAAATCTTTACACATACAAAATGTGCGCATTTACTAAGCAAATATTCATACCAAATATGGTGTCTCTAGCTGCAATAGTTTTTGAGATAAACGTTTTTTTTTTTGAATTGCGGGGGCGGAAAAATTTTAAATAAACTTCCTCACTCTACATACTACATGAGCCTGCATACCAAATTTGGTGGCTCTATCTCATATGGTCTCCGAGATCTACGCGTTCATACGGACGTACAGACGGACATGGCTAGATCGACTCGGCTGTTGATACTGATCAAGATTATATATACTTTTTGGGGTCCGAAAAGCTTCCTTCTGCCGGTTACATACATTTTGGCGACTTTAATATACCATTTCACCCTATGGGTGTAAGGTATAAAAAATTACGATAATCAAAAAACTTAAATATTAAAATTTAAACACTTTTTTAAATCAATTAAAAAAATATAAACAGCTTCAAGTCGTTTTAAGCTTTCGATGTTCTTTAACATTTCGCCAATGCATGTATAATTTGAAGAATTGTACATTCGTATATTTGTTCCTATTTTTGTACTCAAATACACATGTACTACATACATAAGTATGTAGCTATCTAGGCACATACATATGTACATATAATACATGAAAGGTTTTCTTTATTGAGAAAGATATGAAAGCAATGAAAGTGCGAATTAATAAATAATGGCAAGAAATTACTACACGCCCAAAACACTCTGCCGCTAAAAGATTTTCTTGGCATTGTCAATTACCATTTTGGACAAGGACGAGGCAGATAGACACAAGTCGATCGGGCTGTAAAAACTAATCAAATGTCACACCTACGAAACAGATGAGCCCCGGCCGCCTGCAAATTCAAGGAGCAGCAGAATATTTTCATTGTGGGCTACGTATTCTATATGAAACATTAATTCGACGCCTGCGACATGGCATGGAGTTTGTGGACCAAAAGCAGGAGGAGCTCTCAGTTCTGAATATTATTGTATATTGGTGTGCGTGACGTTGCATCATGAATGGAATTTGTGATAGAAGCGCGTCGAGCATAACAAGAATAGGAATTGAAGTCAGAAGCTGCCACTAACTGACGGCTGATGCTGCATCCCGTTCACATCATAGACGACGACGCAATCGAAAAAACATCGAATTCTTGGTGGCAACATTTGGCCAGGCAATTTACACGTACCACTCATATATAGCATCGTCAAAATGTGAGTGAGTAGAGCCAACATTCGCATTACCAATCGACTGATAACTCAAAGCACTCAAGCCAAAACGATGAAGTTCTAATTGGCAACAAAGAGAGTTATGTGGAGGTCTTTTTGAAAATCAACACGATTAAAATTATGATTCATTGATGATATTAATTCTATGTATTTTTTTGTAATTAATTCAGTATTTAATATAGCTATCTTTGAGCAGGTATGTAACTTCTGACTTTTTTGCCCAAATGTTCTAATAGAGTTGTATAGAACCAGGCGGTTTTCCTATTTTCCGATCGCATCACATCTTAAAGACATAAACAACAGCCAGTTATGGGCGAAACAGCTTATGGGCAAGCTGCTCCACATCTTTGCCGCAAAGAGACAAACTTTTCTTCGTGCAACTCGGAAATGATTTGTGCATCTCGGGTGCCCGACAAGTCAGGGCCGTCCCATCATGTTTCGTACCTGTCTGCTTTTCCTGCTTCATCCAGTATCATAAATGATATCAAGGTACAGCCAGGAGACAAGGACACCAAAGGCATCGTTGCCAATGCAAAATATGGCAAAGCGTTGGCGGTAATTTGCGCAAATTATTCCTTGGGAAAGTGTGCACGTGCTAACGGGCATCAGAAGCTGGCAGAGCGAAGATAGCCTCCATAGCCCTTCAAATCAACTTGAAAAACGAACACAAAAAAGCGCGTCAGGTGGCCGCGATCCATTAGCATTTCGTTCGCGATTTACGTTCCGGATGCGTGCATTTGAATTAGATTTCGATATTGAAGTGATTTCATCATCATCAAATTTTTTCAATGGAACGAGAATGAAATGAAGTAAGTAAGTCTTCTCGCCGACTTAAGTATACCATACACCAGTAAAACATATATTTTAAATTTATAATAACAAATGCATTGGGTATTAGTATCAAATTCAAGTGTGCCAAATTTGATTACAAAAGGTAGAAAACTACGTGAGATAATCGAGTTTTCCCAAATTACGGGGGCGGACAGGGGCGTGGCAAAATCTTTGCATATACAAAATATGCGCATTTATTAAGCAAATACACATACCAAATTTGAATGAATGAATGAATACGATTTTTATTTAATGTTAGTGAAAAGTTTTGATGTGTTAATTGATAGCGTTCAATTGGTAATTCTATTGAGATGATGTTCTGTAAATTTCGGGAGCGTATCT
The DNA here is from genome assembly GCA_018152135.1 of Drosophila paulistorum. Lineage (NCBI taxonomy): Eukaryota > Metazoa > Arthropoda > Insecta > Diptera > Drosophilidae > Drosophila > Drosophila paulistorum. The sequence continues at coordinate 2,590,110 of JAECXG010000823.1, forward strand.
CTAATGTTTTTTTTTTAAATGGATTTTGATAAAAGGCCCCAAAATTCGGACCTGGCAAAAAAAAAGACACATTTTTAAAATTTGTAAAATGCATTGTACACCTTTGGACCCTAAGAAAGAGTTTTAGGTCTAGTAAAAATAAGATAAACTGCATACCACAAATTTTCATTTTGGACCCAGGATCCAATTTGGAAAGTTAAAAGTTAAATTAGACCACCGCCACTATACATACACTATACAACGACACCGCCCTGGTTTCGAAGCTAGTCGAACTAGTAGCAGAAAAAAGGTGCCAATCTTAAACGGAGAACAGTTTCCGCATCATCGAAAAGTACCTCCAATCGAGTAATATTACTTTTGCACATACCAACTAAAAAGCAGTAAAGGGCTCTCAATCTCTGAAAAGAATTTACCGATTTTTATAAAACACATTCGGAGATCTCTTTATAACGCCAAATCTCTTTATCTCGCCTGGTAAATCCTAAAGGCAAAGAAGTGTACAAAACAATAATCAACACACTTAATAAGATGGATTGCGTCTCACCGCACTCTTTACTTTCACCTCAAGTACTCGACCACCCTTATAGGTTTGTAATGCCCACATTGACTGTCTCTACACTTGAGGCGTACTCACCCCGCCTGCCAATACTTACACGGAACCTGATGACAGCCCTACAACCGACGCATAAAACAACTAGTAACGGAAAAACGACGTCTCAGAAGAGAATGACAGAGCACTTGATCGAAGGTGCAGTCATAGATTCTGAGAACGATCAGTAAAGCTTTATGGTACATACGGATCAAGAACCAAATCCAAAATAACTTAAATACACCCATCGTAAAATCTGAAATAAGTACTTAGCAACTAAAGTATTCTGCTAAACGGGAAGCACATCCAAATACCCATGACACTTCACCTAACGCGCATTACGCATTAACAATAGAACTTGTCCTGAAAAAAAAAAGGCAGATCAACTCAATTAGTGATTAGGGTTTTTTGCATTTATCCCATTGATTTTAATAAAGTACTAGACTAAGAAGAAATATTTTAAATTTGTTGTTAGGCTCTAAGTTTAGCGGAGATTCAGCAAATAATTTAATAATAATTTAAAAAACTTCGTTACTTTTTGACGCAGTCTTATATCCAGTTTAATATACCTTTCAGTAACTATGACTATTAAGGGTGTTCTTAGTTGTATGGGGGAAAAAAAATATCAAATTTTTTTTAAGTGACGGTAATTTTTTTTTTCCTTTTAGTCTAACACTGCTGTGAAGTGTTCACAGAAGTGTTGATGATATTTTACAAAAAGAAAAGAAGAATAGAAACAAATGTTCTTAATTAATGTTTTAACGAAAATTTTTATTATTATCACTGACTAGATCACGTATAAAACAATCTACAGAAATTTCTGCTGAAATTAGGGACAAAGTAATAGAGTGGTTTACAAATTTGTTCGGTCATTTTAAACCAATAATCTTATCATAACTTACAGATGGGTAAAACTGGTGGCCTGGTAGTGCATTTTGACGGAAAGTTCATGACAGATTTATTCGGTTCTAGTAAAGTTGAACGCATAGCAGTTCTAGTTAGCTACAACGGTACTTCAACGGGCCTAGGTGCACCAAAAGTGGAGCCTTCAACTGGCAAAAATATTGCTAAGGCAGTTTTTGACAGGCTAGTCAAATGGAATGTAGTTGACCAAGTCAATGGTTTGTCCTATGACACCACGGCTGCGAATACAGGGATTTTCAGGAGCAGCAGTACTATTTGAAAAAAAGTTTGGACGCAGTCTAATAAACCTACCCTGCCGCCACCATATGTTCGAAATCATATTGCGAAGCGTATTTGAACTAAAGCTATGCTCCACAGGAGTTCCGATATTTGAAAGGTTTTTAAAATCATGCTCAAATTTCAAGAAGGATAAATTCGAAAGTGGCGCTGCCGGTGAAACAATTCGTGTCCAAATTTGTGGAGCAGAACGCCAGGACTTCACGAAATTTTGCCTTGGTGAACTACAGAAATGTCAGATCCGAGAATATCATAAAGAATTGCTTCAGCTAGAACTAATCATTCTTGGTGTAAAGCAATATACTTTTCGTACTCCTGGGCCATGGCCGCTGGATGTCCAAAGCCATATATTCCTTGAAGATATTTTTATTTAGACATCAATTTCAGCTAACAAAAAAGGAAGAAAATGGTTTCCGTGATGTTTGCGTTTTCTTGGTGAAAATGTATATTAAAGCATGGTTTAAGTGTACAAACGCTATTGAAGCTCCTTTACATGATCTGAACCATGTGAAAAATTGTATAAAATATACTGACGCGGAAACCTCGGCTATACTATTGAAAAAAATGAGCAATCATTTATGATACTTTGCCGAAGATTTAATAGCTCTGGCGTTTTTTGACTCCAATGTTTCCTCCGAAGAAAAAATCCGAATGGTTCGCAATCTTAACTTAAAGGAACCAAATGTTCAACTAAAAGATAATAGGCATTTTTCTAATTTGGTGGACTTTCAAAAATACTCCTTGACTGACTTTGTGTCATCAAAAACAAAAAATTTTTTTGAGAAAGTTAAGCTACCACAAACATTTTTTGAACTGGATCCATCGAACTGGAAGCAAACATGTGAATTTGAGGAAGGTTTATGATACTGCCCATTCTTGTGATAAATGATATGGCCGAAAGAGGAGTCAAATGTATGCTGGAGTACAACAGAGTTCTCACAAACAACGAGGAAGAAAATCAATTATTGCTTCAAGTTGTCGAAGCTTATAAAAAAAAATACCCTACTGCAAAAAAAAAGTGATCTAGTCAGCGATAATAATAAAAATTTACGTTAAAAATATTAATTACGAAACAGTTGTTTCTATTCTTCTTTTCTTTTTGTCACATATCATCAACAGTGTTCACAAGGTACTAACATTTTATTTCATAGCATGCCATCTCGCTCGCTCTCGCTCGCCCATTAAACATTATCCGATCGGCCCCAAACCTGTTTACGGCCAGATGAGTAATCATACCTAGCACCCATAGGGGGAGTTTGTATATAAGTCTCCAACATACATGTATGTATGTAACAGACTGGAGAAAGCATTTTTGACCCCATGAAGTATATATATGTATGTATGTGTATATTCTGGGTCAGCAAAACAGCATAATCCAGTTTATTAAAACAAAAAAAAAAAAAACATATCACCCAGTATTTTTACTAAAGCAATTGAATAGATATTTATTTATCCTTAAAGAAGAGTGTAGCTTTTTTTCTTTTTTTGTGTGTTAGCAATATTGAACAAAACATATAAACCGGTTAACTATAGACTGATCAATGACCTGCTACGTTCCCTAATTTGATTATCTGATCATTTTATAGCCATCCAGACGGCAGAATTGCCCTTGTCTGTCGCTCTCCAAGTACCCTTTCCCCACATCGACTGTCAAATGTCAGGGTAAAATTTTATTACTTCAATAACTTTGCCGTTATAAGGACTTAATTTATGAGTCTCAGCAATAGCAACAACAAACGTAAAAAGCAATTGCTGCAATTTTCGTTTCAGGACTTCTGTGTGTATGTGATAATGTCCTGTTTAAATGCAATAATTTCAACTGCAATTTTCCGCGGGCCACAGAACCTTCTCCAGTGCACCCCTTGTTTCAGTTTTTGTTCTGTCTGGTCGTGTGACGACCAACTGACTGCCAGCTTGCATTTATTTATTGCTGACTGACGTGATGGTCCTGGTTCATGTGGCAGGTCCCTGCCCTCTGTCGACCCCAAAACAGGGTGGTGCGTATCTTGCCATTTTTTGTGTATTACATGTAATAAACTTTCATTAAGCAATACTAAAAGCAAATTTTATGAAAATCTCACTAATAATTATCGTGAATTCTTGAATTCATGAATTCATTTTCTGTTTGTTTCGTTTCCTTTTAGATTCCAACACTGACATCATATGCAGGTTGGACTCTCTGTACTGTTGAAAAGCTCGGCGCCGTCGAGTTGAGAATCATAAAAACGAAAGTTATGACAACCTTCGCCACGTTGGATTTATGAGGTTTTTTGTGAAATTATTTTTATTTATTATATTGAAGTCCCGACTTTATGCTATTGCAACACAGAAATATTTTGCTGCATACATTTCAGCGCCGATAAGTCTTAAGGACCATATCGTAAAGAATGCACAACTCGTCGGCCTTTTTGCATTTTTCGCTGTGAGCGCAATTTATGTCCTTTTGACAGCAATAGGCATTTCCTTTGAAGTCTTAACTGCTCAAGAATTGCGGACTTAACTATGGAGTAGTTATTACGGTGGTTGATTTTCACAACGTGTCAATGCTGGCACCGGCAAATCGGGCGTATTTCGGAGGAAACATGTCATAAACAGGGTCTGAATATGCAATAAACTAAAAGACATATGCATATTTTGATGTTAATATAAGCAACTTTAGAAATGACAGAAGCCGAAATAAATGTAAAAATAACAACGCACACTTAATGTATTGCAATTTACAACTAGAATTATTAAAAGATTTTGTTGGAATAGTGGATAATATCTAGATCGAAATTTTTTCCAATGAAATGTCTAATAAATATTTATTATAAACTTACGAGCCCCATACCAACTTTTATAATTACTTGGCAAATTACTTATGAAGTTGGTTTTATGTGTTGGACTTAGTTGTTTTGGTGGTCTTATTCACTTTCGTCATACACTTTTGTTTACAAGCATTTATGTACTGCGTATATTATACATTTATGTATGCCTATATGTATGTACATACATTTGTGTGTATACATTAGGTTTAAGAAATCTTGTTAACGGCTGAGCAAAACGCAGAAATTGAAAAAAGAAAAGAGTGCGGGCTACTCTTCATAGATAAGATGAACGCATGCGACTTTGATGTTGAGTTCCCTCCGACTAAAAATTGGCAGAAACACCACCACTTTCCAACCAACCACAATTAATTGCATTTGTATACCTGTCAGTGTCATCAGTTGAAAGACACAAAACACAGACTATGAACTAAAATAAAACAGAAAATGTCAAATATTTTATTTTCTATTTTTCAACTACAAGACTCTGGACATTATCTTGAAGCCATTTGTTGAGTGTGTGTGTGTGTGTGTGTCCAAGTGTATTTGTGTGCGTGTTTATATCACAAATGAAATAAAATAGTGTATATGTGCCTGACCAAGGACACGATTTTTAGTTGTCCACCAGCCTTTTGCTCATTTCACTCTTCATTGATGAGCATCTTTCGAGTGCAAAAATGTACTTCCTCTTGCAACTCCTGCCGCCGGATCTTGGATTGTACGTCTGGATCAAACGAGTTGCTTGCACTCATGAAATGAAAATATATTCTTCGATTGCATCATTTGCTTGCTCTTTGCTTCTTCTACGTCTCTCCTTTTTCTACATTGTCGTCTTCTGTCATTTGTCCAAACTGCATCCGCCGACTAAGAGAGGCAGAAAGTTTAGTTTATTGGCAGTTTTTGTTGCTAAAAATCTAAAAGCACTTTTTGACAAACATCTCCATTACCTATACACACACTAAAACATGTGTGTGTATGTGTGAGTGTGTGTGGGTGTGTGTACGCCATCTTAACATTTTCAGACTGAACATTGTGTTAGCTGTCTTGCCGACTGTCACTCAGCCTGTGTTCATTTGTACAAGTGTCTTTGCCTGAATGTCAGTGAACTCCCGCTACCCCTCTTTTTCTCTTGTTTTTACCACCGTCCGGTTTTATTTTTTGTGACACTTGAAACTGAATTTAACCCATTAAATTGTAAAAAATAATCATTTGTTTGAATTTTTCAGTTAAGGGAAGTCTTTTCTAAAATATATAAAAAAAAAATTTTAATTAAGCTCGTGCCAAATTCTTCTGCACTATATGTCTCTCTCTCTCTTTCTTTTTCTTTCCCTTTTCCTAGTTCTTCTGGCTAACCACAACACACATACTTTGGCCTCAGCACACTCCCCCCATTGCCCACAATTTTGGGTTATGTGCCCGACCTGTTTACTTGCTCTCGGACTTCACTCGACAGCTTTCAGGCAGCATGACATATCAAAAGTATAAAATATTTTAAAAGAAATGTTTTTTTGTCCTTTTAGTTCTTTGTTGTAGGGGAAGGGCCAAGGGACCAGAACAAAAAGTTTTCAATTACAACATTATAAAGATCGACAAGCTGTCTGCGGCAAATATGGCTAGGTCAGAGTACATTCACTCTCACTCACCTGATGTGCCAGAAATTATTATTTATATGCATTGCGAACGAATTTCATGTTCGACACTTGTCTCTAAGGATTAAACGGGAGTGACCGCAAAATCACCATCATAGCCAAGAGGGATAGCCACTTGATGGCTGTTGGTAGAGCGTTTTCAGTAAATATAACGTCAAACTATTTTCGAGATGGGGCTCAGTGATGGATATCGAAAAGCATACAGCATCCAAACATCCAGTTAAGAATTTATTTTTTTCCGACAAACATACATACATACATATACATACATATACTTGTATATACATACATAGGCGCTGTCAAAAGCCACTTTGAACTTGTGTGTCAAGCGTCTCAATACTACGAAAATTTATACATCATCCCCAAAAAGCTTCAACGCTGGTTGTTGCCAGTGAAAATGTCGAGTTTTTTATACTTATTTCGGTTTCCACTGTACATTGATGAAGACATTTCCGAACACATAAAGGACTTAAATTAAGCATTAATAGACGAGCCTTTTTATATCATACACCCATATGGTGAAATGGTATATTAAAGTCGCCAAAATGTATGTACTGACCCCATAAAGTATATATATTCTTGATCAGTATCAACAGCCGAGTCGATCTAGCCATGTCCGTCTGTCCGTCCGTCCGTCCGTCTGTCCGTCCGTATGAACGCCTAGATCTCGGAGACTATAAGAGATAAAGCCACCAAATTTAGAATGTAGGCTCGTGTAGTATGTAGAGTGATCGAGTTTGTTTCAAATTTTTGCCACGCCCCTTTCCGCCCCCGCAATTAAAAAAAAACGTTTATCTCAAAAACTATTGCAGCTAGAGACACCATATTTGGTATGTATATTTGCTTAGTAATTGCGCACATTTTGTATATATAAAGATTTTGCCACGCCCCTTTCCGCCCCCAAAATTTGAAAAACTCGATTATCTCCCCTAATTTTTAACCTTGTGGAATCAAATTTGCCACACTTAAATTTAATACTAATACCCAGCAAAATACCAAATTTGATTAAAATCGGTCAAAAAATAGCCAAGTTATGCATAAAACCGTTTTTCCATAAGGCCGGAGTTGGCCGTTGCCGGGTGGGGCGCTAGGGTGCTCAAATGCATGAGTGAGCGAGATACTAAGATATGCTTGTAAAGCATGTGAACAGAACTTTTTTAAAATAGGCAAATGCATTTGTTATTACAAATTTGAAATATTTGTTTTACTGGTGTATGGTATACCTAAGTCGGCGAGACGACTTACTTACTTCATTTTCTCTCTGTCCTTCTAATTGTTTTCCCCTTCCAAACTCCTCTTACGCAATTACAGCTACACTGTTGAAAATAAGCATTTAGGCTTCTGTGTACCGCAGGCACTGTATATCTTGCATTCTGCCCGATAGAACTAAAATATCATATGCCTTTGTATTTTTTCCAAGCGATTGTCATAAAACGTACTATTACATGTTAATCTGAAGTACTCACTAATGAGCAATAAAGAAATCCATAAGTTTGCTTTTGAAAAAAACAGCTTTAAATAACAGAAGGAGAACTTGGCAACAGAATTTGTACACGATTATCGTCTTAAATAAAGAAGTCACATATGCTTCATACATATGTATATACGGAAACCTCTTATCAATAAAATTGTTTAGATAAGGAAAGAGTTTCTGATTCAAGCGCATTATTACAATTCTATTGTAATAACATTACATTTTAATATATCATTTCGTATTTCTGGTGCATGGTATGCATATTCAATGTATGTATGTGTATTCAGACAAATGTGTTACAGTTGTCGTGTTTAAAGTTGACCATTCGTTCGGGACTAGACTCAGCGACCCCTAGCTTTGCCGTTTGTCATCCCTTGTGGTTTGTCGCCTCGTCTTTTTGTTTAATAATGATGGAAATAAACGCTGCCAAATAAGGAAAACAAACAAAAAAATAATCTGCCGGCAAAACTTTAAGCAAAATGTCCTGCATTTCAGTTTTTGATGTCCTATGAGAATATCTAAAAGTTGAAATATTTCTGGAATGAAACTTAAAAGGAATACAAAATAAGTGAAATATAAAAACACCCCTTGCAACAAAATACAGAAAAACTTAAAATAGTTTTAAAGTTTTTTGACGTTTTGTACATTGAAACCTGTCAATTCAAGTACTGCACTCCAGAGTTGCCCCCCATGTGAGCGAGTAAACCAAACAAAAGACTCTTCTCTGTATAAGAGAGTATATCTGATGGTCTATTGGCAACACTCATTACAACTTTGAATTTAATGGAAATTACAAACTGAACCATCATTAACAATAACTATAATAAAGAGTTTGAACTATTATGTATTTAAAGAAATTCTAATTTGCCGACTTTAATCATTCCCTGAAGGATGCTTAAATTTTCGTTTCTTGATCTTGTCTTGCAGTGCATTGTCCATTGGACCATCCGTCCGTGTCGCAACGCACTAGCTTGCTGCTGCTGTTGCTTGTCCAATGTCCTTATTAAAGTCCTGACGGCCCTGCCTCAACTTGTGTTCGTCGTGGTTGTTATTGTTGTTGCTAGCCATGTCACTCCTGCTGTTGGCGCTGCTGCTGTTTCTGTTGCTGTAGCCCACTTATCATCCCCGGTGACACTTTATAATTTCTTTACTTTTAGTGATGTCACTATTTATTTCATTTTTCCATCAAAACTTTTAAGTTTTACAATAAATTTTCACAGGAAATACAAATAGAGTGTCCAGCATACACAGACTCAAGCAGAGGTTGCACATGCACATATGTACATATGTACATCTATATTTATTCATACATGCCTGCATACATAGAAATGTATGTGGGTTGTACGTGGTTTGAACTGGTAACTGGAAGTGAACCGACTTTCATTTTGTAAGTGATGCTTCTGTCACTGTCATTTGGCTTAATTTTTTCTTATTTTCTTCAGTTTAGTTACCATTTTGTTCAGTAAATTAAACACTGCAAAGTTTTTTTTTAACTTATTGGTTTGAATAATCTTTGATTGAAAAGTGTAATGTACATATGTAGATATGTACCTTGTTTTGTTTTAATTAGGTAAAGTATTAAAATAACTTGTTGGCGCAGTCATAAAGTGGTAATGGCCAAGCCATGGGAAAGTGGCTTGACAAATCCTTAACTAGGGCATTTATTCCTGAAAATGATTTCTATTACCGTTACAGACATGCTCCATTTTTCTGCCGTTCTGCAAATAGGTTCTACAAGCATCTGTATGTTAAACTTTAAAAGAACTCACTTTATATGCCTGGATCCCAAGCATTTTGCTAGCCTGTCTCGATGATGATGCTTCATAGTGACTGTGTCCATATGACTTTGTTTGAAATAACTTTTTCCAAGGGCATCAAGTAAACAATTTGCGACAACCCTGATGATGACGTTGCTGGCACCGAGTTAAAAAGTCCATTGGCACAGCTGTTGTGCATGGAGAGGGTCGTCCAACGTAGCTCACCCTGTTTTTGCTGCATTCCGAAACTATGTATTTGTATTTGAAAATCCCGCGGCACTTTGTGCAAAAAGCGGATTCGTTTCAACGCCCTCACAATCGTCTCGTCCCTGGCGGCCATCGCTAAAGCATAAAAGTCAAATGCACTTGCCTGAGCCTGAGCTGAGGGAATCATTTTTCAACACTTGATGCATTTGCCGACATAATGAAGTGGCCGAACGGACTGAAGCATACTCCTTCCTTCTCTGCATTTAGCCGCAATATCCTTTTACGCGCATTGTTTCGCTCCGTTTTTTCTTTTCGCTTGCACTCTTTGCTGACTTTTATTATTTCACTTGGCAGTTTGCTTTTAACTCTGTCCATCTGTTAGCTTCGTTTTTATTCCTCAGACTTGGCGGCAATAGATCATTGCGGTCGGATGAACTTCAGCCTGCTCTTTTACAAGAAACCAAGAAAACCCCTCATTTAAAATGTCAGCATCTTGAAGCCTGGCACAATTTTTACATTTACTTTTTATTTATTTAGGTTAATCCTTCGCTTTTCCATGCACAAATCCGCTTTTCCATATTTCAAATATTTGTTCGCTGCCTTTGTGTATTTTTACAAAAGTTGAAATTTGTTGAGCTTTAGTAATGCAATGCACACATAACTAGGAAGCTTGTATCCATTACAATTAGTAAACATTTCTGAAAGATTTGCGCTGTGACACTTATGAATAGTGTAAAAGCAAGCTAAGCTACATAAGTGCTGAAAGGAAATGAATTGTTAGTTTTGCCGAATTGTACGATGTTTGTTTATAAAAATACTGAGCTAACTCATAGCACAGCATTGCTTAAATATATTTAATGTTTTGTCATAATTGGCCAATATCACTTAGGTAACACATACAAGAATACTTAAAAAGTATATTAAATTGAACATTGGATAAGTCTTTACAACCTGAAGTTGATGAAAAAATTCATTCATAATTTTACATTTTTACACAGATTGATGTGATCACTTAATTTTATTTACTTTTCAAGAATATCAGTAGCAACTTTTACTTAACTTATTCAATTTGTGCCGAACCAACTAACCTTGAATTAACCAAGACAAGAATGTATGCAGTAATTTAGCTAATTTTCCATTACAAAGCGAATTTATAGTACAGACTCCTACAGACCCACATGGAAATGCATTATTGCTCTATAATTTTATACACTCGCTCAAAAGAACAAAAATCATGCATATTTCTTGCAAAATTATTTCGATATGGACTGCAAAAGGCACGTAATCAGTCGAAATAAACACTTGTGCCTCTAAAATAGATAAAAATATCCACACTTCAATAAACATGAAAATCATCGCAGAAACGGCCCCGCGAAATGTGTTAAAAATTGCAATGGCACTGCGATCATAAAGCATTCGCCATTAATGACACCAACCCGACAGATACATCCCATTGTCAATAACTTTTACGCCGCGCAGATTGCGGTCGGGCCGGGTAGGACTCTCTCGTCCCCTGCTATTGCTGCTGCTTCTCCACCCCGACACAAAATCAAATTCAAATTTCCCAAAACGGGCAACAGCAGAGATGCAGATGACGACGATGTCGATGCAATACTATGGCAATGGGCGTACAGTTGTTCATAACTACCCAAATATAGCGAGACAATTCAGTTTAATTACAACTGATTTGATTATAGGCAATTTTCCCAGTCCAGTTATAAATAAGCAGCGATTACAAAAAAATTTAATTCTTATTCGCTGTAAATACATATATCAAGGTACTGCAGAAAATTGGAATCTTCCATTTGAGAAGCTTGTGAAATGTCTGCCTGATCAACTACCACTGTGCGGCGCCCGGCAATTCCGAGTGATGGCATCCGCCAAGACGCACAAGACACTCGCATATCCGCAAATTTATCGACAAACATTTGTGCAGTCTGGGAAACAGGCGGGCCAAGCGGGAAGAGTGGAGTTGGTTGCTGGCTGGAGGCTGTTGGCGTCGATACACAAACTGCTGGTGGATCTTTGCTTCCTTTTCAATTATTAAGTGCGCGAAATAGGCGATAAAAAAAAGCGAGGAGCATATGTGAAGCAGGGAAGATGAGGCGTAGCATGTGAAGTGAAACTCATAATGCGCTACATGATAGCAATGCTCGCTATCGAGCTCTCCAGTTGGATGTCTTCAATCTTGCAATAAGCCTCATGCCATGTTGGCCATTTATTTGACGATTGACCAGAGGTCATTGCTAAATGGGAATTTGGTTTTTCTCTTGGCACCTCATCTCCTGACAAGTTTCTCCTTTACTTTTAAACAAAAAATATTCTTTAAATATCAAATAAGCTAACATTAGCTATGCTGAATACCTTGCTGTCTTGGGCAATAATATTTTAAAATGCTTTAAACTCTTTTTATGTTCCAAACTTTGGAATCCAAGCTCTCACTCTATCCCTTGCTACTTCGTTAAACGCGACCTTCCCCATCTCCCTTACAAGACCATGTACAATATTTTTACATACAGGGATCACAGCATGTGTGTGTGTGTGCTCTGGCTCTGTTGATTTCGAGCAATGACGCAAAAGTCTGCTGGCAGCGCTGATGGCAGAGTTTGATCTGAGCCGATATATAATGACAATAACTTGCTATCTATTTTTTTGATCCTATTAAAATTTTTGGATATGATACAAATGCATAAGGGAACTATCTCTTTAGTAAATTTGGTAAAAATACATCTACTCCTTCACAGATTTTTCGTATAGCACTTAATAATATAGTGGTCCGGTCCTGACAATTTTCATAATTTATCTTACCCGGGATATAGCTCAAATATCAAGTTTCATCCCAATAGCTCTTAAGATCAATTTCGCTACGTCCGAAAACTGCTTTTCACAAAAACTATCAAAGTTAAAGTCACCAAATTTATTTGTAGACGTGTTTAGTATGCGCGCAGATTATAATTATTTAAATATTTAAATTTGTCAATCTTAATTCTGCCTCCATAATTTAGAAATGAAGTAAGTAAGTCGTCTCGACGACTTAGTTATACCATACATATCCGGTTATAACGACTAAGCTTATAACGTCCGTCCGGTTATAGCGACTAAAGTTCGATGAGTGATTTTTTGGTCCCAATCCAAACTTATATGAAAGGGCCTCCGGTTAGTACGTCTTCCGGATGTAACGCCGAAAATCGTCGGTCCCTTGAGCGTCGTTATAACCGGATTATTCTGAACCTTATGGGGTTGGAAAAGTTTCATTCTGCCTGTTACATAAATTTTGGCGACTTTATAAACCCATTTCACCCTATGGGTGCATGGTATAGAGTCCAATTGCCTGTCGCAATTTTTTGACTATCGTAATGAAATTCGGCAGACTAATTAATCTTTTATATTTCTACCAATATAGTCACCCGTTCTGGATCAAATTTGACACAGTCGTTAAAAAACTCACTAATATGATTTCACGATAATAGCTCGGAAAATAACGAAGTTATTGAGAAAAATCACTGTTCGTGACTTTGCTGTTTGTATGGGAGCTATATGATATAGCGGTCCGATCCGGCTTAATCCGAGATATACAACCCCTGCAGTATATACAAGCCTACATGCAAAATTTCAGGTCTGTAGCTCTTACGGTCTAGTAGGAGTTTGCTTTGATCCAGACGGACGGACAGACGGTAGGACATGGCTATTTGAACTCGTCTTGTCGTGCTGATCAAGAATATATATACTTTATATGGTCGGAGATGCTTCCTTCCAGGCCCGGACTGGGACCCTAAAGACCCACCGGGCATTCAAGTTAAAAGGCCCCCTATACTATATGCTTGAAAAATTATGTCGAGGAAAATGAAAGGTACACATTTTTAGGTGTTACGTCAAGTATGATTGCTTATGTGAATAAAACAAAACCGTCTTCGTACAAACAAACAAACAATTTTATTTTTTTGGTTTTTTTTTCAACAATGCACTTCTACGTATGGCGTAATTTTACTAGATTTTAAATCATCAAACAGTCAAAAGTTTTTGAAGTAAATTGCTCTGTAAAGATAAGGCGTTAATAATTCGTTCATTATACCCTTGCAAAAAGGGTATATTAATTTTGGTCAGAAGTGTGCAACGCATAGAACGAAGCATCTCAGACCATATAAAGTATATATATTCTTGATCAGCACGACGAGACGAGTTCAAATAGCCATGTCCGTCCGTCCGTCCGTCCGTCCGTCCGTCTGGATCAACGCGAACTCCTCCGAGACCGTAAGAGCTACAGAGCTGAAATTTTGCACGTAGGCTTGTATATACTGCAGGCGTTGTATATCTCGGATTCAGCCGGATCGGACCACTATATCATATAGCTCCCATACAAACGTCAAAGTCACGAACAGTGACTTTCTCAATAACTTCATTAATTTTATAGCTATTGTCATAAAAGTTGGTATTTGTCAGTTTGGTGTTCTTATTAATACTTGTGCCAAATATGATCAAGATCGGGTGACTATATCATATAGCTCCCATAGAAACGAACGGTGTAAAACAGTGACTTTGATCAATATCTTCGTTATTCCCTATGCTAAGATTAAAGGCCGTTCTTTCGCAGACATTAAACTTTTTGGATAAAACGTTTTTACACTTTGATGGCTATGGGTAATGAAAGAATTACCAAAACAGTTGCAAGGGTATACAAACTTCGACGTGGTCGAAGTTAACCCCGGCCCTCTGGTTTTCAATTTGATTCAAGTTTTTTTTTCAACTGCCATAAGCAAGAAAGTTTCTAAATGGTTTTGCGTCAAACAGCTTGTCAATCTATTTTTGACATATTTTAACTTGAAAAATGATCTTTCGCAAGCTACTTGCGTCCAAGAAAGTGTCAAAAGAAATTTATAAGCAAAAAACAACTGACTTAGGTATACCATACACCAGTAAAGCAAATATTTTAAATTTATTAAACAAATGCATTTTCACATGCTTTTTATACCCTTGCAGAGGGTATTATAAAATTGGTCAGATGTTTGTAACGCACAGAAGGAGACGTTTCCGACCCCATAAAGTATATATGTATGTATATTCTTGATCAGCATGAGAAGCTGAGTCGATATAGCCATGTCCGTCTGTCCGTCGGTGCGTACGCGTTTTACTCAGCCATCTTAAGAGCTATCGGGATGAAATTTTTTTTGGGGGCTTGTTTTTACCCAGGTGAGATAAAGTATGAAAATCATCGGGATCGGACTACTATATCATATAGCTCTGGAACAAAAATTTTTGCAAAAATTGGAGTATCCCCATGAAATTTACAAATATAATAGAATTTGGGATAAAATCTCAGATCCCAAAATTTGAATTTGATCGGATAAATAGAACACAAGTTACAGTCAATACAAATCGGTTCTACGTCATCAGCAAATCAAACAGATCACATGCATACACACACACAGACGCAAAGCTACACGAACTGTATATGTAGAAGAAGAAAAATTGTAGTAAGAAGAGTAATAATTTGAATGTTTTGTTTGTGTATTGATGAATTGAGTTGCAGGGAATGAAATTTCAAAATGTAAAAATATTATTGCCAAGGACTGCAAGGGTATATAAACTTTGGCATAGCCGAAGTTAGCTTCTTTGATATTTATTACAAGCATATTTTAGTATCTCGCTCACTCAAGCATTCGAGCACTCTCTAGCGCCACCACCCGCCAACGGCCAACTACGGCCTTATGGAAAAACGTTTATATGCATAACTTGGCTATTTTTTGTCCGATTTTGATCAAATTTGGTATTTTGCTGGGTATTATCAAATTCAAGTGTGCCAAATTTGTTTCCACAAGGTAAAAAATTACGGGAGATAATCGAGTTTTTCAAATTTTGGGGGCGGAAAGGGGCGTGGCAAAATCTTTATACATACAAAATGTGCGCATTTACTAAGCAAATATACATACCAAATATGGTGTCTCTAGTTTTTGAGATAAACGTTTTTTTTGAATTGCGGGGGCGGAAAGGGGCGTGGCAAAAATTTGAAATAAACTCGATCACTCTACATACTACATGAGCCTACATACCAAATTTGGTGGCTCTATCTCTTATAGTCTCTGAGATCTACGCGTTCATACGGACGGACAGACGGACATGGCTATATCGATTCAGAGTCTTTATAGAGTCGGAAACGTCTCCTTCTGTGCGTTACAAACATCTGACCAATTTTAAAATACCCTTTGCAAGGGTATAAAAATGTGAAAACCATTAGTTATGGAAAAATGCCATAGACTTTCCAAAGTATAGCTTTGGTAGGAAAATCTATAGAAAAATTATACAATTATAGGAAATTGAAGAGGCCCCTAAACATCTAGGGCTCAGGCCTTGTGTTCATTCTATACATATACGAACAGAAAATTTTTTACTATGAACTTTGTGTTCCGGACCCTGCTTAAAATAAAATCAGTTCTTTGCTACACAATGTTTCTTCAATTTTGAAATCAATGTCTAAAGTTCCAGTAGCTTACAGGGCTTCTGAATTCCAGGGGCCCAGCGTGCATCAGTTTATTACGTTTAAAAAATGATTCGTACTGAGAACTTCGTATGAAGGACCCCTAGTGGCTAACTGGTATATTGCTACATTCAACTTCGGTTTTTCAAGAAAATTTTTCTATACTTTATTCGTTTTAAAGAGCCCCAGTCTTTTCCAGTCTTACAGAGCCTGTAAACGACAGGGGCCCCAGCGCCCATCGATTTATTATGGTACAAAAATAATTCTGCTGCTTCATTCTATGCGTTGCACACTTCTGACCAAAATTAATACACCGTTTTTGCAAGGGTATAAAAACAACGCCTTAAATTTAACTTACATATGAAGAATAAAAAAGAAATAAGAAATTTTTGTAATTCATAGGGTTTTTGATATACATATTAGCTCCAGCGTGATTTACGAAATATAAATGCGTAAGTTACGATCTCCATATTACTAGACATTTATTTGCCGTAATTGACCCACACCAATGTCTAATTAAATTTACCGGCTATTAACCAACTTACTCCGCTAAAACTCAAAGCAGACGAAACACACACGTCCAAGGACCCAAATGATAGGAAGGGAACACGACAGTAATTCGTTTATAATGCGAAGGACATGTTGACAATACCACAGGACATTCCTAATAAGGAGAATGCCAGTTGGTGGAAGGTGGATGTAGAACTTAGTCGCGGACTCGATACAGACGTTGTGCGTTTGCATCAAAAACGAAGAAACTTCCCCGGTTTTCAAACTTGAAAGCAACCCACAGACTTTGATAGACAAGATGAGCAGAGGGCGGCATGGAGATGTGGCGTGGTGGTCAGACAGGGGTTGGACCGTCGTTGACAGTTACCGGCCCTTCTCCCAGTTGATGCTTCAAAGGTTCACTCCCTGCCCAGCTGCTTGACACATGTAAATGTGGTTGAAGTAATGACGAAATGGGCACTAGACATACTCGTTGTAGTAACCCTGTGCTTGGGCTTTTGCCCTCCTCACCGACGCGCAGTTCACAATCCTTTGACGTCGTTGGAGTTGGCGGCGACGTTTGCCTGTTGTTGATGTTTGCCCTCATTATTGTTGTTGTTGTTATTGCGGTTGACATCATTTTGTTTGCCTAAAGGACACAAGCGTTTATATATGCACTGAGAGTAAAATCTTTTGGTTCCAGAACGTATTGGCTCTCTAGAATTGAAATATTTTATCAAATTCTCATAGCTCAAGCGCAGATGCGTTTTTAACCGTTTCGTTATTTTTAACTGCACATAGTACAAATATGTCAATATTCTAATAAATTTAAAACACTTTTAAGTTAAAAATGTTTTTCATTATTTTGTATTATGTTTTCCAGTGTATCAGACAGCAGGTGCTTTCGCTTTATGCCCATTCTCCTTTTCTATTTCTCGATGAGTTGGTTATACATAGTATAGAGTATAAGGCCTAACGGTCTAAGCCAACTTTCCTTTCCATGTCATCCTTTGGTTTTGTTATACGCCTTCGCCTTGCATTGCGCTAATCCCTGATGTGTCTGTGACATTCGCACTGACAGTGACAACACTTTGATGCGACAGCGACAGTCAGAGCCCAAAGGCAGCAATGCCGACAATGACAACGACAATGATGCCAAAATTCTTCGCCCAAGGGTTACTTTGAGTTATGTTAAATTGTGTTGGTTGTTGATTGTCATCGTGGCGCGTCGCGTCTTTACCTATTATTTGCTTATTAGAGCCATTTTAAGTGGTAATTTAACCATTTGAGTCAATTCTCTTTAAGTTTTAAAATGTTTGCAGACTAAACTCGATTAATTAGTGAAAGTATGTCTTGCGGAACAACAAAATAAAATATTAATTGTAGTGTGTTTGGTGCCAAATGCTTTTTCAGACCTTTTTTTATTGTATTGGGCGTGAAATAAATTTAAAACTTATATTTTATTAAACTTGAACTACTAAATTCCTAATTCCTAAAGTTACCTTTACCTATGTATCTGGGACTAAGTTATTACAGCTGAAATACCGACGGCTGATATTCCATCATCGAGTAATATATTCTGGTTCATTTATTACAATTGGTGAACTGTATATAATAAATATATAAATAAATATATTAATCGGTGTATACATTCTCCCATTCTATAAGCATTCACCTATATACATATATTCGATACATGGTTATTATTTTCACGAATGACACACACGTGAAAGTAAATGCGCTAAGACACAGGATGGAAACAGTTTTTTTTTTTTAATTTTTTGACTCCTTTTTTAGTTTCGGTATTGACAGGCTATCCAATAAAATTCAAATGTGTGGCGATTGTTGTTACGCGCGGACTGTCGCTTCATCTTACGAATTGTCAAAGCAAGTAAAATTGGAAACAGACACAGAAAGAAGACAGCTGGAAAAAGCCACACAATAAAACACAGTAAGGACGATAACAAAAATCATGTGGATGGGGAGGGACATTAGGGCACACAAGCCCAGATATGTATAGTTCTGTCCAATTCTGCAACTCGTTCGTTTTTTCCTCTCACTTCATGACATCTTGGCCACATATTTTGCTTGTCGAAGAGGACGACACAATACTGTCAACCAAAAGAATTCCCACACATTCATTTCGCTCCCTCAAAGTTGAGTTCAATTGACCGAATTGGAGGAAAATTGCTATAAGTCACGGGACATCATTTATCAGTCGCATGCTATTGCCAACTCGTCCAGATTTTTGCATACCGCACAAAATGTGCGAGTTCCTTTGCCTTTCCTATTTCAAATCTCTTGTCTGTGTGTCAGTGTGGCCTTCCTACACTTGGGCAGCTGGTACAATTTTTTAAAATCTTTTAAATAAGTGTTTATTGTTGGAGACAAATACCAAATAGGTTGGCTAAATACTGTTTTCGTTTAAGGCAATTAAGTACTTTTGAGCCAACATAAAAGAATTCCAATTTAACCAACACTAAGTAATAGGTCATTGAATATACAGGACATTGATACAAGGCTGGTGTCGGTATTTATATATCACATGACTAAACGTCACCCGAAACTGCTCTCCCCCATCAGGTAAGAGAGCGACCTATGTAATTGCGGCGTGTGTGCGTGTTTTTTGCGTTGTCCACCATTATTGGCAAAAATTAATTAAATATTTTCCAAATGAATGATTCAGTAGTACCACAGTCCGCTCCAAACCCACAGATCAACAGAGGGCGCTACTCAAATGCAGTCCTGCATTTGAATTATGTCAAATCCATTTTGTTTTAATGAAACGTTGATTGTTTCGCAATTAATTTTCTATTGTTTGACAGTAATTATTATTATATTATTATAATTTATATTTGCATTGTGTTGAGGCACAAAAGAAAACCACACCACCACACCCATTCCATCCTATTAATGTTTTTATGTGCAAACACATTTCCAATTTCAGCCTCCAATTGGTTGGTTTTTATTTCCTGCTTTTAAAACTACATATTTAATTCTGATCCAACGGATTATTAAGAGTATTAAAATACAATCTAATAATAATAATCTGATTGGATCTTAGGACAGAAGCACTAGCTAGATATTTTTCTTATAGGGAGTGTTATATATGCAATTAAATGGGGTCAAGATTTTGTTTATGAAATCTTCTTTTTACCAAAAAGAAACACAAGAACAATGACATATATATTTTTTTAGCGATCAGTATATTATTGATTGAAATAGCGTTTGCTTGCTATAAAGCAAGTAAAACAATTTAATAAACATTTCCTTTACGAAGCATGGTATACCAAAGCCGGCGAGACTTGCTTAAATTATTTTTCCATAGTTAACACATTTTTATAATCGGCTTTACACGATCATTTATATCCTTACAGAAGGTATTATAAAAATGTTTGTAACGCAGAGGTGGAGACGTTTTCGAGCCCATACAGTATGTACATTCTTGATCAGCATGAAAAGGTGTCGATATAGGCGATAATGAATGGAAATCATCCAAATCGGTACGCTACATCAATTAGGGAATATGATAAATAGATGAAGGAGATGGAGTATGAGTATAAACTTTACTAATGTGATAGTTTTTAATATAAAATATCATATCCCCAAATCTTAAAGAGATCAGATATATATCCGATTACAATCAAGCATCTTTGATATTTAATATTCCGCTAGTAAATAAAGGCGTGCGGGTCCTAACATTGAATTGCCCAACATGTAATCTGTAAGTGATGTAATAACAACATCGTATAACTTATAATATATAAAATATACCGACATTAAATATCATTGTAACATTTGTAAGATGTTGTTCAAATGCATACTATTCCTTTTAGAGTGTCATGAATTTACGTTTACGCCTCGCTAATTTATGTTAACAAAAACTACTTGGACACACTATAGTCATGAATACATACATATGTATGTATATAGTATATACACACATATACCGGAAAGACCATCTTTATTGCAAACCTTCGGGTTTCTTCTTCTTTTCCGGCCTGAAATGCATGTGTGTTCAGTTGGGTATTTTGAACATCGCCATCTTCGAGTATGGGCCCCATAAATCGTTTACATTGGTTCGTCTTCGTCAGTTAATTTAAAACATGTCAGACAACTCAGACAACTTTGGACAATTGATTGACGTTTTAAAAGTTTAGCAGCAGAGACAGGGGCTGAGGCTACGTAGGAGAATCGTTGCAACAACAACAGCAATACTACAAGCCGACGTAGACAGGTCACCCCTGTCCCCTCGAATCTTCCTTCGGTTCTTTACTTTCAAACTGGACAGCAACCAACTGTTGGCCGCCAGACCAAAATTTGCAGTGACGTTTTGGAATTGCAAAGAATCTGAGCTGTGGAGGTCCGAGTTAAAGTAATTTATTTATTTTCCATTTGTCTTTACGATGAGCAAACGAGCCAAGTGATGGTCTCTTGGCCACGCTCCGATTCATGTCGTTGGCGTTGGACTAACGAAAGTAGCCAGTCCAAGTGGGAGGGTCCCCAATTGAACTAGCCGAAGCAACTAAAAAATGTTGGATAAGAGAACTTTATTTTGAACTAATACAGTATTAAAGTTCCGTACGACTGAATATTTATAACACAAAATCAGTGTGTCTTTCAAAAAATTGACCAGGAGGCAAACGAGTGGCCTTCACTGTTAGCAAACAAGAAAATGAAATGGTCAAAAATTGTTCTTCATCATTCCTTTTTTCTTTCTTCAAACAAGAAAACAAACTAGAAAACCCATCGGATGTGGATGAGAAGAAAGGGCGAAAGGAATTTTCAATGCAAGATGACAGCTCATTCGTCAAATCACACAAAGAAAAATTTGAACTCTTCATCAGCTTTTTGGGTCGTTCAGATGTTCCATCGACATCGCTACTGCCCACACCCCAAAGGTCATCTTCTGTCTTTTCCTTTGTTAGTATCCCCATCTGAGGGTGTATGTGTGCATTGGACGCCATTTGGCCGTTGGGCGACTTGATGTTGACGTTTCAATATTGATGCAATATTGTGCTTCGACCGAGTTTGTCCTGTCCTTAGTTGGAGCATCTTTTTCTCTTTATGTGGATAACATATTTCATCGGCAATGTCCGTTGCCAATTCTTTGACTGACATGAAAAATAACAAAACAACAAAAGCGGTCCAGTGCCAAAAACGATGACGATGACGCTTGCCGCTTGTTGGTATCGCTTGTAGAAAGAGAAGCGTCGTAATCCATCGTCGAACGTCTTGGTATGTCCATGGACTCTCGCGTATGCATTCAGTCTGATTCTAAGCAATCTTGTGCAGCTGTCGTTCTCAACGATAGATGGATGTACGTTCACTATGTCGAGCTTGTGCATTTTCCCCCATTGCGTTCCCCATTGTCCATCAAAGCTGGGCATAAATTCTATACATCGACATTGTATTTAGATATTATTGATCTTTGCTACGTCTAAAATTTTCCCAAAAAATAATAGTTTCAGCTTTAACACAAAGTACATGCTGGTTGCAAATAAACCAAAAAGTGTCCTGGCAGTGTCAGATCTAGGAGTAAATAGGACTACGTAAAAGCGATACATACGTAGATTAGCAATAAACAACAAGCTAAATACGTGATTGCTTTTAATTATGCATCGAAAACAAAGTACGGACATGTAGGGATTAGTATTATTTGATACTCCGAAACTTTCGGCTATGCCGAACTTGAAATTCCGTCTCTACGAAAATATCTTTTCCAAATTGAAAAATTGTTGTATACAGTTTTGGGGCTTATTTTCAATATTTATAAATTAAAACATTAAAGCTCTTTACTAACATGATATAAAAATCGAATGAATTCAGAATTTAAGGTTATACGTCTCAATTTTATTTGTACTCTCCACTGAATATAATATAGTTATCCAGATTGAGCAAATTATCACAATTATTGCTCATTGTGTGCGTAATTTAATAAGTTACTTTGGTAATCGTATGAGAAGCAAACCATTTTTTCTGTCACTATTCTAGACAGACTGTCCTTAGGCACATTTTTTAATAGGTGCATTTACTAAACCGATGAATATTAAATCTGTTTTTAATCGATCGTCGAATCCGAAGTGCATATACAGTGCCTACAGTTTATAGAAGCTCAAGCATCCAGACGGACGGAAAGAGGGTCATTCTTCTCAGCTCGCCTCTAAATTTAACTACCCTTTTTCATTGGTACAAAAGTGACTCAACAAAATTTAACTTAACTAATTTATAAAATTATTTCTTCTTTTTTTCAAATGTTGTATTGGAAAACAGACATCACTTATTTTTGCAAAACAAATCTAAAACCAATTTCGATTATTTAGAGTTATTTTACTAAATGACTTAATATGCGTACGACACAAGGGCTAATTCATTATATACATACATATGTGGTATTTTAAAACCCATGTCCAGGAAGAATAATCTGTAGAAAATAAAAATAATAATAGAAAATAAAGCAAAAATCATTGTACTTAAATAAAAAGAAAAGTATACCTTAGGGAATTGCGTGAGCAACTTAGATTCCTTGGCATTATACTCATCCTTGTTTGACCATTCCAGGACGTTGGTTGGGGCTGCCAGAATAAATGAGTGACGCATGAAATGGTGCGACAGCCTAAACGTCATCTGCCTTTTGACTCAATGGGGTATACTTCTCGTCATAATTTTGAACTGACTGAAGGCCTTGGCCCTGTACAGTCCTATCCTGTGGAGTGCTGTCTAAGGGCTCCTGTTAATGGCTTCGGTCCATTATCTCGTCATATTTGGTACGAAATTTAATTACTCTTATTTATTTTTCACTGCTCCCCGAGCCGTCCTTTTGCTTGCATGTTTTATGATTTTAAACTTTATTAAAAAAATGTAAACGCAAAATAATGTAAAAATAAATGTAAAAAAAAAAAAAAATTAAATTAAAAACACTTTTTCCACGTCTCGTCCTCTACCCTCAGTTCCATGGATTTTTCTCCTGCGTTTTATATTTTAACATCGTCTAATATTGCTTGTAAAGCACAAACCTAAAGAACAGCAGTGCATCAAAAAAGCGCCCCAAAATTTGACATATTTTTTTCTACGGATAACAATAAGAGAGGATGTGATAATAGGTGTCAATGATTTGTACAATTTTTCAGAATAGTGACAGGCATTCTAATTTTTCATACTTCATTTCTAAAAAATTTTTAATTGTAATATAACTACATACATACACATGTATACATATATAGACTCTTTTTTTCATTTCGAATCTAATGTATGTATGTATGCAAAAATTGTCACGAATATAGCTATTCAAGTCATTCCATTTCGAAATGCCATCTGACGTCACAGAGCTGAGGCAAAGGCAAATACTCAGTACGAGTTAGCTGTCAGTTTCAATCGTGTCTGCAGAACTTGTCACTCATTCAATAGTTTGAAAATTGCAAATGTCACTTACAACCTAAGAAGAGCTTCGAGTTACAAACACATACACAAAAGAGTGTGTATGTGTGGAAAAGTATGCTACCCAAGGATACGGCTTGAGACAATGTTGCCGGAGACGATGACGACGACGACAACTAAGAATACCAGAGGATGACGCGGCATGCAGACGCTGTGAATTAAAACAAGGCCAGGAAATAAAATAATAAAAGGACAAAAGACAAAAGCATAAGAAAACTTGAGCTCTTAGAATCTATATGTGTACATATGTACACTGCATATAGTATAAATACATATATAAGAACATATCTTAAATATGTGTGTGTAGCGTTGACCCATAAAGGGGGGGCTGGGGCTAGCGAGAGGAAATCGTTCAGCAAGTGCAATATGTAATTCTTCCAACACGAATTCATATAGAATTGAGACGAGAAGAATACAGTAGGAAGGGATACAGACATAGAGAGTCGGTAAGAGAGCACGAGGGGACAACCATGTACGCATCAAAATCAGACTTGTAATCCAAGTGCAAGTTGCGAATCCAAAAATCCATCCATCGGCTGCAGCAAGCATCCTTTCTGTCGACTTCTTCTTGTGCTTATTCTGCTTCTTCTGCGTCTACTTCATCTTCTGCCAGCAAAACTTAAGCAAAGGCTGGAACAGAAATGCACCCGCTCGCTCGGCTGATGTCACGTAGAATAGACATACAGACATGCAAGTGACAGACAGATGGAGAGACACTGTGACACGACACATTGACTGACAGCTGCAGGGTCGAATGGGAGGTACTGGGCATGAATGGCAAGGATTGTGCAAGAAATGCTGTGTGTCCTGGTCTGTTAGTGTCTGCAAACAAACCGAAGGACAAAAGCAAATGATGGACACAGGGTGGGATAAAATGGGTTGAGGTGAGACTTGGGTGCCCCAAAAGATGTGAGACTTGGTCAACAGAGTTCACTTTCTTAACTGAACCAAATTGAAAATTTTACAATTAAGTTTCTCCTAAAATGCGATATTAGAACAAAATCTCTTTTTTTGGCCACTAGAGAAATGCGATGTTCGCTAAATAACAAATAATTTAAGAATGAAAATATCCCAGCAAGATTAATATAGAATACATTTTAAAATTTAGAAGGGATAAAACACAAAAAGTGAAATCATATTGAATTTTAGTAACTTTATAAACCATTTTATTCTATTTTATGTGGCAAGTAAGAGTTCCAATTCGACAATGCCAGAAACATTTCAAATCCCACACCCGGTGCTGCTTGTCAATGTCAACATCAACGTCAGTCAGCTTGGACCAGACATTTTACGGGCATTTTGATATATAATTCCAACCATATTTTCATTATAAAATTAAAATAAGGATGAAATAAAACATAGATGGAGACAGGGATGGAACAAGAGGATGATGACGAGGACGTGGATGTTGACGAAGACGTGAGAGTATGAGCAACTGCAATTAGAATTAAAGCTCTTCAAGGCATCCATATTTGGATGCGACTTACGAGACTTATGCTAAATAACTTTTGGTAAAAAAGGGAAAATAACAATAACTGATAATTGTATTGACGAGTCGGCTACGTTTATTTTTGGCTCTGACTTAATTGACATTTTAGCGTTGGCGTCAGTCACACATTATTCGCAATAAACTGTTCGTTTTATTGGTCAGCTGAGGCAAGAGGCGATATTGTGGATGTCGCGCGATCGTAAATTCCGAGCTGTTACATCGTAAATGTTTGGGTTATCTTTGCATATGCATATTGCATATACATACACCAAAAGTTTTCAAGATGTCGGTTCGCACCAATTAGCGCTCTATCGCGATGAATAGACACAGCGTTTATTTGAGAATAATGAGAACTATGCAATTTTCTCTTCTCACATTAATCAGACTTATGTATGCGCAGGATGAAATTATACAGTTAACTTGTTCCATCTGTTCCTCTTTTCTTCTTGTTCAGTGTATCGTTTAGTCATATCTGGGAACTTGTTTTGCAACTGCGCCTTGTATTTACATAATGTGGACTCGTTAAGGGGACCTAAAAAAGAAACCAAAGATATATTATTACCCAAGTGTTATGGCCGTTGACAGGTGCCATCATCTTCGAGAGCTTATCATCAATGTCAATTAACATAAACATCTAAAAATAACTGCACAAATTTTTATTGAAAGAATATTTTTGGTTTTAAAATCGTTATTCCTCCAAAAATGATATGGTCGAACCGATGTCGTCTTTTTTATCGTCTGGCTTATTCACAATCTGGTGTGTGATTGGAAATACAATCACTTTGGGCTGTTCGTAGATGTGCAAATTTTCATAATGGAATCCGTTAGCTATAACCACAAATGTATCATCTGCCTTAAACGATCTGGAAATGGGTGACAAGTCGACGTTATGGCAATTGATGAAGAAAAGCTTACAATTGATAGAAGCCACCAGTTCATACGAATCCTCAAGAGTCTCATCCCAAATGCAAGATGACACGTATGGAACTTTGTCCCTTTTATAGATTTCAATAGCTTGCATGGTGGAGCTAAAGGTGTGCATGGTAATGGCCCCAGTGGGACCATCGGTTACGCCAAGTCCAAGCACATCATGTGTGCAATCGCACACTAAAACAGGCGAAGCCATCGGAGGAACTACCTCGTTTTCTTCAGCCACTATAGTATTCACATTTAACTCCTTCAATCGCTGTAACATTCTCAAATAACTCGGATGCTCGGACACAGCATCTGTCAGAGTCCGCATTTGAGCAATTACACGTTGCTCAAACTCTTTCCTTATTCCCTCCTCTACAAGAACAGTAGCCACTGCTGTCGCATTAAATGGATCATGCAGGGAATCAATTAAGATCCGCAGAGCACTATTGATGTCGCCTGCTTTATACAATATCATTAATTGTGGCGAGTAAGTCCTAGAGTCCTGGCTTTCGTTTTGGCAATGCTTTTTATACGGTTGATAATTTGCTATTCCATCAGCTGACTGTCCCGACATACTATCCTCTGCCTCTTCCATTTGATGCAATGCTTCGCAGTCCAGATTATATATCATTTCGGATGTTATGCGCATTGCAGTCTGTGATAAATGCGAAGTGTCTGAGTCTACCGTTTGTGGTTCAAACGAAGGAATTGATATCGCGGCTGTGCTTGCGTACGGATCAACCATCATATCTGTGTTTGACTCATCCATAACTGCAATGTTATAAATTTGTAATGGTCTTTTCAAATTAGTATAAATTCTTATTTTTGTAACGTATCTCCAGCATAGAAAACTGGAATGACAAGATATTGATAAATAATTTGATTTATACTCAAAAATGAATTGACCAATCAAATTAAACTTCGCAAAATAGTATAGAGTATATGATATCTCTAGCTAGAATAGTCTTTGAGAAAAACACTTTTATTTAAATTGCGGGGGCGGAACGTGGCTTGTCAAAAATTTTAAAACAAACTTGATCATTTTACATACTACACGAGTTTATACATATACCAAATACGGTGGCTCTATTTTTTACGCGTTCATACTGACGGACGGACAGACAGACACCGCTAGATCGACTCGACAGTTTATGCTGACCTAAAATATATATACAGTGAAACCTCGATATAACGAATCTGAGGGGGATCGCAAAATTATTCGTTATATCTATTGATTCGCTATAGGTACTGAAATGTAAAACCTTAGTATAACGAAATTTAAAGAAATCTGAAAAAAAATTCGTTATAAACATTGTTTCCACCAAAATAATGCTAAATTGCACTGAAAGGGGGTAAATATTGGATTTCGTTGTATAGAGGTATTCGAAAAATTTCTTCGCTACATAGAGGCTTTTAAGAAATTCTCAGAGGCTCTTAAGAGGCTCAGAAATTCGTTATACCTATAGTGTTTTTTTGTATGAAAAACTTCGTAAAAACGAGGTTTTTTCAAGGGACTTAACAAAAAATTCGTTATATTGGGTTTTTCGTTATAACGAAGTTCGTTATATCGAGGTTTCACTGTACTTTGTGTGCCTTTTACTAACATTTTGTAGATTTTAATATACTGTAATATAACCTTTCATCCTTTGGGTGTATTGTACTATATAATGAGTATTGAACATTAAATTATGATCTAACCGCTCCAAAGGAATATCGTTAGAATAATTAATTAGGTATAGGGCAGGGCAGGGTAGCTTAATATATTTAAAGTTAGATTTATGTACGCAGGTCTAGTCTTCTATTCTTCCCTTCCCTATTTAGTTTTGTACAACCAAGCGCTTCAGCGTTTGGCCTTATATGCATCTTTTGAACAATAATATACATATTCCTGAACCAAAACTTCAGTGATCTAGATACATAAATTGTATCTCATCTTAAGCTACCTAATTTGTTTACTTGACACTGGACGGAGGCAACATCACAATAAACATATGTACATATGTATCTATGTACCTACATTTTATTATGTTAGTTATGATTATGTTAATTGGTCGGGATATTAATCCTATGTATTAATAACGCGCACTCTGCAGCGAAATATGCATGCGCTCTATTTATACCCTTGCAGAGGGTATTATAAAATTGGTCAGATGTTTGTATATATTCTTGATCAGCATAAGAAGGTGAGTCGATATAGCCATGTCCGTCTGTCCGTCAATGCGTATGCGTTTTACTCAGCCATCTTAAGAGCTATCGTGATGAAATTTTTGGGGTTTTTTATTACCCGGGTAAGATAAAGTATGAAAATCATCGGGATCGGACTATATCATATTGCTCTAGAACAAACATTTTTGCAAAAATTGTAATATCCCCCATGAAATTTACCGATATGATAGTTTTGGATATAAAACCCCAGATCCCAAAATTTGATCTGATCGGATAAATAGAACACAAGTTACATTCAAAATAAATAGTTTGAAAATCAATATAGTAGTTTGAAAAATATTTGAGCATTTTCGTAATACGACAACCAATGCTGTTGATGTATGAAATTTCACTTTTGTTATCGGAATAAACATAATAAAGATCTGCAAGGGTATACATAATTTTCGGCAAAGCCGAAGTTAGCTTCTTTGATATTTCTTTCTAATATCTGCGTGTTTTTGAGGCGAGGTTTCCCTAGTCTTTTTGGATTTTCTTAGGATCTGACATCGCACTACCTCGCACATTCGGACTATATAGATTTAATAGGTCAACATTTCGTCTATCCAGTGTATGTAGTGTATGTATGTATGTAGTCCTACTTTTTGGGGTCAAAAACGTCTCCTCCTCTGCGTTATAAACATCTGACCAATTTTTTAATACTCTCTGCAATAGAATGCAACGGTTTAACTCCAGGTCTTAGAGTCCTATTTTTAGCCGCACAAGGCTTAATCGATCTTAATTAATAATATATATATTATATACTATATTATAATATATACAGATACAAAAAATAGACATTAAATAAAGCTTGTTGCAACTCGATTTTTGTGTTTCATTTTTATTTTAGTTCCTTGTTTTTAATCTTTTGGTTCTGTACCCATTGTTGATTTATGTGATTGGCCACTTTTAACTTTTGTTTTTGCCGTTGTAATTGCTTTTGCTAGTTTAGTATTGTGTGTGAGTATTTGTATAAGCAGCGTTTCATAATCGGCTTTCTATATTAATTTAAATTTTATTTTCGACATTTTATTATAATTACTGTTGGTATATGTAAATGGTCATTGTTAGCAGCATAATCGTTAGGTCTATTTTTTTTGCTTTTGTCATTAGCTGTGTTGTTGCATTTACTGCAGTTGATGCTGATAAATACATAACTATTTGTCCACAAACATGCATAGTACATACAAACGTACATGCACAGGACATGACCCTCATTTAGGGAATTTTAGGGAATTGCGTGTTTGTAAAAAAGATATAGTCGTATTGTTCGGAAGCGTGTTTTCCCGAAAAGTACGACGAGTAAAGCTGTTAAGCTATAACATAATAATAATTCATAGCTATAAATATCTGCCTGGATCAAAGCAAACTCCTCCTAGGCCTTTAAAGATATGGTGCTAAAATTCATAAACTGGCAAGGGTATACAATCTTCGGCACACCCAAGGTATTTGTCATATTATTGCTCGTACATAGTTATTGCTAAACCTTCCCAGAAATTCCCCAAAACTCCAAACACCAGAAATATATTTGCGGTTTTGTTTGTTTATACCACACACCGGTGGGGCTGGTATATTAAACTCATAAAAATGTATGTATCAGGCGTGTTCCACGACAAAAAGCATCAGGAGCTTAGTTGATCTAGCCATGCCTGTCTGCTGTCTGTCTGAATGAACACCTACATATCAGAGACTGATATTTGTTCGACTTTGTTTTAGTCCGGCCAACGATTCTTGGAAAAGGTGGTGAAATTTTGATAATGGTTAATTTGGTGCATGGTATAACGAAGTCTGGGCAATGACGTACATACTTCACTTTATTTATTTATTTATTTTGTTTTTGCTGTAGCATTTGTGCTCTTTGTTTTAAGCCCAAATTGGGCCATCAAGAGAAAAAAAAAAAAAAATTATAATATTTTGTCTAAATATTTATAATATTTTAATGCTAATTTCTGCAAATCCAAATGAATTTAGTTGGTGATTCTATTATTGTTTTTGTTGGAATTGGCTAAGCACATTGCACTTGCATTTTGCCATTTTGGTTTCTGTTGGTGATATTTTAATTTTACTGTCACATTTAATCATAAATTCCGCGATTACAAATAATACACAAAGTCTAGGGTAACTAACCACAAATACAAAATGAAGTAATACAGCGCGCTGACTACGGCATTCGAAGCTTCAAATGAAATTTGTAGAGGCGAACGAAGGCGTGGCAAAAATGTGTAATAAACTTCATCACCGCAGCTACTAGAGGTGTCTGCGTGCCAAAATTGGTGGCTCTCCGGAGATCTATGTATGTGTTAATATGAAAGGAAGGACTGACGGACATGGCTAGATCGACTCGTCTGTTGATGCTGATCAAGACTATATACACTTTCTTACATAGCATAGTGCCGCCAACTTTATCAGGGGTGTCACAGAAATCGATGACGATGATGCCATTGATATATATGTACATACATAAATTGTCGTTTGACGGTTTTAAAATCTCGTTGCTTTTTGCTCCAATATATGAATAATATTGCGCTTCTATGAATATATGAATGGAATAAAGTTTGATTCTTTTTGAACCGAATTGCAAATTAAAATTATTGTTTCACGAAATCGCCATTAAAAAATATATTTCGTTTTTGCACAAAGCGCCCCACCAACCAGACGAAGTAAGTCGATAGAAAAAATTAACTAAGTGGGCAACTGTGTACTAATATTGGCCCGCCAAAAAAAGAAGCATCAACACCTTTAATTACACAGTAACAAATTATTCTCGCCACCTCTCTATTCTTTTCGAAGACCCCATAAATAAGCGTAAGTATTTAGATAATATACAGTAAGTAGTCTTTGCTTTAAAATGGAATTAAATTTGTTTATATTGTTTTTTATTTGCAATGTGTCCTAAATGGTCTATTAGCAAATATTATCAAGGGTAATCATGAAATGGGGTTGATTGCAACCCCAGTCCGTCTCTGCTCTAAACGGTAGGTCAAGTGGGTGACATCTTTCCAAACGTCTTTCTGCATGCTGTTGTCCTGCCTGGAGAGGTACCGAATGCCGTATGACATTCCGGATCTCGATTTTCTAATTTAACTTAATTTAATATAACCAATCGGGTTGTCAAGTCAACGACTAAATTGCGCGGCATTGACATTTTAAAAATTTCGAGTTTGTAATATAATAATTATTCGTTCACAAAATTCGCAAATTTTTTCTTGATTTTCCGGAACATACTTTATTAAATTTGCAAAAACGAATAAAAACGATAAAGCTAAAAACAATCTTATTGCGCTACCCTATTGTCGTCAGAAATTTGCGCTATCGGTAATCGTTTCTGTTAATTTGCCAATCGATACCAGTGATTCCAAAAACAGTTCAAAAAATTAAATGTTGAAATCTGTGACACCAACTGCCTCAAAATCCAAAGATTTCTGTGACACCCCTAATTACTTGTTTTTCAAGATATTAAGGAAATCACAAATGAATAAGGCTTAGTCCTTGCGTCCCACAATATATTTTCCGAGTTTTTCTTAAACATGGTTTTAGAATTTACGTGCTAAATCCAAAAAGGTCTGGTCGAACCAATGTGGCAACGAACTGTTTATATGTACATTGTACATATGTACATACATGCATATGTCGTTTTTGAGAACACAGTTTTCAAGCCTACAGTGATGGGGCACATAAAATTGAATTAAAATTAAAATATATGGCACAAAGACAAGGAACAAATATTTTAAAATTTATTTTCGTACATCTCTATATGCATCAGCGCACATTTACACACACGCGCACATTCACTTAAACACTCGCAAATTATAAATTAAAAAAATTAATAAAAACCATTCGGTTTGTTCAGAGCAACTCGCTTTCAATTAATGCAAAATGTCCTAAAATAAACGCATTTCTCACTGATTGGTGTGGATTGTCAGGTCACCAGGCTCGACCTCCGATGACAGCGGCGAGTAAATTGAAATGAGTTCAGAACGTGATCTCTCGTCTCAGTATGCCAGGGGTGTGTGATTTCCCTTATTTTGATACAATTTACCCTAGCAGGTTAAATAATTTGGTCAAACATTTAAACGACAGTTCGTTAACATTTAAAATTATTTTAATAATTCTTGTTTTTAGCAAAATAATGAATTTCATTGATTGTAAGTACGACATACAATTTACATTAAGTACTATGCCTGCATTAAGTACTATTCTACTAAAGTTAGAATAATTAGTTTTATTTAGGATACTCCAAAATCTGAATCTTGCTTTCAAACATAAGCAGTGCAAGGGTACATCAAGTTCGGCGCGTTTTTTATATGTTTACCTTTTAAAATACTATCATATACATATATTATATATACATATGTATGTGTGCATGTATATAACATATACAGTGAATCTCGGTTAACAAACGCCCCGGATAACGAATAAGTTTCGCTAATCGAACAAAGTTTCCATTAAGGCCAGTATAAAAGGTAGAAACCTCAATTGCACGTACAATTTCTGTCTGTGTTAAGCAACCAAACAGGGAAAATCACGAATGTACCTTACCATTTTAAAAACATGTAATATTTCATATTTCAACCTGAAACTCATAAATACATTTTACATTGATTTATATGAGAAAAGTGGTTCCGCCGAACGGACAAGATGCTGTAACAAATGGAGTTAGTTATCTGAGAGTCCACTGTAAATGCATACATATTGTAGGTACATGTTCATGGGTATAAAAAAAGCCATTAACAAGCGCAGGATTGGTTTTTGCCGCTGAATTTTTGAAGTTTTCCAGTTGTCACAGTGAATTTAAACTTTTGTATAGTAACCGGGATTAAAAATGACTATACATTTTGGAAAAAAAATGTATCCATGACATCGGAAACGTGTGCACATTTATGACTCGTTAAAGGCCTATATATGAAATTTGCCTGAAAGTTGAAATAAGTTGTTGCTGTAATACCATAATTTATAAAATTTAATGTATTACCATAATTTATATCTCTTACTATCTTCGTTCTTGTAAGGCGGCGACGAGGTTTTCCCTTTTTATAATTTTCTTAAATACAATGTTTAAATTTAAAAGATATTTTGTTTATTTTTGTAGATTTGGATTAAATACTCAAAACTTGTTAAATATTTTTTAAGAAGATGGTGTAGGCTAAGAAAAAATGTTTGGCGTTTCGCCTGATTGGCCTCACTAAAGATGTTCAAGTGGCAAAAACAATAATTCGATTTTCTGACAAACGGCATTTTTCAAGTCGGGGAAATCTCTTTACCGATCTATTTTAAATTTTTCACACGTACATGAGCAGGTCGTGGACGAAGCGTTTTTATACCCTTGCAAAAAGGGGATATTAATTTTGGTCAGAAGTGTGCAACGCGTAGACGGACGCATCTCAGACCATATAAAGTATTTATATTCCACATCAGCATGAAGAGACGAGTTCATATAGCCATGTCCGTCTGTCCGTTCGTCTGGCCGTCCCTCTCGATCAACGCATACTCATCCTAGATCGTAAGAACTACAGAGTTGAACGGGTGGGTTTCCCTCGGGTGGGGTTCCCCCGGGCCCGCAGTTTTCAGAAGGGCCCGCGATACTTCACAGTCGAAAATAGCAGATTTATTTGAAGGAAGTAGGGGGCCCGAACATGGTTACCCCCGGGCCCTGATTTTCTCTCTGCGGCCCTGTATATGTATGTACATATGTATGTACATATATACATGACTGTACCAAATTTGATCAAGATCGGGTGACTATATCATATAGCTCCCATAGGAACAATCCGTGGTAAACAGTGACTTGATCAATATCTTCTTTATTTTCTATGCTAAGATTGTAGGCCGTTCTTTTGCAAATATTACACTTTTTAGATAAAACATTTTTCTACTTTGACGGCTATAGTTAAGGAAAGAGTTACCAAAAAACTTGCAAGGGGATACAAACTTTGACGCGGTAGAAGTTAACGCCGGCACTCTGGTTTTTTTATATGTATTTTGTTTTTATATATTTAATGAAGCAAGTCGTCTCGCCGACTTACGTATTACAAAATGTTCGCATTTACTAAGGAAATAAGTATGTGTACCAAATATGATGTCTCTAGCTAAAATAGTCTTTAAGAAAAACACGTTTCTAAATTTGCGGGGGCTTCCGCTGTGGGCGTGGCAAAATTTTGAAATAAACTTGAACACTTTACATAGTACACGTAGTTTCGTGCGTGCCATCAGATTTGGTGGCTTTATCTCTTATATATATTTGAACTCTTAAACCCTGTTGAAAAAAAAAAAAAAAAATTTAAAAAAAACGCTTTCTCATTACCAGCAGAAATCTTTTAGCTCTTAAAAGCAATTTTATTTTTTATGTCTAGATGATCCTGTAATTCAGCATCGTGTTCACCGCAAACCCAGAGTTTTTCATAGAATGTAATGTACAGGAATTTCAGTTATTTTAAAATTCAACTGATTTCGATTATTTAGTATTTTTGTGTTGTTATCGAGATTTACTAAAGTGGTGAGTATCGAAATTTAGGAACCAGCTGAATAAAAGAATGAACTAAGTGGCAACGCCACACAGCTGATCGGCTTGTTTCGCATTGCTTTACAATATTTTTCTACAAATGGAGTTTGGATAAAACCATAAGAAAAATAAGGCCAAAGAGACTTATTGGACAGCGTGGTTTTTGGAAAAGTGTTCTTTCTTTCCTCCACGTGAATTCCAACTGATCGGACGTATTTGTCCAAAGAGTTAAATAACCCAATTGGGGAGTGCATCATAACCCCTACGCGTGTGCGAAAATACAAATTATATGCGTGTGTGTGTGTTCTAGAGATTGATGTAAGTTAATTTCATTACAATAATTCTTGAATTATTGTACATTTAACTTATGCATTTTCTCTTTAACAGCATCGGAAATAGTTTCCATAAAGCATTGGCAATTTTTCTAAAAGATTCGCCTTGCTTGAAATTTCTTTGAGACACCTGTCTTCGGCAGACTTGCCCCCAGCAGTTTCAAAATTTTGTGAGTGAACTGTTTGCGTCAGTCAACGGCTTGAACCGACGATCAATTGTGGAAATCCGAGAGTTAAATATATTTAACTTTTGCCTCGGATTGTATTAAGGGTAAATAAAAGAAAATTACCAAAATAGCTTTTGTCTTATACAGTGTTATTATAGATACGGCATTAGCGAAGCAAAGTGAAATTTCGAATGTTGGGACATGTATAATTGTCAACATCGCATTTTCGCTTATCCTGCCTCACATGTAATCCAGACCATACCAGCAGAACACGTGTAGGATTCTAAAAATAGAAGGATGTACGAAAACCTAACCTTTTTCCCAATTGTAACCTAACCTCAAGCCTGGAAGATGAACAGTAGAAGGAAGTATTAAATCTAACCTTCCTACGAACAAAACCTAACCTCACTCAACATGTCATGTAGATGAGAAGAGCATTTTGGAATTATTTTCGAGTATAACCAAGGCGTTTAATTTTCCGAAGGAGATTTTTTATTCGTCTTCGATACGGACGAAATAATCAGGATTAAGT
This sequence comes from Drosophila paulistorum, assembly GCA_018152135.1. Classification (NCBI taxonomy): domain Eukaryota; kingdom Metazoa; phylum Arthropoda; class Insecta; order Diptera; family Drosophilidae; genus Drosophila; species Drosophila paulistorum. Next base: position 2,626,324 of record JAECXG010000823.1, read on the forward strand.
GAAATGAGTCAACATAAGGCTCCTCAGTAGTTCAGAATCAATTTTAAGTTAAGTTTACATTGAATTTCCTTTTTTTTTGTTTGTTGGCTAAATGGTTCAATTTTAAAGGAAATGGAATTCAATGCCAGTGTATATTTTCGTTAGTTAATAATTTTAATTTTTCAGAGTTGAGTATGCATGTAAATTCACAATGTATGATGCTTTAGCTCTATTTGGAATATGTAAACCTTCCTATTTTCAACAGCGACAACAACACAACGAAAGATCTTTCTGCGTGGGAAAAATTAACAAGCTGTAAGTGTATCAAAAACCAATTTTCCCTATATTTTTATAAAATTTATCTGTTGAAATGAATTAGTTTGGAAGAGCATTAGCATTTAATACTTTGTCAATGGACATATATAAAGCGAAATATTTTTAGAGAATGAATTTTGTGAGGATATTAGTGTAATCACGCCACATAAATGTATATTTTTTTTCTCTTTTATTTTTTTTAAACTAATGTGAGAAGTGTAATTACAGTAAAGTTAGGAAATCATGAATTTTAAATAGTAAAGTAATTATTAGTAATAAGAAACAACATGCAACATTTGCAACCTTTATAATCGGATTTGTACCGAGATTCAGCTACTTAGCTAAACATGTTTTGAAAATGAAGAATTTTTGTAGATCAAATTGATCGAACCTATCGCACGATGATGCTAATTATTTTGAAATGTTTGAATAAATATTAAGTTCATTATGAATTATTAATTTCTTTAGTTCCTTAATTTCTTTAGCTAGTCCTAGCTTTCGTTATGGGAGTCTGCGATAACTTTCGCTTGCAGGCTCATGGTAGGGTGGGTACAGACGCGGAGCGCAATTATCATCTATAGCGCCTGCAAGAAGTGATGTCCGAAACTCTTTTGTATTCTTCTCTAATAAAAACCCAGGCAAGGGATTCGGTTAATATGAATAGCCGACATACATAAAATACGCTGTGAAAATACTAGCTATGACGTTCACAAAGAACCTCCCCACAGGCTGTTTTTGCTAGTTGTTTATGAATCCCATTGAGCAGTCATATGCATACTAAACATCTTTTCTAAAGTCTATCACACGCGTTCTCAATATAATCGAAGTGGTTCGGGTAACTCTAGTTCGAAATCGAGGTGAAGTCCTGGTAGAACAGCGGGAGTACGTTTATCCGTTCTGCCTCCATCTTATTGAGCAAAAGGATCGCAGTGTCACTAGCCTTTGTGTTTTGCTGTCCTATGTCGACAGTTACAGGGTGCAAAACAGGAGTGTTAGACTGCTCCTTTATTTTATTGATCTATATGTGTAGTTCTCTTTAGCTAATACATATAGAAGGCGGGATGTCCCAATTTTTTTGAGATTTTGTCGTCATGTGTCAGGTTTTATTACATATTTGGCGCCCAACGTGGGGCCATAACGAAAGGTCCTAGAATGGTGAGGCTAAAAAAACGTGGTCTTACTCTTTAGGGCAAGAGTTGGTCCCATGGACGAGAGGTTGACTTTGCGTAAAGTGGGTCGAATAACATCAGACCATATTGAACCTTCGTCAGAAAAGACCGAATGTCTCATTGATTTTCTTTTTTTCCTCTTTTTTTTTTTTTGCTCTCTACCGAATGAGGGATATTTAGCTTGGAATTCGTCTTGTAGCCAGACTACAATAGCGACCACTAAAACACTCCTTAGGACGTAGATGGTAATCTCTTTCCATTTTATTTTTGTGTAAAGTTTGAATGTTATAGAGGCGGTCTCTACGCAACTAAATGGAAATCGTATGGTAGTAATTCTACCATAGCGACCTCTAGTAGTAGGATTGGCTAAGTAAACTTCGTCTTTTCGCATAATTTCTGTTACTCTAATACTGGCATTAGCGAATTAAATCTAGCTTGGAATTCGTAACGTAGTGTGTTTACGTCTACGACCACTAGAGCGCTAAACCAATAGTTTGGAGGATCTTTTTGTTCCTTTCTATTTCTCTCTCTTTTCTCCTTTTCTGTTATGTATTTGCTATAAGATTCGATCAACGGATTGGATTTTTGGAATTCTTTATAATAGCGAAGCAGCTATAAAGACCAATCAATTCAGGGTTGAATTCATATTGGCATTGCATAAAAGGAAAAATAAACAACCAATTTTTTTTCTCTTTCGAAAGCACCAGGTGCAAATGGAATCTTATAACTTAAATAGTGCAGTCATAAACTATGCTAGGAAATTCAGGTTTTTGGATAAGCTAAATCCTGACCAGTTAAAAAAGTGATGCATCTAAAATTATTCGCCAGTAGCAACCCAGTGTATTCTTTAATCTTTTTCTTTCATTTTCGTAAATATTGATTTGGGATATATTAGAGTATATAGGACTCATTATTAGAAAAAAAAGCTAGTGACTTCAAATTCACATTAAGGGAACGATATGATTTAAGATAAAATACCAATTAAAATTTAATCACGATATATTATTAAAATATTAAAATTAATAAGATAGTTGTCAAAATGGTTCTCACTAGGAGTGAAGAAAACTTAGCTCATGAGATCTCAGATGCGTTATGCTCAATTTGTCAGAAAGCAGTATGGGCCACGCAAGAGTTGGTGGTGAAAACTTCATGCCATCATCTATTTCATAAAAATTGTATATCAGAATGGATTGATCAGTTTAATGTATGTCAAGTTTGTAATGCGTCGATACGTAGAGCAGATTTAGAAGTGCAAAACGTGCCATTTGCAGAGATAGAATCCGAACGTCCTGTAAACATAGGTGCAATCACAACAGGAGCGGTGCCGAAAGGCCCAAATACACGCTCTCGTAGAAATTTTAGTGGGGGTGAACAAGCTAATCAAGCAACTGCAAATATAGAGATGTCTGCAGGACACCGACCCACAACGATAAGAAAACAACGGGGAAGACCTCCAGGAAATGGGTCTAATATACCTCGTAGAAGCTTAGACGCTTGTAGAAGACCAGCGCGAGCATCGGTAGAAATTGATTATGACAGAATTTGCAATCAAATAGAGTCTATAATAGACCGAAGAATAGGACAAATGGGAATTACAGAGCAACATGTAAATGCGTCAGCGCAAAACCAAAGTATTCCTAGGAGTTCATCTTCAGTCAGACCAAGCAGAACAGGTCATAACCCAGATAAAATTACACAGCTAATTCATAGTTGGAATGTAAAATTTGACGGTTCGTCAAAAGGAGTTACGGTCGAAGAGTTTCTTTATCGTATCAAAACGTTAACTGAGGATTGCTTAGACCAAGATTTTGATGCAGTATGCAAAAATTTGCATATTCTTTTAGTAGGCAAAGCGAAAGAGTGGTATTGGAGATACCGTAGAGATGTAGTAAACTTAGAGTGGTCAGGATTTTGTGCAGCCATGAAATATCAATATAAAGATTACAGAAGTGATGTAGATATACTAGAAGATATTCGTGGGCGTAAACAAAAGGTAGGAGAAACCTTTGAAAACTTTTACGATGAGATTATGACTCAGATGTCACGTATGTCGAAAAGCATAGACGAAGAACAACTTATTCAGTTGCTCACACGTAATTTATTGCCAGACATTCGTCATGAATTGTTGTATATACCTATTCTCTCTATACCTCATCTTCGAAAGCTAGTGCAAATGCGAGAAAATTTATTAGGTGATGTAGTCTCTAAGAGAGCGAATAAAACTTCAGCCAATTTTCAGTATGCTAAACGCAACATTGCGGAAGTAGAAGAGCCAGAAAGGTTTGCACACTCCGAAAAGATGGATTTAAATGTGTACAATGTTGAAGCAGTACAAGCTCCGGTTAAAGTATTTCGGTGTTGGAATTGTGATGCAGAGGGACATGGCTGGGACAACTGCTTAGAGCCTCGCACTATATTTTGTTACGGTTGTGGCTCGAAAAACGTATATAAGCCCCAATGTAAAAATTGTATCGCCAAGAAAGCGGAAAACTTAGTGAAGGGTCCATCTGTGAAAGCTCGGATGGCCCCGAAAAATCTTTAATTGAAATATTACCTGATTTACCGGCTAGCTCAGAACCAATAGAGCAAGCAAACCAAATACCAGACTTACTCTTTAACTGTTACGATAAGACGCAAGTTATATCGTCAGTGAAACCCTATCAAGAACGTTTGAGAAATTATCTCAAAGTGCGTAGTAGAATTTTTGGAAGCAACCCAATTTTAACTCGGTCACGACCAAAGAGATCTACTATGCGATTGCGAACTTTTTGGAAAGCAGTTCGACAAACTAAGCGTTTACTTATTTCGTCAATGATTCATGAAAAGTCGGATGGAAGATTGTATGCGGAAGTATCATTTTTAAGTTTTCGCGAACAAGGTCTTTTAGATACCGGCGCCAACATAAGTTGCGTGGGTTCGACTTTGGCTTCAGAAGATTGGTCAAAGTATCCAAAGTTTCGTCGTATTTCTTCCCAAGTTAAAACAGCTGATGGACAAGGTCAACCAGTCATCGGTTTCATTACGCTAGATATTACCTATAACAATAAAACCAGACCGATAAAGTTATTCATCATACCATCCATTCAGAAAAGGATGATATTGGGAATAGATTTTTGGAAAGCGTTTCAATTAGCGCCAGGTTTTATATCAGCTTTAGATTACGAAAGCGAATTCAGAATCCAGATAGTAAAGAGGAACAATCATACCCATTATCTGACTGTCAAAAGAGACGACTTCAAGCCATTATTGCAATATTTCCGTCATTTGAAAAGACAGGGCTTGGGCGAACTACGTTGATTAAGCATCATATAGATGTTGGATCGGTAAAACCGATTAAGCAAAGGTTTTACCCCGTATCCCCAGCAGTGGAAAAATTAATGTATAGCGAAGTTGATCGAATGATAGAGTTAGGAGTTATAGAGTTATCAAATAGTCCGTGGAGTTCTCCGATGAGATTAGTAGTTAAACCTGAGAAAGTGAGATTATGTCTAGATGCTAGAAAGATAAATGCGTGTACGACAAAGGATGCATATCCGTTACCATGTATTGATGGGATATTCGCACGGCTTCCTCGTGCCGAAATCATTACTAAAATCGATCTTAAAGATGCGTATTGGCAAGTGGAATTATCAGAAGAATCTCGTGGAATCACAGCATTTACTATTCCAGGAAGGCCTTTGTACCAATTTCGAGTAATGCCATTCGGATTGTGCAATGCTCCGCAAACTATGTGCAGGTTAATGGACGAAGTTATTCCAGCGGATTTAAAGTATTGTTGTTTTGGATATCTTGATGATTTATGTGTAGTAACAGCTGATTTTGATTCACATATATCGGTATTAACGAGATTAGCGGATCAATTTCGTAAAGCGAATCTAATGTTAAATCTCAAGAAAAGTCAGTTTTGTGTGACCGAAGTTAAATATTTAGGGTACATAATTGGCAGAGGCGGAATTTCAACCGATCCGAGCAAGATTGAATCGATTTTGCAATGGCCTATACCAAAGTCCCTTAAGCAAACGCGTGGATTCTTAGGATTAGCAGGATGGTATCGAAGATTCATCGCAAACTTTTCAGAAATTGCAGCGCCGATTACAGATTTGCTAGGAAAGAAAACGAAGTTTGAATGGACAGATAGTGCGCAGAAAGCTTTTGATGAGCTCAAAAGACAACTGACGACTGCTCCAGTTTTGCAAAACCCAGATTTTAGTAAAAAGTTTTATCTTCAATGTGATGCAAGCGATGTTGGTGTTGGTGCAGTTTTAGTGCAATTGGATTTGGAAGGCGAAGAAAAACCTATAGCCTATATGTCCAAAAAGTTAAACGCGGCACAAAGAAATTACAGTGTCACGGAACGTGAATGCTTAGCCGTAGTTTGGGGTGTAGAACGCTATCGTTGTTATCTAGAACTTCAAGATTTTGAGATTGTTACAGATCATGCCAGTCTATCTTGGTTGATGAAGCAGTACAATCTCAAAGGGCGTCTTGCGAGATGGGCTATGCAATTGCAAGGTTATAAATTTGAGATAAGTCATAGGAAAGGACGAGAACATATAGTACCAGATGCATTGTCGCGTATGTACTCCGAAGAAATCGCGCAATTAGACTCATCTGGGCCAGAAATTGATTTATCTTCAGACTGTTTTAAGGATGAAGAGTATCAAAAACTAAAGGAGAAAGTACTACAAAATGTGCAGTCATACCCTGATGTCAAAGTCATGGATAACTTGGTGTATATTAAGACTGAACATGATGATGGTACCGAGGAGTGTGAAAAGAAAATGTGGAAATTGTGGGTGCCGCAAAGAATGACCGCAGAAGTCATATCACGTGCGCATGATTCCACTATTACAGCTCATGGAGGCATGGTAAAAACCGTGGAACTAATAAAAAGACATTTATATTGGCCAGGGATGGTTTCCGAGATTCGAGAATATGTGCGTAATTGTGAGGTATGCAAGTGTACTAAACCTCCTAATAGGACATTAAAACCACCCATGGGTAAACAGGCAGTGTCTGAACGACCGTTTCAACGTTTGTACATCGACCTCTTAGGACCATATCCAAGGAGTAGAAAAGGAAACATAGGTTTACTTATCGTGTTAGATCATTTGACCAAATTTCAATGGCTTTGTCCAGTGAAAAATTTCACGACAAAACCAATTATTGAGTTTCTTCAAAGTCAGATTTTTCTATCCTATGGAGTGCCAGAAATTTTAGTAAGTGATAATGGAGTGCAGTTTAAATCAAACGAATTTAAGTCATTTTTAACTACGTTTGGAGTTCAGCATACTTATACAGCTGCATATTCCCCTCAATCAAATGCTTCAGAGAGAGTGAATCGCTCGATCGTGTCCGCTATTCGTTCGTATTTAAAATCTGATCAAACAGAGTGGGATACCCATATCCAAGAAATAAGTTGTGCCTTAAGAAATAGTTATCATCAAAGTTTAAAGATATCTCCATACCATGCTGTATATGGATTAGATATGATAACACATGCAAGTCAATATAAACTGCTAAGAAATTTAACAATGTTAGATGAACCAGTAGTACAGCTCGATCGAGATGATCAGCTTAAATTATTACGATCAAAGTTACGTGAGAACTTGAAAAATGCATATGAACAACAAGCCCAGCAATATAATTTAAGAACCAGGCCTATCTGTTTCAAAGTTGGTCAGGAAGTTTTTAGAAGGAATTTTGTTCAGAGCAATTTTAGTAAAGGAATTAATGCGAAACTTTGCCCGGCGTTTCTTAAAGCTCGTGTTCGAGAAAAACAAGGGAATTCATACTATATTCTAGAAGATTTACAAGGGAAATTAGTAGGAACTTTCCATGCGAAGGATATTCGTCAATAATTATTGTAATATCACAGACTTTCACATTTCTGTTGAATTCGTGACGTTGAATAAACTACGAATTAAACAGTGGTGTAATGTACAGGAATTTCAGTTATTTTAAAATTCAACTGATTTCGATTATTTAGTATTTTTGTGTTGTTATCGAGATTTACTAAAGTGGTGAGTATCGAAATTTAGGAACCAGCTGAATAAAAGAATGAACTAAGTGGCAACGCCACACAGCTGATCGGCTTGTTTCGCATTGCTTTACATTATTTTTCTACAAATGGAGTTTGGATAAAACCATAAGAAAAATAAGGCCAAAGAGACTTATTGGACAGCGTGGTTTTTGGAAAAGTGTTCTTTCTTTCCTCCACGTGAATTCCAACTGATCGGACGTATTTGTCCAAAGAGTTAAATAACCCAATTGGGGAGTGCATCATAACCCCTACGCGTGTGCGAAAATACAAATTATATGCGTGTGTGTGTGTTCTAGAGATTGATGTAAGTTAATTTCATTACAATAATTCTTGAATTATTGTACATTTAACTTATGCATTTTCTCTTTAACAGCATCGGAAATAGTTTCCATCAAGCATTGGCAATTTTTCTAAAAGATTCGCCTTGCTTGAAATTTCTTTGAGACACCTGTCTTCGGCAGACTTGCCCCCAGCAGTTTCAAAATTTTGTGAGTGAACTGTTTGCGTCAGTCAACGGCTTGAACCGACGATCAATTGTGGAAATCCGAGAGTTAAATATATTTAACTTTTGCCTCGGATTGTATTAAGGGTAAATAAAAGAAAATTACCAAAATAGCTTTTGTCTTATACAGTGTTATTATAGATACGGCATTAGCGAAGCAAAGTGAAATTTCGAATGTTGGGACATGTATAATTGTCAACATCGCATTTTCGCTTATCCTGCCTCACATGTAATCCAGACCATACCAGCAGAACACGTGTAGGATTCTAAAAATAGAAGGATGTACGAAAACCTAACCTTTTTCCCAATTGTAACCTAACCTCAAGCCTGGAAGATGAACAGTAGAAGGAAGTATTAAATCTAACCTTCCTACGAACAAAACCTAACCTCACTCAACATGTCATGTAGATGAGAAGAGCATTTTGGAATTATTTTCGAGTATAACCAAGGCGTTTAATTTTCCGAAGGAGATTTTTTATTCGTCTTCGATACGGACGAAATAATCAGGATTAAGTGAAATGAGTCAACATAAGGCTCCTCAGTAGTTCAGAATCAATTTTAAGTTAAGTTTACATTGAATTTCCTTTTTTTTGTTTGTTGGCTAAATGGTTCAATTTTAAAGGAAATGGAATTCAATGCCAGTGTATATTTTCGTTAGTTAATAATTTTAATTTTTCAGAGTTGAGTATGCATGTAAATTCACAATGTATGATGCTTTAGCTCTATTTGGAATATGTAAACCTTCCTATTTTCAACAGCGACAACAACACAACGAAAGATCTTTCTGCGTGGGAAAAATTAACAAGCTGTAAGTGTATCAAAAACCAATTTTCCCTATATTTTTATAAAATTTATCTGTTGAAATGAATTAGTTTGGAAGAGCATTAGCATTTAATACTTTGTCAATGGACATATATAAAGCGAAATATTTTTAGAGAATGAATTTTGTGAGGATATTAGTGTAATCACGCCACATAAATGTATATTTTTTTTCTCTTTTATTTTTTTTTAAACTAATGTGAGAAGTGTAATTACAGTAAAGTTAGGAAATCATGAATTTTAAATAGTAAAGTAATTATTAGTAATAAGAAACAACATGCAACATTTGCAACCTTTATAATCGGATTTGTACCGAGATTCAGCTACTTAGCTAAACATGTTTTGAAAATGAAGAATTTTTGTAGATCAAATTGATCGAACCTATCGCACGATGATGCTAATTATTTTGAAATGTTTGAATAAATATTAAGTTCATTATGAATTATTAATTTCTTTAGTTCCTTAATTTCTTTAGCTAGTCCTAGCTTTCGTTATGGGAGTCTGCGATAACTTTCGCTTGCAGGCTCATGGTAGGGTGGGTACAGACGCGGAGCGCAATTATCATCTATAGCGCCTGCAAGAAGTGATGTCCGAAACTCTTTTGTATTCTTCTCTAATAAAAACCCAGGCAAGGGATTCGGTTAATATGAATAGCCGACATACATAAAATACGCTGTGAAAATACTAGCTATGACGTTCACAAAGAACCTCCCCACAGGCTGTTTTTGCTAGTTGTTTATGAATCCCATTGAGCAGTCATATGCATACTAAACATCTTTTCTAAAGTCTATCACACGCGTTCTCAATATAATCGAAGTGGTTCGGGTAACTCTAGTTCGAAATCGAGGTGAAGTCCTGGTAGAACAGCGGGAGTACGTTTATCCGTTCTGCCTCCATCTTATTGAGCAAAAGGATCGCAGTGTCACTAGCCTTTGTGTTTTGCTGTCCTATGTCGACAGTTACAGGGTGCAAAACAGGAGTGTTAGACTGCTCCTTTATTTTATTGATCTATATGTGTAGTTCTCTTTAGCTAATACATATAGAAGGCGGGATGTCCCAATTTTTTTGAGATTTTGTCGTCATGTGTCAGGTTTTATTACAAGAACCTCAGCAGATGTGCTGCCACGGATCGAAATATATTTATATATATATAGAATTCAAAATTATACCAATGATACTTTAAATGTCATGTATATAAAACAAATAGTCTCACATTATTTATTTTTTTTTTTTTTAATTTAACTGGGTTCCTCCAATTTGCAATCTATCCAACAGAGGATAATAAGCAAATACCATGACTATACATTGACATGTGAGAATATTTAAAAAGAAGTAATGTGAGGAAAGAGTTATGTGAGGAAAGTAAAGAAAATCGGGTACGCTGAAGGGTCAGTCCTCATCTAGCTCCGGAAAACACAGTCCGGCAGGTCCAATGGGTGCAGCCTCCTTAGACGGCGTGTGGCGGTGCTATTATCCATCAAGTTGATGGCCAGAGGGTTAGTGTGCCCTTTAAGCGGCACCAGATGGGCCTTGGTGATTCTGACAATTTTCTCGTGTAACCAAGGTATCTCCAGCATATCGTGTAGCTCTCTATTTGAAGTAAATAGATGGGCATCGACAGGATTCTTAAAGTCTTATTTTGGAAAGTTTGTATGATGTTCACGTTTGAACGGCTGGCAGAGCCCCAAATAGGAACACCCCAGGTCCGCATTGGCTTTAGAATGGTTTTGTATATTAAAAGTTTGACGTGGAGCCGCAGGGTAGACCTCCTTCCAAGCAGCCAGAGGTGGCTCCTGAGTCTGGCGTTCAATTGGTTACGTTTGTTGCTAAGATGCGTCCTCCAAGTGAGACGTCTGTCCATAATGAGGCCCAGGTATTTAGCCGAGTCGCTGGATGGAATGGAACTTCCATCCAGATGTATGGCAGGGCAGTATCCTCTTCGGAGCGCAAAGGTTGTTTGCACAGACTTCTCGGGGTTGACGACAATATTCCAGCGCCGGAGCCAAGTGTTAATGGCGTCTAACTGCACCTGAATCAAACTGCCAGCAGTCTGCAGTGACTCGTCGGAAGCCAAGAAGGCGGTGTCACTTCCATCCAGATGTATGGCAGGGCAGTATCCTCTTCGGAGCGCAAAGGTTGTTTGCACAGACTTCTCGGGGTTGACGACAATATTCCAGCGCCGGAGCCAAGTGTTAATGGCGTCTAACTGCACCTGAATCAAACTGCCAGCAGTCTGCAGTGACTCGTCGGAAGCCAAGAAGGCGGTGTCATCCACATAGGTGGCAGTGAGAACTCGTGGGTCCGGAGATGTCGGCAGTGTAGATGGTACACAGAATAGGGCCCAGCACGCTGCCCTGGGGGACTCCTGCTCTTATGCTCTTGATTACAGAGGTGACATCACCGCATCTCACATAGAACATCCTATGGCAAAGATAGGAGCGCAGCCACATATAGAAGGGCGCTGGGAGAGCGGTCTTCAGCTTGTACAGCAGTCCAGTGTACCAAACCCTATCGAACGCTTGCTTAACGTCCAGAAAGACTGCGTTGCAGTACTTCTTCTCCTCAAATGCTTTTAGTATTTTACCCGTGATCCTGTGGCACTGCTCCGGTGTGCCATGGCACTCTCTGAAGCCAAATTGGTGATCGGGGATCAGACCGGACTCGTCCAGTGTTGGCGGCATTCTACGCAAGAATAGTCTCTTAACTATTTTGGAGAATACTGCCAATAGACTGATCGGACGATATGAGGCGAGGTTGGCTGCAGGTTTCCCAGGTTTTTGGATCAGGATGATTTCAGCGCACTTCCACTGGGAGGAAAAGTGTCCTATCAGGAAGCTTTTCTTTATGATGTTGAGGAGAAGCTGAACTGCATTTGTTGGGAGGGCTTTGACTGATGGTACGTCAATGCCATCACATCCAGGCGATTTGGACGACTTCAGCTTCGCGATCTCAGCGAGCAGTTCATCTGATTCGACGTGCCGGATGGGGAGAGCCATTTGGCAGGGGACATCTAAGAACTCTAGCGTTTGGCTAGCTTCGAGTTGTGAGCACCTATTAAACGGAGTGCTGCCCTGTCGCTGTCTGAGCGGCACCAGGTACCGTCTTCCTTCTTAATAGGCTCCTTCCTCTTGGTGGGCCTCTTGTTGATGTTTGTCAGCCGCCAAAGATTATGTTGCTGATCTCCAGGCTCGACGTTTTGCAGGAAACTTTCTAAAGAATCTCGACGGAGACTGTATAAGAGTTCTTTAAGATCCTTTGCCGCTCTGTTAAAGTCGGCCTTGTCCCTGGGGTTCCTAGAGTTCTGCCATACACGACGTAGTCGTCTCTTCTCAGCAACCAGTGAGGAAACTTCCGAATTCCCGAGATGCGCATCTCTGCGTGAAACGATCCTTGTGTTAGAAGTAGGTGGCGGAGTGGAAAATGAGGCCGCATTGTGTATTGCGATGTTGAGCCGCTCGATATCATCGTCCAGGTCCTCCTCATCGTTCAGCTGAACCGTTGGATCCAAGTTATTTTGGAGCCATGTCTGGTAGGACTGAATGTTGGTACTTCTCTTGAACGGTCTGCTTCTGACTGTATTCGTGCTGGCTGGCATGTTAATAAGCAGCTTGACTGCACAGTGATCTGAACAGAGGTCTAGATCGTTGCTTGCGACAATCCTGTGTCTGTTTACTCCTTTGGACACAGCAAAGTCCAATAAATCTGGGATCTTATTGGGATCAGTAGGCCAGTGTGTGGAGTGGAGTCAAGCCTGCTGTTCGCCATGCAGTTATAAAGGGCTCTGCCCTTAGGATTTATGATACGGGATCCCCACCACGTGTGTTTGGCATAAAAATCACCTCCAGCAACAAACCGATTACCTAGGCTGTCAAAAAGCTTTTGGAATTGAGTCTGAGCTCAGGGTTCCTGAAACGCAGGGAGTTCCAGATATTTCAACTGCCGCTCCTCCACGCGCTGTTCCATTCGGATGGTTGACGTGAATAACGTCGTAGCCGTTGATGTTGAAGAATGACTTGTTAGTGAAATGTGTCTCCGACACGAGTAGGATGTCCTGCTTGCCTGCTCTCACAATATTGATATCTTCACAAATAATGTTTAAGAAAGTAATTTTTTTTTATTTTAAAACCTGTTTTATATGTCTTCTTATCAACAACAGCTCCAACAGAATTTGATTTCTATGAATCCAAAGGCGATTGTAAATTTCACGAAACTATATTTTCGACAATGACTACGACTAGCATAAATCTCAAATTGGACATACAGGTAATCACTCAAATTGTTCTGATTTGGAACAAATTGATAGGGTCATATATATAAACAATGGTTTACTGTTGCTGGCTGAAAGGGATCATAAATTATTTGAATCAATGTCAACAAAAGAAGGTGCATAATGTTAGAGATTTTTCAATTCAACCGCCGCCGCGTACAGACGTGTTTTTTAATGCACTCCGCAAAATTTAGTGTAAAAAATAAAAAGACCGCGTTTGCAAAAATTGTGTAGGGCTCTCAGTCGCCTCAGAGACGCCAATTTACAATCATATTGCTATTAGTTTGTTCTAATAGCAATAAATACTAAGTTGCAACAACAAAGTGAGCACCTTTTTTGGAAAAGCCATGTCCACCAATTCGGGCCCAAGCTCTCTTGATCCCCACCAGCAACAGCTACAAGAACTACTTGTACAACAACAACGTGAGCGTCGTCTCTCGGTCCAACGCAACAACGCGTACTTTTCGGTGGTGTCGCCGACCCCACTGAATGCTACCGTAAGCAATAACACCGAAAGTGCAAGCCACTCAGCAACAGCAAGCCACAACAGCAATTTACCGTGGAGAGAGCAGTGTGCTTCTCCATCAATATCGATAACTGGGTCACCGATTGCACCGACCAGCACCGTCAGCTCGTTGACAGCAACTGCTGCAAAGTCTGCAGAAGTATTGACCTGCCTCAAGCCGTCATCGACAAGTCGCCCAGAGTCAGCCACGACAAGAAACCCAACGCCTTCTGTCCAAACTGGAATGGATAGATATATTAAAATAACTAAGCGGAAGCTAAGCCCGCAAAAGAAAAAAATTGGCAATACGCCTAAAATAACCAAAACAAATGAACGAGCAGCACTTCTAAGCGGAAATCGTTTTAAAATTCTTGCCGATCAGCAAGACGATCAAGCCGGCGCTGTGGATAAAGTTAAATCGGCTAGACCACCCCCTCTATACATCCGTGGAGCCAACTGCAGCGCCCTGATTTCGAAGCTAGTAGAAACAGTAGGGGCAAATAACTTTGTTGTAACCCCTCTCAACAGGGGTAACATAAAAGAAATTAAATGTCAAACCCAAACTGAGGACAATTTCCGCATCATCGAAAAGTACCTCCGTAATGCTAACATAAACTTCTATACCTACCAACTAAAAAGCAGTAAAGGGCTCCAGGTTGTGTTAAAGGGGATCGAGCCATCGGTCCCACTTCAAGAAATAGCAGACGCATTGGCCGAAAAAGGGTTTGCGGTTAAGTCCGTTGTCAATATCATCAACAGGAATAAAGTCGCACAGCCGCTCTTTAAAATCGAGCTCCAACCAGATGCAAAGCGGTCGAAGCCAAATGAAGTGCATCCAATCTACAACCTTCAGCTCCTATTGCACAGAAGAATCACCGTAGAGGAGCCCCATAAGAGATACCAACCACCTCAGTGTAAGAACTGCCAGGAATACAACCACACCTCTAACAATTGCAATCTTAGGTCAGTGTGTGTTGGCTGCGGCGAACATCATAAAGATGGCATTTGCACCAAGGACAGAAACAACGTCGCACTAAGACTATGCAGTAACTGTGGAGGGAACCACACAGCCAACTACAGGGGATGTCCTGTCTTCAAGGATCTTAAATCGCACCTAAACGGGCGTAAACCCCCAGCTGGACCAAAAATCACCTTCAACGCCTCCAAAACTACACCGGAGGTATTCTTCGCCAAGGCTGTTAGATCATCTAACATGCCTGCTACAACCAATCCTAGTGTATCCTTCGCTAGTGTACTCCGAACTGGACAGACGGAGCCCGCGAAAGAGACCCCGTCACTCCACTATCTACAGAATCCGCAACCTAGCGCACCAGAGCTTGGCCAGCAAACTCCAAGTGGTTTAGAGGCCCTATTGATCTCACTTAATCAAAACATGACCACTTTTATGACGTTCATGCAAAACTGTATGCAGGAACTGATGCGGAATCAAAACCTGCTTATCCAGAAGCTTATCGAGAATAAATAATGGCTTCCCTACGTCTATGTCTTTGGAATGCTAATGGCGTCTCCAAGCACAAAAATGAACTGCAACTATTCCTAGACTCAAGTGAAATCGACGTCATGCTGATATCGGAAACACATTTAACATCAAAAAATAACTTTCAAATACCAAAATACACCTTCTACGCAACAAACCATCCAGACGGAAAAGCTCATGGCGGGACTGGTATCCTAATCAAAAACCGTATAAAACACTCGTTCCTCAACAGATTCGAAACACAGCACCTACAAGCAACTGCTATAACCGTCCAAACCAGCTGCGGCAACACTACGTTGGTTGCCCTGTACTGCCCACCACGCTTCTCAATCTCTGAAAAGGAATTCACCGGTTTCTTTAACACACTCGGAGAACGCTTCATTGCAGCAGGGGACTATAACGCCAAACATACGCACTGGGGATCTCGCCTGGTAAATCCTAAAGGCAAGCAGTTGTACAATACAATAGTCAACCCACTCAATAAGATGGATTGCGTCTCACCAGGTAGGCCCACTTATTGGCCCACAGATCCACAGAAAATGCCTGACTTGATTGATTTCGCAGTAACCAAGAGGATTCCGCGTAATCGGATCACTGCGGAAACACTGCTAGATTTAACCTCCGATCACTCTCCAGTGCTATTCACATTGTTAACAAGACCTCAAGTACTTGATCGCCCATATATGCTTACAAACAACAAAACAAATTGGCTTAAATTTAAAATGTACATGAGTGCCCACATTGACTGTTCGCCGAAACTGGATGCTGCAGAGGACATTGACATGTGCGTCTCTGCACTTGAGTCGATGCTGGGAGCTGCAGCAAGAGTATCTACGCCACATGCCTCTACTTACGCTAAACCTGCTGTCAGGCCTACGAACCGGCGGATAGAACAATTAGTAACGGAAAAACGACGTCTAAGAAGAGAATGGCAGATTACTCGATCACCAGCAGCAAAACTTCGCCTAAGGCATGCCAGCCGCAACCTCTCCAAGGAGTTAAGACAAGAGGAAATCTGGGCTCAAAGGAAATACATAGAAAAGCTCAGTCCATCCAGCACTAAACATCCTCTGTGGAAAGCCCACCCAACTTTAAGCGCGCCTACAGAGACAGTTTCACCAATAAGGGGCGCAACAGGTGGATGGGCCCGCAGCGACGAAGAGAGGGCATCCGTATTTGCCACACATCTTAAAATGGTTTTCCAGCCAAATCCAACATCAAACTCATTTGTACTTCCCCCCTTCGAGCACATTAACGGATAGTGAGTACTCGGAACTCCAATCGGATGAGATCACTGCAGTTATTAAAAACCACATAAAGCCGAACAAAGCCCCTGGCCATGACCTAATCACACCAAAAATGATCCTAGAACTCCCTACTATCGCCATACAATACATCTGCAAAATGTTCAACGCTATAATAAGAATTGGCTACTTCCCAAGAGCATGGAAAAGGTCCACTATCATCATGATTCCTAAAGTGGGAAAGGACAAAACCCAACCATCATCCTATAGGCCAATTAGTTTGCTGCCATGTCTTTCGAAGCTTTTTGAAAAGGTCCTGCAGATTCGTCTAAACTCATTTCTGGCATCGGAGAACACAATCCCTTCTCACCAGTTCGGCTTCCGCGAAAAACATGGGACAATTGAACAAGTCAATCGTATAACATCCGAAATAAGAACAGCATTCGAACTAAAAGAATACTGTACGGCTGTCTTTCTCGACGTTGCCCAGGCTTTCGACAGAGTCTGGCTGGAGGGTTTAATGTTCAAAATCCGGCAGAAACTCCCACAGTACACCCACAAACTCATGGAATCTTACCTTTACAATAGGAAATTCGCTGTAAGATGTAATGGCTCCGTCTCGGCTGACTTTGAAATCGAAGCTGGTGTACCGCAAGGCAGTGTACTCGGACCGTTGCTCTATCTGCTGTACACTGCAGACTTACCAACGAGTCTAGGACTTACAACGTCCACTTTTGCCGATGACACGGCAATCCTCAGCAGATCCAAATGCCCGATACAAGCCTCTGCAAAATTAGAGGAACACCTCAAGGTGGTAGAGGAATGGCTAGCAACCTGGCGTATCCGGGTCAACGAGCAGAAATGCAAACATGTTACATTTACGCTTAACAGAAGAAACTGTCCAGCTATAATGCTAAACAACGTACCAATTCCTCAAGCCGTGGATGTCACTTACCTTGGTATCCACCTAGACAGAAGACTAACTTGGCGCAAGCACATTGAGGCAAAAAAGTCACAGCTTAAACTGAAAGCGAGTAGCTTACATTGGATCATCAATGCTCGGTCACCTCTACGTCTGGAGTATAAAGTCCTCCTATATAACTCCGTACTGAAACCCATCTGGACTTACGGTGCCGTACTATGGGGAAATGCAAGTACCAGCAATGTCGACATTATACAAAGGGCGCAGTCGAAGATTTTAAGATCAATCACTGGGGCTCCGTGGTACATACGGAACGACAACATTCAAAATGATCTAAATATACCTAGCGTAAAATCTGAAATAGGTAGTCAACAACTAAAGTATTCTGCGAAACTGGATGTACACCCTAATGTTCTTGCCAATTCCCTTACGCGAACTAACAATAGAACTCGTCTTAAAAGAAATGACAGACCAACCCAATAATAAATGATTAGGGCCGCCTGCAATATCCCCTGGATATATCTTAAGTACTAGATTAAGAAAAATATCTCAAACTTGTTGTTAGGCTCTAATTTAAGAGTAGATTCAACAAATATATATTAAACGTTAAAAAAAAAAAAAAAAAAAAATGTTAGAGATAAGCGGTGAAAATGATCTTATCGATAATTGTTATGTGCCAAGCTGGTTGTGGTGGATGAAGCTGTCGGTATTTTTATACCATGCACCCATAGGGTGAAATTGTATATTAAAGTCGCCAAAATGTATGTAACAGGCAGAAGGAAGTTTTTCCGTCTCCATAAAGTATATATATTCTTGATCAGAATCAACAGCCGAGTTGATTTAGCCACGTCCGTCCGTCCGTCCATCTATCCGTATGAACACGTAGATCTCGGAGACTATAAGAGCACCACATTTAGTTAGACTCCTAGGTCTTACTACGGTGTTCAAGTTTATTTCAAATTTTTGCCACGCCCCTTAATTTTTATTTGGTATGTATTGGAATTTAATTAAATGTGGTATGTATGTATACTGGCTTAATAGACGCGCAGATATTGGCTGTTTAAAAAGATTGCCACGCATCAGATTTTCTCGAAACCTATTTAAGTTCAATTCACCAATTTTGGTATGTAGACTTGCTTAGTATCCACGCAGATTATAATTATTTAAATATTTTTCATCGCCCACTTCCGCCTCGATAATTTAAAAGAAACCGAAAACCGAAACCTAAATATACATATGTATGAACGTGTCGTAGGGTAGTTATTTGTTTCACTTGGTGCATGGTGTAACCAAGTCGGTAAGACGATTTACTTACTTCATTATAAATAGATAAACGCAACAACTAATGCAATGCTCATTAAATTTAAGTTTAATAATACATATGCGCATAAGCATAAGTATTTAGAGTCAGTAGAATCAATCAAATGCTCATCTGCCAAATGACAAGTGATTTTAAAATCACTTCGCAAAAGCCTTCATATTTTCAGAATGGATGCCCTTACAAAAAAGGAAGAAATTTATAGAACTCGGAAAAAGGGAAACAGACACTTTAAATGCTTGCGATATTGTCAATCAAAATTCAATCGAAGCCATGAATCATGTTCATGGTTTATGCTGATGATGACTTCAAGAGCCACTCTCTGACTCACTCAATTGATGGATAGATGGATGGCTGGATGAATGCAGTTCACAAAAAAAAAAAGAAGAAATGAAATCAGTCAACTTGATGGCAATGTGAATGTGCGACAAGTGG
The DNA here is from genome assembly GCA_018152135.1 of Drosophila paulistorum. NCBI lineage: Eukaryota > Metazoa > Arthropoda > Insecta > Diptera > Drosophilidae > Drosophila > Drosophila paulistorum. Next base: position 2,645,340 of record JAECXG010000823.1, read on the forward strand.
AGGAGACGAAAAGCATTTAGCATTGACATCCTGCCACATGAAACCCAAGCGTATGTCACTCTATCCTCACATGCTCCTCTCTTGCCACATTCCTCTTTCGCTATTTCTGTGGCTGTCATCATTCAATGTCAGTTTGATAGTTTTGACATTTTTATGAGCGAATGATAAGTCTCACTCTGATGGTTTGTTTGACACTTGCCAGCCACAAATTTTGCACCCAAGAACGTAATATGAAATTCTTCACGCGCTGTAATTTATAACTTTGGGCTTGGCGCTCACTTGCTTTTAGTTACTTTCTTATCGTTTGTGTTGTATATTTTATATACATATGTATGTACTTTTCTTAATTCGAAGCTGACAAAGTTGAAAGCCACGTAGTCTTCCTATCGCCGTCGTCAAATTGAAAATAATAATCATAATCAATCAAAGCGATTTCATTACTCTACCACTATCGGCAAAAGATTGTTTAAATGCTTGTTGGGTTTTCTTAAATGTTGCAGGGTTCAACAGCAACTTTAGTATGCGCACATTTTGTATGTATAAAGATTTTGCCACGCCCCTTTCCGGCCCCGAAATTTGAAAAAATCGATTATCATTTTTTACCTTGTGGAATTAAATTTCGCACACTTAAATTTGATACTAATATCCAGCAAAATATCAAATTTGCCCCAAATCGGACAAAAAATAGAGCCAAGTTATGCATATCAACGTTTTTCTATAAGGCCGGAGTTGGCCGTTGGCGGGTAGGGGCGCTAGGGTGCTTATATGCATGAGTGAGTGAGATACTAAGATATGCCTGTAAAAAGCATGTGAACAGAATTTTATTAAAATAGGCAAATGCTTTTGTTATTACAAATGTTAAATATTTGTTTTACTGGTATGGTATACCTAAGTCGGCGAGACGACTTACTTACTTCATCATACTTGATCTCACCCAGATAATAAGAAGCCAAAAAAAAATGAAGTAACTAAGTCGTCTCGCTGATTTAGGTATACCATACACCAGTAAAACAAATATTTCAAATTTATAATAACAAATGCATTTAGGATTTTTTTTTTTCCAAAAATTCTGATTACATGCTTTTTAGAAGCACATCTCTCAAATTTGGTATTTTGCTGGGTATTAGTATTAAATTTAAGTGTGCCAAATTTGATTACAAAAGGTAAAAAATTACGTGAGATAATCGAGTTTTTCCAAATCACCGGAGCGGAAAGGGGCGTGGCAAAATATTTGCATATACAAAATGTGCGCATTTATTAAGCAAATACACATACCAAATTTGTTGTCTCTAGCTATTATAGTCTTTAAGAAAATCGGGTTTGTTTCAATTGCGGAGGCGGAGGGGGCCGTGCCAAAATTTTGAAATAAACTTGACCACTGTAGGTAATACACTAGTCTACGTACCAAATTTGGCGACTCTAGCTCTTATAGTCTCTGAGATCTACGTGTTCATACGGACAGACGGACGGACGGACGGACGGACGGCCGGACTTGTCTATATCGACTCGGCTGTTGATCCTGTTTTTGAAAGCATTGATGAAAGAATCTGCTAGAGAGCTGCATGAATGATAGAAAAATCAATTCGAGTTAACAACATTCAAAACCAAATGACTAAATTGAATGATTTTGAAAATCAACTTCAAGTATTTACTAAATATCTAAGTGTGCGACGCAAAAAAAAAAAACAAAACGAATTGAATGAGTTAGAAAGTGAGACAATGAGTTCCTATGATTTGAATGCATTCAAATTTCAGTTCTGATTTTAGTATTTTTTTGTATTGTATATTTTTTAACTATGTGTGATTACTAAACGGCAAGACTAGTGTGGTCCGTGGTTCAGTGGGGACCTACCCAAACTTTAATACTGTTGTTATCGGGTTCAAACCCTCTACAGAGATAGAGATGCATTTTTTTTCCAACTAGTGAAGTAATATTAAAAGGTATATTAAAAGGTATCGCGTATATGATGGATTAGCGAATATTATTTTTTATAATATATTAGATAGCCTTATTTATATTTTCTCGGTTCGTGGAAACTGGGAATCTAATTTAGAAAAAATAGATCTTACAAGATTCCTCCCAAATTGTCCAATCCAAAACTGCGAACTAAAGTTTTTGGTGTATAGCATATTTAAATTTTAATAGCCCTCATTTCGCCATTATTTGCCCTACATTTTTGATAAAATAATTAGTTGTTGTTCCTTCAAAACGTCCCAATAAAAATGAGACAATTCGAATAATTCGAATGATTCGAGTGCCTTAGTATATTTCGATGGTTTGACACTCAATTCATTGCCTTTCATTAAACAGAGTTACGTATTTTTTGAGATTTGAAAAGTACTAACTCACACTCATTCATTTCATTGTATAGTTGTCACTCATTCATTTGAATTCAATTCGAGTGGATTCATTTGACTTTGACTTTTCTCTCATTCATGCAGCTCTCTAGTTTATGCATTCAATTGGACTTAAAAAATAATCGACTTTTTTCTAAAACAATACTTAAAGCATCGATATAAACTATACAATTTATCGTTAATTATATATACAGTTAATAACTAAGTGATTTTCGACATTTTAGGAGCTTTCGGTCACCATATAATGCTTATTACTGCGCATTTGAATATATGTACATACATATCTGCACTTGCGTACATACATACTTACAAATGTTCAATTCTACCACTAATCGAAAGCAATTTTCATTTATCTACCTTTAACCACAATGCTAAAACGTGTGCCTCTAGGTCATAAATTTCCAAATTGATTTCCTGATTTCATCCATATAAATAAAATTTCTATAAAAAATATCTACTAAAGGCAAGAATTATGAAAGCTTTTGGCCATTAATAATTGCACGGTTTTTCGTTCATTGTTGCTGCTGGTGTTGTCAAAAATTACGTTTTGCTTAATGTGAATTGTTTTGGAATTGTGAAATTCATTTTTGCCTACTAATATTGACTTCCGTTTCCGCTGCGAGAGTCCAAAGTATGCTTCCGTTATTCTTTTTATATTGGTTTGATTGCTCTTGCAAAAGCAACGTATTTTTATACAGGCGCCAGTCTGCGGGTTCATCTCCATCCTCACCGTTGAATTTGTTATCGCCGCTCTTCCCAACTCAATATTCAGCGGGACGACAGTGCATAAAGCGCAACTAGAAAAAAAAAAATACAAATCAGACAAATAAATTTACAAATAAATATCTATACGCCAAGTATTTGACATTTATTAATTAAAAATGGGCGTAAATTTATATTAATTTTATTCAAATTGTCAAATGCAACAAAGGAAGCTAATTTCATTTTATTTTATATGCTTCGCTGTTGTTTCTGATTTCGATGTTTAATGGTCCACCAAGTCGGTAAAGATAAAATGGCATTCTAACACCGTAAACGATGCCGCAAAATGTCGAGAACCTAGAAAATAATTATAACAGAAGAGCCTGTCAAACCCAGTTGTACAATCTATATATTTATTATTGGACTTTATTGTAAGAATGTATCCGTCAAGCTTTCAAACCTTTTAATCCATAAAATCTTGCGATCTAGCCGGCTCGAGATTACGAAGATCATTTCACATGCAACACAAAGAAGCAGGATGTGCACAATAGTAATACCATATTGTAGGCAAAACTATTTGCCTCTCTGGTCGTCTGAAGCAACGAACATATATTCTAATACATATATTTTACTATCGTAATGTTTTTCTGTATAATCTTAAACAATTTTGGCCTTGTGCACGGTATACCGAACAGTATTTTGTCTTATGAAATCGAGGGATATTCGGATTCTGAGGCAGCCTTGCCTATCTTAAATAAACGTGTGCTTCAAAACTATTTGAAAGCTTCATTCTGCTTGTTATATATGTATTTACATTTCAACGAATACGCGAAAAGTTGCATATTTCAAACAAAGAGACTGGTTTGTACAAAAATATATTCACGGGATATTGAACTTAATCAATGTAGTTCTCTTGAAATCGATTACGTTCTAGACTATGATCCGTTCCCCAAGCATGGAGAAGGTCGAACTCACTAGCAACAGCAAATATTACAAATAGTCCATATAGTGTCATTCCGATTATAGCGACAGTACGTCGCATCATAAAATTTGTGGTAACACCATAGATAATTAATACAACTAGAAAAACGATTAGGATAATCGTGCATGTTTTTCCAATGGAGCCCTCAGTGGTCTGTGAATAAAGAGAAACTAGTACGTTGAATTATAGATCTGCATTGCTTACTTCAGAGGATCCTGTTTTTGAAACAATGGACTTGTATAAGAGTGGGGCGCCAATAGAAGCACAAATGCCTGCCAGAAAAAAACATACAAATTAAACCAGGGCGCGAACATCGGCAAAGCACTAACTTAATGAGGTCACCCCGATGCAAGCGCTGAAGGCCATTCTTGGGAATCCCTTGCGAGACATCTCCATATTGGTCAACAGGTCGACTAAACCAGTGCCCCACGTAAAGAAAGTGGAGTCTACAAACGAGTTGCTACGATGTAGTGCTTGTCCCAGAGCTTCCATCGTAGCGACAATTTCACGCACGGCCACATACAAAACAAAAGTACTGCTAAGTATGTTCAAAAAGATCATGTACTTATACCAACTGGGGATGGCATCAGTGCGCGAATGGCGAAAGGTCCAAACTGCAACTGGAATGCACAAAATAAATACCAGTGCGACCACGGGAATTCCCAAAATCCGTACTTGCCATGACGCTGAAAAGAAATTGATGGAAGCTTTATCCATGTCGACATATTAAATGTGCGTTGACGGACTCAACCCAAAAGTAATCACAGAAGGTATAATAATACACTGCAGCGAACACAATAGCTTTGACCATCTCTCCTTTAAGTTAACTTGCGGTATCAGCAAGCGTAAAACAATCAGTGGTATCACCTTTGCCAATGCCCACATCTTTAATATGTGCGACGACTTGGAGAAGGCTTCCCGATCCAGGGTATCTAGAACTCCAAAAAGCTGCTTCCAGAGATTTTTGTTTGGAGATTGGTATTCGTAATTGAGCGTTATATCCCACATGGACTTGTACTGTGCAAAGGAGAAATTTCTTTTTTCAAAATGGCTAACTTGCGTATTTGAGTCATCAGTTGAGTCCCGCGACATCATGCGGTTCAGCAAATCTATTTTTAGAAAATATATAAATTATAATGATCCATAGTTTCTGACGCCAATTTACTGTTTTTTTGTCGCAACAGCAGATACTGATCCACAATAACCACCGCAATGTAAATAAAATAGACACACACAATAGACAACGCCATAAAAATGCTTACATTCCCAGCATTGATCTCCACACAATAATCCACATATAGCACATAAAATAGCACGAAACCAACATCTCTTAAGAAATAGTAGGGTTCGTTGGCGAACGGACAGACCCAAATCACAAACGACGTCATAAAAACACAGGCAAACAAATTCTCGGTTATGCTATCCGTGTATATTTGATGGGGCTCATCTCCAATACCTACCAAAGTAAGAAAATAGTCGGGAACTCCATTTCCTAGTGCCAATATGGTCACGCCAGCCACAAACTCATTCATTTTCAGCACCTTGCATACTTCTGTTATAGCAGGAACAAAGCTGTATATTGTTGTACAGATAAGAAAATGTGAATAAAGAGCGTATATTAATCCAACTCACAACTGATTCGCCGTTACGACCACCACCCAAAATTGAAGAATACAAATGCCAGTCAAAAGACCAAACCCCACATAACGCGATAGATCATTCGAATCGAAAACGCAAAAGAAGAAAGTAGTGTATGCAAATATGCAATTTTGTCCTGAACAGACTTCGGATTTAGCATATAGACAACGATCTTTTGCGGGCAACGTTCCGATCTTGCTGCATGTGTCCTGATGTATGTATGTTTAAATGTTAATAAAAGACGATCGTCTTTGAATTGTCTTTGCTTACTGGTAAGATAGGCTGAGCGAAATTTAAGTGCGGTTCAAAATGAGGATAGGTTTCATTTGTCGAATTGAAGTTCTCAAACAGCTTGGAATCCATTTTTTTAGAACACGCCTTAGACTATATACACAGAAACTTCAAAGCATTCTGCCTGGTGCGTTTAAATAAATTTTACAATAATTTAACTTATGCTGGCACCGAATTAATTATGTAACAAAAAGCTTCATTTGTGTACAGAAAAAACATATATAGTTTCTATTTCATATCGGAGGGCCGAACATAAAATTAATTAAAACTGACAAATAAATGTATTAGAAAAATACAAAAATGAATAAATTACACGATTTGAAAACAAACCATTGATGATCCCATCCTTTGATATATTGGAGCACAATAATAGAAATAAAAAACACAGCTAATAAATAAGGAAATAACTAAATGCGATGCAATGCAATGCCAAAAACAAAACAAAAAACTTTGCAATTGTTTTAAATAAATAATGAGTACAACTGTACCTAACAATTATCGCTCGGTTACTCTTTCTCTCTGTCCCTCCTTTCCAATATAAAATCTAATCACTTTTGTTTAAAATTTAATGAACGCAATAATTTTGGAGGGCTTTCAGCCACAGTTTTGGCTATTGGCAAAAGCCGACCGAGTCGAAAAGAGATGAAGTAAAGTGAGATAAAAAACCAACATTTTTGAAAACAAAATACAAAAAATAAATAATGCGGATTTGTATCTGTTAACGAAAATCCGCCAATAACAAAAAAAACGTGGGGAAAGTAAAACAAAAGAATTTTAATTTCATTTTATTTATCGAATGCAAATAGGGATTTCACAATGGACAGCAAATACAGAAACCATGGGTGTACCACGATATGATCCAAATGAGTTTCCGATGTCTACAGTAGGTTGCTTAGGTTATATTGATAGGGAAGGACGTCGGACTCGGCCACAAAGAGAGTTTCAAGAACCATCTGTTGCATATGTACATATACATACATATGTATGTACTTATGTAAATACATACATAGATAGGTGGGTGGTTAACTTGTGGATAATACAGAAAACTATAAAATCCTTATATCAAATCAGAGCTCCGCCCATGTTCCAGCAAATATTTAATACTTTTATAAAAATCGCACAATTTATTTAACAAATTATCCATTTTAGCGTTATTCGCTTTGTTTTGTCAAATGAGGTTAATTTGTGTTTAACCTGCCATGCTGGCATGTTAGCGTGGTGGAGTAGGTGCGGGCAAAGGGCGTACTGTGTACCGCATGCATGTATGTATGTTCATATGTACATACATGTAGATGTTCGGTTAAGTGTGGGTAAACATACTTTGTTGGTCGTCAGTGTGGGTTAGCACTGTTAGAAACGATGACAACAACATGGCGTCATTTATAAATTGATTGCTGGGCATTGTGGATAATACATGTCTAGAAATTCATAGATATGGTTACACATTGAAAAGCAAAGTTTATTATTTGTATTAATTGCAAAAAAAGAGAATCGAGAAAGAGCCTATGGATCACACTGGAACAACTCTTCCAAGATCGTTGTGCATGAATAAGCATCAGATTAAATGGTCATAGGTACACATAAAGGTAGATATCTATTATTCAATGGCAAATAATATGTCCGTAGAGATGTACAGGAGAGAGATACAGGACTGGGAATGAGAATGCAAGTGACGCTATGTTTGGTATGTGGTGCGTTGACGTTGCATCAAAATAAAAATTAATTATGCATTCTATGCGCAGCATTTGAATTGCTTTTGTTGTTGTTACTGTCATTCTCATTTTAGTGGTTGTAACTGTTTATATACCATGTATTCATGGTTAAATGGTTTATTAAAGTTTTCGAAACCAATGTCACAGGCAAACTTTTCTAAACAATTTTATACATGTAATTTTTGTAAATTTCAATACATGATTTTTGTAAAAATCATAAAAACAAAGTACAGTCGATGACGGCTATAATGATACTCAGAGCTCCGGCATTTTGACTTCGTTATAACCGATATAAGGTTGTAGAAAAACCAATCAAACCTTGCATCGTTATACACGGCATATACTTGTAACCGGCATCGTTATATAAACTGTATTTAATTTCGATTTTGTCCTGCGGTGTTTTTTTATATCTTGCTACCAAATTTCGTAATACCAGATCAGATTGAACCAAAACATACAAACATGTGTCTATTCGAACCTCTGGGGATGTAGCACCATCAAATTTGGTATTAAATTAGTTTCAAATTTGAATTATTTGAAATATACGAAATAAAATTTGGCCCATTTAAATTTGTACCTCTACATATTTTATAAAATCCCTATTTATAACACTCTTGGCCCATGTTTTTACAATATGCCATGTGAAAAACAACAATTAAATAAAGTTTGTTTATAGCTTCATCACTTTACGCAAGGTATTGTATGGTCGGCGCGAGGACGTGCTATCTAAATTTTTTTGTGTGGGATTAATGTGGTATTAAAGCTCCGTGCATACTTTTTAGCATTTGGATCTGATAACTGTGGGGCAAATAAATTACAAATATAATAATTAAGCAGCATTATATTTGACAAAATAAACGTGGCTACGCATCCCAAACCAACCTTTCAAATGCACTCATTCTTCTCGGGCGGGGGTAATCGATTTGACAATCGGAAAAGGCAAGGGTGACGGCACAATAACTAGTTCGTAGTTGACGCCACCATGGTGCCAGGAGTAGTCGGAGTTGCCTATCGCGCGGGTCACTAAAATGCATTTGTGCATAGGAATTAATTACGCATAATGACAATTTGATAAAATTGAAAAATTACATTTTATTTAAATTGATTTATTGTAATTAAAAATTCTATAATGGCGCCCAGGCATGTGGCATAAAGCGCGTATTTCTCCAATGTGGATTTAATTTTATCACCATCGTCGTCGTTATTCGGTGGATGATTTGTGCCAGCGATTAGTTAAAAAAAATGTTTGTACTTAAAAATTACCTAGAGTTCGATGGGTGCACGTCATAACGCGTGTAGATATTATGACACTTTCAATTGTGACATTGTGCTTACTTGCGTTATTTCCTTTCTTTATATTTGCATTATAACACACCCATAAGGTGAAATGGTATATTAAAGTCAGAAGGAAGCTTTTCCGACCCCATAAAGTATATATATTCTTGATCAGTATCAACAACGAATCAATCTAGCCATGTCCGTCCGTCCGTGGGTTCTTAAGAACGCCTAGATCTCGAAGGCTATAAGAGATAGAGCCACCAAATTTGATATGTAGGCTCGTGTAGTATGTAAAGTGATCAAGTTTATTATACCATACACCCATAGGGTGAAATGGTATATTAAAGTCGCCAAAATGTATGTAACAGGCAGAAGGAAGCTTTTCCGACCCCATAAAGTATATATATATATTCTTGATCAGTATCAACAGCCGAGTCGATCTAGCCATGTCCGTCTGTCCGTCCGTCTGTCCGTCCGTCCGTCCGTCCGTCCGTCCGTATGAACGCCTAGATCTCGGAGACTATAAGAGATAGAGCCACCAAATTTGGTATGTAGGCTCATGTAGTATGTAGAGTAATCAAGTTTATTTCAAATTTTTGCCACGCCCCTTTCCGCCTCCGCAATTTAAAAAAAACGTTTATCCCAAAAACTATTATAGCTAGAGACACCATATTTGGTATGTATATTTGCTTAGTAAATACGCACATTTTGTAATTATAAAGATTTTGCCACGCCCCTTTGCGCCCCCGTAATTTGAAAAAAACGATTATCTCCCGTCATTTTTTATCTTGTGGAATCAAATTTGGCACACTTAAATTTGATACTAATACCCAGCAAAATACCAAATTTGATCAAATTTGGACTAAAAATAGCCAAGTTATGCATATAAACGTTTTTTCATAAGGCCGGAGTTGGCCGTTGGCGAGTGAGGGCGCTAAGGTGAGCACCTTATGCATGAGTGAGCGAGATACTAAGATATGCTTGTAAAAAGCATGTGAACATAATATTTTTAGAATAGGCAAATGCATTTGTTATTACAAATTTGAAATATTTGTTTTACTGGTGTATGGTATACCTAAGTCGGCGAGACGACTTACTTGTACTTGTAAAAAGCATGTTAACATAATTTAAAAAAAAAAACAGAGGGCCGGGGTTAACTTCGACCACGTCGAAGTTTGTATACCCTTGCAACTGTTTTGGTAATTCTTTCCTTACCCATAGCATCAAAGTGTAAAAACGTTTTATCCAAAAACTCTAATGTCTGCGAAAAAACGGCCTTCAATCTTAGCATAGGATATAACGAACTTTTTGATGAAAGTCACTGTTTTACACCGATCGTTTCTATGGGAACTATATGATATAGTCACCCGATCTTGATCATATTTGGCACAATTATTAATAAAAACACAAAACTGACAAATGCTGATAAAATAACGAAGTTATTGAGAAAAGTCACTGTTCGTGACTTTGACGTTTGTATGGGAGCTATATGATATAGCGGTCCGATCCGGCTGAATCCGAGATATACAACGCCTGCAGTATATACAAGCCTACGTGCAAAAGTTCGCGTTGATCCAGACGGACGGTTTGACGGACAGACGGACGGACATGGCTATTTGAACTCGTCTCGTCGTGCTGATCAAGAATATATATACTTTATATGGTCTGAGATGCTTCGTTCTATGCGTTGCACACTTCTGACCAAAATTAATATACCCTTTTTGCAAGGGTATAAAAACGTAAATGCATTTGTTATTAAAAATTTGAAATATTGGTTTTACTGGTGTATGATATACATAAGTCAACGAGACGATTTACTAACTTCATTATATCATGCACCCATCGGGTGAAATAGTATATGCAGACAGAAGGAAGCTTTTCCGACCACATAGAGTATTTATATACATTTTTGATTAGCAGCCGATTCTACCTAGACATGTCCGTCTTTCAGTCCGTATACATACACCTACATACATATATCTCAGAGACTATAAAAACTAGAACCATTTTTGCTACGTAGACTCCTGTAGTACCTACGGTGATCAAGTTTATTAAATTTTTGGCACTTTAATATATGTCTCTACTATTTTTCTGCATTCCACCAGTAGTCGTATGATCCTAACTCCTCAAGGCGCTCTCACATGCTCCTGACTTATGTATTTCCTCTTAAATATCTCCATTAATTTCTTTTGCTATGTTAGTGAGCAATATTTTAAGCTTCGAAGAAAAGTAAATTCTCGCTCACTCTTACAAAACACACATGCACACACTAGCGCCGCCAATAGCGTACGGCCATCTCCATCCTTATGGACCTCGTAGTCCGAGTTATAAAATTTACTGTGTTGGTAGAAATAAATAAGATTATAGATATACAGATATTAGTCTGTCGATTTTGAATACGATAGAACAAAAACTACGGGAGACAATCGGGTTTTTCTTATTTATAGAGGCGAAAGGGGACGTGGCAAAATTATTAAACCGCGCGCGTTTTAAGCAAGTATATGTACATACGTACCAAATTTAATGTCTGTGGCTAGTACAGTCCTCGAAAAAAATCTTTTTTTAAATTGCGGGAGCGGATGGGGCTGTAGTAAAAATTTGAAATAAACTCGATCACTGTAAATACTGCACGAGTCAACATATCAAATTTGGTTGCTCTAGCACTTATAGTCTCAGAGATCTAGGTGTTCATATGGACGACTCGACTGTTGATTGAAGAATATATATACTTTATGAGGTACTCTCTATTACATATGTTTGGCTACTTTAATATACCATTTCACCCTATGGCTGTATTGACTCAGCTTCTCATGCTGATAAAGAAACATATGGGGTGGGCAACGTCTCCTTCTGTGCGTTACAAACATCTGGCCATCTGCCCAAACTGGGCAGCTAGTTACCATATATTATTTTAAGGAACTAAATTCATTAGTTATCTGAAACCACATTTTAATAGATTCAATAGAAATATATTGAGACCACTATTCTAGTCCATATTTTAATTTAAAAATAAAATATACGGGAGCTATATGATATAGTCACCCGATCTTTATCAAATTCGGCACAGTCATTAACAGATATATTAAACTAGCAAATGTTTAATTTGAAAATAATCAACCGATCGTTCCTATGGGTGCTATATAATATAGTAACCCGATTTTGATTAAATTTGGCACAGTTATTTATAGGTGTAATAAACTCACCGATATTAAATTTCACGATAAAACCTGAGAAAATAACGAAGTTATTGAGAAAAGATACTGTTCGTGACTTTGCCGTTTGTATGGGAGCTACATATATGATATAGTGGTCCAATCCGGATGATTCCGAGATATACAACCTGTGCAGTATATACAAGCTTACGTGCAACCCTGTAGCTCTAACGGTCTAGGAGGAGTTCGCGTCGATCCAGCCGGACAGACGGACATGGCTATTTGAACTCGTCTCGTCGTGAAGAATATATATACTTTATATGGTCGGTATGGTTGCACACTTCTGATCAAAATTAATATACCCTTTTTGCAAGGACAAGATGCCGGAACAAACTGTGTTCGGTAACCAAGGGTCCACTGTATCACTATTAATAACTGCACAGTCTAAAACAACGACTTGTATAAATAACTTCGTTACTTTAATATAGCTATTAATGCCTATGCCTCATTTTATTAAGATCGGATGACTATATTATATAGCTGGCATATACACATAGGATGAAACGGCACGACACTTGCGCCGCTTTGCTCCAACCTAAGATTCTACGGCGTTATAGTTAGAACGCTTTTGAACTTTGATGCCTATGCATGTAATGTGACAATAACATATGAACCGACTCTGTGGTCCCTAAAGAAGTGGCAGGCTTTCGGCCGGAGGTTGCCATGATGTTGAAAGGGTCGAGGGTCAGTAGCAAAAGAAGTCAGTTGTCGGTCGGAGTTAGGTTGTCATTCAAATTTCGCGTCGTCAAGCCGTCAAAGTTGTTTAAAGTTGTTTAAAGCCTATTAAAAGTCCATTCACTAACTACATTATTTTCAGTTTGTACTACATATGTGCCAAATATTAATACCTTCTTGCGTTCGATCTAAACCATCCTCAATTCTTGTAAAAATAGAGAAAAAAGAAATTCTGTTTATGCATATTCAATAGAGAGCTGCATGAATGAGAGAAAATTGATAGTGGAATGAATCCAATAGAATTGATTTCAAATGAATGAGTGACACCTACATAATGAAATGAATGAGTGTGAATGGAAGTACTTGTGAAATCTCTAAAAATACGTAACTCTGTTTAATGAAAGGCAATAAATTGAGTATCGAAGCATCGAAACTAATGTACTATTCGAATTGTTTCAATTTTATTAACACGTTTTAAAGCAACTAATAATTTTATGAAAAATGTAGGGAAAATAATAGCGAAATGAGGGCTATTAAAATTCGAATGCTCAATACAGCAAAAATATTAATGCGCGGATTGGACATTTTGGGGCGAATCTTCAAAAATCTAATTTAGAAAGATTTCCTAATTGCCACGAACCGAGAAAATATAAAAAGGGCTATCTAATATATGTAAGAATTATTGTGTGTGTACAATAATTGTAGTTTATTAATAGTTAAATAGCAAAATAGTCAGTTGAACAAATTAAGATAAAAAGAGCCTGGACATAACTTTAGGTGACAACTTTTAGCAACTTTACGACTTGAACAACTTTAAATACAACTTAAGCAACTTTTGGTACACCTTCGTCTAGTCTCTATAGTTCCTTCTTTCGTTCTCTCTTACTACTGATAATGCCACATTGTCGCACCGCATCCAGGGCTGCCATCTCTCAGCACATATCAACCCATATGACACTACATTCCGTCATCCTGAAAATCATCTGGCTTTGATTTGGACCCTGAAATTCAGCAGATTTTTTGACTTCATACCAATGAATTTATTCGACAGCTTCTTGCCCGATACGAACTATGTGACTTTGATAGCTACTAGGTTGCCCAACTCATAACCGTGCCATGGCTTGCGTGTCTGGTCGTAATAGCGCTTGTATCTGGTCTGTGCCTCTAGTATTTGCTGTCTTGCTTCTGCTCTTACCACTTCTGAGGCTCTGCAGCTGACATCTTGGCTAAGACAGAAAGTATAACTCTCTGTTGACTCTCTCTATTTGTCCGTTTCCTCTTGCAACTCCTGTAGTTATTTCGACGTGTTCGATCTTAAGGTTTGTACAAAGTTCCTTAAAATGTTTAGACCTAAATGCTGCACCTCTATGGCTTATGATGCGACGGAGATTTCCAAAAATTGTGACCTATTCCGTCACGTGTTTAACAACTTTCGAGGCAACTGTCGATTTTGTAGGATAGAGCCATGTATATTTAGAGAACCCATCTACGACTGCGAATATGTACTTGTAATTCTTCGAAGTTGGATCCAATGACCCTAAATAATCAACGTGTAGCGTCTCCAGTGTCACTTCCCCGTTGTCAATGCAATGTAAACCAGAGGGCCGGGGCTAACTTCGACCGCGTCGAAGTTTGTATACCCTTGCAACTTTTTTAGTAACTCTTTCCTTACCTATAGCCAAAGGAAAAAACGTTTTATCTAAAAAGGCTAATGTTTGCGAAAGAACGGTCTAGAATCTTAGCATATAACGAAGTCATTGATCAAAGTCACTGTTTTCCACCGATCGTTCCTATGGACACTATATAATATAGTCACCCGATCTTTATCAAATTCGGCATAGTCATTCACAGATATATTAGACTAACAAATGTTAAATTTGAAAGCAATCGCTTCAAAAGTAACGAAGTTATTGACAAAAGTCACTGTTTTTGAACGATCGTTCCTATGGGAGCTGTATGATATGACTATATCATATATATATTGGGTGACTACCCAATCTTCATCAAATTTGGCACAGTGGTTTATAGGTGTAATAGACTGGACAATATTAAATTTCACGACAATAGCTCAGAAAATGAAGTTATTGAGAAAATTCACTGTTCGTGACTTTGCCGTTTGTATGGGAGCTATATGAAATAGTAATCCGATCCGGCTGAATCCGCGATATACCACCCCTGCAGTAGCTTCAACATTCAAGGAGGAGTTCGAGATGATACAGACGGACGGACGGACGGACATGGCTCTATGAACTTGTCTCGTCATGCTGATCAAGAATATAAAATTAATATAACGTTTATGCAAGGGTTTAAAAAATGCATTAACACCTCTGATATTTTTCGGCAATTTGAAATTTTTGACTGCCTTGACTTTCTCTTTACCCTACTCCGTCTTCTATTTCGTGGCCCAGAAAATGTATTCTTTTTTTTTAGAAACTGGCATTTCGACCATTTAATCTGTAAACCATATTCTTGTGCTTCTTCCAATCATAACATTATCCAAATATTTTTCTGCTGTAGATCCGAATACCACAATATCATCAACATAAATTTCCATAATTCCTGCATTTATCAATTTCTGGAAAATGTAGTAAATGAATCTTACAAAAACTGCTGGGGAATTACAAAACCCAAACGGCGCTTTATTAAATTCAAAAAGCCCCTGCTTTGTCACGAATGCTGTATATTTACGACTTTCTTCTTCTATGTCAACGTGGAAAAATCTGTTCTTAAGATCCATGACTGTAAAGTATTTCGCCGTTGCCTTTTCTCTAACACCTCTTCAACGATTGGAACTGGAAATCTATCTTTCAATACGAGCGTGTTTAATTTTCGATAATCTATGCATAGTATGTTCGATCCATCTTTCTTTTTTGCAAGCACTACACTGCTTGCCACGTCTGAGTTGGACTTACGAACGATTCCTTGATTTAGCCACTCTTCTACTTGATCTTTTACAATTGGCTGTTCACTTGCTGATAGAGGACTTGGACTTTCTCTAAATACGATATTAATACAATTTGACAGTATACTTAACTTTATCGGGCAACTTAACGAGTTATCTTTCGGCTTATAGTCCTTAATTAATGCAGCGACTGTATCAGCATTTTTGACGAAGTCGTATCCAATAAGTACATCAGCTTGTAATTTGGAGTTAGGGACGATCAGTGTTGAGTGTTCTGTACTCAATCCATCTACCTTGACTGTAGTAATAACCTCTATAACCTCTGTAACCACATTTCCAAGGACAAACAATTTTTCTACGTGATTTTGTTCCTCGTATTTGTCTCGTCTCATGATAGTAACGTCTACGCCGGTATCCACCAAACAAATCACTTGTTTGCCATCAATCGAAAATTCCTTTAATCAACTGTCTTCATCGGACTTCCGCACTATACATATTTACTTGATGCATTTAGACCCACATTGCAGTCAGCTTTTTTATGATCTGTGGCTCCACAGCCGAAGCAATGTAACTGTTTACCTTTATACTTTGAATCAGCTTGAATACCTGGTTTCGTATGGACAATCTGGCGACGTTTGTTTTGGGCCTTTCTAGTCATCGTTTCTACTAGATCGTAGCACTTTCTTATCTGCTTAAAAGAGGTTGAGCTGTCCAATTGGAATTGATGTCCCATCGAAGTCCGGTACCACCTTTCCAAAACTATCGACTGTTACGTTTGAAAATTTATCGTTACGTTGCGCACCGCTGTCTTCCAATTTAACTGCCAACATTCTGATCAGAGTCTCCAAATCGCTGCTGCGCACATTCGTGTGCATGTTTTCCGCGTTTCCCTCTTCACCCAACGTTTCTTCGGCGACAGGCTGCCACGATTCGCCTGCTTCGCACAGTGGGTATTTTACCTTTTGGTATTTTACATTTCAAAAATCATAGCTTCTAAACCAATACAGCGATTTAAAAAATTTCAAAAGCATATTATTAAAAAATTTTTTCCCATTTACTACAAATGTCTCAACTTTGGGCACCTCTAGCACCCATGAATCTCAACCGATTTCAAAAATTTTTTGGATTCATAATCTCTGAAGTATTCCCTATCGATTGCATACATATGTATATCATTTTTGCCAAACGCGATCATGAAAAACTGATTTTTTGCAATGCTATCCGAGCAGAGGCCCAACTGTGCGACGCCCAAAGATGTGCGTTTTATCTGAAAAGTAAGTTCTTTATTAATAGCATATTGCATAAATTTTAATAATTACTTAAATCGTTATCGAACTACAAGCGTTTAAAAAATACACTAAATATTGGCGTTTTTTTAAATTTGGTGGAATACAACTAACTAGTATCCCTACCGGACTACATATGTATGTACTCTAGGTAGGTGAAATATTTACGTAACAGATGTACATACATACATATATGGTCTCAATATGCTGAGACCTGCGACACTGATGCGTAAGCCATAAATCTAAGGCAACCTCGCCTTAAAATGCGCTGCAGGTATAAGGAAGAAGAAGAGCGCAGGCGTATTTGCCTGTATCTTCTTTGTATTTAAATTATAACATTGCGTAATGCTGTTTTGCAAATACTATCTTTTTATATACAGTGAAACCTCGATATAACGAACTTCGTTATAACGAAAAACCCAATATAACGAATTTTTTGTTAAGTCCCTTGAAAGGACTAAGGTTTTACATTTCAGTACCTATAGCGAATCAATAGATATAACGAATAATTTTGCGATCCCCCTCAGATTCGTTATATCGAGGTTTCACTGCCTATCTGCAATGTTAGATTGCTAATTACCTGCTTTGGAAAAACTAACGTGGTAAATGTTATTGAAGTTGATTAAAAATTTGTCCTAGTTGTGGGTTGGTCGTTTTTATTTCCGTTTACCTAATTGGATGTAAATATTAAATTTTTTACCCAATTAATACAAAAAGGGTAATATCGATTTTTCGTTCTACCTATTTAATTCAAAAAATATAATATAAAAAGCTAATTATTCCACTCGTTTGCGACAGTTTGTTTTTAACTTCATAAGTGGAAACACCTTTCAAGACAGTTTTATTTAGTGTGCAAAAATGTTGTTAAAGAATGAAAGAATTTTGAAAGTTTTCCACGAGTGTGAAAACTTAAATGATTTTGAAATGGGATTTCTAATGGAGATGAGCGTTTCATTCGAAAACGCTAATAAGGAGCTTAAGGTAAAAATCAAATATACACAATATATCGGCAAAAATCAGGCAAATTTCGTGAAAAAAATGAAGTTTGGCTTGTGAAGTATCGTTAGGATATTCAGAGCAGGAAAGAGATTATACAACCAGAATTCTCTCGGAAGCTGGGACTGAAACTTGAGTGCCCAAAGTACGGATGATGGAAATACTTCAAGGAGATTTTTTTATAACAGGTGTTAGTCAAGAGATCGTTAAAAGGTTGGCTGTTATCTTAAATGTTATAAATTGCAAGGAAATGTTAAATGGTGAAAAATTTTCCGATACTTCAAAGACTGCTCAACATTTGACTGAATTGTATCCGCAAACAAAAAACTTACCACAACGGCACTTAGGTTTTTTCTCACGGAAAGGATTTAATAGAATATCAGTGTTTACCAATTGGAGAGCTATCCGAAGAAGCACAGGAATGTAAAAACAAGGACTACAATAGGTTCAGATATACCTACGAATACATTAAAAACTTCTCGTGTTAGACAAAATGAAGACCTTTTTAACATGCTAGCGCCTCTTCGGACCCACTTATTGCATCACTGAGACACGTGCGATCACGAAAGGATTTGGAAAATAGCAACTATAGTCCCGAAATGTTGAGTTTATTAGATATTGATGTAAATATTGAAAATTATTTTGAAGAAAATCAATAGCAGATATTCAAAATTAACCAAAAAAAAAAAAAAAATGAAAAAAAATTTTTTTTTTATTTTCGTAATTATGTTAAAAAATCAAATTAAAAAATTAAAAATTACTTGTCTAAAACAATGAAAAATTCCATTTGTGATTGAAAAAAACGGGTTTCGCTCCATTTTTAAAGGAAAAACATGCTTGAAAATATATTCTGACTTTGACCTTGAATATTACAGCACCACGAACACCCAGCAATCCGTTCATAAGACGCAATGTAATTAGATATTCGCGCCGCTACCGCTGCGAATAAATCGCCCTGGTGTGTGGGAACCTTAAAGTGCCAGCCTAATAGGTTTCAAGTATATTACTAGGAAACATTTTTATTTATTTACACAGTTAACTTATTTTTACAGTTAACTTATAATGTAAAATTACATAGCTAACTAAAATTATAGAGTGCTGGCTGCTGGGGCCTTCGACTCTCTAGTTGTGATTATATTAGGTTTACAATTTTAGTTTGGGAGAGGAACTTAAGGATAATATTTACATTTTTTGGAGTTGGTAGGGAAAGGAGTTGAATTGGGTCAAGATTTTTGAATATTTTATTATAAGACGTTTTTAGGGATTGACATTCTTTTAGGATATGGCGTAGTGTTATTTTTGTATCATTGCAGAATGGACATGAAGAATTTAATGTTGGGTCGAGGTAGTGTTGGTGGGTGATGTTGGTGTGGCCAAGTCTAACAAGGGGAACTTCAGGTATGCGAATCACCGATTTGAATGAATTTTGGATATGTTGTAGAATACCCCGTCATTTGAAGCTGTGTGAAATATTTCGGCGCACTATTCTATATTTTCCTTATAAATCGTGTTTAAAGCTATAGCTTCGGTGACTTAAGGGTAAAACGCAAAGTGGAGTTCAAGCAGCTCGGCGGTGTAAGGGGTAGAGGTCCCGTCTAAAGTTGGAGAAACGCAGGTTCAATCCACGCCCAAAACTAGTTAGTTTTGGATTTTTATTTTTTTGCCTTTTTAATAATTTTTATACCCTTGCAGAGGGTATTATAAAATTGGTCAGATGTTTGTAACGCACAGAAGGAGACGTTTCCGACCCCATAAAGTATATATATTCTTGATCAGCTTGAGAAGCTGAGTCGATATAGCCATGTCCGTCTGTCCGTCTGTCCGTCCGTCTGTGCGTATGCGTTTTACTCAGCCATCTTAAGAGATATCGGGTTGAAATTTTTTTTGGAGACTCTTTATTACCTGTGTGAGATAAAGTATGAAAATCATCGGGATCGGACTACTATATCATATATTGTTTAATAATCATTAAATGTGTTTTGAATTCAGTAGTTTGAAAAATATTTGACCATATTCATAATACGACAACTAATGCTGTTGATGTATGAAATTTCACTTTTCTTATCGAATTAAATATAATAAAGAACTGCAAGGGTATATAAACTTCGGCAAGGCCGAAGTTAACTTCCATAGCTCGTTTTTTTTAAATAGCAAAATAGGTCATTTGATGATTTTTGATGGAATTAATTTTGTATGCCTTTACAACAACATAAATGTAATATATACGAATATAGACGTCAAATACACGAATTAACTTCTGTCTTCACATTTTTTGTTGTGATATATCTCAATCCCATTGAGAATTTGTGGACTGATGTTAAAAAGGCAGTTCACACCAGCAACCCAACATCAAATGAAGCACTTTGGACGGTTGTGAAAGAAAGTTGGGAAAGGATTCCTGTTTCTAGATGCCAGAATTTAGTGGATTCAATGCCAAGGCGCTGTGCGGCCGTAATAGCCAATAAAGGATACTCAACTAAATACTAACACAATAGTTAAACACCATAGTATCGAATTAAAAGTATTTTTGTTTTACATTTTTAAGTTAATTTTTTGCTTTCGCCATTGTGACTGAATAGTGCTATTTTTGTTACCGCCTTATTTTGACCTAACCAATATGATAAGTGAATATATTTTGAAATACTCAAGAAATATGGAGTCCTTAATTTTTAATAATATATTAATAGATCCATTAGTTGAATTAAATCATTTTTTGTTCGAAAAATTGAGTTATTTTTAATGTTTTACAACTTTGAATTTCACAACACCCTATGGTGCTATTATTTTCACCGCAGCATACATCATCATGCTAAAATTATGCTTTTGCCAAAAATATACCAACTTTAAATCAGTTTGAAAGAAACAAACCAAATAAAATTTTTGGAAAAGTACTCTCTCATCTCATCTCATCATCAACTTTGAAGCGAACCATGCATACTTGAGCATTCCCTTCAATATCAGGGATGACAAGTGGAAATGCACAAGGGGTTATACTTTAATTGAATGCAGTCTTCTCTTGATGAAATTTCTTGATTTTCTTAGGCATTTGAGGAGTTTTACATTCGCTTTAACATATCTTTAAGTAGTACAGTTCATAATGGCGTGCGTATAGCTAGTATTTCCTCAAGCGTACAAGCTTCAACATATGTAGGTATATAAAAAATATTTCCAATTACAAATCATCAAATGACCTATTTTGCTATTTCAAAAATAATTATTAAAAAGGCAACAACAAAAAAAAATGAAAATCCAAAACTAACTAGTTTTGGGCGGGGTTTGAACATGCGTTTCTCCAAGTTTAGAGGGACCTCTAACCCTTACACCGCCGAGCTGCTTGAAGTCCACTTTGCGTTTTACCCATAAGTCACCGAAGCTATAGCTTTAAACACGATTTATAAGGAAAATATAGAATAGTGCGCCGAAATATTTCACACAGCTTCAAATGACGGGGTATTCTACAACATATCCAAAATTCATCCAAATCGGTGATTCGCATACCAGAAGTTCCCCTTGTAAGTCTTGTGATTTTAATTTGTTGGGATCTTGACGTGTTTTTTGGGGCTTTGTATTCCTGCGGGTCAAGAGTTTGGTACCAGTTTGATGTGTTGTGTATTGTGTTTCTTGTAGGTGTTTTGAGGGAGTTTTTTATATATTTGATTATGTCTTGAAAGTTGTGATTTGGGGTTAGGATGAGTGGAAGAACGGTAGCATTTTGCAGCAAGGTCGGCTAACTCGTTACCCTTAATGCCTACATGGCCAGGGATCCAGATGATTTTAAATTTTGGTTGGTATTTGGTGAGGATGTTTCAGATGGAGGATGCATAATAGGATGAGTTGTTGATGTTTTCTATTGCGTCTATGGTTGAGAGGGAGTCGGTGTATACATACTGAAACATACTTCCTCGCTCTCTATTACAGAACACGTCGCTGACCTAGTGAAAATCGTTGATATGCATAACTTCGCTGTTTTCAGTCCGATTTTAATCAAATTAGGTATTATAAGAACTTTAGCCTTTACTTCTGACTTTTACGTTTTTAGTCGTCTATGTAGTTAACCATTAAAAGGGGGGTAAGTTTTAAAAATATTAAGTAAATCCGAATAAACAGACAAAGATATAGCGCTTCATCTGCTTGGCCTTCAGTGAAGCTGTTCGAGTATAAGAAACTTTCAGTCGATTTCCAAGTCGGTGTGCAGTCTTTTCAATTTTCACAAAAATTGTTGTAAGTTCGTAGCATTTTAGAATTTTTTTTTCTTATAATTAAAAATTTTTAGCATTAACTTAAACCTTAAAACCATCAAACCCGCAAAAAAAAACGAGCTTAACAATTTTCGAAAATAAGGCTTTGGGACTACCAGCGGATATCTTTTTGATTTCAGAAGCACTTTTATTATACCCTTGCAAAAAGGGTAGAAGGAAGCATCTCCGACCATATAAAGTACATAAATTCTTGATCAGCACGACGAGAAGAGTTCAAATAGGCATGGTCGTTCGTATGTCCGCCTGTCCGTCTGGATCGACGCGAACTCCTCCTAGACCGTTAGAGCTACAGGGTTGAAATGTAGGCTTATATATAATGCACAATTTGTATATCTCGGATTCAGCCGGATCGGACCACTATATCATATACATAGCTCCCAAAAAAAATGCTAGGGTATACAAACTTTGACGCGGTCGAAGTTAGCCCCGGCCCTCTGTTTTTTTTTTTCACATACTCCTGTGACTCAAAATGGGGCCCACCGAAACTCTTTTCTATATACCTACATATATATAGGCTGTAGCCTCAGTAGATGCGTGATATGGATCGAAATATATACATATACATATATAGAGTTCAACATTTTACTAATGATACTTCAAATGTCAATTAACAACATGTACTTTTCCGTTGTCAGTCAAACAACTTTCGAAAGCAGAATAAAACTTTATACTGCAGTAAGTCAAAAAAATAATTTTTTTTCAATTGTTAAAAAAATTTCGGGTCTCCTACTTTTATCTTTTGAGAAAAAAACCTAGAAAAAAGCGGTCACGCCACAACAAATGACCATAGCTTTAGACATCATTGCTAACAATCGTAAAAATGCGTCTTGTGTGATAATTTTGAACTTTGAATATTTTTTGTATAAACAAGAAATGCCAAGCTCTATTTTTACGCTTATGAGTTTTCCACATTGGTCTGGTCCTTTTTGTCGTTTTGTCATACAAGCAAACATATTAAAGAGATATCCATAAGATGCAAATAACTAATTGAAGTTCAAATATAATAAAAAACAAGATTTAATTTTTTTTTTTGTTTTTCTTGGATCGTGTAAGGGCAGTGAAAATTATTTTCAATATTAAATGTGTTGTGGCTTTCCTTAAATTTTATCGCACCACGAAATTTTTCCGCTAATATTATTGTAAATCCAGGATATATAATCAATACGGAAACAAAACTGGAGTATAAGCTCTAGACCAGCAGACACACAGTCAGAACACTCAGTAAACTCAAAAGTATTTTGGAGTCTTTTGAAGTGACTTGTAAAATGTAGTTTTTATAGGTTTGCTGAACAACAAATTATTGTCCACCAAAAGCTATTCAATCACACAAGAGCCCGTGAAGCAAACGAAACGAATCATGTACATGTGTTAATAGTAGGCAATGATATATTTCATATGAATAGTCCTTGGATGCGTAAACATATTAGTACATTGTACATAGTATTTAATATATATGTATATGATTTTTCTGGTCGGAAATGCTTTTCTCTGAGGGATTCAATTTCCTGACAAATTGTACCCGCTACGGACGTATAGGCAACATAGTTTATCAACTAATATGTGTTTAAAAGGGGGAAGGGAAGGGCGGAAAAGACTCACGCTCTTTAAACAACCAACATCAAACGCATCAGCGTTTTTGCTTTATTTACACATAATTTTAAAGAATTTACGAGCGTTTAAGAATTTCAAATGTACATAAATTTCATAGACGCAAGATTTTCGATTGAAAGAAGTTCAAAGCAAACGAAGCAAAGTCAATAAAATATTAAAAATTGTCTGGAATAAATACAAGTAATGCTATTCGGCGCCATAGAGAAAAATTGTATAAAATGGATTGGTGGTTGCCACCCACCAAGAACCACAAAGCCGCCGCCCGGAAGTTTCTTTCAGTTGCGGCCATTTTACATCCCATAAGCGGATCGAAGATTAAAGGCGGCGGCTGCTTCCGCGGACTTCAAACGCCTATTATTCGAACAAATCTGTATCTATGTATTGTTCTCATTGAAGATTCTATTGTTGACGAACCAGTTAATGATCATAATTTTTACAACTAAATGTGTTTCTAATTTGTTTATTTGTTTGCTCTCCACCGGCAAACAACAGAGGCGGCATCCTTTGATTCGGAAGCTCTATTGAACTCAGGTGCGAACTGATGCGTCCATCAATCATTAAGTGATTCGCAGTGTGAAGAAGCAAAAAGATCCTCGTCCAAAGCTGATTGCGTTAGAACCGGAAAGCTGAAGGTGTTAATCATCCGCGAATCATATTTAAAAAATTAAGAAATATCGAGATCAAAGATGAAAATCATTTCGTGACCTGATAAAATCAAATGAGCTATACGGTAATGAACTGTGATCTATCAATTATGAATTGCGTATTTAAAACGAAAATTTCCAAATATTGTGATTTTTCCCCCGACTAAAGGAGCAAATGGAAAAATGTTTGTTTTTGTCGAAATTGGATTTCGATTACAAATTCATAAAAACTACCGCTTTTAATTATTTTTCTATTACTTTTCAATATGTTGCGAACAATATTAGAATTATTCCTAAAACATGCGACATTCTCGAAACCGAAATACTTATGCCCTTTTTGAAATTGAGAATAAACCACAAATATGTAACTTTGAAGTAAAAATACATACGTGTGTATGCATATTTAACATTGTGTTAAAATTAAATTCATTTGCCAGGACTAGAACCAAATTAGTTTTCAACCAATTAAACACGAGTTATTTTTGTCACGATTTGCACTCTAAAACTAACTTATACCAAAATAATAAAAATTGTCTGGAATAACTATAGAGCTTGGGAAAACTTTAACCGGACCTAGAAGGAGAAACAATCCATCCTTCAAACATACATACATACATATGTATGTATGTGACGGACGTGAGAAAAGCCAGTTCAAAAATATTGCTGATTTGCTGTCAATTTGTATACGTTTGAAAACGTAAATTCATACCTCGAAATCCTCATCTCTCAAGTGATTGAAATATATTCATATCTTATAGATAATTTTTAAGTCTGACTCTGAAACGTCGTTTGTAGCTTAGAAGTTATGCTTTTTACGGACCATGATCCGACAAAAGTTGACAAAAATATAAAAAAAAAAAAAATAAATAGAGGCCTCTCTGAGCCAAAAAGAGCTTTGCCGGCAAGTTGTGCCCGTGTGTGTGTTAGTGTGCCTTTGTTTGTGTTGGAGAGCAAAAAAGGTCATACTCTCATGTTTACTCTTTGTGCTCTCGTGGATGACTCTTTGTCCGGTTTCGAGAGAGCGAGAGCATTTGTCCAATTGGGATTTTCTCTTCTCTCTTTGTTTCCCCTCTTTGCAGACACAGCTATGGTTGTTTCATTCTCAGCGTTCCGCATTACCCCGCTGCTTCCCCTTTCAATCCATAGTAATGACTTTTCGTTCCATCCTTCTGTCTCACTCTTTCTCACTCTCATCTGATTTTTTTCTGGTTTTTATTATTGTCTTCTCCTTTTTGGTTGTCATCGCCCTGCTCGCACCTCTTTGGATTACTACTCTTGCTATCTCCCTTTGACGCACCGAGCCGATTGAGCTAGTTGTTCTTTTTCACTTTTTCATCTTTTGATGTGAATGTGTGGGTGTGCGTTAATTGCTGCCGCTGTTCATCAACGTTTATTATACATTTAGACCGTTGTGAATTTCTTTTCTTGATTTTTTACCACTTTACTGTGATCAGAATTCGTAAAAAGGAGACATTCAGATACAAGTTCCCGTTTTGGATTTGCTCTTTCTCCGCCTTGCCCACTGTGTTCTACTTCGATATGATCATTTAGTCAATGTACTATTTAATCAATTTATCACTCTCAAAATATGTATGTATTTCTATTAAAGAAATCAAAAAACGCATAACCCCGCAGCTGAATGTTCTCTATTCTACACAAGGTATCAAAATTTATTTATGGCCTATATTATATTATATTATTATATTATATTTATGTTGGGTTAATAAGTGGATTTTGAAGAAATAGTAATAGTCAAAAAACTGTATGTCATTAATTTTCATTGTCCCAAATATCGTTTCAATTTTGCATGGTTTTGCATGGACTAGTAAGAAAATATTAGCACTTATCACTTATTTTTGTAAGCAAAACGACAGCTCATTTGGCTTTCCGTCCGTAAATTATGTTGCCGACCTTTTGTGTAAATAACCAAGCACTATTACATACTTCGGAAGCAATTTGCTAGAGATTTCTAACAAATTCTTAAAATTTTGTATGTATGTACATACATATGTACATAAATACATATGTAAGAATTACGAAAAGAATCCAAGACACTAATTTTTTTCTTTATAATGAAACAGAGAGAAGGAAACTTTATGTAAACAATAATTATAAGCGAGGTTGAGTTTGAATACATCATGCGATTTGTATCTTTTGTATGTAGGTTTATTTCGTTAAAATATATCACTGTTACCTTTTCTTTCATCGTTCAGATTAGTCTTTTGAACATCACACTTATTAGATTGTTAGCAATGATATCTAAAGGCATACCAATTCTAAGTCGCGTGAGGGCCGCTTTTTAGTAACTTTTATTTCAAAAGATAAAAATCAAAGACTTTTATTGAAAAACTATTGGTGGTAAATTGAAGAAAATTGATTTTAATACAGAATTTTAGAACCCTTCCGAAAGTCGGGTAAGTGACAGTGGAAATTCCCATATACATACAGTGGCGGTCACGAATTTAGGACGTATGGGATATGGGACATTTTATGCGAAACTGCCAAGCGGCCTTCGGAAGGGTCATACGCATGAAAAGAAAGAGATGGAGAATAGAAAGGCAGTTTTGCATAAAATGTCCCATATTGATAGGCAAAAAAATATGTCTAATTTTTATCCGATTTTAATGAAAAATATATCATTCGACGGGAAATTCAATTTACTTTCTTTCGTAGTTCATGGAAAAAAGTATTTTAGTGCAAACTAGTGTCGAAAAATAGCCTCGCCCAAAGGACCAAAAATTTCCATACAAATTTCAGATTTTCAATTGGCTCCAACTCGAAAATTGGGGGCTAAATTAAAATTTGTGGTATGCAGTTTATCTTATTTTTGCTAGATCTACAACTTCTTCAAAGAGTTCATACTTCTATCTTTAATATTTAAGATTTTGGAAAAAACGTCCTAAATTCATGCCCCCCAAAAAACAGACTTTTCTTTGTTCAAATCAACCTGTGAAAAAACGGATTAAACTATGAACGCCATTTTTACAGTTCATGATCCAAATACAATAACCAACAAATTACAGAGAAAAGTATTGCATTAAATTATTTAGAAGCCGAAAAAATCAGCACTAAAGTCAAAAAAAAAAAACGTCCTAAATTCGTGACCGCCACTGTATGTATGTACATGCATATGTATGTATGTATGTATGTACATGTTACTTTTTTTACGCGTGAAGTATTGCAAACACAGGCTATCACGCTCACTCCCACAAGCACAAGGTCGGACAGTACGCTCAAGTAGCCAATTTTTGACGTTTAATTCAGTTACTTTTTAATTACTAACATTTTCGCGACTTCAATATACCATTTCAAGGTACAACAACTATGGATTCAACATTTGTGAATGTTCAAACTTGATATAGAAGGTGGATTCTTGTCTCCGTAATCAGTTAAAAAATAATTTTGTGGCAAGGGTATATCTTCCAATGTTATACAGATTGAAATAGCAGTAAAAGGCAACTATGTAAGAAAGGTCCAAAAATAATATGGCACAAAGAAGAATATTTGTACGTGTGCTTAGTTCCCATCATTCCGCCTGCCACTAATCATCCTCTAATCAGTTTATGACCAACTGATGTATCGTCCCATAAATTGGCATGGGAAATCTATTTAATGCTACCGCAACTGTGCTGTTAAATCATTTTGATAATGACGCAAGCTGTAAGTCTTTGGGCCACCCATTTACAGCATTCATTGAGCATCTAATTTTAGAGTTTGGAGGCAATCCGGCCCGTGTTTTGGTATATTTTTTATCCGATTTCACTTTTTATGATGTGTAGTAATTTGTTGGATCGTTAAGTTTCTAGAGGGCCTTTCCAAGCATCCCAATTAGAAAAAATTTAAAGGGTTTAAACTATTTTGCTTTGCGCTCGCTTTGGGCAATAAAATAAAATTTCAAATAATTTTTACGACCCTTCAAAGGGGATGCCCAAGCCAAACCTATTTTTTATTACACAAGAAACACTCAATAAAAAGAAATTATTAGCGATGGATTGTCGACTCGCTTTGTTTTGTTTTATTTGGTTCATGTAAATCTTTCAGTAGATATTTCAGATGTCAATGCAAGAAGTTATGCCTTGATTTTTTATTTCTGATATGCCCCTTAGTGTCTGAACAGATCTTATAGTATTTGAGAATTCAAACTATGTATGTACATACATACATGAAGCGAAAAAGGAACTGCAATGTGTAAAGAACTCCTTAAACAAACGTAATAAAGGCGCAATTATATTTTAGATATTTTATAATCATTAGTTGTTGAAATCATGATTATTATTTGTAATTTTTTTTTCGTATGACCAACATACCGGCATATATAAGTTAAGTTCTTTATTGGAAAGTTCTTTTTTGAAGTTAAGTATCAATATTTATAGCTGTGTTAAACTATTTGAAACTGTAGTTGTACCGTTCATGTCTTTGAAAAAGTTTAAATTTAATGTCCGTACAGGAGAACATGACCTTCCAATGTATTATTTTATATGTTTCACTTTTCTAAATGTCACCAAAAACTACAAATTTGAATACCATATGAAATACATATAAATATTTATATTATACTAACAGTATTATTTTGTGGAATTCTAGGATAAAGTGGAAGTTTGAGTTAGCTTAACTCAAAAATTAAATTTGCCCATTTGTGCATGGAAAAACATTCTCTTTCTACAAGTCGAATTCTCCTCTGATGCATGTGTACATACTCATGTCAAATGTGATGAGTATGTCGCCTGTCGTAGTGTGACATCATAATAGTAGCGTGGTGGAAGCTGGTGCCAAAAAAACAGCAGTGAGTATTCAGCCATAAATCAAAAATGCTTCGCATGACAAGAAAGAGTAAGAGTAGGAGTACGATAAGGAGAAGAGTGCAGAGTGCAGGGATAGAAAAGCTAAACAAAAACAATTAGAATAAGCGCATGGGAAAGGTGGCTGGTTCCATATGCTGAGCATAAATAAACAATGCAACAAAGGACGTCCAGGAATAAGGACAACAACAAGGACAACGACATTTCATCAACGCAAACGAGCGAAACGTTTATCAACTGCTCAAATGGCCATTAAATGTGTGTGTGCCCATGTGATGGGCATCAACATCAACGCCCCAACAACAGTAGGGACTAGTCACAGAACAACAGTAGAAGGACCAGGCCAGGACTATCTGGCAGGACATTCATCAAACGATAAATTGAGTGAATGACTTCATGAGTGTGATGCAGAGGGGCTCACTTCCTCAATTCCGGTGACAATTGGTTGTGTTCATGTTTGTGTCCATGGTCATGTCGATGCAGTGCTACAGTGCCACAATCCAGTGGGCGTTATCCACGCCCAGCAAAAGCTGAGTGACTGTCTGCCTCAAATTGCCATCGCATCCTATTTTGGGTGGCTGAAATGAGATATGGAGAGGGAAATAAGGGTATGTATGAATGTGCTCATCGCCAATTGTTTCTCCGATTGGTATTCAACCATGAGCACCATTGCACTTTTATAGAGTCAGAAACAAAACAACTCAGTTAACGCAGAACCATTAGTCTGTGTTAGTCTTCCTCTGAGTCTTTTTCCCAATTTTTGCCTGCACTTTTCTTTCAGTCTCGCTCTTCATTTCATTCGCCTTAGGAAACATTTATCATTTGGTGCTTGACGCGCCGTTAGTGTTTTAATAGACTCCACTTGTCCGTTTTGATCACTAGCCAGTCCAGTCCTTCTGGACGGTTGGCAGTAGAGTTTGTCAGTCAACACTTGTGGCAGCACAACAAGATTCATTTGCATCTTGTTTTTTACCATCTGTTTTATCATGAATACTAATTTTTAAAGTTTCTTGTATGTATGTGAGTATATACATATGTACATTGTACATATGTATGGATTTAAAAAAGAATCATATTGATAGAAAATATCCACATCGTGTAATAATAATAGGTGTATAATATTTTGCAATTGAATCGGTTTAGGCCAAGTTAACTTCAATAACAATCGTTAGATTTGTATCTACATATTCAAAGTTTCAAGAGTATTTTAAATTACCAGCTAAGCCGGCACCATCAAGCTGGTGTGATTCTACATATTGCAATATATTGCAATCTTGACTTTAATTTCTGTGACATCTGCTTTAATCGGTCAATCGGTATGCTATTTAACAACGATAAGCAAGCTGCGGCTGTGCGCCTCAAAAGATCCCATATCCTAAGTTATGTTCCATCAAGATGCGGCATGGTCGGAAATTATCTAATGAATTTTTATTTAATCCAAACCAAAAGTGGCGATCAAGATGCACAGCATCCGCTTGCATCTGTTGGCATCGTCAACGCAAATAAAACGTTGCTTGTGTTGTGTCGTTGCTTGTCATAATCCGATCAGCAAATGGGCCAGTGCGCTGGCCGAGGGTGGAGGGCCTTGTTGGCACCCAAGGTATGATCTGTGGGGTCGTCAGCACCATCTTCCTCTATGCTCATATTCACCTCATCCTCTGCTGATGGGTCTCCCGTCGTGGTCGTCTTTATGTTGATTCCCATTTCAGTCTCTTTAATAATTTGCTTGACAGATGTTGGGGCATAATTAGAGATTAATTGTTCTACTCATAATTGGACTAGCGATACGATGGGCGGTTGCGTGATGTTTTTGGACATTTGCAGGAAGGCTAAGTACTTGAAGGTGGGGTTAATTTTATTTACAAATATCACGGAGATTGGCGGCAACAGTTGCTAATGCGGAACAAAATTAAATGTGATGAGTCGAAAAAGTGTATAAATAATCATTATTAGTGTGCATATTTTAAGGTTGCACATGCAGACAAAGGCAATTGTATGCATGGCAAGCATCTTCGACTATTTACAGCTTATCCTGATCAAAATAAACTAAAGAGAGTTGTATTTGACACCTGCACCTACAGTTCGTTGGCATCCATATATATCGTTAGAACTACAAATCTCAAATCTGATCAATACTTCAAAATTTACTACGCATCCATTTGGAAAGCCCACCTAAACACAAAACGACGCAAAGTGATGTAATTTACGTCAGTTTGACCGAAAATAAACATGAATATCGCACAATTAGGAAAGAAATATGTAAGCGACTACAAATTGCTCAACGGACAGGCTAAAGGGAGCACTCAAGCAATGATTAAGACCAAAACCAGTATCGTACTCCGATAGACGTCGCAATGGCGCTTTGCAAAACGAAATAAAATGAATTTATGAAAACTTTTTACGCAGAAGCCCTCGCACAAAACCACCACAAATGAATACATTCCAACCCGCACCTAACCCCCTTTTCTTTATCTATTCCGAGCTTTATTCTTCATTTGTCCATTGTCCTGTTCGATGGATAGACACGCGCCCGTCATAATTCTGTATAATCTATGTACGATTTGAGTAAAAACAAAGGAAAGCCAAAACATAAATTTGACATTTTATGTAAGCTTTTCTCTCTCTGGGTTTCTGCTTTTCCTTGTTTTTCTATTCCTTCGTATTTTGGTCCTTGGAGACATTTTGTGCGCTGTCATTAGGAAAAATAAAATATGATACTGGTTCAGAGTCCTAGTCGTCCTCCATTTCGGCCAAGTGCTGCGGAATGTCAAGCAAACAAGCCAACCATCAAGTTTATGGGCAAATAACACAAAAATGGCGAAGGAAAACAAAAAAAGAAAACAACAACTTCCCAGTCAATTTGTTGGATATGACAGTCCGATATTTAAACATAAGAAATGTTATTGAATATCAAGTTATTAGGCGTCAAAATTAAAATTTATTTAAATAATGTTTGTTTCTTGCTTGCGTTTTTTTTTAGTTTTAAATCGAATTCTAATATTATATCTAGGGCCTTCTGAGTAAAGTCGACGAAATCTGGAGTATGAGAAACATATTTACGCTTCTAATTGGTTCACGTCTTCTCCCATTTCTATCTCTATCTCTTTACTTTTCAGATGGGAGGATGGGAAATCGTCAAGTGTTTGGACTCGATGTTTATTTTGATAGAAACCACCAGCTGTCCCCTTCTCCCCAACTCAAGCAAGTTTGCTGCGCACATGATACTCAAATGTGTCCTTTTGGACTTACTCCCCATGTCCATTATCCTTGTGGCGCATGTTTGTCTTTCATCATGGTTTTTTTCCCTTTGGTTTTTTTTTCTACGAAATTTACGATTTTTATGCTTTGCTTTTCATCTATTTTTCCACATTTTCTGCTGACCACAGAGCTAGCACGAAGAAATCCTACAACACATTCCTCCTTGTTGTTGGTTGGTCGTGATGGTAGTGTTGTCCTGTGGCTACTTTGACTACTACTTGTGCTCCCAGTCGCCATGTTCATTCTTCTGCCCTGTCTCTCCGCTGCCTTCCATCGTCTTGTTTTTTCCACTGTCTGTCTATCGTATAGCGGACATTTTTCTTATTTGCAATAAATTTGGTTATGAATGTTCTCGGGCTGCCCTCGTTGCTATTACTGGGAATTGTACATAATTTTCACAATTTTGATGTTAACTTGAAAATTTACGATAGGTTATTTTGAAATGATGGTTGCCCAGCCAAAAGAGTAGCAAAGAACTTGGTTATTTGTATACTGCCGTCTTTGTCTTTCATTCTTCTATTTCCATCTATAAGTTTAGTCTACTTAACCATTGCCAAAACGTAGACAATCCATTTTTATGATTTTACAGTACAGATTTTACAAAACCGCTTTACAGCGATAGTAGATATCGGGCACATTTCAGACTTCCATAAAGATAATATTACTTTTTATCAGAACGAATAACGCATAAACGAATAAACGAAGAAAACAATATAGGTATGCAAATTTTTACAGGAATTAGAAGTATGGTTATAACCATTCACATGAAAACTAAAAACGAACTATATATTATATGACCACATGCATTTATTAGTGCAGTAAGAGTATGATTTGCAAAGCTTAATTCCTTAATTCTTCTTATAAAGATTGATCTCAAGCCTGCTTAAATGCAAGGATTGAGAAAAAGAAGCAGAAGAGAAAAAGTAGTAAAGATAGTAAAATATTATTATAGGAGATTAATAAATTTCTTTCTTTCAATTCAATAAATGTACATTAAACCAAAGAACAGCTATTAGTGCTATAAAACTATCGATGGTGGCATAGTTCATAGTTTCGATGGTTTTGCAACAAATATTCAGTAGTATTCGATAGTACTCTTGAAAAAATTTTCAACTTCAAAACAACAACAAGAATATACATTTTAATAAACATTTAATTTGCTTAACATAATGAGATCTTTCGGACCATAACAAATCCAAACAAGTTTGAATTAAAGTAAAAAATCAAAAAAGCTAACTTCGGCAATGCCGAAGTTTTTATACCCTTGCAGTCCTTGGCAATAATTTTTTTACATTTAGAAATTTGTTTCCCTGCAACTCAATTCATCAACACACAAACAAAACGTCATTTCTCTTTTTACTCCAATTTTTTGTTTTTCTTCAATCATTCGCTAAGCAAAGCACAACACACAGTTCGTGTAGCGCTGCGTCTGTGTGTGTGTATGCATGTGCTCTGTTTGATTTGCTGATGACGTAGTAGGCAGCAAGCAGCGCTGCCGGCAGCGATTTGTACTGACTTTAACTTGTGTTCTATTTATCCGAACAGATTCAAATTTTGGGATCTGAGAGTTTATATCAATATTATATTGGTAAATTTCATGGATACTCCAATTTTTTCAAAAATATTTGTTCCAGAGCTATATGATATAATAGTCCGATCCTAAATTTTCATACTTTATCTCACCCGGGTAATAAAAAGCCCCCGAAAAAAATTTCATCCCGATAGCTCTTAAGATGGCTGAGTAAAACGCATTCGCACCGACGGACAGACGGACATGGCTATATAGACTCAGCTTCTCATGCTGAACAAGAATATATATACTTTATGGGGTCGGAAACGTCTCCTTCTGTGTGTTACAAACATCTGAACAATTTAATAATACCCCCTGCAAGGGTATAATAAATGTATGGCTAGTCTTCTCTCAAGATCCAAGAACTGTGATGAAGAAATAGGAGCATAACACATGCATTGCGTCTTTACGTTTTTAAATATAAATATTTTCTTACCCAAATTTTCTGTCGACCTGCAAGTTAGAAAAAAAATTATTCGGTAATCACAATCGTTTCCATTATCCCTGCCGGAACTATCTTTCAATATTGCTACGTCGGGGTTTGATTTCGAGAGCAACAGAATTTTAGATTTGGTAGGTCTCCACTCCGCCACCTGCAAAGTAGGGCTGGAGAATCATCGATGGGACCATCGATAGTATAGAATCTATACTACAGATAGATCTTTTGTTTTTAATCTGAGTGGAGAAAAGAGTCTGGAAGAATTGTTGCCCGTAGGCAGTTAAAACAGATTATATCCATACGAGAATAGGTCTGGCCCAAGAATTGTAACTCTGCTTGGTTTAAGAATACTGGCATATCCTTTATTTAATTGATTTAATGATTAAGATTACGTTAATGAACATCAATTAAATGGCCTTAAAATTTTGCATGCT
This sequence comes from Drosophila paulistorum, assembly GCA_018152135.1. NCBI lineage: Eukaryota > Metazoa > Arthropoda > Insecta > Diptera > Drosophilidae > Drosophila > Drosophila paulistorum. The sequence goes on from JAECXG010000823.1 coordinate 2,680,386, forward strand.
CCGTAGAGTCGGAAGGCATATTTTGCAAGGAATGAGCGATCATCACTGACCTAAGAACTTGTTTAATAGAAAAGCATGTTAACGAAATCGTTTGTTATAAACAAAAATCAGTCGTTGGCTGATCAAGGAAATTAAGCTTTATTTTAAAGTTTGTGTTCCCTTTAAAATTTGTGAGTCTGAATTTTTTTAAGTGGAGTTCAAAGCGTACATTTTTGGGAGATATACAAACTACAAAGTTCTAAGTTCGAGTTCTCTGAATTTGGCTCAGCGCAAAAAGGACAGGATTGCGATAGATCTAGTAATCTGCTGTCAATTCTAAGCATTAAAAGATCAAAATGGTAGGAGAGCAAGAAACGTACATTTCAGCAACTTTTAAATAAATTTTAACCACAAGGTAAGGAAAATGAGTTTAGTCCCTCCAGCAATACAAAAACCGCTCCAAAGGCCTTTAAATAAAATCAAAAACGTCGATTTTATGTCTTTTTGTTGAAGTCCATGCCTCTTCTTTTGTGAAGCTCCATATTTATTTTATTTATAAGTACAAAACACAAGTTTAATAGCCGTCTAAAAGCGGGCTGAAGAGGAATGAATTGAGAATTCTGACAGTATTCTCAAGTAGCCTTAAACAAGTAGGATAAAGTGTCGTTCGTAATTAATCGTGCCCTACTCTAATATGACAAACAAAAACCAAAAATTAAACATCCCTCATACAAAAGTTGACAAAAACGGAATTTCTATTTTAGAAACAAGTAAGGAAACAAACCAAAAATAAAAGAAGCCCAAAATTGCAGATTTTTCAGCTGTGTCAAAAATTTGTCAGCACAGTAAATGGAAGTGGAAAATGCCCTCTGTAATAGTCAACCCCTCCCATTGTGATGCCCATAGGGGTAAGTACATACATACATACATACATACATACATACATACATACATATATACATATGTTTTACAGTGGGGTGTCGAAAGCGGGGAACAATAACCGATTTAATTCGCTCTAGCCTTGGAAATCCGTATTCAAATTAAATAAAGGTCGATTATAATTCTTTGGCGAAACTGTTTTTTATTTTGACATTTTCTCCTTGTGCATAGCTTACAAATTCTGATATTTCTCCCCTAAAAAAAATTCTAACTTACGCCCATGTGCGCTGGTATTGCATGAATTGTGGTTCGGTAAACTGTCATAGAAAATGTGAGTAACATTTTGCAGCAAAAATTTGGCAGTTGATATTTTGAAAATTGTCTGTGAAAAAAGAAAAATTCGCAACGTTTAATTGAGGCAGTGACTTCGAGATACCCTATTTTAAAAAAAGTATACCGAATAAAAGGGCCACTCAGTCGCTCTGAAATTGAAATTGCAATATAATTATATTTTAAAACGTTCCAAGCAAAAGCAATAAACCAACGCCTCGGTTTTGGTCGTAATGGGGACTGGGAAAAGCCGACGCAAATCGAAAAGCATATTTGCATGTGTTAAGTGCAATATTTTATTGAAATAAGCTGAATATGACGTCATACTCATTTTAACATTTGTACGAATATTGCCGATCCTTCAGAGTTACTGGGTATAAAAACGTCACAGAAAACAAAATGAATCGAAAATAGCCGAATGAGAAAGGCTTTTGAATATGTGAATTTGAGTATTGCCATCAAAATATGTGTACGAAAGGCAAACATTTTCGATTTATTTCTAATTAGAGACAACATTTTGTTGGACGCTGACTTTGTTGGCCATTTTGTTTAATGACTTTGAACATTTGCTCGCAGCTGAAAATTGTGACAGTTGTCATTTTGACAGCAGTTTTACGCAAAATTAAAATGTAGCAAATCTATCTCCAAACATACACAATTTAAGGTATTTAGGGGGACCATGTACGAGGGACCAAAAAAGAGTTCAAATTAATGTGTATAAGACCGAAAATCCTACTTGATTGTATTTTTTCTACTCTTTGTTATACTCGTATCGACGTTTAGTATTTTCTCTGGCTGCGACGTTTCCGACGACATTTTTGACAAAATCGCCGAAGATGACATTAAACATGTTGTATCCATTAAGCGAATTCATTAAGCTAAATTAATTAACTTGTTATTCTTAGCGGCAACAATTACAGACGAGTGAAAAGAACGCTTTCATCATCATAAAACATTTGCCGATGATGCGTGAAAATTAATAAAAATTTTAAAATACACATATACATAAATGGAAAACATTTCTGTTGTGAAAGAAATGACTCTCTGATTTTTTTCTTTTTTGGATCTTGGACTCACCATTAAATCATAATAAAAAACGATAATTGCGATTTTCACCCGGAGAGTCGTAAATTAAAGCCGCATGCGAGAGACAAGTGTAAGTCGTGATTCAAATTGACGTGTCAACAATTAACATAACTCTCAGTTCTTGGTATGCCTCCGAACCCGAAACCGAAGGATGAAAATTAAGAAACCAGCCCACGCATTGAAATTTCCGCATACTCGAAGAGGCAAAGAGCTTTGCGTTTAACGCGTTGCTTCTATGGCATTCGTCAATATCTCTGTCTCCGAATTCATAAATATGCCCACATTCAGAGAGTGACATCTCTCTTGCATTTTTTCCAGTTCAGCTAGGGGACATGTTCTGTTGACACAGCGGATTTGTTCGTCTTTTCGGATGCAGCGTGGGTGCTTTGGCCGCGTCTTCAACGTCTTGTTGTGAAAAACTTTGCTAAGAAAATATTTCAGAAATAAATAAACTAATAAATCATTATGTTAAATTGGCACAATATTTATTTTAACGGCTTGATGATATTCTTGTGTTGAAAATGAAAATAGAATGATCTAACAATAATACATATGTATGTATACAGGGACACACACACACACAAATGTGTATATGTAAATTTAAATAGCAACTTATGTGTGTCGGAAATGTGTGGCATGTATGTATGTATATTTATGTATATCTTGTCAGTTGAGATGGATGGATAGATTTGTATTGAAGCATTGCTAATGTTGTCGGTAGGTAAAAAATAAGTAATTAAAGAGTACATATGTATTTAAAACAAATAAAAGCTAAATTTGGAGACAAGCGTATAGTATGTATTTAACGACGTTTTTCTTGAATAACTGACTTGGTTCATATACACCGCAAAGAATTGGCCTAGCTTCAAATATTTTACATACATGTATATGTATTTTTTTAATATTTTTTATAGGAGAAGCTTTAAAAGCCGAAAAGTGTGAAATCTGTTATCGACCTTGGTTAGAGGTCACACCACAGCACTAAAACACACCCTACTTCCGTATCCCTCTCGCGTAACCAACGCTACTTCAAGAGGTGGAAAATGCATAAAAGGCTCATCTAGATCCTAGATACTTACACATCGAGAATTTGAACTCTGGTTGCCCTGAAGTGCAGCGCGAAGCAAGGACTGTATGAACACACAGCTTGGTGGCTCACTGGGAGCCAATTGTTTTATGAGCTAAGTAGGATATCCATCCATAATACAAATGATCTTAGATTTGACGGTATCATATATGTATGTATTTCCCACTAATAAAGCGTAAAGCTGTTTTCGATGTCTGATTTCTACTTTATTTAAAGTTAGAGACAGACATTTTCATAATTAGCAATCTATGCATACTGAAATTCATAAATATGCATGTATGTACATACATACATACATTATGAGTCTTTTAGCATTTACATATGTAGTATCCATCGATTAGACAAAATATTGAATAAATATCAAAATTGCTGTAAATCACAATCAAGCAAAAGAAATAAAAAATAAAAACACCCACTATTTATAATTTTTTTTATGATGATGATGATGATGCTCAGGTTGCTCGATTGAAATCTCGTCGAGTCTCGTCATTCTGTCGCTTTTAGCCATTATTTTGCCAGATGATGATTTCTTGGACTGAAATAAAAACTAAAAATTCAACATATTTGTTAGCCCGAGTCTGCCATAAATTTGTTTTATAGAAGAAAATATTATCAAATTGACCGAAAAACATTTCATTATGGGACAATTTACAAAAGAACAGCAAATTACCAAAACTACATATATATACATACATATGATTTATCAATACAAGCATCAAAGGGTAGTTGATGCTGGTACAGTTGATGCTGATAAACTGATGACTTGCCATAGTTTATATTTACAAACCCTTTAAACTCTCACACTGTTCTTTTGTTTTTTGTTAGACCCGCAATTTGATTTACTTCGCCCCTTCCCCTTTGCAACACCATTGTATACATGTGCATTTCCGAAAAAAACCCAAAAATCTTGCTGGTTTTAAATATTTATTAACTAAAAATTTGATATTTTCGGGTAGAAGTAGAGTGAAGTGATCATATGTAAAAATAAATTGCAACCGAATTTGAGTTTGTAGATATGTACATACATATGTTTTTGCTTAAATACTAATATCATGCCTGAAATTGTGTATGTAAAAAATGACGTGTTAGTGATGTTGCGTGAGTGACACAGCCCTTTAAAAAAAATGCCAAGGCCATTGTTGAAAAATCAAAGGCCTAAAAATAGAGCTTAACATTTCTTTTATACGCAACAAATATTCAAAGTTCAAATTTGTCACACAATTCGCTGTTTTTGACGATTGTTACTAAAGCCACGTTCATTTAATGTAGTGTGAGTGACCTCTCTTGTAGTTTTTTTCTCAAAAGAGAAAAACAAGAGGACCTAATTTTGTTATTACTGAGAGTACTCGAAAATTACTTCCGAAAGTCGTGTGAGTGACCTCGGAAATTAACACATACATACATACATATGTATGTACATATATCACTTATTTTAAGTGTTCTCTTTTTCGGTCAAAAATCTTTATGATTTATTTGGGGAGTCACTTATTTTGAATGTCTCGTGTTTTTATAAAACCGAAACTTTTTTACTACAACATATGCTTTCTGGGTGGAAGTACCTACAACAAGTGAACTAGAAGTGCCGGGCACAACAGTAGCAGCAGCAGCTGAGGCAGCCAATACTTTAGTAGCTCCCCTCGCAACTACTTCATTGGCAATATTCCTGGGAGGGGATACTGTCACAACAAACTAACATTTAACATATCTATTTAATATGAATTCTATAAATAAAATAATAATGTTTATTGGGTTAGCAGCACTATATTATATTTTTACCCTTGCAAATGTATTATAAAATTGGTCAAATGTACAGAAGCAGACATAAAGTATATATATTTTTGGTCAGCATGAGAAGCTGAGTCGATATAGCCATGTCCGTCTGTGCGCCCGTCCGTCGGTGCGTATGCGTTTTACTCAGCCACTTTAAGAGCTATTGGGATGAACTTGATATTTGAGCTACTTGTAACCCGGGTAAGATAAAGTATGAATTTTCAGGATCAGACCACTATATCATATAGTTTTAGAAGAAAAATAGTTCAAGAAATTTGAGTATCCCTATGAAATTTACTAATATGATTTTATATAGTTTTTTATATAAAACATCAGATTATGAAATTTCAATCAGGTCGGATAAATAGAACACAAGCTACAGGCAATGTAAATCGGGTCTGCTCAAACGCTGCCAGCAGCCAACTACGTCATTGCTTGAATACGCTACATAAACTGTGCATTGATGAATGGAGTTACAGAAAAGTAAAATTTGGAACATGTAAAAATATTATGGTCAAGGACTGCAAAGGTATATAAACTTCGGTACAGCCGAAATTGGCATCTTTGATATTTCAAATGTTAAATTGGGAAATTCAACCCAGATGTTTCCGATCTTGACGAAGTTTACTCTAAATTTGCCTACTTTACCACATAGCAGTGCCAATGTTAAGCGATTATTTTCTGAAATAGTTAGAACTAATAATAGAAATAAGTTAGAAACGGACACTTAATAGGAAAAGAAAACTTAGACATCTGACAATCATCTAAAATACTTTAATAAAAACCTATATAAATTTTTATAAGACTTGAACATTAATATGTATAAACAATTTTAACAATGTAATTTTCTTTTTAAAACGTGAACAGAAATTAATAACAATGAAGACAGTTAATTAAGCAATTTATTGTTTTATTCATATTTGTATTGTTTTTAAATTAAAAAAGAAAGTAAGTAGATCTACGTTTTTCAGAAAATTGTGCTACGGAAAAACACGTAGATTTTGGAGCGAGCCTACGTAATTTTCAAATTTTGAGTTGGCCATTCTGGCCGTCCACACACAAATAATGACGCAATGCTATATAAACTGTATGTTTATGCAAGTATGTGTTGAGAATAAGAGAACTGCAAGGATTTACAAACTTCGGAATCGGAAGTTAGCATCTTTGATATTTTGATTTAATAAAGATAGAAACTGTTAAGTTTATTTTAATGATATGAAATTCGACGATTATACTGCTAATGGTGCTAAAACTCTTCATCGTCAAAACTCTACTTGTCATTTCGGTTGTCTACTTACTTAGTTTTAAACTGTCGTTCCCACTTCTGCTCCCCGTTGTGTTTGTCAAATTTATAAAATTATGGTGGTAGAATGTAATGTGAAATTGAAATAAAAATGGGTGGAATAGTAAGCTGCTTTTATGCGAAGTGTTATGGTGATTGAAAGTAAATTTGAAGTACTTTTCAGACGGAAGTCAGAAGGACGATTACATTCTCTTCATTATATTTATGCCACAAGTATTAACTAATTAATTAATTAACTACAATCTATTCGAAGGCGTTTGCTGTTACTAACTCAAATAAGCTGTACATAATAATAATTAATGAATCAAACATCTCTGGGTGAATGTATACTCGATCATCAAAACGAGACGAGTTCTTATAGAGATGTGTAAAGTGTGTGCGTATGTCGGATCAACGCAATCTTCTCATAGCCAATAATGCTACACTATAGAACTTTTTCAGGATCGCACCAATATTTCATACAGGCACCATACAAAACATCAGATATACATAAATAGAGTTTTATAATAAAACTCTGGGGTACTCCTATCAATATGGGATTACTGTTGTACTAACCATGTGCATCCCACTGCCACATTGCCAAGTCAATTATGAAACTAATTAACCATGCTTATCTAAGAGTCATTCATGACTAGCAGAGCCTAATTGCACTTGCATGAAATGTAGTGCATTAAATGATTTTCTCTCCCGAAGACAGGGAAAGAAAGGGGAGAAAACGATAGGCAAAAAGCTGCGACACACACTAAAGATCTCACGATTTATAATTACGCATCATGGTCAAAGTCAAAGCGACAAAACCTGACAGCTTGAGCTGCTAATGAATGATTGATGTGTGTGGCGATCGCAATTTGCTGACCTTGCATTTGCATTAATCATCATTGATTGATCACTGGAGTTGGCTAAGTGCAGGCAATGGTGATCGGTAAGTCGGTTGGTCGATTCGCTCGCTATCATGAGATGTGTTGCGGTAGCAGGAGCCCGAATGAAAATTTGATATCAGACTGACTCACTTGCTGACTGAGTGACTGTCCGACAGACTGACTAATTAGCGCGACGATCCAACATCCGCCTTGATTGATGGCACCGCGAAATTTAAGAAGGATGGCCAGGCAGAGGCAACAGCTGTCAAGTCATTGCGAAAAGGATTAGTTCAGTGCGGGTATGGTGAGATACGATCAAATGGTGCCGACAGAGGCAGAGCTTCCAGAATAAAGTTGACATTGGCGAGAACTCCGACGGCATGATGGATCAGAGCTAACTACATACATACATACATGTAGATATGTATGTTATATAGACTGTGAGACTGGGCAACTAAGAGACCCAACTCCAAACATATTCCATCAACTGTCACAAGTTATGTCACTGTCAGTGGAATGAGATGAGATTTGCGCTGGACTTTTTTTTTTTGCTCTCTTCAGTTTGGGACTCGCACAAGTAAAATTTGCCTTTTCGGTGAGATTGACAAGGGAACGATGCAGCTAATCCAATTTAATTTGAATGTCAGTTCGTCTGGAAGACAAGAGTGGAGTTGAATCGCGTCTGGGCTTCATCCGGAGATGAAGATTCATGGGTATTCATGGTAAGAACTTCTGGCTCCGTTTCTTCTGCTAAGCCGCCTTTCACCCTTTCTACTAATTTTTCTGTTTGTTTTTTTTTTTGTCCTTTATGTCTGTTCCCAGACTTAAACACGTTGAATTTAGTGCATGCTCCACTAATTTTTCGAGAATATAACCAAATTGCACTCACCAGAAGCTAAACAAGAAATTTGCTAAATTTGGCATTCTGAAATTCGATATGGTTTGATTTTAAAATCGCTACAGTAATGCTGCTCTTTGCCTCGAGTTGACAGTTTTCTCAATTCGGTAGTCGTCCTAAAGTTACTATGAAAACACCAAAAAAGTCCAATTGGCGTATGACGAAGTTTATATACCTTGCAGCCAATGACACTAATATGTTTATCAGGGGCCCCGAATTTGTGCAAAGTAAGGAATGGAGCATTTTTCACTATATAAAGAAGATAGTTTTCTACTTTCCTAAAATATTTCTGTTATGTACATTGAATACCTGAGAAAGTATTGTTAATTATGTATTTTTGGAGCCCTTAAAGGGAATGTTAAAAAGCTTCGTGACTTTAACAGAATTATATGAATTTTTTAATTTTATAATTATGAATCCATTAATGATTAAAAAAATAAAATTAAAAAAAAGTTAAGTTATAATAAATGTTATTTCGGACTTAAATAATAAAAATCGAAAATAATTGTTATATTAATGAAGTAAGTAAGTCGTCTCGCCGACTTAGGTATACAATACACCAGTAAAAAAATATTTCAAATTTGTAATAACAAATGCATTTGCCTATTTTAAAAAAATTCTGTTCACATGCTTTTTACACGCATAAATTAGTATCTCGCTCACTCATGGATATGAGCACCCTAGCTCCCCTACCCGCCAACGGGCAACTCCGGCCTTATGGAAAAACGTTTATATGCATAACTTGGCTATTTTTAGTCCGATTTTGGTCAAATTTGGTATGTTGCTTAATATTAGTATCAAAGTTAAGTGTGCCAAATTTGAAATTTCCACAAGGTAAAAAATTACGGAAGATAATCGAGTTTTTCAAATTTCGGGGGCGGAAAGGCGCGTGACAAAATCTTTATACATACAAAATGTGCGCATTTACTAAGCAAATATACATACCAAATATGGTGTCTCTAGCTGCAATAGTTTTTGAGATAAATGTTTTTTTTTGAATTGCGGGGGCGGAAATGGGCGTGGCAAAAATTTGAAATAAACTTGATCACTCTACATACGCCTACATACCAAATTTGGTGGCTCTATCTCTTACAGTCTCCGAGATCTACGGACATGGCTAGATCGACTCGGCTGTTAATACTGATCAAGAATATATATACTTTATGGGGTCGGAAAAGCTTCATTCTGCCTGTTACATACATTTTGGCGACTTTAATATACCATTTCACCCTATGGGTGTATGGTATAAAAATACGCATATAGAAATAACAAAACATTTTAATTAAATTTTAAAAATAAAACTTCTAGCAATTAACCTTGTAACTGTTCCGCCTTACATTAGCACACCCTTTGTATGTGTTCATACATCAGTGATCTGCATACAACCAGAATTTAAAGTTTAAAGTGGTGAGGGCAGAAACGTCTTCGTCAACGTCAACGTCTCATAAATTTTTAGAGCACATTGGCCAAATACTTAAAACAGTGCTTTCATTTTTCTTCCCCCACTGTCTAAGTGGACGTAGATTGGTTTCCCAGTTTCGTTTGTGATTATCGATTCGAAAAGGTTTGTGATTCTCCGTGAAAGTATTGTTCCATCATTCAATACGTTTCTGATGTCATTCATAATATTGTTGAATATCTTAACGCCAAGCCTATGTTGCATTGTTGTGGCTGCGGTATTTGTGGTATGGAGTAGGTGCCTTTATTTATGTTTATAGCCTATGAAACACAACGACACTGCATTGGATTAGCTTGAGCTAAACCAAAAAGAGATCCCTGTGTCCAGACCCTGCTCCAAATGCTACGGTTAACCACTTTGAGAAAATAATGGCGCACATTGTGATTTTGGGATGACATTTCGGAATTCGCAAAGCGCGCGCGTTCATGTCTCATCAGCTTGTTAGGCAGTGCAAAAGAAGTAAAGAAATTCTACCAAGAGATGAGCAAGTAAACGCGTGAGTTCTTAGACTCGAACTAAGTGATCTCTATAGAATTGCTGGGGTTCGTGTTACGTGAGATGCAATGCCTGGTTGCGTGGTCCATCTGTAGCTCAGGTCTTCGCATGGAATGGATCCCAAAAGAGAAAAAGATGTTCATCGCAATTGCTCGTTGGTAACTGAGTTAGTAGTAGCTCCTCATTGAGCCTTCTTACCTTAGGACCGACAACGACAGCGATGACGACGCGTCGACTTGAAGCCAGCTTCCCGCACGCGTGCGCATTTAACAAAATTTATTGGACGCTCTGAACTGGAATTTTGGGCCTGTGTTCTGTGTCTGTCCGTCACCCCACTTGGTTAGTATACGTTTGCTGTTTGGTTGGCATGGTTATAGCAGCTTCTGCCAGCTACTTCCATTGTTGTTTCGTTGATGCGATCGATTTTTAAATAAACGCGTTGGCATCAAGTCAGAAAGCGACTGTTCTTTGTGGACCGTTTCGGCCTGCTCTCGAAATCCAACTGCACGATGGTCAAGTTTTATAAATACTTTATCAGTTGTGGAGTTTTATGGAAAACGCTGATAACAATCGTGTCACTTTTTTTCTTCAACGTTTCTGTTCTTTCATAATGAGATCGTTTCACAGACTTTTTGTACCCTATACATAAAGGACAAAACTTCCAGTTGCAAACTTTAAAGTTGGTTTATCCCTATGTAATGTAGATTCCAGTAAATTTTGTTAACGTTAGATAACCGACGATAGAGGGTCTTTCTCGTAGTCAGAATTAGGCAACCCCATTTCAAGCGTTGATGATTTGATGAAATTTTAGATAGAATTTCATCACCAGGTACCATCACGTTACCAAACGAAATGGGATCTTGATTTTCATCCAAAAAAGTTTTGCAGTTGGACAACACCAGATTCTTCTCACGATCAGTGCAACAAAACACACCAATTCATATCATTTTGTTATTTAGAACAACACGGGCGATATGGCCAAGCCATAGGTCTGATATAGGTGATATAGGATTTTCTGTTTTCTTAGAGTCCTGCTGCGGATCGTTTGTCAGGATCACGGGTGCAAACTTCAAGGGACTTATATCGAAATATTTCGACATTTGTCCTCGCCTTTCTAAGACACAAGGCTACTCATTCGAAAACATGACTAGAAGCCAATTTGAATTTTTTTCAAAAGACGAAATTAAACTGAATTTCTTACGTTCGTAGCACACGGAGTAGTATTTTTTTTTGCTCTGGACCATGAATAGGACTACTCTGTTTTACTGTCCGTCCCTTGATTACAACGACACACTGATAGCCGGCACAAGTCCGAAGTCGCTTGTGCAGCAATTCAAAGTTTTGAGGGTCCACTGCCAATGGCTGGTATCTGTGGCTTATGCAAGGCTCGAAGAGGGAAGAAGTTGAAAGGTAGCAATGACAGTTGCATGCCTCAACGGCAGCAGCGTCCACAAGAAAGATCACAGATCTGAAAAGGTTGCAAAGTTTTGCAGCTTCTGCCGAACGTAGCGCTGAAAATTCACTCTTTCGGCACAGATCAAATTGGTTTCATGTTGGTCAATTTGCCCAGGACGAGTCCAAGCGAAGCTATATACTCTAACTGGCTGAAAATAAAAATGCTTCGTCACATTCAATACTTCATTCGTTTCGTTTCAGAAATCAGGCAGAACAAAAAATTGCGTATTTTTAAATTATGCTGCATTTCATTCGACAACAATTTTTGTAAACATTTGTATCTAATTGTAAGACAAAAATAAACAGATGATAAACACACTTTTTAAGCCAAAAAAAACTTGTTATTTACTAAGGATTCTTCATCTAATATAGATGGTTCTTAGTTTTAAGTTTAAAACTGCCTTAATGTATACATATGTACGTATATATGTACATATATGAATGTGTATCAAAATTGATTTAAAAACAATTGCATTATAGCTAACTAATGTTAGACTGAGTGAGTGATTTTTCACATCAGTCCTGTATATACAAAGCGCTTAAAAGGTTTTCTTTGCTTATTTGACAAAATAAGTAATATATAGGCTAATGTGAGCCAATGTAACCGCTGGGGACCGCTGCTATAGTATAGTATAGTAATCGATTAAACACAAACTCATCATAAATACGTTTTGCTGAATTAGATGCTAGAATTTTCAGAATATAGAATATGAAAAGAATAGTATGTCTTTAATTCAAGAAGGGCATGTCTAATTCTTTATGGTTGTTTCTAGTGTGCTTTGTTAGCTGAAGTAAAGTAAAAAGAAAAACACAACAGAGCTCCCGACGTTTGCGATGGCGATCGATCGCATTTGATATATTTGCTCCTCGAGCTGTGTATGTGTGTGCAACAGCAGCAGCATGAGGCTGTGGAATGGCGGTTACCATGCACTTTTCCCGCCAGTTGCTTTGTTGTCCATCCGTTGGCTGATGCTGCTGGTAGCTGGCTACACCTTCGCAAGCGATGAGATCGTTGCCAAAGTCCCCTTTGGACTCGACGGCAAAGACGACAACGACGTAGTGTTTATGTCGTTCACGTGAAATATCAGCTGCTCATGTTGAGAATGTTTGCTGCCTTGTTGCGTCTGCCACTTTTTGTTGCCGTGGCTGCTGCAGCCGCCAACTTTGCATCGTTTTGTTTATGGTATTGAAAGCCATTGGCCATTGGGATTGGCTGCTGCTTGAATTTCAAATCTTTGCATGTTGTCTTACCCACACACTCGTCGATCTCAACAGCGCAATAACGTAAATTATAGTAAAAAGTGAATAGATTTGCACCACATTTTTAGGCTCTTGCACTCAATAAAATTTTAAATAAATGCGATTTTTGCTAAGTTGAAATCGATGGTATGTTTACCCTGTCAATGGGATTAAATGGGGCCGCATGCATACGTATAGATCCTGCGAAATGGAGCACTATGTAAAAAAAAGATATAAACCTAAGTACCAATGTATATATGTATGCTTGGATCTTACTTACGAAAATATACATAAATAGTTGTACCCATTACAAATGTCTTTGGTAATTCGTAGCTCAAGGTTAAAAGTACATAAGGATTCCAAGTTGCCTTAAAAAAGGCTCTATGTCTGACAATGGGGACTTTCCGACCCGAGTCGCCATAGCCAATTTTAAAGCTATGGGAATAAAACTTGGTATTTAAGCTGTTTATACCCTACACTATGTAAAGTATGAAAATATTCAGGATCGGCCTACTATTTATTTTAGTGTTATACGAAAAATCGGCGAAGAAGTTGGGGTATCTTTACAAAATTTGGTAGTGAGATAGTATTAAATATAATGCATAATATCCCGAACTTAAATTAGATTTCAATTATAAAATGTATGTTATATGTGTTTTACCCTTTTTAAGAGCTTTTCCAACTTTGGACGTGGTTTTAACATCCTTCTAGGAGACAAGTCATTAGGACTTGTGCTTTCAGCTAGCTTCCTAAAATTTAATTCCTAAACAGAACGAAAATCGTGATTGGAAAATTTACACTTAACTTTTCTCTTCTACATTTTCATACGTTTGTATGGGCATATGTATGTATTGGAACTTTCTTCTTCATTTTAAAGCATTAGAGATGTCCATTTTGAATTCCTTGACTTTCGCATTTGTGTTGGCATACCTATTTACACAATAAGGAAAAATTAAAAAAAATAAAAACATTATGGCTTGCAAAAAAAATTTGAAAGAATTTGCATGTAGTTTATAATTTTTTTGACTTATTCTACTTAAACAATGTTATATAGCTTTACAAAAAAAAAAAAAAAATTAAGTAAGTAAGTCGTCTCGCCGACTTAGGTATACCATACACCAACAAATATATCAAATTTGTAATAACAAATGCATTTGCCTATTTTTAAAAATTCTGTTCACATGCTTTTTACAAGCATATCTTAGTATCTCACTGACTCATGCATCTGAGCACCCTAGCGCCACCACCCGCCAACGGGCAACTCCGGCCTTATGGAAAAACGTTTATATGCATAACTTGGCTATTTTTAGTCCGATTTTGATCAAATTTGGTGTTTTGCTGGGTATTAGTATCAAATTCAAGTGTGCCAAATTTGATTCCACAAGGTAAAAAATTACGGGAGATAATCGAGTTTTTCAAATTTCGGGGACAGAAATGGGCGTGCCAAAATCTTTATACATACAAAATGTGCGCAATTACTAAGCAAATATACATACCAAATATGGTGTCTCTAGCTGCAATAGTTTTTGAGATAAACGTTTTTTTTTGAATAGCGGGGGCGGAAATGGGCTTGGAAAAAATTTTAAATAAACTTGATCTTTCTACATACTACACGAACCTACACACCAAATTTGGTGGCTCTATCTCTTATAGTCTCCGAGATCTAGGTGTTTATACGGACAGACGGACGGACGGACAGACGGACGGACAGACGGACGGACAGACGGACATGGCTAGATCGACTCGGCTGTTAATACTGATCAAGAATATATATACTTTATGGGGTCGGAAAAGCTTCATTCTGTCTGTTACATACATTTTGGCGACTTTAATATACCATTTCACCCTATGGTATGTATGTATGGTATAAAATAATACGATTTTCATTTCGCGTCGATTGCAATATTGTTCATTAAAATGGGTTAACTATTAAATGACTTATGTATGTATTGTTAAAAACAAAAAATTGTAGATAAATGCGATGATACCATCGTTCATTCAACTACAACTTCCTAAGCTAAAATTAAACAATACATAACCCTTTTTTATACCCTTGCAAAAAGGATATATTAATTTTGCTTAGACCATATAAAGTATACATATTTATTTTTGATCAGCACGACGAGACGAGTTGAAATAGCCATGTCCGTCCGTCTGGATCAACGCGAACTCCTCCTAGACCGTAAGAGCTACAGAGCTGAAATTTTGCACGTAGGCTTGGTTACTATACTTGTATATACAGGGGTTGTATATCTCGGATTCAGCCGGATCGGACCACTATATCATATAACTCCCATACAAATGGCAAAGTCACTAACAGTAACTTTTCTCAATAACTTCGTTATTTTCTCAGCTATTGTCATGAAATTTAATATTGGCAAGTCTATTACACATATAAACGACTGTGTCAAATCAAGATCGGGTGATTATATCAGATAGCTTCCATAGGAAGGATCGGTCGAAAACAGTGACTTTTGTCAATAACTTCGTTTCTTTTGACGCGATTGCTTTCAAAATAAACATTTGTTAGTTTAATATATCTGTTAATGACTGTGCCGAATTTGATAATGATTGGGTGACTATATCAAGTAGCTCCCATAGGAATGATCGGTCGAAAACAGTGACTTTGATCGATAACTTGTTAGATAAAACGTTTTTCCACTTGAACGGCTATACATAAGTGAGGAAAGAGTACCAAACAACTTGCAAGGGTATACAAACGTACACAAAGTTAGTCCCGGCCCTCTGGTTATTATTTTGTTTTGCTTTTGTGGGTAGTTTAATGTATACTGAAACTAATGCGAAAAAAAAGAAAGAAAAAAAATGATAAGAAATACACACTCGATCCTTAAAAATTAATCCGCATTTGAAATATATTGCCATACAAATGTATGAAAATGGATAGAAAATTTACGGGTCTGGCCAGTCACTGGACAGTGTGCAAAGTAAGGTCTTAAATACTGCGTAAGACGGAGAGTTAAGGCTATGTACGAGACACAGGAAAAGTGTCTATAGCCACGGACTGCAAGGCAAACCAAAAGTTAACTTTTTCGATGTTTCTAATTGAGCTCATCAACTCGATTAAATTAGAAATTATTCTTACCCGTGCTTCTTGTTTGTCTCATCCTGTTTTAAGTCGAGCATTGTTTTATAGTTTTCTCCTTAATTTGTAAGTTGTCGTTCTAAAGGAATTTTTTCAAAGGACTTCACTTTCGTCTTTGCACTCAATCACTCACTTACTATTGAAGTCTTGTACAAACAAAACGCCCACTTCGGTCCGTGCACACAAAAGCAAATTCACATAAGTTGTCCGACCTGCGGGTCACATCACATGGCACAAAGAAATGAGAGAAATGAAACGAATACCTGCTAAAACTTTCTCCAACAGCGGGAGGCCTCTGCTGCGCCGAGTAATCCGCACTAATCCATCAGACGACGCGCCGGCACAACGATGCAACGTTGCAAATGCGATTTTCTCGGCAACTGCATCAATGTCAAAATATTTCTCGTTAGGTGTCATGGCGGGCAACGTGCTGTGAAATTACGGAACGTTTTTTCGTGTTTGTGTAGGATGTCACAGAGTTACACATTTGCATCCCGTAACTGATTCTCACCCCTATTTTATTAACTGCAGAAGAACTGCATGACCTTCATTTCACTTTCGATGCAGCGCCTTTTTAATTCTATAGTTTTTAGGTCTATGCATTAGAACACCTAGTGTGTTTGGTTTTCACCCATAAATCATTCAAGCGAAAATCTTCTGTGCATCTTGATAATCCCAAAACGATGCACCCTTCGGTATGCTACCGAAGTGAAAGTTACTCTTCATGATTAAGCAGTAGCAGACACACATATCTTTAAATGTTAAAGATGTTAATGGTCGTGTATCTAACAATTTGCAATTTCATGCTTTATACTAAATATAAATGACTAAATTTTGAATCTTCAATATTTCTTAAGGTGGGAAATTTGTCCACTAACAAATACAAAAATATCAATGATGGTAACATCGGCTATGCTGAAGTTTTTAAACCCTTGCCACTGTTTACACAGGTAAAAACTACATACACATGTAGATAAAATAAAGAAACTATAAAAAATAGAATAAAAATAAATGGTTTATCAGTAACATGTATACTTTACATTCGGTTGATATTTTTTGGTCAAACCAGCCAGAAAATAAATAAATAATTTTTTAATGTTAATATTGTTTCTGTAGAATGTAATTTAAACATTTTTAAGTAAATGTGATGCTGAAAAAAAAGATTATTCGATGTAAAGTACCTCACATCAACAAAATTGAGTTTCTTAAATATCTAGTGTATACCAACAATAACAACAGCGAACAAGCAACAACCTAGGTCTGGCCAAATTTTTACTATTGAAATAGACAGAGGAATAAGAGATGGTACAGAATCACGATTTATATTTTTAATATAAGAAATTATTTCAGCCAAACATAGCCTGCCAGAATGATTTTTGGATGAAGGTAATTTATTTGATGAGATAAAACCATCGAGTTAGAGGCGAACAAAATTTGTCTGACCAATCTTATTATTCAACTAATCGTTTCTATGGAAATTACATGATATAGTTAGTCATTTGATCAAATTTAGCACAGTCATTAATAGCTACATACATATAATAAACTGGGAAATATACATTTTTATGATGATTGCGTAAAAAGTAACGAAGTTATTAACAAAAGTCACTGTTTTCGTCCTATCGTTGCTATGGGAGCTATATGATATAGCCACCCGACCTTGATCAAGTTTGGCAGTCCAACATTACCATTCTACGACAACAGCTCAGAAAATAACAAAGTTATTGAAAAAACTGTTCGTGATTTTTTCGTTTGCATGGGAGCTATATGATATAGTGATCCGATCCAGCTGAATCCGAGATGTACGAATTGTGCAGTATATACAAGCCTACATGTAAGATTTCGACGGACGGACGGATTTTAGTATCAAATTTGAATCAAATAATTGTGCCAAATTTGATTCCACAAGGTAAAAAAGTACGGGGATTATCGAGTTTTTCAAATTTCGGGGCGGAAATGGGCGTGGCAATCTTAATACATACAAAATGTGCGCATTTACTAAGCAAATATACATACCAAATATGGTGTCTCTAGCTATAATAGTTTATGAGATAAACGTTTTTTTTTTAATTGCGGGGGCGGAAATGGGCGTGGCAAAAATTTTAAAGAAACTTGATCACTCTACATACTACATGAACCTACATACCAAATTTGGTGGCTCTATCTCTTATAGTCTCCGAGATCTAGGTGTTCATACGGACAGATGGACGGACGGCTAGACGGACGGACAGACGGACATGGCTAGATCGACTCGGCTGTTGATACTGATCAGGAATATATATACTTTATGGGGTCGGAAAAGCTTCTTTCTGCCTGTTACAACCATTTTGGCGACTTTAATATACCATTTCACCTTATGGGTGTATGGTATAAAAATAAGAAAGTGGAAAAAAAGAGAGAGAGGTTATTCTTTTAAAATACACTTAATTTTGTTCGCTACGGTTAAAGGGTTGGTGGAGATGACTTGTCTCTATCTCTTCAAAGCACTTAAATATGTAGTTCTGAAATACCAAAGACGCAGCCTTCCAAAGGAAGATATCTGGTTGATGTTTGCCAATGGAAACCCCTTTTTGGATCGCAGCTTTAAATTATGAAAAGACGGCCAATGTATGGCTTTCTCAGCCTACAACGTACATATCCACCTGACCCCGCTACTAGAGCTAGACACAATTGTTTTTGTACTACCTTTTCGCCTGCTTTAGCTCTTTTTGGCTTTGGCGCGTAATTTAAGACTATAGCTCCGTGGAACTTTTTTAATGATTTTTTTTTGCAAAGCCTTGGGGACTAATTCATTGGTTGAGACGAGCATATGCCTCGAGACTTTCTCTGACGCAACAAATTAACCTCTTCACCCGTAAGAGCAACCCTTAACCCTTGCTGTCCCGTTCCCACCCTCCCTTCCCACTCCACATTTATGCCAGTGAAGTGCTTAACTACTTCAACACTTTGATTTGATTTCGTTTTGCCCTACGTTTTGCTCTTTTTTCGGCGCGTTTTTAACGCACGCTTAATCAATGTCCCCCCAATCATCCCCCCCAAGTCTGCGCAAAGTTGTGCGCGTGGCAACAACCACCTCCAACCTCCGACCTTGTCATATGATACCAACAACCTTTTGCGCGTCGATTTCCGTTTCCGCTTCGCCACCGCCGCCGCTGTGGCAGTTTTTGGCTTTTGCTCTTTTCATTTTTTTCGAAAACCGGGAATGCGAACCATTTTTGATGCCTTTTGATCTTCGGGTGCTGTTGCTGCGTGGACTTGGCGTGTTTTTAATTTAAATCCTGCTCCTGTCAGCGTAATACGACAAAAAATTGCACGCCATGTTTGATGTTTAATTTTATTAAAAGGATTTTTTGTCAGAATCCAATTAAAATTAACCGCCGGCATTGTTTGTCAAAAATATTCAAGGCACGCAAAACCAAATAATAAAGCAACAACAGGTGAAATTCAAGAACTAAAAATACACATATACTTACATCAAGCGAATTTTTGTTTTGTTTAATCCATTTCTTAAAAATCGTCGTATCAGAATTCATGAGTTGTTAGAAAATTAGAGTGAAGTTTAAAGGACAGTTTTAAAAAAATATCGAATCAATGTTTTAACTGATACTACAGTATCGGTGAGCCAATATTCAATATTGTTGCCTGAAGCGTGTTTCTTTTTTTAGACAATACTGTGTAAAGTAAAACTATATATTTGTTTATTATTATGTGATTGGGCAGTAATTGTAAATTACAGCCAATCTTCTACTAGCTATAGATACTAGGCCTTAAGCGAAAACTAAAACTATTAAAGGGTAAAACTATGAGAGAAAACAAGAACCCAAAATTTAACTGTTACTTTTGCAGAAAACACTTCGGTTTTTTTCTTCAAATTGGGCGGACCAATTCTCTTGCCCCTACTACACTAAGCCGCTTCTTTCTGGTGTTTGCTCATTTCGCCTTTCCAAAACATTTAACAAAAACCTGACCGACTTGAAATTGCAATGCCAACAAATAAAGAATACGACAACAGCAAAGTGTCGCTGCTCATTTAACCCCAACCCTACCCAGCGAACCGCATTGGAAAGTACCTTCAGCTCAATAATTTAACGGATTTCGCCCAAAGGCAACGGAGAAAGGCAGACCCTTTGCGAGAGTTGCGGAGGAGTAGTGGAAGGAGAAGTGAGCTCTAGCACAATGAGAAAATTTTTGGGAAAACATTAACATTAGCCTAAAATATTGTCCCATAATTTGCCGCAAGCGCTGTTGATGGTGACAATGCCGGGTCCAATGTTTTTGTAACGGAATGAAAATGGGGAAGGATGTATGCGCGACTACTGAGGGCGGTGAAATATTTCAGCGCCACCAAATGAAGCCACTTCGCAAGAATGCTGTGGTGGTAGCGAAGGTTTGGTGGTGTGTTTGGCGACAATTTTAAAATGCCAAACGGCCTCGTCGTTCGTTTATCAAGCTGAACGACAACGTTTGAAGGAAAAAGAAAGCCAGCGCTTGCGGCACAAGCTATCCTGAAAGCATTCAGGAGTGCCATCACTCAAGACCTAAAATTAGGCAATTAAAAATATGCCGAAGGCACGCTCATGTAGATGAATGGTCTAAAACGACGGAGAAGAACCTTTTAGCACAGGGAATTGTACTCGTAGACACAGCTTGGCATGAAATCGTTTTGGCATTAGATAAAGCTTGCTAGCTTGATGGTGAATCATCGGTTTAAGGAGTAGCTTACCAGACGTCTTGATCAAAAACAGAACTGATTTTTATTTCGCGATAAAATCACTAGATATTATTTGTGCATTTATTGGTGTATCAGTTTTTGTACGATAAGGAAAAAGCTTGTTAGCTTGTTACCAAGTTTTCTGAATCATGATTATAAACGGGTAACAAATTACGTTTTATCATTAGGTTTATTATTTTTGGTGATTTCTTTTGGAAAACAATTCCACATTCGGCTTGTTTGTCTTTTATTCCGATTTTTTTCTAAAATTTTTATTGACGGATAGATTTCTGGAAGGGAAGAGAGATTAGATTAGAATTCTAAAATATGTTGACGTTTTTGAAGAATTAAAGAACAAATTTAACCAAAAAAAACATAAAAAAGTTGAAATAATGAAGAAAGGCAGTTTTTAACTCGGTGAGGCTTAGTTTGCAGCTCAAGTGCAAATCTGCTTGCAAGTTACTGCAAGCAATGAAGGCTATGTGAAATGAATTTGCTGTGATCAAATGACAAGAAGTATGTTTAGCAAATATAACAAGTATGGAAAAAGAGATGTCAGCAATCCTATTTAATTGAACTGTTGGCCTTTCAACATTACGAGTTCATCGATGTGTAATAAATATTATATAATTCTTGAGGTTAATATATGTTTTCTTTCTTAAATGTTTTACCTAACAAGAAAGTGAAAAAATCAAGCCATGAGTGGATTGGCACTGGTGGTTTGTTCCCGCGGTTCCATAGTCTACAACAACTACAAAAATCTTCAGGAACTCACAGATGGAATTGGTTTTGCCTGGCATAGCATTTCGCTGAATTAATTCTGAAACGCTTCGAAGCTACACATATGCTTTGTAGATTCAAATAAAATTCTAGCACTTTTATCTTTGAAATATTAAGAATTCTTGTTTGTTGGTAGAGGTGCTATTCTATATAAAACACTTCGTTGAGTAGAAGACATACATATTTTACGCTAGAACTAACTGTGACAGGGCGCTAATCGGCTGCACAAGAGGGTTCGTGGATCTTGCAATGCAATAACAATCTTGATTTTTCGTTAATGGTTGTCAAGTTTTATGTAGACTTAAAAACACTGACGTAGTAATTGAATTTATGTTACTAGTTTTATTTCAATGTTCAAAATGTATGTGGCATTCTTATAGAGAAACAAACCTCAAGTAGATATCAAAGGTACATGCCTTGTGTCGTTGACTACCAACGCTGAGCGTCAGCAAAATGGGCTATAGAAACTAATGGCGCTTGCAAAAGGAGACGCAGTTGTCCCGCATCGGACCACACCCAGTAAACCACTAGCAAACCCCTCCACAGCTCCACACAATCCTTTTTGTGTCCTAGCCAAGACGTTTTGCCGATTCTAAATTTCGTTGCTCCCTCTTCTTTCGCCTTCTTCCTTTTCGTCAATAAATCGTGGAATGCCAGTAATGATGGCAGCTTGGCAAGCGTTTTGCCCAGTGCCTAGCTTTCAGCCCTGACGATAGCAGCCGTTAATGTCAGACGAACGAAAATATATGGCCAAGCGACCCCCATTCGACAGACTGGCAAGACAAGCCCCGAAAATATCTTCAAGTTGAGGGGTTTCGTCGTTGCTTCGTCCGTCTATTTCTTGATGATGACTGGGCTGATGATAATAATGACGAGCTTTCAAGCTTCCCCTTCCCAGGGTGCCTCCCTTTTCAAGTTTGTCGGACAGCGACCAACCCTTAAAGCGAACCTCATCTTCTTGGCTGCTTGGATTTTGTTACATATGTACGTCATTCAACCAAATATTTCCTGATCCGCCTAGGTCTCCCCGCCTACTGGACTGGGTCATTATGCTTCTTCTGGCTTGGACTTTTGGACTCATCATTTATACAAGCATTGAGCACCATTCCTATTGTCAGTTGTGGAAGGATTTACGCTCGCTGTTCGGTGTGCAACTGCCTGGGTATGGGTGTGTATGCCTTTGAGTGAATTATGGCTTTTGCTGATTCCTTTTTCGTCCTTTTTCGCTCGCTCCGACTCTGATACAGTGGCAAATTTATTGACAGATATAATTTCTTATGCGTATAATTAGAAATTCAGCAATCATTAGGCGTTCCAGGGTACATATATCAAGTTAATGGCCAAATGCCTTTCTGCACACATCTTCAAGATTGAGCGGCTGAAAAGGATAAAAGGCAATCTCGTAAACAGAGAAAACAAACGATTTAACTTAACGTCCACGCAAATACAAAATATTGATTGTGTTCTCTTACGTCATAAATACAAACACCAATATTTATTGGCTAGTCAACAAATGACTTTTTTGTAAAATAATAAAATCAGCCCAACTTATAAGTATTCATCCTTTATTTGTTGCACTAAATGCGCTGAGTCGAAAACAGCAGTGCTTTTGCATGAACATATATGTATTGTATTTTCATATATGTATGTATATGTATGTATGTTGATTGTACGATTGTAGATACAAACAAATAAAAATTAGGTTAACTTTGTTGCATCTCAAAAATGGGTACTTATACATACATACGTGCTACTTACTACCTCTGAGTTGCGGTCATCGCCATCGTCCCCTTTTTCTGAAACGTACATAAATCTGAATTAGCATTGGCCTTAAATTCGATAATGATGGATAAAAGGATGTCGGCCACAGTGCAAATAGGTATATTTAAGTTCATGAAGTAAATATGTACATATATATATGTACTTACGTACATATGTATGTCCTATATAATCATCAACAGCCGATACAATGAAGTTTTGTTATGTATTTTTAATGTTTTATTAGAATGAACCTTAAAATTATTTGTGTTATTAAAAAGAACAATTTTTCTGTTTCTGTTTTGAGTCCTTATGCCCTTTTAAAATCTAAATTGTTTATATAGATAGCTGAATCGATGGATCTGAGAGTCTAAGTCTTATCTCGAAGATTTTCTGCTAATGATTTAGAGATTGTAACATGTATTGTATGCCTATACATATATACACTTTTATTCCAATATTAAATGCTGCACAAAGAAAAAATTAAAAGGGTGCTTTTTAGACGAATAACCCACAATGAAAAATTCTTGACTTAAGCCGCAGATGCCATAAAATAAATGTTCTCACTCATATGAATAAAAGATACAAAGAAAAAAGACGAAATAATGAAGAGTAGGAATGGGATAGACAGCAAGCGAGATAGAAAGACAATTACCAAATTTGCATTCACGCAAATGACAGACAAACAAATAAATTCAAAGAACCAAAAAAATGACACATGAACAAAAGGGTGAAAACATAGCCGAACCAACATCGAAGTCATACAGTTCTTCAAGCGGCTGCCGCGAAACATAATAATGCAAAAATGTCATCTACAATAAATCTTCAAGAAAGGTCCATCGAGGTTTCCCTTTTCTTTCTTGGCTTAAAGTGCTCTCTTGGAACATTTAATTTTTTGATCTAAAGAATTGGACAATATTTGTATAATATTTGACTCGTACATAACACTTATCATATTTTCTCTCTCTGTATTAAACTGATCTCTCTGGGACAGTTAATGGCGAAGGCGGAGGGAGAAGTAGGGGCAATGTGTTCTGCAAGCGTTTGTATGTACATACATATGTACAAATGAATATACATAAATAATATTTATTAATGTATTTTTATGTACGCTAAGAGTACACAATGTAATAATTTATACAGTTGCCGTCGAAGTTGTTGTTGTTTTTCTGTTTCACTCTCGCTCTCCACATTATGACGGTTACAATTTACTGTCCATGTTTTGTTGTTTGCTCTGATGATGATGAGGAGGAGGATGATGGCGGACGAGTTTGGTGTGTGATGGGTGGTGGGTGGCAGGCGGTGGGTGGGCTGTTAAGTCGGGCCATTTGACAAACTTGCTGTATATTTTGTTGACGAGGGTGGGACGCTGCCTACTGCCCGCCCATTTACAGGAAAAGCAACAAAAATCCGACAACAACACTAACGCCAACCCCATCTCCTGTCACCCAAACAGGGCGCATTTCAAACAGAAAATGCCAACAAATGCGGCGGCGTGCAAATAAAAATGATTAATGATGATGCGCGCTGGCAGTCAGCTGAGGTTGAGGATGAGGCAGCACCAGAAATGGCTGCCATGATGCCAAGCTCGATGTCCGTGTCGCGACTCAGTTGAAAATGTTTGTAATTTACTAAAATAGGACGAATTCACGACTGTTAGCGTAAACTAGACGAATTAATTATACCCTTACACACCGTTGGATTACGTGCTTTACGGTGAAACCTATTTTGACCTCTCCCAATAGAGACAATCGTGGATCTTTATACAATGCAAAGTATGTACATATGTATATGTATAATATCCAGTGTAAGGAAAAATTCACAAACTAAAACAATAGCTGAATTAAATATCCGACTGCAACATTAACAGATTTCTGCTATGTATGTATGTATATGTATGTACATATATTGGCTAACATCTTTATTACAAAAAAAAAATATTTTATTTTATCCAAGGCCTGCAAAATCAGCAGGAGGAAACAAAAAACACCACAGTAGCTTAAGAAAAACACACACATCGCCTTGATATCTAGTAGTGCATGTAAACAATGTAAAGTGCAGGAACAGGAGCAGGAGAAGGGACGAAGGTTAATAACTGCCAGAAGATGATGCATAGCATGCCACGGTATAAAACAGTTGACAGTTGACTGGCAGACAGGCAAGAGGTCGGTGTGGGCGGGCAGCGGCCCATCTTGTTTTCTGCTATGTGTCCTAGCAGCCATTTTTTCCAATGAGGAATTTGGCCAAGCTTTTGCATGTTGCCTTCTCCTCTATGCCTCCGCCACGGCAGTCAGTCAGTCGCGATAATCGCACCTTTGCACCTTTCTGGCTGTCAGACCCTGGCTCAGGTGTGCCGTACATTGACTAACACAGGCACACAAGTATACATATATGTATCTGTATACATTTACAAATACAGATACACCTCTCAGACTGTCAGCCAACCAGAGCGAAAGGAGCCAGTAAACTCAACTCATGCCAGCGGGGTGCATTTTCATTAAGAATGAAAAATGATGAGCAATCAATCATTTGCCTGGGAGGGTGTTTCTTATATACTGTACACATGCACTTGGCTACTCCCTTCTCTCTATCTCTCTCTTGATCTTCCTCTCTCTCTCTCTTTTTTAGTTTCTGTCTCTACCTGTCTCTCTTTCTCAATATATTTCGGGTTCCTGTATCTCTATGGCTGGCTCTTTCTCCTTCTTGCTCGCCATGTTAGATACATCGTGGAGATTGATAGCTTTACCTGCCTCTGGTGTTCTGAGAGGGCTCTTGCCACTTCCTTCGTCTGCCATGTTGTAACTACCTCTGCACTCGGTCTGGTCAGTGCTTCTCATTTCTATAATTTACATCTTCATTTTTGTATATATTCCTATTTATACATACATATTTTCTAGTTTTTTTTTCTTAGCCTGCTTGTGGTGTGGTTTCCTTGGCGCAGCACTTTTATCGCTCTTTGAATATATTTCACACTTGATTTGTGATTCGGCACACAACCGAGTCTGAAGGCGGTATTAAATTATTTGAGGCTAGAACAGCTGGAACAAATGCAATGCCATTACTAACTGACTGATGATCTTGAGAATTTTGTCAAATTAACACTATTTGAAAGTGTGGCCAGTCAGATAGTTTATATAGATGTGCAAACGAATGGCGATGATACTAAGAGTTTACTTATGCAAGGATTACAAAACGCTTGCATAGAATTTCTTAATTATCCCAAAAAACAAACACAAATCAACTTTACGACTGTTAAAAAAGAAAAGAAAAATAATAAAAAAGACCTGAAAACCTCAAAATTAAAAACTGGAAACGTGAATATCATCAAGATTATTAAAAGCTTTTACTGCCCACGATTCTGTTTATTTTTTTCAGTTCTGATTTTAATGAAAGCAAATCAAATGATTTTCAAGATATAAAAATAAAACAAAAATCCTATAGAGGCAGAGTGCCAGTAAATTCATAATTCGTCGGGGTCTCCGACTCTCTCGCCTTGAGTGACTTCCTTCTCTAGAGCGTAATTTACATAAATTGAAACACAGATCCCAAGATGAAACGGCGGCTTCGAAACTAAAAAAGAAAAGAAAAGAAAATAAACAACAACAAAATATCTAAAAAGAGCTGACCGAGCGCGGATGACCAATAATAATGAGCAGACGTCAGCTGGACTCCAACAGCAACCAGAAAAACAAAATCCCTTAACCGGTTCGAGTCTCAACGTACGCGATATCCTGTAAAAATGGTTATGATTAATACTAAACTGGCAATACATTCTACACATTGTGGCCAGATGAACGCAGAGTGATAGCTTCTTCCTTGCAAAAAATAAATTCGAATGTTCTGAAAAATGGGACGGGCATGGGAACAAAAAGAAAAACATTGTGTTCCAATAGGGACTACCGAAATGGGAGTTTTCAATAGACGTTCCGATAGCAGCAAGATTTGGTTCAATAACATTACGTTGCAATTCCAACTGACTCCAATATACCCTGTTACTAATGCTGGGTATAAAAACGAAGACGGACGCCATCAACATCAACACGACGACGACGAGCAACGGAATCAATTTTAAAAGCTATTGAAAAACAGACGCAGCAACTGTCATCGCACAAATGATTTGTATTTTTGTTTTGGTTATTTATGTTTCATAAATTATCGGATGTATCTTTTTACGATATTAAATTGGTAACTTTGATTCGAGCTCTCTCGTTTTCTTGATCTTTCTCTCTGTCTCTCTCTGCTACTTCAAAATGAGACTGCGATGCTGTACCCTGGGTTGAATATTAAAAGAAAATATTAAAAATAAATATTGCCATTAATCGTAGACCAACGATTGTCTTAGAAATGGTCAGAGCGAAATTTACGAATTGCGAACAGATGATTACTCCCAAATTTTTGGGGCATTATAAATGTAGATGGAGCCCAGTGTGCAACAGTCGCTGAGGGGTTGCCCGATCAAGATTTCATTTAAATGGCAATCATCAGCGCTCATTTGGGTCTCTGGCCTGGTGATGAAGTAGCTTCACCAATGAGGCCTGCTCTTTGTCTTCTGTTTCGTTGGTATTTTGTATTAGTCTAAGGTTTTGTTTTAATTATAGAGGTCGGCTCTGTCTCCATCTCCAGCTCTGTCGCCGAAGCCGCTGTCGGCCTTTGCCCCTCTTGATGATGCTTTAATGTCAACGTTGCCGGGGACATTTTTTATGTATAATTAATGGCTTTTGTGGTATTAAACTCATTAGTTCGCTTGCTGGCCATAATTTTCATTAATCACTCAAAATCCACGCACACTTTGAGAGCATAAAGCTTAAGAGCAACAAAAAGAACAGAGTCAAATCGACGAGTTTAGTCTTTGACTTATCAACTGACTTTGCATATTAAACAAGCTACTTTGGCTACCTAAAAATCAATATTTAAATGAACACAAATTCGTTGCGCACCAAAGAAGATCGACAGTTCGTTACTCAATCGAATGTTAATTTCAAAATGAAATAAATCAAAATTAAAAAACAAAAAGCATACATATAGAAATAAAAATAAATAACACAAATACGAAACGGCTTCGCATTGAAAAAAACAAATTAACATTCGCCTGCCCGCCATTCGATGTGATATATTAAACTCAAAATGTATATTTCATCATTAAAACAGCAGGCAAATGAGAAAAGAAAAAAAAACAGAACAAATGGATACAAAAAAATGTTGAAAACTGAAAACTAGTTTTACAGGTAAGCCGCAGGCCGAGTTTGAGATGGAGCTTATCCGATCAGATGCGACGAGATTCGTCGTCGTCATCGTCATCGCCTCCATCTTCCTCCCTCTCTTGCTATGTCTCTCTTTCTTTTTGTGTATCTCCTTTCTGGGTTCCTCTCTCTTTCTCTCTCTCTCGTTCTGTCGTTCATATGATAAATAACAAATCAAACGCTAAAATGTCGGTAATGTATGTGGCATGTCAGGGGTTCTCTTAATTTATGGCCTGGATCAATAAGAATAACGCCCCAATCAGTGACTATAAATTAACGCAAAGACAAAAAATACAACTTCAAAAATGTCGACGGCTGAGAATGTTTGTCGGTTGTTGGGCATTTTATTTTGTGATGCTCGACTTCGATTGAGTATTGACTGTGGGGACCCTGAAGTTCGTCGATGTCTGGACTGATTATGAGGCAAAAGAAACTGAACCCTTTTAGTGAGGCGTGTATATATTTTTTCACAGGTTTCTGACTCAAATAAAAGAATAACTTTATATGTGCATTATTGCAAAAACTGATGACTGAATCTAAAGCTCAAAATTTACCCTAACAAAATGTGTTGCTCTATTGAAATCGCTCCATTGAAATCGCACAAGAGGCTAGTAGGACAAAATGAAATTATCAAAGCCCCACTGACAACTGTCAGGGAAACTGACGTGGACACGGATACTGCTGTGAGTCGGCGCCCCTCCGCTACGGCATACCACACCAATGCAAGCCGTAGTAGCTAACAAATGTCACCTACCACGCACGCACTTTGACACACGCACTTTTCGAATAGGTGCCTGCGGTGGACGAGGGAAACACCTGGTGGTCTAACCCATCGTGCATACTTTGAATATGTCTATGAAAATTTTGCAATGAAATTAGTTTTTAAAGCGTTGTGGGCAAAAGGAAACTCTTATAAATTGTTTAAACATGTCAGATTTGTAAAAAAGGAACAAAAACTAAAACAATGACTCAACTGCGACAACTAGCAACGCAGAAGTAGTGCGAATTCCGTAACAGGAAAGGACAGGGTGAAATCCAAACAATTAGTATTGTCCATTGTGGATATGAAATTCACGTAATGCTTTAAATTTTACGCTTCATCCTATTACTGTCTTTACCAATTCCTACGGTTAAAATGTTAAAGTAATGCCTTTCGTTGCAATTGCAAATCTACTGAACCTTTGTCTAATCTATTAATTATATGAGTTATTCGACCCACTGTGCAACATCATTAGATACTCGTTTCAGGCTTTTGTCGTCATTGAATGTTGCCTTTGCCAATGCCGTTGTTGTCAACGTTGCCATCGCTAGCGTTGCGTTTTCCAGCCAAGTCGGAAGGTACATGTCCGCAGTAAATGACACCTTCTTGTGGCCCCACCCCAAGCTCTATCCGTCTTCACATTATACGGTGCAGACTGTATACCGAGGCGGCCCCAACATGTTGCCGTTTTGGCGGTGCATTGTTTTAACGGACATTTGAATGCTTCATCCATGTGCGAAGTTGATTGTATCAATACTGTATAACTACAAATTTACCGGCAATTCATTTCATCCACTGTACTTCAGACCGAAATTGTACGAATTAACCTGTTGAAATCGCTAAGCAGAAGAGTATGCAAAGCAAGAAAAGGCCACTCTGCACCTAAAATTCAAAGTTGGCTGACAGCAAAAGAAAGAGTGACTAGTTACAACTGGTGCCAGCTGCAGTCTGCGTTGGCGTTCTCCATTACGTTAGATCCATGGGAATGCATTATAAAGCCTATTCGGAGATACCTGGACGTATCTACGTCAAAACAAACTCATGCCACGAGCGGGCATAACCGAGTATCGACATTACATTATTTCAGTGATATTCTTATTTCATACAACTGCATAGAATAATTTAACTGTAATACTTTTTTGCTTGATCAACTTTATGATTAATGTAGTAACTAACCCGTCTCGCCGACTTAGGTATACCATACACCAGTAAAACAAATATTTCAAATTTATAATAAATAAAAATGCATTTACGTTTTTTTTTTAATTCTGATCACATGCTTTTTACAAGCATATCTCAGCAACTCGCTCACGCAAGCTTACGAGCACCCTAGCGCCCCACCAGCTAACGGCCAAATCCGGCCGTATGGAAAAATGTTTATATGCATAACTTAACTATTTTTAGTCCGATTTTGATCAAATTTGGTATTTTGCCGGGTATTAGTATCAAATTCAAGTGTTCCATTATTGCACAAGGTAGAAAATTACGTAAGATAATTGAGTTTTTCAAATTTCGGAGGCGGAAAGAGGCGTGGGAAAATCTTTATGTATGCAAAATATGCGCATTTAGTAAGCAAATGTACATACCAAATTTGGTGTCTCTAGCTATTATAGTCTTAGAGAAAATCGGTTTTGTTTCAATTGCGGGGGCGAAGGGGGCGTGGCAAAATTTTTTAGCAACAAATGTCTGCGCGCTTACTAAAGGAATAATCATACTAAATTTGATGTCTTTAGCTATTATAATCTTCAAAAAAATCAAATTTGTTTAAATTTCGAAGGCGGAGGGGGCGTGGCAAAAATTTGAAATAAACTGGACGACCGTAGGTAATACACGAGTGTAAGTACCAAATTTGGTGACTCTAGCTCTTATAGTCTCTGAGATCTACGTGTTCATACGGACAGACGGACGGACGGACATGTCTATATCGACTCGGCTGTTGATCCCGATCAAGAATATATATACTTTATGGGGTCGGAAAAGATTCCTTCTGCCTGTTACATACATTTTGGCGGCTTTGATATACCATTTCACCCTATGGGTGTGTGGTATACAAAGTCGCGTGAGTGCCCTTTTCAAAAAAAAAAAAAAGACATGGGTAATTTTTAAAAATCATAAGTCTTGTCATTAAGATTAACATTTATTGTTTATACTAAAACCATTAAAAGTTCAAAACCAATTCATGGGATATTACGTATTAACATCCCATTTCATAATTCGGGTGCATGGTATAACAATTGCTAATGCTTTTGGAGAAGAATATTATTGAGTTAGCAGATTAAGAAAACAGCGAGCTAACTTAGAGCGTTGGATTTAATTTTCCTTTCATCTTTTTATTTAAAATGTTTGGAGAATAGCTCTAGGTCTATTCATAAATTATCTCTGATCAAGACAATAAGCAAAATAATTAAAATATTTGTGCAACTTAATGAATTTGTTTACAAGATCGAACAGTGCAATTTTTCAACTTAGTGGAAAATCCAGTAAATCTACAGAAAAGCCGCCGTTGCAGAGCGGGGCGTCCATTTGAATGCAAAAAATCGTTTAAATCACACAGCGAAAAATGTGGCCCGAAAACCAGTTTTCGTGCAGCAACTCTCAATCGCAGTGAGTGCGAATGAGATGCACGGAGAGATCGCGCGCTAAACAAATGTCAGAGGCAGCAAACATCAATCTCCAGTGGTGTTGGCCAGTGAACCAGCCGGTCCCCGTACCAAACCATATGGCAAACATATAGCCTGTTGGGCTGCAAGATCTTTGGTGGCCACAGAAAGAAAATCGTCTCTAAGCAACGCAGAGGCGCACCACCGACCAAGAAGAGAAGGGGCATGATGAAAACCGGCTAGAGGTAGCCAAATGGGTTTGCGAGAGTGGTTATTGTTGGTGCTGTTTCTAGTGTTGTTGCAGGTAACTTTGGAAAAAAAAACTACAGCTGGGTTCACAACCTCATTTCAAATTGCCGAACAGGTGCGGCATAGACCGGGCTCGTAATACGCCATAGATGTACGTTTTAGTAATGTACTGTAAAACAGCATTGCGTCGAAATTTATACTTTAAATGGACTGTAACACTAAAGATAGTCCAATTAGAGCTTCTTTAATTTTAAACATATCTATGTACATAAATGTGGGACCTATTACGCGTCGTATTGTGAAAAACAAAATCCTGAGTGACTCCTATGAAATTGCAAACCATTCCAATGCCGTATTTGTCGACAATTTCATTCTATAGACTACTTTGAGTAAATTGCACCTGTCATGCAATCGTATTTCTACCTTCCCCCGCTCTGTCACTTTATCCCACCTCAATCTACAGTCCCCAATCCCAATCCCCCCTTACCAAGCTGGCCCGGTCGCAAATCATGACATGAGTTCAATTTGTGACAATTATTGTTGCAACATTTCAAATCGGAGTATTTGCATTCGGCCTCCGGCGGTCTCCGGACAGTTGTGCGATTTTTATCGTTTTTCATTCGATTTGATTTCTGTATGTGCCTTTTTTTGTTTTTCGTAATTCTGTTTGTTTACTGTGGTATGTTTTACTTATTGTATCTGCTCCATATGCACATGCCACATATGAACTGGTATCGCATTTTTATTGAGAAATTAATCGTTATGAATTTTTCATATAAAAAACAAATTTATATTGGCCGCTAACTAATACTTGCGTTTTATTTTAATTGATTTTATAGACTAATTTCATAAAAATTTATTAAAAGATCAAATTTAAAAACTATTATCCAAGAAGCTATGTCCAAACATTTTTTCGGAAATCCTAAGTGAACAGAAAGATACTGTAATATTTCGTTTATTTTATTTTCAAATTTAACTTGCCTCTATCTAACATTATTTTACCTTAACGAAATTTACTTCTTGAAGCTCAAAATACAACCAGAGAGCCAAAAACTTTATTTCTGCCGAAGTTTGTGCACCCTTGCAATTTTTTGACTAATCCATTCTTCGCTGCAGGCTTCACGGCGAAAAAATATTTTATATAAAACTTTGAATTTCTGTAATTTTTTCTTAGCGATTATTATTAAATTATATACCTATCGGTATTATATATGTACATACGTATATGTATAATCGCATATGCTTGCATTTTTGCGTAGCTGATAACTGACTAAAATAAATATAACCTCTTTTAAGAGAATAAATGGGGTCGTGAATTTGACAGATCATTGTCAGTGGACCACATTAAACAATCGAAGTACTTCCTTTTTTATTGTTGTTAAATTTTCGTTTAATGAGAACCTATTTCATACAAATTGCAATACATACATATGTATGTATATTACTATGGCCCAACTGAGCTACCAAATTAAATGTGGATGTGTGCTCTAACTTACAGGTAATTTTGCAACCGGATGGCACTCATAAAACTGAAGCATTTTGTGGCAAATTGTGTAAACACTGCTTTAAATTTGGGTTAATTAAAAAGGCTAAAAATGAAAACTCAGCCAACAATTGTGAAAAGATTTGTGGGTGGAGAGAGTCAGGTTTCAGTTAAGCTTTGCTGATCTTGAGCAAATATCGGTGGCTAATTGGGACCCCACTACATCCACCTGGTTGCCGCCGCGCCGATAGCGATAGTTCAGTTCTTAATTGTTCGGCTGCCGCCGCCACCATCGCCGCAGAGGAGCAATAATTGCGTTTCGTGCTAGAGATAAAAATGTATCCGGTAGATAAATGCCGAGCTAGATTGAAAATGGGGCGCGAATTGTTTGCTCTTTAACATAAGGCAAGAATTTCACAAACAAATATCAAAATTTATTAACTCTTGAGTTCAAAAGAATTGCTGCGCATTTCCTCAATTTCTTATGACAATTTAATATGTAGTACAAATTATAATCCCCACTTCGAAAGTATTTATCGCAAGTCTGGAAAATGTCTTTACTACTCGTAACTCCTAGCAAGATCAAAGGCAGCGCCATTCATGTACTGCGTCCTTTTAAAGGGTTTCCCTTTGTATCAGTTTAAGATACTTAAAAAATGTATATTTGATTTGTCGCTTTTCGATTTTTGGATTACCAATATGGATTGTTTACACTTAAATATTCTGTTACCTCATCAAGACATTGTCAAAAATTATGGAGTACAACGGGACAGCAGCTATGGAAAACGGAAACCTGTTGAATGAGTGCTTACAAAAGTACACACAAAAAATGCAATGTAGTCAAGCCGAAAGACTCCGCACAGTGTGAGGAAAACGGCGTTAATTGCGTAGATGTAGGAATGCACATATGCAAAAAAAAAAAAAAAAACAATCTCAGAGTCTAGTAATTAAGTCCGATATACAAATTTCATATTAAAGCAGACAATTTTATCTACTGAGGACAGAATTTCGCAGAATTTCTACTTTACCCTGTCGCCAATGGCGCAAACAGGCCTGCAGAAGACTGAAACAGAAATGGGGGAAGTATTGTCGTCGATTGTTAGTCACATTGTCCGAATCAATTGTGGGCAACGCACTGAAATAATCTCAAATGTGTGCATTGTATTTTAAATGTTAGGTGGGTGGGTTCGCCCCACCACGATTGTCGCTGTCAATTAAAGCCGGACAGCTGCATCGGCAACGGCACAGCAGCAGGAACTGAAACTTGTTGCACAAGCTGCATTGCCAGTCAATATGCACCGGTATGCCAAAGTCTTTGGGAGTCCTCTTAGTGAGTCTCTGCAAATGCTTGCGCCAGTGTACTATAACTATGCCACTGCTGCAATGTAGCTTTTTTGACGTTTAGCACCGAAGTTGTACCGTGTGTTTGTTGTGTATTGCCGAGCTGAAAATGTTCATGGAATTATGAAGTTGGATTTGAATATGTACATATATACATTTTTTGGGTCATTCACCAATGAAATGGAAAATGTTGCTTAAGAAAAGCCGTCAGGTCAACAGCCATCGGGCAAGGTTCTTATGTTATTTTCTACGACAATTTGAGGTTGCCAGACCCTTAACTTTTTTTTAATATCATGTTTTTGAAATATTAATAACCAACAGTTTTTTAAATTGCCAAAATTAAAAGTAAAATATTTCTTTTTCATCTATGAAACAGCTTGGATTGAGATTTAATATTAAATATCAAAGAAGCTAACTTCGGCAATGCCGAAGTTTATATACCCTTGCAGTCCTTGCCAATAATATTTTGACATTTTGAAAATTCTTTATCTGCAACTCAATTCATCATTACACAAACAAAACATTCAAATTATTACTCTTTTTACTATAATTTTCTCTTCTTCTTCCATCATTCCCTAAGCAAAGCACGGCACGCATACACATACAGTTCGTGTATCGCTGCGTCTGTGTGTGTGTATGCATGTGCCCTGTTTGATTTGATGATGACGTAGTAGGCAGCAGGCAGATTTGAGCCGATTTATATTGATTGCAACTTGTGTTCTGTTTATCCAATCAGATTGAAATTTTGGGATCTGAGGTTTTGTATACAATTTCTGCAAAAATGTTTCTTCTAGAACTATATGATATACATAGTAGTCCGATCCTGACGATTTTCATACTTTATCTTACCCGGGTAATAAAAAGCCCCCCAAAAAAATTTCAACCCGATAGCTCTTAAGATGGCGGACAGACGGACATGGCTTTATCGACTCAGCTTCTCATGCTGATCCAGAATATATATATATACTTTATGGGGTCGGAAACGTTTCCTTCTGTGCGTTACAAACATCTGATCAATTTTATAATACCCTCTGCATTGATATTGAATATTGGTGAATTTATTACATTTATAAACAAACGACTGTGCCAAATTTGATCAAGATCGGGTGACTATATCATATAGCTCTCATAGGACCAAAAGGTCAAAAACTTCGTTATTTCCTATGATAAGATTGTAGGCCGTTCCTTCGCAAACATTCGACATTTTATATAAAATATTTTTCTACTTTGATGGCGAGTAAGGAAAGGGTTACCAAAAAAGCCCCAGCCCACACACCCATAGGGTGAAATGGTATATTAAAGTCGCCAAAATGTATGTAACAGTCCAAGGAAACATTTCCGACCCCATAAAGTATATATATTCTTGATCAGTATCAACAGCCGAGTCGATCTAACCATGTACGCCTAGATCTCGAAGTCTATAAGAGATAAAGCCACAAAATTTGGTATGTAGGTTCATGTAGTTTGTAGAAAGTTCAAGTTTATTTCAAATTTTTGCCACGCCCCTTTCCGCCCCCGCAATTAAATAAACGTTTATCTCGAAAACTTTTGTAGCTAGAGACACCATATTTGGTATGTATATTTGCTTAGTAAACGCGCACATTTTGTATGTATAAAGATTTTGCCAAGCCCCTTTGCGCCCCCGCAATTTAAAAAAATAAATTGAATAAGCCCAAATCAGGTAAACAAAATTTTATTTCGGAAAGTAAAGCCCATAAATACTTTATTAAATAGTATTTGAAAGATTAGGCTAACAATGAGAAAAGAGAAAAGCGGGTTTCAAAATGTTATTACTACCTTATTCATTTAAGATTAATTTTAAATACTATTATGAGAACTTTTAGTTATTTGAAAACAGTGAACTTTATTAATTTAGAAAACCATCAGACATACATATTTCACCCTATGGGTGCATGGTATACAAATTCAAATTAGCCCCAACATTCGTTTTGGGCCCAGTTGCTATTCTGAATTTTGTATGGAATATTTAAGAGTTATGGCAGATGCCATTTTCCGACACTGATTTGTACTAAAGTATCTTTTTGCTTGAACTACGAAAGAAAGTAAATTGAATTTCCCGTCCAATGCGGTATTTTAGATATATGACAAAATGTTATTTGTAATTTCTTTCGGTTACAAGAATTAAGTGACCGACAAACTTACCCACTTTCTAGTTTGTTTTAATTATAATATTCAACTCATTGTTTATACTGCCTCACAAACCTGGTTGACAAATCTAGACCAGATGCTGTTGCATACCTTCTTTTTTGGGAGTGTGCGAATGATTGCTTTAAGGTTTTCGATTTAATAGCTTCCGGTTTTTGTGCATTTACAATCCTATTAGTGCAAGTCTGCTACATGGCGCATTGTATGGAAAAAAAACCATATATGTACACTTTATGGTGAATAATACGCTGTCAGAGCAGCATCGATTATGGACACTCACAGATGCACTCATACTTGCACTTACACAACCACATATACAATAACATATATTGGCAAAGATGCGTTGTGGCGACGGCTTACGGCAGCTCCCAATAATGTGAGTCAATAAATCGCCAATCAAGCAATCATACACAATTTATTTCCAGTCATAATTATCGAGAAGCTGGAGGAGAAATACTCTGTCTCTTGTTCTCTCTATGCAGCCGTGTGATTATGACGCTGCTGTTGGACGCCCTGCAGCGGGAATCAAGCAAGTCGAACCAATGGTTGGAGCAAAGACAGACACCGCGGACAGTCGTTCAGCCTCAGCCTGCATCCTTCTTCTCAGTTGATTTGTGGCATAGACAGTGGAATACTCCACTATCGACTTCGTCTCCACCTTGAGAAGCTGTGGCAAGAAATTTTTCGAAATTTTTTTCCCCTTTTTATCATTTTTATGGCCAAGATTCTTTGGTCTGGGTCTTCATTTTGTTTCTGCTTCCTTTGACATTCCACAATATATATTTTTTTCCAATCGCCTCCCCGACCTGCGCATTCTGTTAATCGATTTTAAGTCCCACAAATGCTGAGAACCTAATCGCCTGCCAGGTTCTTAATGCTTTTCGTTTGTTTCGTGGTCTTATTTCATTTAAATCTCTAGCACTTCTTTAACTTTCTCAAACTTAATTTCGTTCTAAATCATTTGGCATAGCTTAAAATAATTAAAATAATGTCAAATGTACCAAAGTACCAAAAAAAAACTAGTTAAAAACACTTGTTTTTGGAGCTTATCAATAGGTACAATGGTGAATAGTATGAGAACGGCGTTTATTGTGAGTTTTATCAGGATATGGGGCCTCAAGAGTTTAACAACGATTTGAAACCTTTTTTTTTCAAGGAGTTCTTTCGAACTCCGAATATTTTCTGCATTAGGAAAACCATAAATAGAATAAATCAATCGGGAAGCTAAATTTAACCTAAAACTAATGGCCACGGGGAGCAACTATTCATTATGAGGGAAGTGTTTTCAAATTAAAAGGAGTATAGGAATGGCAACGTCAACTCATTGGATCCTAATTTCGAACAACCAATTTAACCCATTTACTTAAATGCTAATTTATTGCCGATTGATGCGCAGGTACATTCTTCTCTGAAAGTTGGGATTGGATTGGGGACTACACGCAATCATAATAAGGCAGAAGTTGGAATGACCGAAGATGGTAGACGATAATGGTAAGCGTATCATCATTCCCACCATCTTCATGATCAACCACAAACATGGATGCTGTTGCCCAGATATACACTTACAAATACAGACACAATTGGAGATTCCGGTTTTACTTGTTCATGATGGATACCCAAACAGAAGAAAAGCCACAACTTGACAGTTGTGCCGCTATATACCATATACAATCAATAAATTTTGGCTCGTAGTTCCAAGAAATAAAAACTCATTGCATTTGCAAATTTTTACCAATTATGTAAATACGTCACGTTGTACAATATGTACATATGTATTTTATCACAATAGGCAAGTTATGCTTATAGATGTGTTTCAGTGGGTGTGCATGTATTTGTAACTTCATCTTAACAAATCTACATACATTTCCCTAAAATCGATACAATCGATGGAATTAATTTCTTCCGCGCCGCCAAAGTGGAATAAATTTGAATTGTATACTTTATGTTTGTAATCATGCCTACACTTGGAGGTCGTACTGTAAGCTTAGGATACTGATTAGGATGAAAGCCGAAATATTTTTTTTCAAAAGCAATTAAAGTTGACTGGACATCAGAGGCAGAGTTACGGACTGTTTACGAATTGTAGTTTTAAATTAAGAAAAATAAAACTCGTACAAGAAACTGAATAGCTATGAGGATGAAAACGAGTCGTTCACACGCACATAATTCAATTGGCTCAAACAAAAGCACATTTAATTTTATTTATTACCGCCCAAGGATAGGACCCCTGAAAGAGCAGGACGCATAGTGATGGGCACTTGCAATGTGTGTATCCGACAGATACTTTCACTCAAATGTGGAAAATGATTTGATGTCTTCTGTTATCTGGGAGAAAGATACACGAGGGTAAAGCCACATAAATAAACCAAATTGAAGAAGGACCCAAAAGAAAATAGAACCAAAAACTGGAGAAATGTCAACAAATAAAGTGTGTGCGTAGATGGAATTCAAACTCTGATGCTGACTCGGGGGACTGACAGATGAAAATGCACAGCAGCGATACAGGCTGGCAACAAAAGATACATACATGTTTTTCCATTCGTTTCTCTTCCTTTCTGTTTCAAACACTCTATCTGGCCCGCTGCCTGTGCGAAAGGCAATTTCAACTTTCGAATGATGCGGCGATAAATCAAGGATAATCTACTTTTCAGGATCATAATTTTTGTGTGAATTGACAGTCGAGCAGTGACAAAAAGAAAAGCAAACTGACAGATTTATGTACGCACACACGGATGCATGCCAAGGAGAGAGAAGAATATCAGAAACAGGACTCCTTTTCCGATACATTTCATGACGTCGATGCCGCATGCTCTCTCAGCGGATATCAATTTCACATAAAAGTTGCCAGCCCGAGAAAGTGGATGATGATGAAAGGCAACTCCACTCTTGAATCTCTCCAGGGGTGGGAGTAACCCTTATTTGACACATTAAATGTCAGTTGAGCATGCGATGAACAAGCCCGAAAATAATGCGACGCGTCGGCCATCTTGGCATTTCTCAGACATCCAAGGCAACCATTATGTTATCATCTATGCGGGCACTGCTACAGGCGGGTCTTCGTAAATTTCGAATGAGTCGCACGTTTTGTTCGTCGTCCATTTATTGGCGACATTAAATCATTCTATCAATCCCAGGCACGAGTGCGCATTGCTGACCGTCTGTCCTTGCCTTGCTTTCTTTTGTACACTTGAATCCTTGCGTAGATTCCCCCGTATTTTCTAAACGATACCGACATCAGTCATTAATCGTCTCAGTGACTTTAATGGCATTAAATAGTCGCAATTATATTTTAATGTCAACCGCCATAGCAGAAAGTATAAGCCTAAGGGGTGGGATTCCACGTCTTCTTTCGTTTCTTTCAGTGCGGATTTAGTTAATTGCCTTTTTTTGTGGTGCTTTTCAAATGTTTCAATTTGGGTTGAACGCCGCTAACACTCTATACGCATATGTAAGCTCACTTGTGGTATATCCGGCTCATTTCCAAGAAATTCTTAACTAGGTTCAACAGACACCATAGGGACACGGCAATTTTTACATATTGGCGCAGCAACAAAGACGAGGGCAAAATATACCTACTTTTAAATCGCGCCCACCAATGGTGGGGTCAATGGATTGTATACTAAATACTAACATATAATATTTCAAAACCATCGCTTCTTTTTATTCGGACCTTTTTACATGGCCTTGTTTGCTCACTGTGTTTTTGAAATTATTTGTCTTCCGTATTGTGTTATACTGTTTTTTTTTTTTTGTCTCTATATCAAAAATTTCTTGTGCTGAAATGGACGAACAAGCATTGACTAAAGCAAACTAATCATATTTTGACAGTGAAAAATCCACTTCACAAAATGCAAGAAGTGAAGTAGTTGGAATTTCTTCGTTTTCTTTTACTGGATTATACATATGATGGCGGATGAAGCACCATTATATTATATATTGGAATATTGAATATACACCCCGCAAAATCCCTCTTTCCCATACATTCGAACACACACAAACACATAACGGCAATAAAACAATGTCATACAATTACAAAAAAAAAATGTCAAAATTTGAGTGATTTACAAGCTGATGTCGACCAACACGAATTCCAGTGAAAACTGTGACAGAAGAAAAGGAGTTCAAAAGTTAGCTAAACTCTATTCGGATAGTGAGTGTCTTTCTGCCTTGTTGATGCGTATGTGAAAGATAAGAAAATGAAAGTGACCGTGACTTTAGGAGGTGGCACATGCTGCTTCGGCGTTTAACATTAGGCAAGTTTACAAAAAGGACAGGCCTCAAAGTCAGCAGCAGGCATCGGCAGAACGCAATATAAGTGACTGTTTCCAATACAGGCACCAAATAAATCACATAGTCATCCGGTAATTTGGCATAACGAAAAATGGCATGTTTGTTAGATACTATTGCGTACAGGCAGCTGAAAATATGACGGAAATTATGAGAGTGAACTGAGAGTAAATGGAAAACTGTGTGCCACTGCTAGTGATACTATTACTAGATTTATGACCTTGACACTCTCCCGAAATGTCATTCTAAGAGTCTAATGCACTGGAACGACTCCCTGACGGTTGCGCTGCCTTTTTCTTTTTCGTTTATTTTCTTCTATTCATTTCACTCTCCACTTAGGAAAATTTTTAATATTTTTATGATGCACATTTCCGTTGCACAGTTTGCAGTTGTCGTATAAGTGAGTGACTGGTTTTCTCCAGGCCCCCGCATGAGATTTATGTGTTTCTTTGATTATATAAGCCAAGCCAGGGTCGAGGTTTTTCTCTTTTCTATGGAAAGTCAATTATCAAATTTATGGTTTTTCATTTGTGAGATTCTTTTCTTTCCATATTTGGCTGCGACTGCGGCGGCACTTTCAATGAACATCCATTCCTACGACGAACACATATAATTTGATCGTTGCATATTTTGAAATGTATGCCAGCTGTTTAATTTTTTGTAATTTTAAATTATTGGTCATAATTTTGGTCTTTAAAGCTAGCCGCTGACAGCACCAATAGGTCTGCGGCATAATTATAATTATGTGGAACATATCTATGCTCTTAATCATCTGGTTTAATGTTTCAAAATGTATGTATTAGAATATGAAGAAAAATATTTAAATAACAGGCTTGGTCGTTACAAAGGCTAAAGAGCAAAAGTGTGTGAGTTCTGACAACGGCGAGGGAGAGTTTAAGTTTAAGCCTTTGATTGCAATTTACTATGTTACAGCAATGTATGCAATGCAATGTGGCTTCTGACGAAATAAAGCATAATTCTATACGATGGCTATATGTAAAAGAAGAGTAACAAAAAATAACTTGGAAGGGTATACAAACTTCAGAGCGGCCGATGTTATACCCGGACCTCTGGTACTCAAATAAAAAAACACTGATTCTCAAATTACATAAAATATTAAAATTCTAACATTTTTTTACAAGATTTAAAAAAAGGCATAGAGTTATGTATACTTTTACTTTACCACCCTTAGGTAAA
Organism: Drosophila paulistorum; assembly: GCA_018152135.1. NCBI lineage: Eukaryota > Metazoa > Arthropoda > Insecta > Diptera > Drosophilidae > Drosophila > Drosophila paulistorum. The sequence continues at coordinate 2,722,901 of JAECXG010000823.1, forward strand.
CGAGGTTCTTTAACCTTTTAGCAACACTTCCTTTGTTTTTTTTTCAATAACAACCAAATATGCTGGCGTGTGCAATCTCTACCAGGATGTTTTTAAAAATTTTAAATGGCTAAAGGGCAGACATTTCACAAAGCCTAAACATGTTTTTCATTTTTCTTATCGAAATTACTATTACAAAAACACATAGTATTATTTGAAAATAGTCAAAGCATCGAACCAACTTAATGAGCAAATGTAGTTCATTGTTGTTGACTTTGTTAAAGCGAAGCTCACATTCTTAATAAGAAGCTCACATTGAGAAAAACACTCTTACTAAGCAAAGACAAAGAAAACTTTCAAGTATCGACCGAGAGCCTGGTTCTTCCACTTCCACTCGCACAAATAAGCATTTCCATTCCATTCCATCATGGCCGACGAGCCACGACCAAACGACCACCGACTGACGCCGACGAACAGGCGAACGAGAGAATGAGCGCCTGTCAGCCTGTCAGTCATTCAAGACAAAGGGGGCAGGGCAATGGCCACGCAGGATGTTCTTCTGCTCCTGTTTCTGCTTTTAGTTTACCAACCACCATTCGGGTTTTTGGCAAGCATTTTCTTATTCTGCTGTACCAAAAACGACCCCTATTTCGCCTTGTCGAGACTCATAATTCTTTTATTTTGTGACACGAATAAATCACTCAATTGTATGAAATTAAACGCAAAAAGGACGAGAAAAGTTGAGTCGAAGCGGGCCTCTGGCTGCCAAAGGGCACACAAAATGGCAGTCCTATAGGGCTGCTTCGACTGAATAAAATAATTCTGATTCGTTTGGACGAATAAATCAAGAGATTGGACACAGATATCATAAAAAATCATATCCTGTTCTGAGAGTCCTTTTTTTCTATTGCTATCGTTGCTTGGATAACCTTTGGCAGCACATTTCATAGTAACTATTTTAACGATCCTTTTTCTAAGTGCGCTCATTTGGCACACATCACTACAAAGGGTATCAACTGAAGTAAAACCCAGACAACACATTTTTTTGTACATGTTGCCACTCAGAATCAGATTAAGATTACATTTCTTACTTGAATGCAAAAAGAGCATTCAATATTCGGCGCATCTAACGATGCTCATCGCAATTTCGCCTGTTTTTGGGTGGTTGTTACTTGCTAAATGGTGTGCCAGCCATCACAAGGCATAATAATTTGATTTGTGATCTTTGATAGTGAGTATGAATTATATAATATGCATGTGTTTCGTTGTCGCTGCCAACTTCTACTTAGTTCGTGTCATCGTCATCAGCATTAAGTGAGCTGCTGCTCTTCGAGTTTCGTCCTGCAAATGCAGAACCTTTTTACCAACCCTTAGCATGCATAAATTACTTTTATTACCTGTCAGGGGTATTTGTCCTTCTCTTTCACTCTTCGTCTCTTCCCCTTTTTCACTACACTATACTCTCCACTCTCACTATCTGTTTTTTGACAATTGGTTTTAGCTGTATTTTAATTGCATATCGCACAATAACTATTTTGCACCGTTTGACAGCAGATTGAAGATATTTATTAATATTAGCCGCGACAGCCAGACAAATGTCAGCTTAGGTCTCGCGTTGTGATTCCATTGTATCTAATTTATTGCGTCACTGGTTTTTAAATGGGTTTTCGTTACATTTTTGTGTTTAATTTAAATTAATTCTACCTATATGTATTAAACCGTTCGAACTGCAAATATAACAGCATTTATTTCCGTTATAGGTAAGAAACTTATCTGTTGTGATATTTTCCATTCAGGTATTTTTTCATGTCAAACGCTTTCCTATGTTTCAATCAGAGTGGGTAAACAGAAACATTATAATACTTACTGTGTTGACAAAGTATTCAAAGTCACCCGATCTTGATCAAATTTTAATAGTCATTAATAGCTATGTTTAACTGAGAAATATCAACTTTTATGACATTTGCGAAGTTATTAACAAAAGTCACTGCTTTCCACTCATCGTTCCTATGGGGGCTATCAAATTTGTCACAGTGATTTATCGGTGTAATTAGCTCACGAACAATAGATCAGCGTACATGCTAAATTTTAGCTGTAGCGTTAGCCCTGTAGATTAAACGGTCTAGGAGGCTTGCGTTGATCTAGACGGACGGGCGGACATATATGAACTCGTCTCGCTCCTCTTTGCAAGGGTATAATGAAGTAACTAAGTCGTCACGCAGTCTTCGGTATATCATGCCCCAAGTTTCGCTCACTCTTTCAAATTTACGAGCTCTCTAGCGACGACACTAGCCTACGGCCAGCTCTGCCCTTATAAACCGCGTATTGGGTAGAAATAAATAAGTTTAATTAGTCTGATACTTGTGATACTCTTTCTACTGTCTGTTACATATATTTTGGCGACTTTAATATACCATTTCACCCTATAGGTGCAGTGTATAAAAATTCAGAAATATACAGAAATTTGTATGTTAGTTAATTTAAGTTTGTAAGTTTGTACATTTTTTAACAACATAATCTTCTGCAGCTACATACATGCGCAATGAACAGAAATTGAAAATAAACGACATTTTGTATGTAAGTGTGTAAATAATCTTTTAATACTGACATACATACATAAAATATGCCCCTACATTCTTTCCTGTTACTCATTACATACCTACAGGTGTCAAAATGTGAAATAATTTGATTTCTAAAGTCAAATTTCCCGGAAAGAACAGCTTACAAACTTAAGCTGAAAGAATTCAGGTCTAATTATCGTAAGTACGTTCATATATGTATGTACGTATGTATGTACATACATGTATGACATGTTTATGTGGTTATAATCGCTTAGGAAAAAAAGTTTTTCCGATTGGTACGGTCGTTCATAGGAACTCATATAGATGAGTTATGTGATAATGTCACCCGATCCTGATATTTGGCACAGTCGTTGATAAGTATTTTAAATTTTTATGACAATGGTTTGGAAAATTTAGAAATTATTCATACAATAATAAATATGTAGGTACATATAGAAATTTATATTTATTCAAAAAGTTTAATTTTTGTTTTAATATTCCTTGACTTTTTTTGCTCTTAAGAAAACACTTCGTTTTTATGATAATTGCGGGAAGCCGGAGGGAATAATATCGTCATTTGTGTTTTGTTTTTTATTTCAGTAATAAGATAGTCTATTAAGTAGTTTTTTAAAAATATTGATAAATAAAAACAAAAAAATACAGAGGGCCGGGCTAACTTCGACCGCGTCAAAGTTTGCATATCCTTGCAACTTTTTTGGTAACTCTTTCCTTAGCTATAGCCATCAAAGTGAAATAAGTTTTATCTAAAAAGGCTAGCAAAAAAAATAACAAAAATATTGATTAAAATCACTGTTTTCAACCGATCGTTCCTATGGGAGCTATATGTTATAGTCACCCGATCTTTATCAAATTCGGCACAGTCATTAACAAATATATTAAACTAATAAATCTTTAATTTGAAACCAATCGCGTCAAAGGTAACGAAGTTATTGACAAAAGTCACTGTTTTCGACCGATAGTCCCTATGGGAGCTATATGATATAGTCACCCAATCTTAACAAAACTTGGCATATGTGTAATAAACTTACCAATATTAAATTTTAATAGCTTAGAAAATAACGAAGTTATTGAGAAAAGTCACTGTTCGTGACTTTGCCGTTTGTATGGGAGCTATATGATATAGTGATCCGGCTGAAACCGAGATATACAACCCCTGCAGTATAAATATACAAGCCTACATGCAAACTAACTATGTAGCTCTAACGGTCTAGGAGGAGTTTGCGTTGATCCAGACGGACGGACAGGCGGACGGACGGACGGACATGCCTATTTGAACTCGTCTCATCGTGCTGATCAAGAATATATATACTTTATATGGTCGGAGACGCTTCCTTCTATGCGTTGCAGACTTCCCAATACCATATTTGCAAGGGTATAAAAACCTTATTTGTTAACAATTTCAATTTGTCGCTGTCTTGTACGTGGGTCCGCCATATCCACATACGACAATTTTTTAAAAATCAGAATACCAGATGTATTCGTTAACCTTGAAATCAAATAAGTCGAAGAACGTCAAATTTAATTGCCTTGCATTGGTAAAAATGGCTCACACTTTTATTCTATTATTGAAAAAACTATTAATAAGTATTTTTCTGCCATCCGCATCCCAACTCGTCCTTCCTAAAAAGCAGACAATAAGTTATAAATGTAAATCCTTAAGCATCAAGAGGGAGTAACTTAATCAGGTAATATACATACCTGCTTTGTATGTGACATGTTAATTTTTCCTCTCTGTCTCCCCAAAAAGTCTCTCCTGATGAAGTCGACTTTGCCGGCTGCATATGGCGCAGACTGAAAGGACTTTGATAAATACCAAGACAAATTCAAAAGTGTCAGACATAATTTTTCAAAATGTAATTGCATTATTATCGAATGCGCGCAGGCGGGAACGAAAGTGGAAACGAAGAAGGAGAACAATTGGCGCATTAATCTCATAAAACGTCTCACCCGAAAGCAGACGAAGAAATTGTCTAACACGTGTTGGGTGAAGAACTTGCCTTTTATATTATTTAGTTACTTATCTTCTTTTTTTGAATAATTGAAATGTCAGATGTCAGATGTCGAGAGAGAGAGAGAGAGAGAGAGAGAGAGAGAGAGAGAGAGAAAGAAAGAGAGAGATAGGTAAAAAAACATTTGGTTAAGGGGCTTACTCAATGAAGCAGAAAGCAGGTACCTTCCCTGCGAGAAACAATGGAAGATCTGACCCTTTCGACAGCCTGAGAATCATGATAGAGAACCAAATACTAAAAAAGCCATCTTTGGCTATCTCGAATATTTCTTTACCCTTGCAGTCTATGACCGCACTTGTTTATTATGTATACAATTTACATATTTAAGAACTTTGATTTCAAATATTAATTCTTACATCAGTCTACCACATATCATACTGACCTTTTTATGATTTCTAATTTTTCTATTGAAGTGGAATTGGGTTGTGATCTAAGCTACAACATGTTTTTTACAACTTCAAGTCCTACACCTTAAGAAACAAGGATTTTGCAAATCCAAGAAGTTATCCTTCCCTCCTATGTTACACGCATTTGGCATCTAAACTCGATGTTTCTACACATTTTCAAAAACACTTACATAAATACGATCATACATATGCACACAGGTTATCTCACTCTCGACAAAAACCCTCTTCAAAAAGACGCAAGATTAATTGTGCGTGGTAACTCCTAATTAAATCATATCATAGCCTGTCCCGACAGTTGACACCCCCGTTTCATCTCCATTGCCATGCTTCCTCTTGGCAACACTCTATTAAGGTCGATATCTTATTTTCAGTGCATTTGAAAAAATGCATATACATGCGAGTCAATTAAATTGTGAAAAGAAAAAATTAAGAGAGAGAAAGAGCGAGATAGGGACTATTCGTCGTGGAAACAGGTTGCAACCACTTGAGCTGAGATGTCTACCATTTTGTGCCTTTGTATGCGAGATGCCTTGCAAGTAAAATCCTTAGGAAAAAGAGCCAGCTACCGACCAACCTGATTGGTAGATGACTGCTTTTGCTTCGTGTTGCTCTTGCCACATTCCAGATTCCATCAACAACAATGCCCGGCACTAACAGCAACAACAACCCGCAAACGAAATGCTGCGGAGACATGGAGTTGACAGCTCAATGCTCTCAAACAATGCTCACACACACGCAGACTACGCCAAATGAAAGAGTAGAGATTGGCATGGGCATGAGTATGAGATGGACACGAATACAAAAAGTAAAAAAACCAGAGGGCCGTTTGAATACCCTTGCAAGTTTTTTTGTTAACCTTTGCTTTGGCACAGTCTAAACCCCTTCATTAAACTGAAAAATTGTAAATTTCAGGCAATCGCGTCCAAGGAAACGAAGCTATTCATAAAACTCACTGTTTTTGACCGATCGCTCCTATCGAATCTATACGATGAAGTCAACCGATCTTGATCAAATTTGATACAGTCATTAACACATTATACAATCTTAAATAAATATAGAATTTTATGACATATGTATGAGGAGTTCGCATCGATCGAAACGTGCGGACGTAGTTATATGAACTTGTCTTGTCCTGCTGATCAAGAGATATATACTTTACATGATCGGAGGTGCATTCTTCTTTGAGTTGCACTCTTCTGAAAAATCATATACGTATGTACCTATTTTGCAAGCGTATAAAAGTGATCTCTCAAATTTAACTAATATAAATAAACTTTGATTTATCAGAGCACGGGTATTTCCACAGCGAAGTCTTTCAGGACCCACAACTTCAAGATAATTTTAGAACATTTTGCAAAGTTTATATAATTGAATGGTTTAAACATTATGTCACTGCAATAGCAAGCATCAAGCTTTAACGATAATTTTTTCACATTATTGACTAAGTGTTTTTATTTTTTTCGATATTATGTTATGACTTTTTAAATAGCCACTAAATACATACAATTTCATAAGTTAATTTCATTTTGTGTTCATAGGAAAAGAGATATTTTTTGTTTTTGGCACTTATACCGTACCAGTCGACTTCAATTATAAGATTGTAAAGACAATATAATAACTATTATAATTTTTATCAACTTAACCTGTTTTTGAAAAAGAAACAGGATTTTCAAAATATTTTCCTCTTGATATATGTATGCATATATATTGTAAATATGTATGTATATCATAAAAAGATTTGTCTTCTGTATCTTAAAATACAGTACAATATACCTTTCTTTAACTTCATTTTGTTTGGTCGAATTGCAAAGAAAAAGTGAAAATGAGATTGAAATATTTTAAATCTATGAAAATCCCACGCTCTTTACATATGAATTACGTTATAAGGTTTAAATTTGTACATATACATATGAATTGGAACAGGATGTTTAATAATAGAAAACGATTCACCGGCCTACATAAATACATATATACATATATGTACATAATATGTATACATATGTACAATACTCTGTTATTGTCATCTATTGTATGTACAGTAGGAGTGATCTTATTTTAAAAAATTCGAAATATACCAAGTGACCCTTTAGGTCTAAAAACACCTTTAAAAAATTTGGGGCCCAACCGGATAATATTTTCAGTGTGACGCTCCCATATAAGCATACATATGTACATATGTATGTATGTAGCACCATACAAATACCATAAAAGCGAGCATGTGTTTTCCGCTGCTTATAATTAATGTGAAACTGACCATTTTGTACGAAATTATATTGTAATTAAAATAAAACCATCCATAACATCTGCAGACATCTGAATAAATGTCGACGCTGGGAAGATTTCAATTAGTTGCTTCAACTGATCCTCTTCGGGCTGGAGCAGGATAATTTTCGTACACCTGGACCAACTGGCTATTCACGCTAGATGTCGAAAGCCATATATTCCTTAAATATATTTTTATGCAGACTTCAATTTACACTTCAAGGTTTGAAAATACGAATGCTATAGAAGCTAAGGAAACCATGTACAAAATTGGGTATATTATGCTAACACCGATGTGGAAACTCGGTGAAGAAATAATAGCTCTGGCAGAAAGAACAAAGAATTTTTATAAGGTATCTAGAATTGGATCTATCAAATTGTAATAATTCTTTTGAACTTGAATAAATCTTACAACAGACAATAGAACTGAAGCAGTTTTGCTTCAAGTTGTGGAAGCTTATGAACAAAAATTCCCTACTGAAAAAAACGTGAACTACATAGTAAGTCATAATAATAAAAGTTAGAGTTAATCAAATTAATTAAGCAATGTTTGTGATTATATTGATTACTTTTTATAAAACTTTCAACTTTCATCAAATGCGATCTCGGTCACTCTAATGGTAATTGCATGGTGGTTGACTAAAAGGAAAAAAACGATGCTCGGCACTTAGTGAATTTTGAGGAACACCCCTTATGTACATATATAGGTTTATACATACATTTGTACATGTACATATGTCTTTCTACTCTTTACGTATATACATATGTACATATCTAGAAACAGACCACCACTTTCTTACACAGGCTGATGGTTAAACTTAGCGTTATGGCGAAGCGTTGAAAGGGAATCCATCAATTTTTATGCTGCCTCCGGTCGACGTTCTTGTCGATTCTGTATTGTCATGCTTTGCTTCGTAAAATGCAAATCGAAATTCATATCTTACACACGTACTTATACACATACATAGAACGTCATTTTGGATTGTTGTGTGTATGCGAACGATTCCACCCCTTTTTCCATTGTTCTGCCCATCAAAAACGAAACCAGATAAAGGAAAAGAAAATGTACAAAAGCAAAGAAAAAAGCATTCACATGAAGTTGTTGGCATTGTTTTTGTTTCTTTTTCGTTGACTTTTTCATCTGCTGAGTCTGGTTCCTTGCTCTGCATCGTCATCAACTTCATCGCTGTCTCTCATTGTTCGTTCTCTCGGCTGTTGCAGTTGTTGATTCGCTGGCTTTTCTTTAACGTTTCTGCTTGCCGGTGTCACTTGCTATCTCCTGCCCATCGCAGAGTAGGGCATCGCTCGTTTCTCAATTCTTCCTTAGTTAATTGCGCTACACCATAATAAAATTATACTATAATAGAAAAAAGGGATTTGGATTTCTTTAAAATTGTTTTTAAACTAGCACACCACGGCAACAATCCGAAAGTCCTTTTTCAGAACTATGTAGATAGATTTCTGATCTGCTTTAATTTATAGTAAATAATAGTTTTTTTTTGGAACGAAACAATAAAGAGAAGTCGTCACGATTTGCAATTCGCAAAGCAAAATAGCAAAACAGTTTAAATTCAAGTAAGTAAGTCGTCTCGCCGACTTAGGTATACCATACACCAGTAAAGCAAATATTTTAAATTTATTAAACAAATGCATTTTCACATGCTTTTTATTACAAGCATATCTTAGTATCTCCCTCACTCCAGCAACCGAGCACCCTAGCGCCCCCACCAGCCAGCGGCCAACTCCGGCCTTATGGAAAAACGTTTACATGCATAACTTAGCTATTTTTAGTCCGATTTCGATCAAATTTGCTATTTTGCTGGATATTAGTTCAAATTTATGTGTGCCAAATTTGATTCCACAAGGTAGAAAATTACGGGAAATAATCAAGTTTTTCAAATTTCGGGGGCGGAAAGGAGCGTGGCAAAATCCTTATACATACAAAATGTGCGCATTTACTAGGCAAATATACATACCAAATATGGTGTCTCTATGTGCAATAGTTTTGGAGATAAACGTTTTTTATGAATTGTAGGGGCGGAAAGGGGCGTGGCAAAAATTTGAAATAAACTTGATCACTCTACATACTACATTTAATTTGGTGGCTCTAAATCTTATAGTCTCCGAGATCTATTCGTTCATACGGACGGACAGACGGACGGGCGGACAGACGGACGGACGGACAGACGGACGGACGGACAGACGGACGGACAGACGGACGAACAGACGGACATGGCTATATCGACTTGGCTGCTGATACTGATCAAGAATATATATACTTTATGGGGTCGGAAAAGCCTCTTTCTGCCTGTTACATACATTTTGGCGACTTTATTATACCATTTCACCCTATGGGTGTATGGTATAATGACTAGGAAACGAGAAGAGTCCGGATTAATAACAAATAATAGTGCGCCATTTTGAATTCCGATACTCCAAATGTTGCTGGCGAAATTTGAAACAAATGTAATCTACTAAGCATGTGCATTAGGGGTGTTCTTATTTTCAAAAAATCGAATTTTACCAAGTGCCGGGCATTTTTTTTTTCCTTTTAGTCTAAAAAAAATCTCAAAAAAATTTGGGGCCGATCGGATAATGTTTAATGGGCGCGGAACTCATCTAAAGTTTTCAGTGTGATGCTCCCATATAAGCATACATAGCACCATACAAATATCATAGGAGTGAGCGAGATGGCATGCTATGAAATAAAATGTTAGTACCTTGTGAACACTGTTGATGATATTTTACAAAAAGAAAAGAAGAATAGAAACAAATGTTTCTTAATTAATATTTTTATCGTAAATTTTTATTTTTATCACTGACTAGATCACTTTTTTTTGCAGTGGGGTATTTTTTTTTATAAGCTTCAACAACTTGAAGCAATAATTGATTTTCTTCCTCGTTGTTTGTGAGAACCTCCTGCATATATGCAAAGAGGAGTCTTTCGGCCATATCATTTACCACATGAAGATCACGGCAGTATCATAAACCTTCCTCAAATTTACAAGTTTGCTTCCAGTTCGATGGATCCAGTTCAAAAAATGTTTTTGGTAGCTTAGCTTGCTCAAAACAATTTTTTGTTTTTTGATGACACAAAGTCAGAGAAGGAGTATTTTTGAAAGTCCACCAAATTAGAATAATGCCTATTATTTTTCAGTTGAACATTTGGTTCCTTTAAGTTAAGATTGCTAACCATTCGGATTTATAGCCGAGGTTTCCGCGTCAGTATTTGCATATTTTATATAAATTTTTACATGGTTCAGATCATGGAAAGGAGTTTCAATAGCGTTTGTACACTTAAACCATGCTTTAATATACATTTTCACCAAGAAAATGCAAACATCACGGAAACCATTTTCTTCCTTTTTTGATAGACGAAATTGATGTCTAAATAAAAATATCTTCAAGGAATATATGGCTTTTGACATCCAGCGGGCATGGCTAGTTGGTCCAGGTGTACGAAAAGTATTGCTTTACACCAAGAAAGATTAATGCTAGCTGAAGCAATTCTTTATGATCTTCTCGGCTCTGACATTTCTGTAGTTCACCAAGGCAAAATTTCGTGAAGTCCTGGCGTTCTGCTCCACAAATTTGGACACGAATTCTTTCACCGGCAGCGCCACTTTCGAATTTATCCTTCTTGAAATTTGGCCATGATTTTAAAAACCTTTCAAATATCGGAACTTCTGCTGCAGATATGGAGCGTAGCTTTAGTTCAAATACGCTTCGCAATATGATTTCCAACATATGGTGGCGGCAGGGTAGGTTTATTAGACTGCGTCCAAATTTTTTTTCTAATAGTACTGCTGCTCCTGAGAAAATCCCTGTATTTGCAGACGTGGTGTCATAGGACAAACCATTGACTTGGTCAACTACATTCCATTTGACTAGCCTGTCGAAAACTGCCTCAGCAATATTTTTGCCAGTCTAAGACTCTACTTTTGGTGCACCTAGGAACTTTGAAGTACCATTGTAGCTAACTGGAACTGCAATGCGTTCAACCTTACTAGAACCGACTAAATCTGCGTTCAACCTTACTAGAACCGACTAAATCTGTCATGAACTTTCCGTCAAAATGCACTACCAGGCCACCAGTTTTACCCATCTGAAAGTTATGATAAGATTATTGGTTTAAAATGACCGAACAAATTTGTAAACCACTCTATTACTTTGTCCTTAAATTCAGCAGGAATTTCTGTAGATTGTTTTATACGTGATCTAGTCAGTGATAATAATAAAAATTTACGCTAAAAATATTAATTAAGAAACATTTGTTTCTATTCTTCGTTTCTCTTTGTAAAATATCATCAACAGTGTTCACAAGGTACTAAAATTGTATTTCCTATCATGCCATCTCGCTCACTCTTATGATATTTGTATGGTGCTATGTATGCTTATATGGGAGCATCACACTGAAAACTTTAGATGAGTTCCGCGCCCATTAAACATTATCCGATCGGCCCCAAATTTTTTTGAGATTTTTTTTAGACTAAAAGGAAAAAAAAAATGCCCGGCATCTAAAAAAATATTGATATTTTTTTTCCCCCATACAACGAAGAACACCCCTAATGTGCATACATATATGCTTATAGTACGTACATTCGCAAATTAGTGGCTCTAATTCTTGTAGATATTGGTGACCATTCGTACGGGAGGACGAAAGGAGATACGTACATGGCTAGATTAACTTCGCTTTAAAATCGTAACTTATTCTTCTACATAGTAATAGGTATCTACTACGCACTTTTTATTTATATACACATCTAAAATAAATTTAATAATATTAAAAATCGTCCTCGTCTGGAGGAATAATAATTTATTCATGGATATCAATATGTTAATATAAAATTAAATTACATAGATATATATGTATGTGAAGGAGATTTTACAGTCGCATGGTTACATATAAGGGTACTTAAATATCTTATTTTTATTCTTCCATCTCTCTCTAGTGCAACACTTACACAACTGGTCATTGCCATTGAAATTGATGTCCCCAATTAACAGGCGTTGAAAAACATTTCGACAATAGAGCCAACCACAGCTTTCATCCCTGCCAGTTTATAGTCCATATCGACAAACACATCACCACTCGCGAGTCCTACACAGTCCAATGTTGATTACCACATAAAAATCCAGCCGCAGGACCTGACCTGGCCTCCTCCTCTTCCGTTTCACTGGTACCTACTCCTGGTCGGGGCGGGTGGTGTGGTCAACAGTTTTGATTGCCTCTATGCGCGGAAAATTATTCCTAACAGCAAACAGAAACACAAAAGCAAATACAAATTCATTTGAGTGGATTTTAGTGAGATCTTGTTCGAAACCCGCCCCGTCCCGCTGTACAATTTCAGTCTCCATTGCAGTGCACTTTATACGGTGCGCCATTTTGCACCCTCGGCCGTCCCCCCTAACTTCAGACTCGGCTAATGGGTCCTCTGCTCTGTCGCTGCTAACTGCGCTGTCAATGTCGCCGTTTCACCGTCACGACTATCCTGTGAATTGTGTCCTGGTCGGTTGAAAGCGAATGCAATGTGGGTGCGTGTGGGAAACGGTCGTTCTTATTGCCTTTTCAAAAATTATTTCGCGTTAATGGCAATTACCACTTATACCACGTTGGTACTGGCATTCGTCCTTGTTCCGAATGCAGTTTGAAATTATTTTTCCAGATTTTATTTTTCTGTTAATTTATGTTAAGTGAAGTTCCGCGAAAATTGTGTATGAGCATTAGTCGGCAAGTTATGACCAGATATTGTGATGCGCATGAAGGAGGGAGGTAATTAGCTGATCTACTATTACTGTTTTTGCATTATACATTCGTATAATGAAAATAATACACAAGCTAATGGATGTTTCAAAAGCCTCTTCGAAGATCACTGCACATACAGACACAGAAACAAAATTATGAAATAAGCAACTTTCTGGAACTCGTCAGAAGCGAAACTATAAATTACCAGATATAGAAAAGAAGCATACGCCATATTGGCTCTAAATTTCTTATACGCTCAGCGAAACGAAAACCGAAATGAAAATGAAAACGAAAAAGGCATCTAAATAACTCCAAAGAATGAATTATGACAGTTCTAATTGACTGAAATATGGTGCTATGGCTGCTTTCCATCATCTCGATCTTGTTGGGGCCGTAGCGGCGACATAGATAGATACGAATTTAAAAAAAATATTGTAATGAATCGGGGCACTGACCTCAAGATACCCTATAATAAAAAAAAAATTTTATTAATTACTCACTAAAACTGATCACCATTGCTGACTCGTTTAGTAGTGATTATGTGTCACTTCGTAGTGTATATGTTTCTACGAAATGCATTTGTGCATTTTAAGTTTGGCAAAGTTTCCATCAACCAGCTAATCGTTTTGTATTTACTCTTGCTATTTTGATTTGTTTATTATTACCGTTATGCGATAATTGTACAGGGTATACCAAAGGGGATGAATTGGTGACTAAGCAAACGAGCATTTTACCAGCTACTTCTGCTACACTTTCAGTTTTCGTTACGGTTCGGAATGAAGTCGGAAAAGCAACAAACAACAGATACAACAATGGAAGCAGAAAAGGTTGCGTCGAGTGCATCTCTCTTAAGAAGCAGAACTGAAAAGACGTCTCAGCTTCTGCTGCAGAGAACACTGTACATATATAGAAATAAGTATATACTTTTTTGTCGTTTTTGAAGTGCCGGTTCATGTATCTGAAAGATACGCTTTGCAAGCACACACACATGCTTACTCACACACGCAAAACAAAAGGAAACACCATGCCAAGCTGTTTTTGGTAAATGGAAGAAATGGATTTTTGACAGATTTATGACTATCGAGCCGTCTTCGTAGTTTGAATTATTGCCATCGAAATAGACGAAAAAATTCGGGTTTCTTTCGCTTCACTTCGCAGCGGTTTTTTTTATTTGGTACTGTGTAAACTGCCTCCTGCCGTTTCTTGCATACACACATATACACACACCATGGATTGTTATTGGATGGGTTTGGCAGCTATCGAGACAACCATCAGCGCCTTTATTTAAGATGGTGACGGAAAAAGGAAATTTTTTGTGTTTCAAGGTTTTTTGTTTGCCATATTGATGTTTTTCTCAAGCACACCTTGCGCTTCAGAAAATAATTCCTAACTTTCGTGACAATCTAACAACACAACGAATGTTGTAAACATCTAATCACCAGGCCGCATCACAATTTCGATTGATAAGAACGAACAAACTTAGCTAATTTCTAATATCAGACTAACTAAACGAAGCTGTTGCCTTTTGTCGTACTCACAACTAGAGGCAATTGCCAATTCAGTGCGATAGAAAAAATTAAGTAGCGCCAAAAGAAAAAAAATTTAACCCGCAGGTCCTTTCTCTGCTCTGCTCTGCGATAAAACGATCTCATAAACAAAGCCAATTTGAAAACGGGCAAAATGGGCCGTCGGCTTTGGGACCCTGAGACCGCAACAGCAGCAACAACACAGCGCACACACAGAAGCAGCTACTTTAAATGAACAATTTTATTTTTATCCCACAAACAAATCTTGCGAACGAATGTTTTAGAATTGGCTATTGAGAGTCACATACCGCCGGTGCTCCAGCTTCAGCCTCAACTTCATCGTACGGCATCAGCGTATTTAAGCAACATTATTGCCAAATCGTGACCATAGTTCCATGAAACTGATATGAAGCAGCTATTCCTTGCCCCGTCCCCGTTCGCATCGTCACCGTTGTGGCCGCATGCCACGCCTCTGCGGTCAGTGCGCTTGATGTGGCGCTGCACAAAAATGAGTTTTGCTTACTCCCCGTCTTTTCTTGCTCATAAGTATGCATGTATCAGGGGCGAATTTAGCATGTTTGTGGCCCAAAATGAAAAACACTCGAAAGTCATATAAATTCACCAGAGGACATATTTCTGATAAAAAAAAACATCTTTCCGTTTCAAATTTTCTGTATTAAATTTTTAGATCCTGAGAGGTATCTTCGTTCTGGTAGAAGTCATTGTCATTGAATAAACAAATTCAATAAAATAAATTTGTGTTGAGCACTATTGCTCTTGGAGAAAGCAAACGAAAGTCATAACGGTGCCTGTAAAGGAGACACAATTGGCAGATTGTATAGGTTTAGCCATACACTAACCGAAAATCTATCGATTATGTTTTAATGTAAGAATTTTTGTTATTCTGTTTTAGTTTAGCCAACAATATGTGTGTTCTTAGTTTGTGGGTTTGTGGTCGGAAAACCAATAATAACATTTGCTTTGGATCTACGCTACTACGTATGTACGTTTTAAAATCCCCTTTAGCTCAAAACTAAAAGCTTTGCTTGTACTTTTTGCCATCACACAAAGATCGAGCTAGTTGTTGTTCAAATATGGCGTGGAGCTAGCATAAAGCTACAATGCGAAATTCGATTACTGGCCGATGTTTTGGTTCTGTTTTCGCTGCAGTCACGGCCGATTGTCCTCGATCTTGCAGCATAAATACTGGCGATGGTAAGCGTTTCCCTCTGCTGTCGCTGTCGGTGTCGTCGTCTTCGTCGTCCACGACCTGAAGTTGCTCCCGTTGTTAATTTTGTCGCAACGTCACAGCCGACGACATCACTTCTGACCGTTGCTAGTGGAGAATTTAGTGCAATAGTCGTCTGCACGTCTTGAGCACCATATTCGACTTTTAACAGAAAACAGCATCTGGGTGCCCTATCTGCTTCTCTTTCTGACTCTCTGCATGTCTAAGTTACGTGTAGGTATTGGCTTCGATTCCGCATACCCATGACCATGATCATTGGTCGGTTATGCCAGGTCAGTTCCATTATTTCTGCCCAATTCGCCATTGTTACAAATGCTAATTTTAATATTCTGTATTTAAATTCACAAGTGGTTGGCACTGTGATCTTGGGTACAGCAATCAACAGAAACCTCAGCAGAACGTTATAAATACGTTTGTCTATCTACTTAAAAGTTTAAACAATAGACGAAGGGTATTTTTATTTCTAAGTGAGTGTATGTGCACATTCAACTGCGGAAAGATTTGATGATTTGGCTCTTTTTCAAACCAAGTAGACTTTGAGATAGTGAAGATGATTTACTTTCCCTTAAAATTTTGTTAAATCGTATTGCCTTGTATTTTAATGAAGGCCAAACTCAGGATTTAGTGTATACAATATTCGTCTTCGCATGTTCTTAATTTACGTTTTTCTTTTCTAGTTCAAGCAGCAAATGTGGCATTGAATTTCATATTGCTCGAACAGATAGAACAACTCCTCCTATTCTTCTGTCCTTGTCCCTATTCGTGTCCCTTTCACTGTCCCTTTGCCAAGTCCAATCGCAGTCACAATCGTCGTTCTCGGTCGATCGCTGTGTAATGGATGTTATGTTTTGGCGGCGATCGCATGACAGGCGCTTGTTGCAGCCGTTGGCATCCGCACCATAATGGCAACTGGCCTTAGTCCCAGTCTTGGAAACAACCCACCATTGGCAATGCACCGCATTCCCCAAAAAGCGTGTAATCAATAAACAACAAGAGCCATCGCCATCGAAGCTGCTCTGCGGGCTTTTTGGCTTCAGCTTCAACTTAGTTCTGCTTGCAGACAGGCATCTCGTGTAACCTATGGGAATGCTGACTGGCGATTGCGCTCGATTGTATCTACTTGGCTCTTGCTTTTTTTTAGTTTAGTTTTGTCTGTGTCTGGATAATGATCCATTGTTTGCATCTTTAACTTGTTTTAAATGCGCGCTGTCTTCACACACATATTCCTTCGAACCAATCCAGGCTAAAGGCGCTCACCTCTAGCATAAGCCGAATCTTCTTTACTGTCAATATTGGCCCGTAGTCATCATCGGTGCGATGTCCGTACCTGGGAGAGTTAAATTAATTATAATCAAATACATTACTTAGAAGTACTGTAGCTGGCAAGGGACTCAGTCATGTGTTCATACATACATATATGCAGATACTACGATATATTGATTGATGGAAAAAACCCATCTGATCCTTTGCTTGGTATTTACTATTCGGAGTCCGAATAATTTTTAAATTTAACTAAATAAATCATTTAACTTTGCGTACCGAAGAGAAGAAATGAAATACAAAAACTGAAAGGAGATGAGAGGATCGTGCACTACTTGTTGACTGTCAGGATCGGCAGCATTTTCGGTAACTCACTCGTGGCGGACCTTAGTCTAAATGACCCATTGTTTCTACGCTCTGGCTGTTTGGGTTTGATTTCTCTTTAACCAATTGTTTTACTGACTGACTTTGGAGACGTCAGAGATAACAAAAGAGGCAGCAGCGCATGTTTCGTGAAAACAATCGATCGTTCAACAGGTCTGCTGATCCTGTCAATTCGACAAATACCGCGTATGAGTATTTAAAACCTTTCATTTTTGTTTGAAACAAAAGGTCAGCGGATTTATTCATGATTTATTATTTAAAACTAAACTGAAACACGTATTTTGCCTTTGACTGATATCTTCACTTTTAGAAGTATTAGGTAATTTTATTAATTAAAATGCATATGGTTAAAGTTGCCAGTCAAACTAACCGCAACTTACAATAATGTAGATAGTATGCAGGTCGTATAAGACTCGCAATGATAAGCCATCTGTAGGTATAGTAAATCTCTGTGCTTATCTAGAATTGTGCTATTAAACGATTATCGCGCAATTGTCAAAATCGGTTCAATATTAAAAGTTTCGCTGATGAATATATGATATCGATAAGGACTTGTTGAGTTGCAAACTCAAGGCACTGAGTCACATCGCTTATAATACCGTGTTTGATGTTCTTGTCAACCTCATTGTAGATTTATAGTACAGATATCAACTTATAAATATACATATATTTGTTTTAGAAACACTCCATGACATGGCTTTTACGAATCATAAATAAGTCACGAAGCTATCAATTCTATTGATTGATTTATAAGATTTTGATCGTTAATGATCATCCATAACATTTGAGATAAGATTAATATTATTTATAGAAGTTGGAGGTATGTAGCTTCATTAAGTGGAAATTGTTTCCTTTAAATAAAATCTTATTACAATTATCTACTTTACTGTTAATGTATTTCAATTTAAATATCTATATAAGTTGGATATAATGTATGCAATCTTTTTCCTTTGCTAAAAACCTCTATTTATTTCTATTAAGCTCTTAATTCTCTTAAACAAATAGGGATGTTGTACAACATACTTATGTACATATATACAACTGACAAATACAGATCGCAGAGCAATAAAGGGATTTATTTACCTTGATAAGCTCAAGGTGTTTGTAATGACAACATTAGTATTATTAGCGAAATTAAACAAACGTTGAGAAGGGCTTTTTGCTACATTAGGCTGGTACATACACTTGTACATATGTATGTATATACTGGGGGCTTTAAACTTATTCAAATAACTTTTCGTTAACTGTTTTACTCCATCTATATAAGTATATAAGGAGAATAATCGTAATTTTTTTGGACTAAGCACACCATGGAAATCTAATATAAAACTAAGTCAATCAGAAGATATTCCTGACAGTTCCATTAAATTCAAAAATGTTTAAAATTTTTGGAATGGTGGCATATTTGTTTCTGTGCATCCAGAATGTAAGTGCTAATGATCTAATCACACGAAGGCAAATGACGGTGTACTCTATCGAAGGAGTGATATTGCAACCAGAATCTAATACAACAGTGAGCCCGAATTGGCTTTCTGAGGTAACGCTGTCGATCAACAGTGGCGAATACAAAGGATTTGTTCGCAAGGATGGCCGCTTTGTCATTAGTGGTGTTCCGTATGGTAGCTACGTTATGTTCGTTGATCATCCCGATATATATTTCCCGCCAGTGCAAGTGGATATCACAGAGGGCAAGCTTAGGGCGCGCCAAGTGAGCTTTGTACAGACAACGCTTATAGTGCAGATGCCTTACCCACTACGACTGAGCCCGTGGCAGCATCGCAGGTATTTCTACAGTCGGGAACAATGGCGGATCGTTGATGTAATTTTAAGTCCTATGTTTATGATTATGACGGTTCCCTGGGTGCTGATGCTGTTGCTACCCAAACTAATAAATGATCCTGAAATGAAGCGTGAGATAGAAAATATACCATTTCCAAAGCTACCCACCGATTTACCCGAGCTCAGTGAAATACTGACTTCGTTCCTGACACCAAAACAGCCACTGCCTGTTAAGGGTAAAATAGCTTTCAGTAAAAAATCTAATAAGAAACGGGATTAGTGAGCAAGCCCAAAATTCTGCGGTTTAGAATTACAAATTTCTAAAAAGTAAGCAAGAAACACGCTATGTTTCTTGGGTTTATTTAATTCAAAACTCAAGTTTCTCATGTTAATTCAATAAAAATTAATTTATTTGATCACATATTTTCTTTTCGAATTCAATAACTCTTTGCCTAGGCATATGGCAGCCCTAAGAAGGGCTTTTCTTCATCTTTCTTTTAAATTTAATTTGGTTCTAATGACTTATCAGTCGTAAAGCCAAAGTCTTTCAAAGAATTTCGTTTTTTATGTCCTGTAAAGATATGAGAGACATTGTTTAGCGTATAAAATTACTGTTTTGGAAAATAAGAATTTAACAAAATGCGAAAATATAATCACCTTGAGATATTTGACCTTCATGGATGCTGCAGAAGAGCATGCGGGACGCAACATGATTCCTATACAAGAATAACAACCAGAACTTCTTGCGCCAGGAGCTTAAACTGAATTGTCATCCATTGTTAATCATTTATCATCATAGTAACACCGTATGTCAACTTCGGTGGTGTCTTTTTTGTCTTTGTACAAAGTGGTCGTCATGCCGCTGCCATCTTATAGTGGTGGATATTT
Organism: Drosophila paulistorum; assembly: GCA_018152135.1. Classification (NCBI taxonomy): domain Eukaryota; kingdom Metazoa; phylum Arthropoda; class Insecta; order Diptera; family Drosophilidae; genus Drosophila; species Drosophila paulistorum. Next base: position 2,742,972 of record JAECXG010000823.1, read on the forward strand.
GGCATTTTGACTTGAAATCAACGGTCGCCACAGTTGATATCGCCCAACCCCCTGGAGGATACGTTTAGAGCTCGGCCGCCGAATGAGGCAAACAAAAAGTTGAAAATGCTTTTGTTCGAAACAACAAAAAAGGCAAACAAGAGCGGTTCGGTGCGATTTGATTGCAGTCGAAGCTTAGGCGGTCTTCTCTTTCTTGACGCAGAACTGACGCAATGCAGCCAGGGAGTTGCTGGCGCTGAGATTTTCCGGTGACTCAGAATTGGCACTTGCTCCAGCAGCAGCAGATGCAGCGGCAGCAGACAATTTAGCTCGTGTATTGGCTGCTCCTGCGCCGCTACTACTGCCCAAAGAATCAAACATGGAAGACAGAGCATTCAAGGAATCACTTGGATACTTTTTACTGTTTGTGTCGCTGCCATCGAAGGATTTGTGACTGGAAACGGGCGATTTGGGTGTGATAGAACGTTGACTATCGGTTGGACTCCGTGGAGGATGATGATGGACTCGTGACTGGGGACTGGATGCTGCAGATGTGGTTTTCGGTGAATTGCGTTCAACATTATTGTTGTTGTTATTGTTGCTGCTAATAGAGTAGGTTCCATTAACCACGGTCTCCCTTTTAGGTGATTGGGCGCGAGAGTCACTATGAGCCAACTCACTGTTCTGCTCATCGCTGAGCTCAGACTTGATCTCCATCTTAATGGTAGGTTCTTGAGCCTGTAACGATTCTTGCTTCATGTTTACAGGCTTAGAGTCTTCCTCGTTAACAGCTTGTTGCTTTTCTGGCGTAGGAGCATCCAAACGCGGCCTAGCTGCTTCAGCACTACACTCACTTCCACTGCGCTCGCTGCTGGTGTAACGATAGTGCTGGAAGTACGGATCATTCGTATCAATTAGCGGCTTATTGTAATCTACAGTCTCATCGATGCCTAAACGCTTCAGTATACTAGAGGCCACTGGGGAAGTGTTCTTAGTGGAAGAATTGGAGGGGCTGCTGGCAGGCAAACTGGCATGCCTCTGAGCTGGTGTATCAAAGCTGGTAGTGAACATCTGTTCTATGGCACTTAAAACCGATGACGCTCCGGGTTTGGCTTGGTTTCCATTTTTCTGTTCGATCAAATCCGGGGACTTATTTTGTTTGGTTAGCAGCTGTGTTGCCGCAGCTTTGGCCACCTCTTCAGGTGACTTAACCCCTGTAATGTATTGCCTCATACGTTCCGCGAATAACGCAGCGTCAGACTTGTCACCTCCTCCAGGTCCCAGTCCAGGCTTACCAGGTGGTACCACAGATTTTTCGGAACATAAAGTCAGTTCATCTTGCGTGGCACTGCCCTTCATTTCGAGCAGTTTTCGTACGGGTAGCGACTTTTCCCGTTTTTTGGGTGCTGGACGCTTACGGGCTCCGGCAGACTGGAGCAACGGCTCGGCATAGTGGTTATTTTTCGCCATATGATTACTCAGATCGCCCAAAGAACTAAAAGCTTTGTCGCACACCTTGCAAGTGAGGACGGCACTAAGAGTGCGACTTTCCTCCGAACTAAGGCTGCCCTGGTTGTCCTTGTGTTCGGAACCGGCATTGGCATTGGCAGATTTAATGGAAATACTCTGTTCCTGCGAAAGTATGTTGGTGTAGTGCTGAGTCTCTTGCATATGCTTTGTCATCTCTCCCAGCGATCGGAAACTCTCACCGCATCGCATACACTTAAGTATCTGCATGGCCTGCTCCACTCCCTTGCCAAGCCATACATTTTGACCTCGCACCAACTTTCTTGGAAGCGGCGTTGGTGGATCACCACGATACTGAAATGCATTTTTTACATTTGCGGAGGGTGAATGATTCGAGTGGGATGTCCCACCACCGCCGTGCTTCCGCAGATTATGCGTTGCGGGTGGTGGTGGAGCAGTTGGATGTTGGGTTGAGTTGTTGCTGGGTAAATTGCCAAATGGTGGCACATTAACACCGCAGTGTTTGCTGTCCTTCATGTGAACCGTTAGAGCCTCAAGAGTCGGGAAGCTTTGTTTACACCAAACACAGCGGAACACCGAGCTGGCGACGCCTTTGTTTTGCCAATGAGACTGCCATATGTTGTGACGAGCTTTGGTGACACTCCCGCCACTTGTACCTCCACCCACTTCTGAAACACCACTTTGAGGTTGTGCTGGACTCTTTGAAGGAGGCGGGGCTGCTGTTGTTGGTAGCGTTGCCTTGGCCGATTGTGTTTTATCCTTATGGGCTGCCACACCAGTTCCGCTTTTGACAATATCAGACATCTTCTCTAAAGGATCTACCACCAGATCACTTTTGCCATTCCAATCTGGAAATTGCCCGGCGCGAAAAATGTTTGCTGCCGCCACTGCAGCCAAATAGGGATTAACACCAGGCAAAAGAGGAGCTGGATTGGCCGGAGGACTGTCAGATTTGAACATTTTCTTCACCTGAATTTGTCCAAGCTGTCCCGTAGCCTCGGGCGCATGACTACGTTTACGCGTTCCCACAGAGAGATCAAGTGGATTATTGGCACCATCATCGAAATCTTCTTCTTCCTCAGACGCTGCTGGTTCGTCAGATTCTGCCCGTGCATATAGATTGGTGCGAAAGTCTAAGGCCTCCGAATTGTTGCTAGAAGACGCTGTTGGAGAAACTTGCGGTGGTAACTTAAATGGCGCAGAAGCCTCATTTGGCAGAGGAAGGGGCAACCGTGGGCCAGCTGCCGCGGCAGCAGCCAAAGGAAACCCATATTGCTGGGCTGCAGCAGCTACCATGTGTAGGTAAGCCTCCATCGAAGGTGGCTGCGCCGGCAGAGATTGCGGCACCGCTGGGAATGTTGAATGCAATGTGGTGGGCACAGCGGCAGGAACCACTCCTGAGGTCGAAGATGGATTAGAAGCATCTCGCTGACCGCCATTACTGCCGCCATTATCGGAGGAATTGGAATCGTGTGAGGGACAGCGCTCACTAGAATTTGCCGATTCTGTGGAACGTGGACGTGCAGTGGGTAATGCGCTGTATAGGCGAAAAAGGGTAAAAAGTAATAAGTTTGTTAAAATTAATTTTGTCATAAATGTATACACATCTTCACTAAGAGTATTCCATTACTTTGATTGCAATATTTAATTTTTGTTGCTAATATGAAGATTATATTTACAATTATTTTTTGCTGACCGCTTTCTCTCTCTCTCGCGCTCGCTCTCATTCTCTCTCAATCACTTTCTTTCTCTTTCTCTCTCTCTCTCTCTTTTTTTTTTTTTTTTTGTCTGTCTGTCCTATGACTTTTATCTTTTGTAGAAACATTACTATTAAGCAATCGAGATCATAATAAATGGCATGTATGTACATACATATATATTTTTTAGTTTGCTAACTTAAAAGCCAAATACAACAAAAGTGTTGGCAACAATGTCAACATTTTGATTTTTAATTCAAATTTTAAAGCGCCATATGAAAAAAATGAAACTAAGGCACGGCTGAATACCCGACCTCCCCCATATCCAATGGCTTGATTCGCCCATAAAAACTCTGCGCATACCTATTAAACACATAAGTACATGGATATGAAGCTGTGTGTGTATTTGTGTGTGTCTTAAGAAACAATAGCATTTAATTCGAGCTTTGAGCCGTGAGTTATGAGAGGAGCTCATCATTATCATCATCATAATCAACAGTATCATCATCTCAGATGCGATCCGAATTTTGAAAAACTGACAAATGCCTCTCCAATTATATTGGCCACAAGAGAGATCAAACCGAAAAAGATCAAAACCCAATAAAAAAGACAACACAAAAACATATCCACATAGTTTGCATAAATTAAATCGCTCTTATACATACATACATATACATATGTATGTGTATATACGAGAAAACAAAATTTTATTACGTCCAACAAAAAAAAATATAAATAAAACAACGTTTAAGCAAAATTTTAATCTTGATTTCCTTCGTGTGTTTTTTTTTACAAAAAAATCTCCATAATCAAAGCATTATTTTTTGGAATTTTTGTTTTTATAGGCAGTCTATACATACATACATACATACATTCTTATTTTACTGCTTGATGTTATATGTGTATATTTTCGACTGATTTTGAATGATTGTCTGATTGACTTTAAATTGTACAAAACATATTAAAACTAAGGTGTTATAAAGATAGAGAGAGCGAGAGAAATAGAGATGAGTATTTTTACGATCTTATGTGGGTGCTTATCGGAATATACAATACTAACTAGCTTTGCGGAATTTTTGAATGAGTCAAAGCGGAAATCGAGCAACTTGACCGACAATATTTAATAATGTAATTGCTTCAAGTTTTTAATTTTTGAAATATAATATTTTAATATATCAACACACTACACATTTGTGTAGTGATTAGTGTGAAATGTACATAAGACCGAGCTAATTAACCGTTAAAAGGCTATTTGTCTTAAGATAAAATGATAAGCTTTCTATATACTTGTTTGTACAAAAAATGAGGTTTACAACTTGAATCGAATATTTTTCCAATTCGCGTATAAACTCGCCAATTGTCGAATTTGTAACTTTATATCTTTAATATATGCATATACATACATATGTACATGCACAGGTCTGATTGAAAATCGAAACGTGCATTGGATATGGTTTTTAATCAATTCTAAGAAGAGCAAACGTAAATAGGATCGAAATATGACTAATCTAAGAGATATAGAAGCGAATATTATTGAACATCTAAGCGGCAACTTGTGAACTGAACATAAATCGTTCAGTAATAGCCACACACACGTGTACACCCACACTCAGCTGGTTGAGTTCAGTGGCAAGCAGAGCGTAGCAATTTGGTATTTGATTTTAGAGATAGAAAAACTCGTATTCATGATTTATTAACTTTTTACGTCATCGCTTTGGAAAATCTTTATAATTGTATAAATTCCTTAAAATACAAAAATTGTACATAGTAATTATACACACACAAACATATGCCTTATCAATGTTTTTGTTATAATTAACAGCGCGCCTACTTCACCTCCAAGTACCTGTACAATCTGTCGCTGCACAAAAAACTAAACCGGTTTTTTGCCTGTCCGTCAAATTGAGAACAGAACTTTCCAATGCATTAGTATGTTCGTATGTATGTATGTATGTACATATGTATGTATATATACATTCATTTATGGAATTTGAAGTTTATCTTAATGTGATGTATTCGTAATTTTAAAGTTCCGATGAAAACTCAAATTATATACAAACAAAATCAAACTGTAGCAATATTCATTTTAAGGAATACAATTTGTCCAATTTGTGTCAAAATACAAATATTCTGTGAGGAAAGCAACGCACTCATTATATCTTATTGTTGATTATGTTATGATTATTTATGATTTATGCGTTTAAAAGATTTCGGTGTGTGCATTAAACAATCTTTAAAGCCAACAAGAACTTACCCAGCATTTAGAGCCTGTCTGTAGATCTCCAGCATCAGAGCCTCGTGCAACATTTTTAAGTTTTGCTGAATTTTGACGGGTTTCGAAAATTCAATTCGCAGAATAAAATGACACCCAATGTCAAAATGAAGTCAGTTCACCTCACGAGTCTTGTAATTTTCAATAATTTTGACACAATATTTATCGGCATTAAGCTAGACATATACGTATGTATGTATGTATGTATGTATGTATGTATGTATGTATATATGTATTATCTTAATGATTTTTGCACTTGGTACTTGTGGTATAGAATTTTTGTTTTTGTATAATAATTTGTGTGGTTTAAATACTTTTTCTCGTATGTCAGACGAAAATTAGTGTCTAATATTTTTGTTGGTTAGTTTTTAGTTTAATTTAATAATTGCATTGAATCGTATACTTCGTTTACAGATTTGTTGATTAACTTTTCTTGGCGTTATAACATGTTTTTATTTTTTTTTTGAGCAAAATATTATTTGTTACAGTGTACATAAATTATACATTCATGTATGTTTTTTTATTTCTTTCGTTAAGTAAATATAATATAATCATTTGATTTTCTTATTGTTGGGGCTTTGAATTTACGTATACATTGTTGTTGAACCATTTGTATTTACTGTTACAGATGTTTGTTATTGTTGTTGTTATAATTGTGGATGTTTTATTCAGTCTTAATCAAAGATTCGAGACGTGTTTCATTATCGAAGAGCTGGGAAATTTTGACTAGATATGATTTTTACAATATTGCTGTTGCTGTCCTTTGAAATGATCGTCGCGATTTGACAAATACTTTTGGTTTGTAATCATAAATTATTGATTATTAAATTATTATTAGGTTCTGTTATCACACTTTAAAATGGCGTTGAATTTTAATAATTGATTTTATTTCCTTTATTCAACAATTCTCGTTTCATTTAATAACATGCGGAACACGCGTCACAGTCTCCCACACTTCGTTCGCACTATGTGGCTTTCTTTTTTTTCTTTCATCCGGATTCCGTCGTTACTCGTTTGAGAGTCAAAAAGCGAATGAGAGCCGAAAAGGGAATGAATTCTGCCGGCGTGTTCCTCTGCTCTGCTTCTTCTTCAGTGCTGCTACAGCGCTACTGCGCTGCTCACTGCGTCGGGGGTGTCAATCTGATTCAGTCAAGAAATCAGCATAAGCATCCGAATCAGACAAACAACCAACAACAACAACAACAATATAATGCGTTTCTTTCCTTCGCTGATTGATACCAAAAGAATGAAGTTCAAACCGCGGTTGCAGAGACGCGCACGTTTCGTTTTGTCTGCCGCTGTGAAGCTGCGCTTCGGTGAAGGACATGGAAACACGATGAGACGTTCGTTAGCGTCAACACGAAGCCGCGTTTTTTGCGACGGGAATTTTCGATTCAAATGCTTTAAGCGACGGCGCAGCTCGTTTTCAATGTCTGTGTGTGTGTGTATTGTCGCAGGCGCCCCCCTCTTTTCCCCATAGCGAACAGAATGTCGACAGCGCTGCGTGTTGATTACTTTGCTCCTTTTTATATATATTTTTTTTAAATTTATTTTTTGTATGTTTTAGCTTCCCACTAGTTCACGTTCCCCTCGACACAAATCGCAATGATTAAGATGTGCCCGTCTTCTGCTCGAGAAGTAGTTTTCGTTGCGGCGACAACTCGTTGATTAGTTCCAATTAATTACTTACACAGCTTTTTTTGTATTAAAAGGATTTTTAAATCAGCAAACTGTAATCGCCTAATATTGACATTTTTTATATGTATATTTCTGCATAACTTCTAGTTAGATGTTGCTTGTGTTAGTGTTAGAGTTACATTTCGCGCCTACGTACGCGTTTCAATTTCCCGACGATGTATCAGCCGACGGAGCTTTTTCAGACATGATCGTACGCCGTAACGGTATTTTGTTGACTGAAAAAAAACCGCGGGTGTCTGATTGGGAGAGCGGCGAGCGTGAGCAAAAGAGAGAGTGTGCGCAGTCTGTAAACGAAATGGAAGTGGAACAAACGAGAATCCAGCGCAGGGGAAATGGCTCTGCTTCTCTGCCTCTCTCTACTTCTCGTTCTCTCTGGCTGTCTGTCTCGCTCTCTGATTCCATCACTCCGATTCCATCACTCCGACACAATTAAGATTTATGACAGTTCAAAACAAATTTTCTCGCTCGCATGCGCTGACTCCCTCACACTACCATGTTTAATTTCGTTGTGTATGACTGTGTGTGTACGTGTGAGATGGCCCGTTCTAATTTGTTGCTGTTTGCTTGTTGTTGTATTTCTTGCGGACTCGCTGCCACCGTTGTTGCTGGCTGCAGCTGTCGCACTTTCGACATTTTGTCTCTCTGTCTGACATTGTTCTTTTGCAGTGCGCGGGTGTTTTTGTATGCGTGTCTGTATGTGTTATATATACAAACATACAGATGTATAAATATATACATATATATATAATCATATACATACATACATCCATACATACATATGTATGTATGCTTGAAATGACAATGTAAAACTGCTAAATAAATAGCTAAAACGGTAGCAGCCAACTTTTGCTTTGCGCTTTTTGTCCTGTTGTGCGGCGGCTCGTCAATTTGATGCTCGCTGCTGCCAGATTCTCTCTCTGTCATTCTCTACCTGTCTCTCTTTGGCTTTGTTACCCCCTGAACCTGTTCTGGACTGGCTGCTTGTGCTCCTCTTCCTGCTGATTGTCACCCTCAGCTTTCGGGGCCTTTCAGACAACACTTACATACTTGAAACTTTTGCAGCCCCCTTGCCATCGTTTTCGTTGCACGCAGTTGCCTCCTCTTCGTCCGTTTGCAGATTCTTGATTCTTCTACTACATATGTATGTATGTACATACATACATACATAGATTTCGCTTCACTTGACATACCAGTTTTTTTTTGTTTTCATTTTTTGTGCATTGTCTCTTTTCTTCTATTGTTTCACTGGGGCGTGCAAGCAATGCACTCGTTTGTGGAAAGGGTTGAATTCTCGTATACACACATATTTTGTCTGAAGGGTGGGTTTTGAGTGTGTGCCTCGGTTTTTTTCTTTACTTAGAAAGTTTTATTTTTTTGGCTATAGAAACAATTAAATTTTTAGCGATTTCAAGGTTTTTTTGAGAAGAAATTTTAAAGCATTTCAATAAACATACGCTCTCTTTCTTACTGTATATCGTACATTAATACAGTTGAAGTTAACAGAGTCGCGCGACGATTGAAAATAGTCATATTTACGCTCATTTTCTGATCATAAAAGACAGTTCTGTCGAGAGATGATGGTACCCTAGCCGCGACTCATCTTGATGAGTCGCTTATGACTCTTTTTTTTAATCATAAAAGAGTCTTCCACGAGTCATGATTTAATCATTTCTGACTCATATTCGAATGAAATTTTCAATAATTTGCAACGAAAATTATTTTTTTTATTAATATAATTTTCATTTACTATATATGTACATACATATGTACAATATATATTATCTTTAAAAATAACAACAAAAAAGGTAAATAGATATTCATATAATGCTTGCAGGCAGGGCCACAGAGAGAATTTCAGGGCCCGGGGGTAACCATATTCGGGCCCCTACTTCCCTTCAAATAAATCCGCTATTTTCGACTGTGATGTATCGCGGGCCCTTCATATCCAGCAAGCGGAAGAAAACACCAATGCAGCTGTGTTCAGAATTTTGGAATGGATGGAGGCAAACTCACTATCTATAGCCCCACACAAAACCGAGGCCGTGGTCATAAGCAGCAGGAAAAAAGTGGAAACAGCCAGGATCGAAGTCGCCGGATAAAGCTGCGAAGGCCACAGCAGCTATAACTCGGCTTATGGCTAACGGCCCCAAGCAACTGAGTAGATGGCTCATCTCGACGGTGGTACGGTCCATCATTCTATATGCCGCCGCCATATGGGCATACAGCCGGGACTGCAGATCGTCGTACCGAACATGCGTACTCAGGACCGTAAGCGCGTTTCGAACAGTCTCCGAAGGCGCCGCCCTGGCTAGAAATAGACATTCGGCCATGGCTTAATCGCAAACATGGTCAGACTGAACGGGAAAAGCTAAGCCTAGGCATTGGGAGGTCATTTATAGTCAACGACTTTATGGATATCCTACTTAGCTCGCAAAACAATTGGCTAACTGTTAGCCACATGGCAGCAGTCATCATGCAATCCTTGCGTCGCGCTGAACGTCAGCGTAACTAAAACTTCAGTTCTAGGTAAACTCTAGACGAGGCATACGTGCCATCTCTCCCTCGTGAAGTAGTACTTCAGCGTTGGTTCCGCGAGAGGGATACGGAGCATAGGGTAGGTTTTAGTGCGGTGCGGTGACCACTAACAAGGTCGATACCAAGTCCCTCACTTCGGCTTTTATGCTTTCCCCCCTAATTAAAAAAAAAAAAAAATAACATAGTAGTGCTGGAAAATATATCTATTGATCTATCGATGCATTGCTTTTTGAAAGGAGCAGTTTTTAGATTTATTCTGGTTTTAAAGTTTTTTTCAACACAACAAAATTGTTTCCTTCAAAATGAAAGAAACATTTTTCGTACATCTTAAGTTCTTTTGTTTTTAAAAATTTCAAAGAAGCTAACTTCGGCAATGCGAAAGTTTATATACCCTTGCAGTCCTTGGCAATAATTTTTTTACATTTTGAAATTTCTTTCCTTGCAACTCAATTCATCAACACACAAACAAAACATCATCACACAACATCAACATCACACAAACATCAACACACAAACAAAACATCTTCACTCAAGCTTTAATAAGGATTCGCCAGTTATTTTTCTCATATTGTATATAGTTTTCCCCACCTGTTTTAATTACCAGACCTAGATTAATCTTTTATCTAGATATTCTATTGAACTTATGCATTTCTTTGTTCATTTAAATTATCAAGTTCTGGAACTCAAGGGCTTCGCTTTTTCTAATTTGAGAATCCGCATTCTGGATCGGCGAGCTGGCTTAAAATACAGACTTCTGTTATTCGCTGTAGATAAGCCAATCCTGATTTACAATTTCTCCTTTTGGCATGGTGTTATCGTACCGTTTGGAAGAGAATTTTCTTCCATCCTTTTCGGTTAAAGAATAATCATACTGAATACTGTCCAGGTTGCTGGATCTAGTTCAAGAACCGAATCTGTTCTAAGTTCAGTCCGAAAGTGATGGGAAAATTTTAACAATTATCGGGCGATCTCCTCTGCGTTACAAAGATCTGACCAAATTTATATTACTTTCTGCAAAGGTAGAACTACATCTAACAAAAGAAAAAAAATATTTCTGACGTTTCTTACAAATTGGGAACTTGATGCAGAGATACAAACTGCTAGCTCAAATTATTAATAACCAACTGCAACTAAATAAATATACATAGTTTAACTAGCATATGGACATACATGCAAATATTCATAGGAACGAAGTATTGGGTGCTGTGTTAATCCGCTGGTTTATATTCATAGCAAAGAGGCAAATGGATGCTTACCCCTAGCTCGAATTCTAAATAATAATTTATCAAACGAATTTTACGATTAAACACATAAAAATTTAATGTATGCGTGGCTAAGAGACCGAAGCCAGTTTATGAAGAAAGAACACAGTTGAAGAGAAACAAATATTAAATACAAATTCCAAAAATCAAATTATAGAATCGTAAAAGTATTTATTGCCTCAGTCTGAGGAGCAGTCCTCTCTCATCAGTCGGAATACTGGACGTATGACGGTGACGGTATTCGGTCCGTTGGCGACAGCAGGCTAAGAATAATGCGGCAGAAGTAATGGCCGTCTTATTTCACCTTTACCCCTGCTTCTCTGCTATTTTCTCTTTAAGCGAATCAAGTGGGTCCAAGTGATTCGATTATTATCGGTTAATTGGTTGATCGTAAAATTTTTACGACTCTTTCAAAGGCATTAAGTGAGCTCGTTTTGAGCAACAAGTGCAAGGATGGAGGACAGGACTTGTCAGCTTGCCGTCGCACATCAATAAAATGTCGACCAATATAGTCAGACGATGTTCATTTTATGGGGACAAGTATTCATCAACGATTACCGGTTAAAAAATTTGCTAATGTATCGTAATGAGAGCACCAATCATATAACAAGAAATCCGACAGAACTATTTAATAATACTTTGCAATTATCCAATTCATCAGTGGGCTTAGTTACCTTAGTCTACCACTATCAACGGTCAACTTTTGCTATGCAATATATTTCTTGTACATGTACTTTACACTATAATAAACACGAATTTCTCAACATTTTCATCTTCATATTTGTTTTTTCGAAGTGCCTGGCGTTTTTTTTCCTTGTAGCAAAATTACAAAATGGGGCGGTGATGCTCCCATGTAAACGGACTCATTTGATATCAGCACCAATTTTTAATCAAAATCGGATAACTATATACTATACCTACCAATAAACACGCGACTAAAATACATGCTTTATGCGGCGCACTGCTCAAGCTTAAGTTTGTAGACCGTTGTCAAAAAACGTTTTTCCGTTTTGATCCTGTAGGCATGGGCTTGGCGATTTGTTTTCAAATATGTCGAAATTGCAGAAAAGAAATATTAAAGATTTTCAGTGCCTAGTTGGGCTCAAAAGCTAAGGCACAAAGTTTGGGTAGAGACAAATCTTTCATCTCAAAATCTATTGTAGTCCGATACATATATGGAAAAGTGCTCCATTTTTCACCTAATAAGTATTAAAACGGCGCCTAACATTTCAATGGCTTAACCCTGAAAAACTGTCATATGTATAAAAAAGGAATATATATAATAATCCATAGATTATTAAACTAAAAGCTGAAATATTAAAATGAATCGCGCTAATTGCAAAACTCGTCTTCTTTCTTTTTTTTTTTAATTTGCCTTGCGTTCTTGCGAACGATAAATCAATCAAATAAATTACAATTAACTAAAGTAATAAACCTGAATAACATAAAAAGCAGGTATAACCAAAATTCCACTCGGTCACAAGGCGATAAAACGATCTATACAAATATGTAGAGATATCCAAATTCGAATACCTCAAAAACGGTTCAAAGATGTTGCAAATTATAAATTCGAACCAAGTCAACAGAAACCTAGAAAAATTCCACTAATTGATCATGAGTTCTTTGGCTTGTCAACGACATTAACAGTTTCCGTTCGGTTTGACATCTATGTAGAAACTGAAATCTGGTTTTGTTTTGATCCAAGTTCGGTTTTATCAAACTTTTTTAAAGCCGGTTAAATACAATTCAGGTCGTTAAACATTTATTCAAATTATGACGAAGACAATCGCAAAGATCACTTCGATTTACGTTTCGAATTTTGATGATCGTATTAGTTAATAAACTAAAGTCAATCAAAACAAATTATTCTTAAAACCAACAATGGGATAAATGTGTCTTGCTTTAAACAGACAGACATTAAGCACACAGAAAAAAAGTGGGACAAATGGAACGAGGCATAAATAAATTATAGAGAAAAATATGTAAGTGTGAGTAAGATCATTTGCTATTTTATGATGACAATCCCACTAGAATCTCATATTGCCTCTTTTTAGTTCTACGAATACAGTCTGTAGCAATTACCCTGATGTAAAGCTTAAAAGGATCCAACGATATAAAAATATAAATAAATCATTTAATCACTGAAACAACGAATATTTGATCTAAAATCCAGCCAAAAGGTTTCACCATTTTTTTTTTTTGGTTAATTTTAAAGCCCTTTTTTACAGGCCGTTTACCACTGCTGCACTATACTGGCGTAAGTAACAGATTTAATTTAATGGAAAAGGTTTCAAACTAAATATAAAGTTCAGTCAATTTTGAGTGAAAAATGTAAGAATGAATAGCCAGAGACAACACCTTGACTGTGCCGAAGTTTGTGAATCCTATATTCATTAGGATCTACCAGTAGGGTTTAACCAGTAGAATGAAACAATCACCAGTTATCGGTTCCCGGTGACCAATAGGGACACTATGTACAGCCATGGTTGCACCTTTTATGCGGAGCAACTCATAAGATGTATCACTTTGGTTCTTTGCTTATATCGCGTAGATCCTCGTCTCTATATTGGTCGATGAGGCGCTGTTTCGTTATTGTCGTTTTGACTGCGCCTGCGCATCTTTAAACTTCTCTTCTTGTTGGCTTTGTTCTTCTTTGGGACGTTATTTATGTGCTTCATTGTAAAGATGCCCATTTTATTGGGTCACCCTCGAATAAATAACGCTCAATAAAGTTGTTACTTTATATAGACACTCGCAGGCGACAATCGCTCGTCACTCTCAGAGTCCAGCAAACAGCTTCTATAATGACAGTCAAACTGCCTGTTTCCCCATCCAATCCCTTGATTCTTTTTCGATGCTGACTGTCATTATGTAGCTTTTTGTTTATGTGAAAGTCTTGAGAAAGTATTTTTCCTGTATGAAGTTGAATGTTCCCTGAAATCGTGTTCAGTGGGTCCATAAAATCTTGGAATGTGTTCAATATGTTTGTCTTTTTTATCAAAGCCCATCTGGTTACAGACTACATGGACATTCTATAGTTATGCCATTGACTTTTAGGCAAATTAGATTTTTATGATCTTGTTAACTTGTATCGAATTTTTAAATTATTGAAGTATTTCATCAATATTTAACTGTGAATACAATATTTTTATGATTTTTTCAATCGGGCCAAAACGATCATTGCGAATAACCTAGTGGTCATATAAACTTACGATAAAATAGAATGCTACATTCGCCGCATTGCTTCAACTTAAGCTACTAAGCCGTTCTTTTGAGAGAATAATATTTTGTTTACATAAAACATTTTTCCACATTGACGACAGTAGGTAAGGGAAGAGTAACGCAGTAACGCTGTTTGATCAGTATAAAAACAATGCGCCAGATGTAAATCAAAAAACGTAGGTACAGATACAAACACTTATAGATTCAATGTGCCTAAAGGGCACGCAACGTTACTTCGAAATGCATACTTTAATGATAGTGCTTTTGGTGGGTGGGTACCACGGCGCCAGCAGTGGCTTCGCCAAACACCAAATGCGGCAACCCTTTGATCATTACTGACTGGCCTGACTGGCTAATTGCCCGAGCGCTGCCTTTTGTAATTGATAAGTTCCAATCTGGCTGTACTTAGACCTCTATATATATATGTACATATGTGTGTAGGCTACAAACGTATGTCAATTCTCCGCAACTATTCCATATTGTCTGCTGCGCCCGGACGCTCGTAGGCACATCCATCAATGGTCTTAGCAGTAAATCACTTAATTTGCTTGACCAGTCCAGGCAGAAGAGAGCGGCGTTACACTGCAAAGCTACCGCAACTTTTCTTGAACCCTCCAAAGCTCTATCTTTGTTTGAGCTGACCAACATTCCCAAAACACCTATTGATCGATTGTGAATTTGGCAATCGGCCGGTGAAAGGCACATTTTGACGGATTAATTCTCGATTCTGGCCTAAACCGCATTATGATAGATGGTAGATGGATCACCAGCACATGCTCTTCCATCATTTGGGGACATTTTCTGGTTTCATTCACATTCCTACACATTCTACCGTGTGCCGGGAGGCTTAAGTTTTTGGTTAAGGAAATTGATTGAGTAACTTGTGTCCAAAGGCCAAAAAGTATTTAGTAAGTAAAGGGGAAAAAATATAATTTGTTGTTTGATTCATGAGCGCACTAAAGGCATACTAATCAATATTTTTACTATTATTATATTTGATTGATGTCAAGCTCATACATATGTATGTACAAAAGTCATAAATTTCAAGAAGCAAATCCAATTATTTTCGTCTGTAATGTCATTTTGACTTTAAATTACCCAAGTAACTATCATAATCTTAATTTGAAATTGATATGTTACGTACTTATATGTACATGCATATGTATGAATTAGTTTCAATCAAATCGTAAACACCAATCTTTTGATGTAATCGATAGAATAATTCAATACAAACAAAACTACAGTTGCAATTTTTAACTAAAAGCTAAACTAATATGGATGGTATCAAATGGTGTGAATGAGACAGCTTCATTGTATGTAATGTATACTTACAAATACACTTACAATAGCAATGAATCATTTGTTTTCTTAAAAAGCTTCTTATCAAAATTTATAGCTTAAGTCGTCAATTTATTCGCTACGGACTATTGAAGTTCCTCAGTTTCCATAGCCTAACCCAACGGGAGACGCGATACTTCTTGGCATTAATTGGCTTAAACTAAATTATATGTGGATGTACATACAGATAAAGGTGGGCTCCATCTACGTATGTATATATTGAGGTTCACTCTCTTAAAGGCGAAAAAAAACAAACATACACTTTCTTATTTCGATAGAATGTAGAGTCTACATTGTAAAGACATACATATGTAAGTGGTTCTCAGTTAAGAAACTACAAATTTCATGTGTTTTTAATGCACGCCTAAAATAAAAATTTTATACTGTAAAATTATTTAGGAGCGGACCGTAAATACCAGCAGTATGGCACATAAATCTTTCAATGATTTCACTTGCCGGCAATTCAATTGGCTGCTTGGGCATTTCATTTCAATATCTATTTGTTTTGATTTCGGGGAGTATCTTGCGGATATAAGATATCCACTCACAGTTAAGAGATTTCTACGAAATGGGGCAAATGAGTTTTCCTTCCCGAGCTCCAACAGCAAATCAAAACATCTGTCAGTCAACAGCCGCAGCCTGACAACAATGTTGAGTTACAAATTATCAAAACTGTATTTGGACAGCGCAAATGCTTTTTTTCGTTTGTTTGTGTTTTTATACCCTTGCAGAGGGTATTATAAAATTGGTCAGATGTTTGTCTGTGCGTTACGTTTATATAAAGTATAAAGTATATATATTCTTGATCAGCATGAGAAGCTGAGTCGATATAGAGCTATCGGGATGAAATTTTTTTTTGGGTCTTCTTATTACCCGGGTAAAATAAAGTATGAAAATCATCGGGATCGGACTACTATATCATACAGTTCAAGAAGAAACAATTTTGCAGAAATTGGAGTATCCCCTTGAAATTTACCAATATGATAGTATTGGATAGAAAACCTAAGATCCCAAAATTTGAATCTGATCGGATAAATAGAACACAAGTTACAGTCGATATAAATCGACTACTACTACTACGTCATCATGAAATCAATAGGGCACATGCATACACACGCAGACGCAACGCAATGTGTATGCGTGCCGTGCTTGGCTTAGGGATTGATGGAAGAAGAAGAACAAATTGTAGTAAAAAGAGTAATAATTTGAATGTTTTGTTTGTGTATTGATAAATTGGGTTCGCAGGGAAAAAAATTTTAAAATGTAAAAATATTTTTGCCAAGGACGGCAAGGGTATATAAACTTTGGCATAGCCAAAGTTTGCTTTTTTCGTTTTTAACATGGTCCTTTGCTGCTTCTCTGTCCTGACTTTTGCTTTATTTTAGTGTACTACATTTATTTCATTAATCAAAGTAACAACTCTTTCTAACTCTTTTGATGCTGGCATCCTCTATATAAAAATATTGTACGAGATAAACTTGTACTCACATACCGTTGAAAGTAAGAACTTATGAGAATGTCTGACGACGGCGTTTTTGGTGCTTAGTCGAGCCGACCTATTTCGAAATCTGTGTGACTGTGTCTTGTTTTAGGCAGCAGTCATCCATCAATCAAATCCCTGGCGGATGTCCAAATGACTAACTGCCTGGCTAAGCTGGCTGCTTTTTTTATTATTGTTATTATTTTAAGGTGGCAGGAGGTGATTGTGTGTTGCGTGTGCTGAATGACGCAGCGCACTTGCTTGGGCCTCTCCCACATCTCCACCTGGCAAGGCCAACCCTTTGTTGTGTGTTAATCAATCCGACTTCCAAACTTTTGGCCAACTGACGATGACGATCGATCGATCAATCAGTCATTTCGAATATCAGTTAAAATACATACTTTTTTTGTTGCTTTTTGATTGATGTTTAAAAACAACAATCCCACACCACAAATTTACTTAACCGCATTTGTTTTCATTTCATTTTGTCGGCGTTTTATTTCACTTCGATAATGAACTAGAAATTAACTGTCATCAGTTTATTGTTGAATGTGGTAGCAAATATGTAGAGGTAACCGTTGATATTTATATATTGGAGCATATGTATTTGGCTAAGGTACTTAAGAAAAGTATGCGTCAATTAAGTGAAATCAACTAATTAGTTTACATGGCGAATACATTATATAATTTGTTAATATGATATATTTTGCTAAACATTTGCATGTGTAATTTCCTAAAGTTCCAATTACATTACAGCACATTACTAGAAGTAGTATGAATAGTTTATTATAAGCCGGAAAATGTGGCTCCAGCGAAGTAGTCGAGTGCTCTTTTGGATTTGTCGCGCTTTTCAATTGTGCTTATATCGACATTGTTGTATAACCAACCGATATGTATTAAACACATCAATTTCGTATAAATTTGCCATAAATCTGTTGAAAGCATTGTTGCTCTGCACTGATCTGAAGCTTCTTCTTTCCTTGATTTTAAGTCGACATTTTATATCCAATATATTGTATAGAATTGACGTTATTTGGTTTCTGAGCGAGTGGATATATTGGATAAGTCTCATTACTGCTCTGTTTCCCTTAATATGTATCACACATTTTCGATATTATCAAAAAAAACAGGTGAAAGTTGTAAATAACATTTTGGAAATTTCGGAAGAAATGACAACAATTTTCGGTACTGCTGTGAGTAAACACGTGACAATACACATCAGTTTGTATGCAGCCGCATCACTAAATTTTTTGTGGGGCCTATTTCGTAATCGTACGATTGTGTTCTGTGAATTATACTGGAGCGTGCTAATGCACATATCTTACATTTCCTATGCTTTGTATCAGATAATGGTTATTGATTGGGAAACTCAGTTAGCTCTATATTTAGAGCAGCTCTCTGGCATTTTAAGAAATGAAGAGAGCGTACCAGTTGAGAATGTAAATATCACGACCTGCTTGAGGATGAGCTCGTCCATATCAGATCTCCACAAAAGCTCATTCGACATTTTTGAAAATACATTGAAGCTGTCACCTTTACTGATTATAAAGATTGTTCACGATGGATTCGGCTCCGTTTTCCATTTGTTCAGCCTGGTAATATTGGGATATTTAACAGATCAAAGAAACCGTCTTGAAATACACTTTTTAAATCAATTGCTTAATGTCAGTCTATATTATAATCGAGAAGACCAAGATAAGGACTTCAGGTTAAGGGTAAGTGGATAGATGTGTGTTTAATTTTAAATTTTATACGTTTATTTATCTAGTTGAATGGAGAGCTGATGCGTCAACAATTTAATGCAAGGACGGCATCAAAATGGACAAAGGGTCGGAAGTTTGTTTTCCAATTGAGCTCTCTATCTCTAACCTTTATACTCCTTCAAAAAAATAAGGCGTCGAAATAAATTTAAATTGTAAGAAAACACTTTTCTGTGTTCTTTAATAAAGGTTAACACAATTATCAAGTCTCAGTTAAATGAAGTAAGTAAGTCGTCTCGCCGACTTAGGTATACCATACACCAGTAAAACAAATATATCAAATTTGTAATAACAAATGCATTTTGCCTATTTCAAAAAAATTCTATTCACATGCTTTTTACAAGCATATCTTAGTATCTCACTGACTCATGCATCTGAGCACCCTAGCGCCGCCACCGGCCAACGGCCAACTCCGGCCTTATGGAAAAACGTTTATATGCATAACTTGGCTATTTTTTGTCCGATTTTGATCAAATTTGGTATTTTGCTGGGTATTAGTATCGAATTCAAGTGTGCCAAATTTGATTCCACAAGGTAAAAAATTACGGGAGATAATAGATTTTTTCAAATTTTGGGGGCGGAAAGGGGCGTGGCAAAATCTTTATACATACAAAATGTGCGCATTTACTAAGCAAATATACATACCAAATATGGTGTCTCTAGCTGCAATAGTTTTTGAGATAAACGTTTTTTTTGAATTGCGGGGGCGGAAAGGGGCGTGGCAAAATTTTGAAATAAACTCGATCACTCTACATACTACATGAGCCTACATACTAAATTTGGTGGCTTTATCTCTTATAGTCTCTGAGATCTAGGCGTTCATACGGACGGACAGACGGACGGACGGACGGACGGACGGACGGACGGACGGACGGACGGACGGACAGACGGACATGGCTATATCGACTCGGCTGTTGATACTGATCAAGAATATATATACTTTATGGGGTCGGAAAAGCTTCCTTCTGCCTGTTACATACATTTTGGCGACTTTAATATACCATTTCACCCTATGGGTGTATGGTATAAAAACATATCAACATAAATGCATTGGAATTATGGAATGGTAGAGGTATTTTGTATTTGGTATTTGTTTCATAAAATCACTCAAATAGAGATGCGTCGAATATTTTTGGATAAGAACTTGAGCCTTCGAACCCATCTTACAATTAGAAATTGTTTCTAGAGGTATACAATATTCTCAAGTATCCTCGATATTGGGAAAATTGTTTCATATTAATTACGATCATCGAAACTATGTAGGATTATGCATGTACATAAGTGAAAACACTTTTTTCCTATTTATAATTCATTATCAAAAGGTTAGCACTCATAAATATTAAACGTTACATTTAATGATATGGAAAGCGACAATAGCCAGACCAGGCAAAATATTTTTATACGTTACGCACATAAAATAAAATTTTATTTTATTCATTTCTCATTTTCCTGAAATTCAAAACATTTGTATCATTTGTGTGTGTAAGAAAACTCCAACAAAACACAACTTGACTAACGAAATAAATAAATGAAAGACTCTTTGTGCAGGAACACATAACTTTAAATTTGTATTACTACCCAGAGCCCAATGAATGAAAAGAGGAAGAGGAAAATGGAAACCTGAATTCCATTTTGCAACTCCCTTGGTGCCCACATCAAGCCCTTTCCACAATTTGTTGCTTCGTATGTGTTTCTGCAGTTCAGTCTTTCTAAATGAAATGCTCAAGTGTGCATGGAATTTTGATTTTTGCCAATCCCGAGCCACCACCGAGAGGCATCTACTTGACTTTCTTCACGATTCCTTTCGTCATGTCGCTCGCTTGCAAATCAATTTAATGTTAGTCATTTTGCTGCTAAGTGGGAAATTTTTTGAAATTTCATCAAAAATCCGTTCCATATACTTTTGTTTTCCATACCCACTTTCCGCACCTTTCCCTCTGCATGCTTCAAACATATGTTGCTCGTGGGAATTGGCTACACTGAGGTATATACTCATACTTCCGAAGCACGCAGACAGGAGCCAGGCTCTTCTCGCATCTAAGCGAAACACATTTGAATGTAAATTTCGCCGACGCTTTGAATGTCCATGAATTCTCAGCTAAACTTCGAGTCCTGAAAGAGGATGTTCTTATTTGCCCTTTGTTGTGTGAATTGTATGTTTTTTGCACTTCTCTTTCCTGCTCAGCTTCCACTTGTGCGGAGGTGGAGACGTGAATGGACGTGTAAGCAAATATTGTATTAAAATGCTGGAAAGCAGCTAAAACGCATAATAGTAAAATTTTATGTTATAGCCACTGTGAAGAAAACACGTCAAGCAGTTAGTCAAATAGCGCATCAAAAACTGCCAAAGAATAAGAGAAAATTAGAAGAAACGAAAGCAAAGAAGCGGAAATATATGTATATTCGGATGACGCCACATGATCCGAGTTTTTATCTATCGACTACTTGTTAGTGAAGTTGACCCTTAAGAAGTATCTGCAATTTTATGAATAGTGTATCCATCCAGCTGAGTTTTATGTAAAAACTAATAGAAACAAGTTATTTGTGAAAAATGTTAAATTACATCATTCACAACATAAATTTCAGCATTACCAACCATATCACATCATAGTAAAAGTTCGTAGGTACAAATACATACATACGTGTGGTTAATAAACAGCACTAAGGTATTGGACATATTACTCCTTTTCTTTGGTCGACCAATGCTGCCAGTTTTTATACTCTTGTAAAAAGGGTATATTATTTTGGACAGAAGTGTGCAACGCATAGAAGGAATCATCTCCGACCATGTAAAGTATACATATTCTTGATCAGCACGACGAGACGAGTTCAAATAGCCATGTTTATTACAACGAATTCGATAAAGATCGGGTGACTATATCATATAGCTCCCATAGGAACGATCGTTCGAAAACAGTGACTTTTGTCAATAATTTGGTTACTTTTGATGCGATTGCTTTCAAATTAAACATTTGATAGTTTAATGTATCTGGTAATGAATTTTCCGAATTCGAACAAGATCGGGTGACTATATCATATAGCTCCCATGGAAATGATTGAAAACAGTGACTTTGATCAATATTTTTGTTATTTCCAATTCTAGGATTGTAGGCCGTTCTTTCGCAAAAATTAGCCTTTTTAGATAAATCGTTTTTCCACTTTGATGGCTATGGGTAAGGAAAGAGTTACCAAAACAGTTGCAAGGGTATACAAACTATGACGAGCTCGAAGTTAGCTCCGGCCTCTCGTTTTAAGAATATTTTGGCAATACTGTGGCGGACAAATAGGCATCCTTATCCTTAAACGTCACAAGGTACATTTTTATTTCTCTCAGACCAAAGATGTCATAAATGTTTGGAGGTGTTTTGAGTATAGATCATTTCATTTCAGTGTACATATATACATATGTACATATATGTATGTACATTGTACAATGATCCATAAAATGACTGAAATGGCATTACATTTACAAAAAAAACCTCATTTTATTTATATATGTATGTACATATGTATGTATATATTGTATCCCAGCGGTAGTATCCGTTTTGAAATCAATTTCGTTTCAATAAACACGGCCGATTCGCAAATAAAATGTGAAAATGCCTGTGAAAGGATACCCAAGAAATAAGAAAATAAAAAGAAACACATAAAATAAAATCAAACGCAAAATAAGCGGCAAAAACATTGTATTGAATGGACTTTTTTTATTTGGTGGACGCGGCTACTATGAGAAAAAGGGGGAAGGGTAGATAGCCGCCAATTCAGGCGCAACTAATTCCACCAAACACGATGCGGACTTTCGTTTCGATTTGCGTAAACTAGAACTCGATATTTTATTGTGCGCAAAATGATTTTTTATTTTCAATTTTCTGGCTTCATTTTGGCCATGCAAGCTGAAAGTAAAAGTTTCCATAACCGGTCGAATAGAATCCAATTGGATTTTGAATACGTTATGAGGCGCAAAAAAGAGTGTGAAATATCCAGAATGTCGTAAAAAAGGAACAGAACCGATATACCAATCCCCATGTCAATTGTTTAGCAAAAGGGTTCCACGTTTACTAGTGAG
This sequence comes from Drosophila paulistorum, assembly GCA_018152135.1. Lineage (NCBI taxonomy): Eukaryota > Metazoa > Arthropoda > Insecta > Diptera > Drosophilidae > Drosophila > Drosophila paulistorum. The sequence continues at coordinate 2,765,769 of JAECXG010000823.1, forward strand.
AAATTTGAAGTAGCAATTTTCTGATTGTTTGCCAGGCATACTAAAAACTAATGATTTTTCAAATGTTTGTTCAATGAATCGTGACCTGCCCCGCCTCTTCCATACAATTTCACACCAATAGGAGAGAAAATTACGATTACACTTGCACATTTATTTCAAAAACCCTCCATGGCATTATACGAATTCCAAATGAGGCGTTCAAAGCATTCTATACGCTAGCAAATTTTAAACCATAAACCCAAAAGGTCAAACTCCCTGTATTCTTGATCATCATCACTAATCGAGTTGATCTACCAATGTCTGTCTATTTGTCCGTCCATATGAACACCTCGATAACGAGAAGATTTAAATCCACAAATTTTTTAAATCGTGCTTTGTGTACACAGATAAAGTTCATTTCACCACCTACCAATCTGTGTTAAAGAAAAAAACATTTCATTTCGTACTATTCAAAGGCTATATGTTTATATCCGTTTACCAAATATAGTAATTGAGCTAAAATAAGATGTTGAGAAATAAATCATACATACATACATATATATGTATGTCTTACCACAATAACGAACTTAAATTCTCAATTCATTCGTTTTTTATATAATGTTTGTGAAGAGTTTTAATGTGTAAAGCGTAAAGTTCTATTGGGATGACGTACCGTAAATTTTGTGGACATATCTTTAATGTTTTTTTTTAAAGTAATTTTTCAAAATTTTAAATTTTTTAAAAATATAAAACATAGACAGATTGAAAACTAGATAAACATAATTTGTAGGAATTTTAAAATTTTTGAGTATAAAGATTTTAAGTTGACAAAAAATATTTGGCCCACAGATGACTAAGTACGTTTGATATTGTAATGGTCTCGCCGTCATTTGGGAGTCCACCACTTGTACTCTGGCAGCCACCAAAGTACAAAATTTATGACAACATAAAGTGCCAGACGATGATTTGGGGAGCTGGGCGCTGTGCACTGTGACTTGCACTAAATGCGACATTCAGAGCCCAAAATAACAATAATCATAATTAAGGATATGGATACGCAGTCCGGTGTCCTGTATTGATACCCCAAAATGGCGACTCCGCGGCTTGATCCTCTGCCGAAACAAAAAAAACAACAACGAAAATAGCGCGATGGTTGAGTAGGCGGCTGTAAAATCGATCCATTTAATACACGCACACCCGACCGAATTTTCCACACAAATGATGATGTCCCTGTCCTGCAATGTCCGCAGTCAGATATCATTGAATAATGACTCTTAATACCCTGCAATGTGCGCGTCCGCCGTCACTGACTCTGACTTCGGTTTCGGCCATTGCCTATCAGTGACCATCGAAATGGATTGAAGTGGATTTCAATGCACTGCGAGCCATGACAGTGTTTCGTAAAGGGTGAGATAAATGCTAGGAGGGGTTAAAATAATATGCGAACATACGAAAAATCCGATAACATGGCACATCCCCTATCTACTTCTCCAAAATATTAAGAAATATTTGAATATTTAACTCTACAACATTACAATTGAAATAGAAAAGTTGTCAGGTTAGCTCACGTTTTAAACTTTTTTCGGTTTGGAAAAGAGATACATACATTTGTCTCTTAAGCACCTATGATAAACCAAGCCAGCAACTCAAATTTTTACAACCGCGAACAACTTTCATAATTTCAATATTTGTTCGAATTGTTCGAAAAATCTGCCTGAGTTGGGTTGAAATTCACGTCACCAACAAACCGATGGAATGACCAAGATGGTTGATTCATTCTACGTGTGCTTTTCAACTATAAAATTGGATTTAATTAAATCACTTTGTTTTTCTGTTTTTTTTTTTTTTTTTGTTTGACGGAAACCGTAATCTCTTTCGCCTTTTTTGCATTTCTTTCCTTCCCGATTTTTGGGTTTTGTTTTCTTACATACGAATGGGACTGGGGTGAGTGAGTAAATGGTTGTGGGCACGAACACATTTATCGCTGACGGTGTGAGTTCTATGCGCGTCATTGGATACATACATCGTCCTGCTGATGACGATGGGTCTCTTTTACCCACTCCAAGTGTATGATTGAAATGTTTGTTGGCATGCACTCCTACCACGTCTACGTCCAGTTGAAATGTCGGTGGGTTGACATTTTGTTTTTACTGGTGCACATTGCACTGAACGCTGCACCTCCTCCAACTGACCGCACACCATGTTAGTGGGTGATGTATGGTCGGTCAGGTTGCGGACATGCAGTGGACACTCGGATTAACATGACGTAATTGATGCGGAAAGTGTTGACTGTGTGGCAGCTGCCAGGTTTCTGTTTCATCGAATGACGTTGAGACGTAATGACTAAAGGATAAAAACTTTTATAAAAATTGAATTTTTCAAAAAGTATAACGAATAGCATCAAATTGAATTCGGCTAGATTTATTGCTCCCACTCACTAGATATTATGTACAAATTAGGTTTGTTAAAATAGAACTGTGTATGTACATATTTTTGTATGCCACTAATATGTTTTTGGCACATTAGGTCAGCTGTCTTATCGAATTGAAACGCCTGGCTTGTTTCATAGAGTTGCCCATGTAAACGAAACGAGCAAATTAATTTTTGAACTTATCACATTCGAAACCAATCCCCCGTTATTCCACACCCCTTTGTCGGCCAAGAAAGCCAATATTTTGTACTGTCGAAAGCACTCATCATACTTGCAACTCGTGTATTAAGCAGAATTTGGTAGAGGGGAAAAGTCTACCTTTTTATTGTTGCCAACCTGCCAGGCAATTGCATTGCAAATTTTTGTTACTGAACATGCAACGTGCATTTGGCAGCCTGAACAATATCCAGGACTGCTATGAGTGAAGAACGGGAGAGGTAAAGATAGGAGGCCACAGACGCTGCCAATACTGACTGGGACTATACCATGAGTGAACCAACGCAGAACTGGGCTCTTTTTTATCCTCGCCTTGCAATGCGAGAATATATTTTTTTAATAAAATAAACTCAGAAATGTAATCAACATAAAGGACTTCACACAAAAGCAAACACATACATATGTACATATGTATGTATGTATACAAGAATATCCGCATACGGAATTTTCCGCTAGCACAAAACGCTTAACGAGATACTACAGAGATATCAGTGACGATATAACCACCACCATTCCGACAGCTTTCAAAGCATGCATCTATCTGCATAGTGCTCTCAAATCGTAGATAAACTGGACCAAAGCTTGAAAAACTTTTAGGATTATATTTTGAATGTTTGATATTTTAAATCATTTGTGAATTTTGCAAATCCAACCCACTGTGCATGCGAAGGATGAGAGAGACGATGAAGCAAATAACCCTTTATGAAATGTTGTCCAACGTGGACGTCACTGCAGTCAGTTTTGTGTTCTGAGTTCGAGTGTATACCTTTGAAATACATTTACAATTATCGTGACTTATCAAAAGGAAGGGCACCTAGGACAAGGGCAAACCACAGCCTGGTCCACATGTCGGTGACAGTTTATTAAATCGATTACTTTCAGTTTTGATATTCTAAATAAACATATTTTGGCCCCTCAAAGCGAAAGAAATACACTAGACCTCCCAATAGCGCCTACTTGGTCATCTTTTTTAAGTGATTATAATATCTACATACATATGTACATAAATCAAAAATGTATTCCGACAGTAGTTTGCAATATATACATATACATATATATACATATAGAGAAATTTAGATACACTTGTAACCAACGGAATGAAGCAGACCCCTCCTACTGTCCTAGTCTATGTTAAGGACGGGAGCCTGCTTTTTTAAAGCATAAATTAATTATACAATCATGGGATAAATTTGATACTTGTACAATTTTATATAAAATATTTGAAAGTTTGATTTAAAATATTAACAATTTTGAAAATATATAACACATTGAAACATTAATGACTAATTTTAAGTCGTAGTAGTCCTACTTTATTTTAGTAACATTGCAGAGGGTATCAAGGAGATGTTTCCGACTTCGTAAGGTATTTATGTTCGTCCGGACATTCACGACGCCATCTTAAAAGCTATTGGGATGAAAATTTTTGTTTACTATACACACACGTACAAACGCAACACTACATAAACTGTATGTGTATGCGGGCCGATAGCTGACGTATATATGTATGTATATGAATGTACCCACTCATAATGGTGTGCAAAGGGGATGAGGGAAGAAGTAATAAATTGCGGATATAGCGAAAAAAAGAGACAGAGTGATAGCTTGTTGATGTGTTGATGATTGATGTTTTGTCTGTGCATTCATAAATTTAGTTACAGAAAAAGAGTTTGGAAGGATTGCAAGAGTATATAAACTTCGACTTAGCCGAAGGTATCGTCTTTGATATTTATACTTGGGGCTAGTCGGCGCATTTTTTTTAATCCTTCATATATCCTGATTGGATGCTCGTATCCTCTCATATAAGCACTTACATGAAAGGTTAATTCATTGTCCAACTATTGATCAAAGATACGTTTTGATATAACTTACCGTTACAAAGCTATAGCGGTTTTTTCGAACATACACCAAATTGCCGTTATCAAAAATAGCGGGGCAATGTGGCACATCGACGTTTTACAAGTTTTTATACCCTTGCAGAGAGTATTATAAAATTGGTCAGATGTTTGTAACGCACAGAAGGAGACGTTTCCGACTCCACAAAGTATATATATTCTTGATCAGCATGAGAAGCTGAGTCGATATAGCCATGTCCGTCTGTCCGTCTGTCTGTGCGTACGCGTTTTACTCAGCCATCTTAAGAGCTATCGGGATGAAATTTTTTTTGGTGCTTTTTATTACCCAGGTGAGATAAAGTATGAAAATTTTTAGGATCGGACTATTATACCATATAGCTCTCGAACAAACATTTTTGCAAAAATTGGAGTATCCCCATGAAATTTACCAATATAATAGAATTTGTTATAAAATATCAGATGCCAAAATTTTAATTTGATCGGATAAATAGAACACAAGTTACAGTCAGTGCAAATCTGTTCAAGCGCTGTAGGCAGCGCTGCTTGCTGCCTACTACTTCATCAACAAATCAAACAGAGCACATGCATACACACACACAGTCGCAGCGCTACACGAACTGTATGTGTATGCGTGTTGTGCTTTGCTTAGGGAATGATGGAAGAAGTAAAAATTGGAGTAAAAAGAGAGAAATTATTGCCAAGGACTGCAAGGATATAAAAACTTCGGCATTGCCAAAATTAGCTTCTTTGATATTTTATATAAAATAAAGCGATTTTTCGTTTTAGTTTAATATTAAAAAATGTGTTTTATAAAAAAAAAACTTTTTGCAACACCAACAATGTTGATTGGTTTACTCTTTCATTTATGACTTTTAAATTCATCGTTTGTATGACAGCTATATGATATAGTATTCTGATCCAACTGATTCTGACCATGTACTGTTTTTATCAATAACTAATTTATATATCGGACTTTTATTCAAATATACCTACATACATAGTTTCGATTTTAAAATGCCATATTTAAATTTCTACTAGTGCGTCATTTTGCCCTACCCTTAGTTTTAGCATTTTAAACTAAAAATTTTAAAACTGTGTGAATTTTTTTAAATTAACGAATTACACACCTTACGTCAATACATGTCGGAATCTGTTTTAGCTAACATCGATCAAAATTAGATCAATGTTTTTTTTCCTCAAAAATACACATAGTGTTTATAATAAATAAACTTTCTAATCATCCATATAGCTACAGTCTACATATCAAATTTGGTGAGTCTAGATTTTATAGCCTCCGAGATCTAGGTGCACACCTGCTGACGCTGCCTGTGAGATACATTTTGGCGACTTTAATGTACTATTTAACCCTACGGCTGCATGATATAATAAGATATGCTGCCAACCCTACTTTTGTATTTAGCCATATAGCCATTTTAAGACCATGTATGTCTTTAAATTTGGTGCACATTAAATATAACACACACATATAGAGGCCTACATGTTTGTACTGACCACTGCACCCAATGGCAGCCTGCTATAAAATGCCATACAATCTTTGCGAACCGTTTAATTGATTCTACTTGCAATTGTCTGGAGGTCCCCGACTTTAGGCGAGACATGGAGGAATGCCAATGCTAATAATTGTGCCATATAAATTGACATTTTAATGTAAATTAACGGAAGTTTTCCATTTTTACGAATTTCCAATTGAAAATTAATCATGGAAAGTTTAATTTAAGACATTTTATTATTGTACTTAAAACTATCCAAGATGCAATGGTTACTTGGCAGGAAATCTGAGCTCAGCACCAACAAATTGCTGCACTACAAGGCCATTCTGAAGAGTGTACCACTTATGGCGTAGAACTCTGGGTCACTCAAACATTAAAATTCTGCAGCGATTTCAGAACAAGCTTCTACGCAACATTATAGAAGCGTCTTCTTATGTGCTCAACTCACAATCAGTTATCCATAGAGACCTGGAGATATTTCAATCGGTACTTTTTCTAGCTAGAAACCCATGATAATGCACTGACGCTCAAACTGCTGGACAACAGCGTACAGACCACACGTTTGAAAAGATTTTACCCACTTGACCAGCCTTTAGACCAGAGACGGTAATTCTACCCCCATGTCATATTTGCCTGTGATAATATTTGCTTATTGTAAATTTAGCATAGATTGCAAATAAAAATAAAAGAAGCCAGAAAAATTTTGTGACAGTGACTCAACTTTTTGATCACGCAACCATACCTAAGTTCTATTAAAAAAGGAAATTTTTTAATAATATCCTTTCTTTCTATCATAAAATTTTTCTGATTAGGCTAAAAAGTTTTGATATTTCAGGGTTGTATTGATAAAATAATATTGGACGTTTACTGTCATAATCAAAAAATATTAGGTAAAATGTTTGGGAAATTGGCATGTGATCAATAGTGGAGGCCACACCAATTTATTAGAAGCCCAAAACAGTTCGAATACGTTAACGCATACTTTATACTACACACCCATGGGTGAAATGGTATATTAAAGTCGCCACAATGAATGTGACAGGCAGAACCCCAACCCCATAAAGTATATATATTCTTGATCAGCATGTTCAGCCGAAGACTAGCTCGGAGACTATAAGATCAATTTTATTTAAAATTTTTGACACGCCCCTTTCCGCCCCCGCAATTTAAAAAGAGCGTTTATCTCGAAAACTATTCTAGCTAGAGACACTATATTTGGTATGTATACGTGCTTAGTAAATGCGCACATTTTGTATGTGTGAAGATTTGGCCACGCCTCTTTCTCACGTAATTTTCCTCCTTGTGCAATCAAATTTGTCACACTTGAATTTGATACAAATACCCAGCCAAATACCAAATTTGGTCAAAATCGGACTAAAAATAGCCATGTTAGGCATATAAACGTTTTTCCATGATGCCGGAGTTGGCCGTCGGCTGGTGGGGGCGCTAGGGTGCTCGTATGCTTGTGTGAGCGAGATACTAAGATATGCTTGTAAAAAGCATGTTAGCGTGATTTAAAAAAAAACGCAAATGCATTTGCGTACTACATACATACATATGTATGTATGTACATCATTTTGATTTGAACTTTCTTGCCTGAGTATGTGTCGTTCAATTCTATGTCAAATTTTGGTTGAGAAAAACTGGCCTTTAATTTATAACGTTCCAACTGCCACAGAAATGACTGCCGATAAATGATTGTTTTGTATTAAAGTAATATTAAGTATACATTGGTATTAATTGCACATTGTATGTACATTGGTATATATAGGTATACGAAATTTTATCATCAAACCGATGTCTGATCTGACATCGAATGTCATAACTTATATATTACCAAATGAATTTGAAAGCCGACTTTAACTGAATGAGTGTGTTGACCTAAAACTCAGTCGCACAACATTCAAACGAAACAAAACGAATTGAATGAGTTAGAAAGTGAGACAATGAGTTGCTATGATTCGAATGCATTCGAATCCCAATTCTGATTTTAGTATTTAGTATTTATTTGTATTGTATATTTTTGAATTGTGATTACTATGCGACTAAACTACTGTGCTCGGTGGCGCAGTGGGGACCTACTCAGACTACATTAATGTTGTTATCGGGTTCAAACCTCCTACAGAGATAGAGATGAATTTTCTTTTTTTGCTAACTAGTGAAATAATATTAAAAGGTTGATCTATCGTCTATTTGATGGATTAGTGAATAATGTTTTTTATAATATATTATATAGTATTATTTATGTTTTCTCGGTTCGTGGCAACTAAGAAATTCTTTTAAATTAGATTTTACAAGATTTGTCCGAAAATGACCAATCCAAAATTGCGCACTAAAGATTTTCGTCATTATTTTCCCTACATTTTTGATAAAATAATTGGTTGTTGGTGCTTTAAAACATCCCAATAAAAATGTCAATTCGAATAATTCGAATGATTCGAGTGCCTTACAATTCGATGCTTTGACACTCAATTCATTAAACAGAGCTACGTATTTTTAGAGATTTGACAATTACTAAAATTCATTCACTCATTCATTTTATTGTGTAGTTGTCACTCATTCATTTGAATTCAATTCGAATGCATGCCTCTAATATTAATTACCAATAAATGTAGTAGCCGATCGTTTAGTAATTATGAAGGTATTATTTCTAACTAATCTAGATTAAGGAGATAATAGCTAACGGCAGCAAACCATATCCTCTTCCATGTTATCAAATATGTAACTTCGTTGATTGTCCATCTGAATGCTTCAAGGACAGCTATAGCGAAACATAATACAACACAGCAGCTGAAATATTACGTCGCGACAACATTTCAGCAACGGCGGCAACTGTCGCCAGCCAGCCAACTGTTGGCATTTGCCTGCCAGCACCAGCCTCTTTGACAAGCTTCAAAAGTCGTCGCTTGATTTGGGTACAGTCAGTACCTACTCATACTCTCCATTTATTCAACACAAACACTAACACATTGAGATCATCGTCATCATTAGCCAAAGAGCAGCAACAAAGGCCATTGATGTTTGTTGGCAGCCTTGTAGCAGCCTCTGCTGTCAAAAATTGATTTACCGATTTAATTTTAAGTTTTAAACCTGTCAAAAATAAATCATTCAATCGTTCGTGGCTGCCAGGCTTTCCAACACTTGCTCCCCCTCCTGTGGTCCGCGTTTCTCTTCCGTTTTATATGCTTTCCCCGTTTTTATTCGCATATTTACACATTTTTTAGCGCCATTGAGCTGGACAGTGACCCAATTGTTAACTTTACTCAAACATTCTTTGCCTTTTTAACTTACGACTCTTTTATCAAAATTTTTTGTTTTTAATATTTTTTGATTCAATTATTTGCATTTGAAGAATGCGGTGTGAAAATTTAAAGTACATATATCAGAATAAAACTGACAAAGATAATGCTCTTCACCTGATTGGCCTTCAGTGAAGCTGAAACCTTAGAAACCTTATGTCGATTTTCTGACGAAAAGCAATTTCCAAGTCGGTGAGCACTCTATCGGGAAACCCACGAGACCGATCGCTTTCAAAATTATCACAAAAATTTTACACGTAAATAAGCAGATCGTAACGATGTCTAACTTCACAATATGATAATGCTGATTGTCCGGGTAAGGACAGATTGCAGAAGAAGAACACCCGCAATAAAAAAAAAAAAAACAAATAATGGTTCATAAAAGATCGTAATGCGTTGAACGTTGATAATCCACAAAACTTAGATTTTGCGACATCGATGTATGTATGTACATATGTATATCAATGCATCAAGCCCTCAGTCCAAATCCAAAATCAAATACACTGCTTATCATAATGATAAGACACTTCGTTTTTACACATATTTTCTAAACACTCTCCAAACATTTTTTACTATTAAAAGGTTAAATACCAATTTTATTGCAGCATAGATAACAGAGTGAATTGGTTGACCGATCCGTGTCCGTCTGTACGAATGAACACCAATATCTCAGAAAATAGCGGAGTTTGAAATTGGTCAGCATGAGTGAGCTATTAAAAAGAATTCAATTTGTGAAACAAACTTCATGTAAAAATGGTGTACAACGTGTGTTAATATACCATTTCAACCTATGGGTTGAACTGCTTAACGATGTCTTACTATTAGTAAAAAAAAAAAATGTTTTTTAGTTTTAAAGTTTATAGACCTAAGCTCGGCATAAAAAATGATTTAGTTTTTTACTAGGCACAGCTGTTTTTGCCTAGCGTGAGTTTCGGAAGCCCTGTTACCAAATGTGATTTGAGCTGCAAGTGAGCTTTGTATTCTGGCTTGCTGGTTAAATTAGCTTAAAAATTGGCCAAACCAATGGGACCAATGTTCGACACATACATTTTTAAATCAACCCATAACCCTCTCAAAAATAAAAAATCAAAAAAGGCTGCATTGGTTTTCTAACTCGATCACAGATGTCGGTAAGCTCAGTTTCTGGTAATTATTTTGTAACCCCGAATGAGAGTGAGTTCAAAAACCCATCCACCCCGTGAACATTCTCTCTCTGTCTCTCAACCAGGCTCTTCAGTTTTTGATGCAGCTGATGTCGCCACAGCCAACTCGTAAAACGCATGTCTACCGCATGGCCAGATTGAAAAGGGGAGTTGGAGTATAAGGGCTTAACGTTGTTACTGGTTGGTCGTCCATACCGGGAGAAGCTATTTATGGGTCTTATGCAATGTGCGTGCCCCATTCGGGTCCGTTGTGAAATCTGTGCGGCAGATAAATTTTCAAGCAAAGGTTCATGAAAATGCAATTTTATTTTCTAAAACACAGACGTACATTCACATTCATGCACCAATACCAGGCCAAGCGCTGGTCGTTGGCAATAGTTAGGCCGGTGCGTTAGGTTAACCAACGTCGCTGCTGACCAATCGACTGTGAAATGATGGCCTACGACATGAAGACTAATCAGAAACCATTGTTGTCACAGTGGCACATAACATGCAACTACAAATGTCAAAAAAAAAATATTTTTTGAAACGTTTACGTTTGTATGTGTATAAAAATGGGAATTATTTGGCAAATTTCACGGGTTTTATAAACGTTTGTACGAATCAACTATGAAAAATTAGTGTAAGAGCTTCGCCATTAACAAACTGAGTTTATGACCATTTCATTTTATACATGGTATATTGGACCATATAGAAAACGGTTTTTTGTTTTGCAATTCTAGAGTTCTTTTGCAAAAAGTCTCCTAATGATAGAACTCGGTGGTTCTTGGAATAGATATACAGACAACCTGCTCTCCTTTTAGTGTTGCCTCTAAAATAATCTTCATTCAGAAGATTGACCTCGAGACGGCTTAAATCCAAGGTTTGACTTATATTTCCTTTAATATTAAATACTTACTTTAAAATGCTGTGTCATTTCAATACTAATTTCGCCCCAATGTACTACACTACGGCATCGAATCGTATGCAACGTATTCGAAAAGTTTGGTACCAGCCATGCGACACGATTGACGATTTTAACAATCATGTTGTTGTACAGTATGCAGGGTACAGCCAAAGACCAGGCTGGTGCAGAACACCTAAATATATGCAATGACATTCACTTGTCCAGCGAAATTAGATTTACTCCACGAAGCAGTTTAGGGAACTATTTGAGAGACAGTTCGGAGAATGAGCAGAACGGAACCCTTTACAAGGCTGTTTCAGCTGAAACCACAAAAACTCCGTATCCGGTTTGACTGCAATATCTATGAATTAAATTAGCATGAAGTAAAATCTTTGTATACATGCATGTCCTCGGGAAAGACAGGCTGCTGATGCAGATACTGAAACGGTTGACTGAAATTTGAATATTGCCTCAATTCGTCTTAAACGCTACTAAATTAACGCAAACAAGAAAATAAAAAAATGCATCCTTGTATGAATCTACATATGTGCAAATGTATCTGAAATATTTTATGAACTAAAGCATGCAACTTATCGTTTGTCATTTTATCGTTAGATCTTAATAAGTTCATTTGTTAATAATTTGGTAATAATTGTATAAGAAACAAAAACGGAAAATGCTTACAAATATATACATATGTACATAAATTCCTTGGGTTTTTACACCATGCACCCCATAGGATAAAATGGTTGGTAGAAATAACATCAATTTTGTTAAAAATTATTAGCCAAATTATTTTTTCTTTCGCAATATATAACTTCAATATTTGTTGTCGGATTGGACTCCGATGTGGTAAGTCGGTGTAAATTTAAAATGGTTCGTTAAAATAAGGTAATTCACCAGATTCTAAATATATTTTTGAAATAACAACTACTCAACTATATACCCAACACTCAATGCCACCAAGATACTTTTACCTTTTCAAATTACTTACCCTTTGGATGAAGATTTTTTAGTTTGTTTGAGGCAACTTTCCAAAGAGGTACACGGTACAATACATGAAATGCAGAGTATCCAGAATCGGCACATAACGTACTTTACTTACTGGGTGTTTGGTTGGTTCTCGATTATTTCGCCATTTTTTAATAGTCACCATGGCCGTCCACGACTGAGTTCGCTATCCAACCAGTCAGTTCACTTCACTTCATCGTCGTCACCGCCGTCAAATTGAAGACCTGTGCGGCCCATTTAAAATCACTTTACGGCTTCGCCCTTACCTCACGTTATGCATAAATAAACGATATGCGAGAGGGAGCTGTCGACCCTGCATCACCTTTATTTGCTTATCCTTTAGACTTCCTACTTTGCCGACAGTCTGATTGATGGTAACTTTTCGAGCACCCCGGCGATAGCATGGCATGTGCGTCTCCATTATGGCAAGTTTCGGCAACTTGATTGTTGTTATTGTTTCTAACTTATGACGTGCTAATAATGGCGCATAAACACATCAAATTATGGGCGTTACTTGCTTAAATTCAAATGACGGATAGTGTGCTTGAAATATGTATGAGGCGCGCATCCATTAACGCTTTAGAATCTAAAGTTTAGATAAAAGCGTTGATTCCTGTCGGATTTTGGAAAAGCATATTTCTAGTTCAACATAATATTAAATTATTTTGGATTACGTAAAACCTTTTTTCTCTTCGCTTAAGTTTCAGTTTGGTTGTTTTAAAATACATACGGCTCTGTGTGAAACGAATTTAGTGACCGATTCAAAGAAATGTTGAAATCCTATGAGTTAAGGCAATCAGCTTGAGCTGAGGCTGAAAATTGGGCGCGTTTTTCGATATAACATCCGACGAATGTAGCAATGGACACATACAAGCCGTTTATTATAAAGGAGTCAGGTAGTCAGTCGAGCCACATCATTGGCATCGGAATCATTCGTTCTTGCGTTCGACAACCGCAGGCACTCACAGGCAACGCAAATTAATTATTAATCAACGTAGCAAAAAAGAGCCAGTACAGGTAGGAGGAGACTAACCTACCGCTCCTCTTTTGCCTTCTTCCTCGATCTTGCCGCGAGAGTGATTTATGCTCGTGAGTCTGCGCAGCTAACGAATCCTCGTGTTCTGACGGACGATGTTGATGACGACGAAGACGAAGATGATGATGATGATGACGATGACCAAGGTGAAGGTCCGGTGCATGGAATCACACAAACCAACATACTGTAAGCAATATGATTGTAACATAGGTACACACATGCATACATATGTACATGTTTATAAAAGCTCTCTAATCTTATTTTATTTTAATGTTGTATTTTAATGTTTTCAGTTGTCAGTTTCACTAATTTATAAAAAAATTACTGCATTTTAGTCGATTTCAGAGGTATGGTAAAAATAATAAACACTGCACAGTCAAATTTTTCAGGGCATCCCTAAATATTCTCTTAGATATCCCTTTTTCCCCTATACCCAAAACAGTCTAAGCTACAACAAAACGAATAAACACCGTATAAACAAGAAGCAAAAAAGTTTTCTCATTATAATTATTTTGAGACCGATCGTTTCTATTAAAGCTATATGATATAACATAAACATATGTTAAATTTATGGCCGTCAAACGTAATGTAAATTATTGATAAAAGTCCCTGCCTTTAACCGTTTATTTTAATGGGAGCGATATGACATAGTCGCCTGATCTTGATAAGATCCGGCATAGTCATTAATAAGAATATTTAACTTACAAACCATAAAGATATTCAGTGAGCTAAATATATAAATAATAAATATGTATATTTAAATATTTCATCAAAATTTTAAGTCCTCAATAATCAAACTTTGAGATTTATAAACATATTACCATGCGCCATTCACCATGGGGTGAAATGGTCTATTAAAGTCGCCAAAATGTATGTAACAGGCAGGATGAAAATGAAAAAGCATCAAATTCTGTCTCAAATTAATAAAACAAGCGCAGCCAATAATTTGATGCAAGAGAAAGATAGAGAAAGCAAAGCAGCGATCAATTTTTTCATGTGTGTTCTCTCATCAAAGCGACATAGATCTGCTTGCTTCGAAATGCTGAAGGAAACTAACTGTGAGGACTTCGGCAGCCGTTCGGCTTACATGCATACGAGGTGCCGAACGTGTTCGTCCCCCGGGGGATATGATACATACATACATTTTGGTGCATGGTATATGTACTTCCTTACTTCATTTTTTACTTGCAGACATTTATTTACACCAGTAGACCTGCTGTTCATTTTATGTAGTATTCTGAGAGCCGCCTATATCAGTCAGCCTCGAAAATGTCAGTCAGGAAAAGCGTCCATTGGTCTTGTGGTTGGTTGCTCCAACCCAATGCTGTCCATCTAACCTATGCACATGCAACGATGAGCCTCGCCTCCTTTGCTAAAGGGATCAGCATGCGATGCTTATGCTCAGATATCTTTGCCCAGACTTCGAATGAGAATTGAAATCGCATTTTAAATCATCTCACAGCTCCGTTCGCCGAAACCCCATTTCCCTTTCTATGGAGCACATGATTCACAGTCACAATCGCCTCAAATCTCCAATAACAAATCGCATAATTACGGGGCAACGGCTGTCCATTGCAGCAACTCACCATCAGAAATCCAAAGCCTCCAAGCCAAAAGCTCAGAGACGATTGCGATGCAGTGAAGATATGAAATATTTTAACTAAATGGCAGCCAGAGAAATAAAAATGTGGGATTGAAGCGTATAAATCAACGCTGGTCCCTGGGCTCCCAAGAGACTTCAGGTCTGTCATGGAAAAAAGAGGCAGGGATCCCGTCCAGCAATGAAGCTTCATTAATATGTATGTATTGTACATTCATATGTATATACAAATATGTATGAACACATATACATACATACATACATATCTCAACATGTATGTACATACATATGTGGTTACATGATTGCGAATCAAAAGACAATCCAAAGGCGATAAATTGAAATGATTTTTGCACAGAACACGGTTTGTTAACCTTATTAACCTACTATAGGAATTAAAAACAGACACCTGACACTCGGATAGTCTTCGTTTTGAAGGCTTATATATTAAATGACAAAGATAAACATTCTTAAGGCTATATTCTCTATACCTAATAATTAGAAGGACACTTTAATTATTTGCTCTTGGTTGGCATTTCGGCGGAAAGGCCCACGAGTAATTATGAACATCCCGTCCGTCATATAGCCACGATGGCGATGTCATTTATAGAAGGATACAAAACAAATCTTCGGAATACCAGTTTATATCTATCAGACGAAAAAAAAAAAAAAGAAAATATCAAAGAAGCTAACTCCGAAAATATCAAAGAAGCAATGCCGAAGTTTATATACCCTCGCAGTCCTTTGCAATAATTTTTTTACATTTTGAAATTGCTTTCCCTGCAACTCAATTCATCAACACACAAACAAAACATCATTTCTCTTTTTACTACAATTTTTTCTTCTTCTATCAGCAGAAGGCAGTGCTTGTACCGATTTGTATTGACTGTAACTTGTGTTCTATTTATCCGATCAGATTCAAATTTTGGGATCTGAGGTTTTATATCCAAATCTATCATATTAGTAAATTTCATGGGGATACTCAAAAAAAAAAACTTTTTGCACAAATGTTTATTCTAGAACTACATATGTATATGATATAGTAGTCCAAACCCGATGATTTTCATACTTTATCTCACCCGGGTAATAAAAAGCCCCAAAAAAATTTCATCCTGATAGCTCTTAAGATGGCTGAGTAAAACGCGAACGCACACGGACATATATATACTTTATGGGGTCAGAAACGTCTGCTTCTGTGCGTTACAAACATCGGACCAATTTTATAATACCCTCTGAAAATGTATAAGAATATAAGCTATTATCTAATAAGTAATTAAACCGATCCGAAAAGTATAACCTCTGCATACGACAACACTTTAGATAAGATATACTTTAGATATACTCACCAGCTTTAAAGTCAGCCTCATCCTGATAGAAAAATCAATTCGAGTTAACAACATTCAAAACCCAATGAATGAATTGAATGACTTTAAAAATCAACTCCAAGTAAATAAGTGTCCAACGTAAAAATCAGTCGCACAACATTCAAACGAAACAACACGAATTAAATGAGTTAGAAAGTGAGACAATGAGTTGCTATGATTCGAATGCATTCGAATCCCAATTCTGATTTCAGTATTTAGTATTTATTTGTATTTTATATTTTTGAACTGTATGTGATTACTATACGAGTAAACTACTGTGGTCGGTGGTTCAGTGGGGAGCTACTTAACCCCCTACAGAGATTAACTTTTTTTTATAACTAGTGAAGTAATATTAAACGGTAGATACATCGTGTATGTATATGATGATGGATTAGTGAATAATATGTTTTATAATATATTAGATAGCCTTATTTATGCTTTCTCGGTTGGTGGCAAGTAGGAAGTCCTTCTAAATTAGATTTTCCAAGATTTGTCTCAAAATGTCCAATCCAAAACTGCGCAATAAAGTTTTTGTGTATAGTAAATTTTAATAGCCCTCATAAAATAATTTGTTGTTGTTGCTTTAAGACGTCCCAGTAAAAATGAGACTATTCAAATAATTCGAGTGTCTTAGTACAATTCGATGCTTTGACACTCAATTCATTGCCTTTCATTAAACAGAGTTATGTATTTTTAGAGATTTGACAAGTACTAACTCACACTCATTCATTTCATTCTGTAGTTGTCACTCATTCATTTGAATTCAATTCGAATGGATTCTTTTGACTTTGACTTTTCTCTCATTCATGCAGCTCTCTAGTAAATATGTATGTACTTATAACACTGCGACACCTACAGTGGCACTACAGCAAAATCTGACATTTTCTGTGCTGCTATTTAAAAAAAAAACCAGAGGGCCGGGGTTAACTTCGACCGCGTCGAAGTTTGTATGCCCTTGCAACTGTTTTGGTAATTCTTTTCTTACCCATAGCCATCAAAGCGTAAAAACGTTTCATCCAAAAAGTCTAATATTTGCGAAAGAACGGCCATCAATCTTAGCATAAGATATAACGCACTTTTTGATGAAAGTCACTGTTTTCGACCGATCGTTCCTATGGGAGGTATATGAAATAGTCACCCGATCTTGACCAAATGTGGCACAGTAGTTTATAGCTACAATAAACTAACCTATATTAAATTTCACGACAATAGCTTAAAAAGAAACGAAGTTATTAAGAAAGTCACTGTTCGTGACTTTGCCGTTTGTATGGGAGCTATATGATATAGTCACCCGATCTTGATCAAATTTTTCACTATTATTAATAAGAACACAAAACTGACCAATACCAACTTTTATGACAATTGCTGATAAAATAACGAAGTTATTGAGAAAAGTCACTGTTCGTGACTTTGACGTTTGTATGGGAGCTATATGATATAGTCACCCGATCTTGATCAAATTTGGCACAATTTTTAATAAAAACACAAAACTGACCAATACCAACTTTTATGACAATTGCTGATAAAATAACGAAGTTATTGAGAAAAGTCACTGTTCGTGACTTTGACGTTTGTATGGGAGCTATATGATATAGTGGTCCGATCCGGCTGATCCGAGATATACAACGCCTGCAGTATATACAAGCCTACGTGCAAAATTTCAGCTCTGTAGCTCTTACGGTCTCGGAGGAGTTCGCGTTGATCCAGACGGACGGACGGACGGACGGACGGACGGACGGACGGACGGACGGACATGGCTATTTGAACTCGTCTCGTCGTGCTGATCAAGAATATATATACTTTATATGGTCTGAGATGCTTCGTTCTATGCGTTGCACACTTCTGACCAAAATTAATATACCCTTTTTGCAAGGGTATAAAAAGTGAGCGAAGCATTTCCATTTTTTAGGTACGCGGGTCACTCAATTTATTGAAATTTGAATATGTTGGTGATCCCAATTAATTGAAGGCTGTATGAGATTTTCTATATTTTTCATACAAAATGCAATTGGTTTTTAATATTTTTATACCCTTGCAAAAAGGATATATTCATTTTGGTCACAAGTGTGCAACGCATAGGAGGAAGCATCTCCATATAAAATATATATATTCTTGATTAGCTCGAGGAGACGACTTCAAATAGCCAGAGGTGACATTTTGCATGTAGGCTTGTACATAGTGCATCTCGGATTTAGCCGGATCGGACCACTAGCTTCCAATAGCTCCCATACAAACGGCAAAGTCACAAACAGTGACTTTTCGCAATAACTTCGCTATTTTCTGAGCTTTTGACGTTATAGGTGCAATAAATTCACCAACATTATAAATTTCAATAGCTCAGAAAATAACAAAGTTATACTTTTGTACTTTTAATTTTGAATTACTTATTTTTATAGTGAAAAGTAAAATTTAACCAAATGTTTTTTCAATGGCGTTATTTCGAAAAATCATCGTTCGTAAACCAAAGAAAAATATTCATATCCAAGATTGATGCTTAAACATTTCTTTGACTGCCAAATTATCTCTAGTTTTGGTAAATTCCTTCTGCAGATGACTCCAAAAACAGGATTATATTTTAAATTATTAAATTAAATTAAATATGTATAAAGTTATACACAAGAATTATAAATTGGAAAATTATTTTAAAAAGCGTCCCATTTATAAGTACATATGTAATAAGTTAGTGCATGTGAATGTATAAACGAAAATACATCAACTCCATACGAAACCTCTAAGCAAAATGTATACATACATAAGTATACATGTATGAACATATGTATGTACATCAATGTACACTTATAACAGTCTCACTCAAAACGCTCTAACGCACAATGCTCTCTCTCTCTCTTTTTTTTGCATCCACTCATCGACTATGCTCTCATTTTCGGATTTCGAACGTGCTTTCGATATTAGAGATGAGCAACAGTAAGCCCATTGTGGGCAGAATCATTTTGTAAATCTAAAGAATAAAATCCTAATGGACTGTAAAGAATTCATTATTATTTATTCTACATCTCGTTATTATTTATTATGTAACAAGTTAGTAAAACAAACACATTGAAGTTAACAAGACTATAAACTCCACATGTGGTGGTTTTTGTACTTTCACTGTCACGGTGAATTTCTCACAGAGCAAACCAAGCTCATCTCTAAGGAAATAACGCTATGTAGTGCGGTTGCTAGTGAAAAGTGCGGTGTGAAATTTTAGTATAAAATTAAAAGAGTTATATTTATACATATGATATATATGACAGAGGATAATACTATTTCAAGTGATTCATTTAAGTATTTGATCGTTTTTAAATTGCCATTGAAGACCTATAACAAGGTAAGCTAAATTTATTGTCTACGCGACGGTTTGTGCAGGCAATTATTCTCTCAAATGGGTATACTTCGACCGTAACCTCGAAAATTGAGCTGGCGAATTCGTATACTATATTTTGAGTGATTTTGAGAGACCGTTACAGTTTAAAATATGAAGTAAAACCAATAATTAAAAACACGAATTAAATGATGACCTGAAACTATGTCAAATCGAAAACCTGGAAAAATACTCACAAATATATAGAAATGTGTATGTATTTAAGACGATTTTGCCAAAATCTTAAATATAACAGATAGAAGTATGAACTCTTTGAAGGACTTGAGATCTACCAAAACTAAGATAGACGACATACCAATTCAATTCAATTTCTTTTGAGTTTAGGAAAAAAAGTACTTTAGTACAAACAAGTGTCGCAAAATGGCCTCGCCCAAAGGACCAAAAATTTCCATACAAAATTCAGATTTTCAATTGGCTCCCATTTAAAAGTTGGGGCTAAATTAAATTGTGGTATGCAGTTTATCGTAGTTTATCTAGCTAGATCTACAACTTCTTTAAACAGTTCATACTTCTATCTGTAATATTTAAGATTTTGGCAAAAACGTCGAAAATATATGCCCACAAAAACACAGAGTTTTGTTTGTTCAAATGCACCTGTCGAAAAAACTAAATAGACCATTTTCATCATATGAAAACCACAACCAAAAAATTGCAGAAAAAAATGATTTCAATAAGTTACTAAGGAGCCGAGAAAATCAGAACTAAAGTCAAAAGGAAACCTCATAAATTCGTGGCCGCCACTCTATGTCTGGATATATTTTACTACGTCTACAACTTCTTCAAATACATACGTACATATGTGTGTACATATGTTTGTAATATGAATTATGTTTTTAAATGAATTAGGGTGATTTTTTAATTTTGCAAAGAATTACTTGACTTACTTGAGGCAAGACACACCAATCTCATTAGCTGAAATTTTAAGTGTTGAAGAATCTATTTTGGCCGAAACTTCATATTTATACCCTTGCAAAAAGGCTATGTTAATTTTGGTCAGAAGTGTGCAACGCATAGAACGAAGCATCTCAGACCATATAAAGTATAGATATTCTTGATCAGCACGACGAGACGAGTTCAAATAGCCATGTCCGTCCGTCATGATCAACGCGAACTCCTCCGAGACCGTAAGAGCTACAGAGCTGAAATTTTTTCACGTAGGCTTGTATATACTGCAGGCGTTGTATATCTCGGATTCAGCCGGTTCGGACCGCTATATACAGTAGCGGACAAAGAAATCCGGACAGGCAAAAAAATCTTTGTTTCGTAAGTTTTTAAAAATTGTGTTTGTTGATTCGAAAAAATTTGTATTAAACTTATTATATATATGTATTTGCTAACCAAAACAAATATTTATTAGATTTCGGTGATGTTTTTTTTACAGAAAAAGTCTTAAATTAAAATTATTGATAATGTTTCAAAAACCAAGGGAAACAAAGAAAATTTTTTTTTTTTTTATTTTTAAGTGAGTTACAAATTATTTGAAAATATTATTTATTTTATTGAATATTATTCTACTTAAAACAATAGATTTCAATATTTTGTTGGACCTCCTTTGTTTTTTATTACCGTCTTTATGAGTTTCGGAAGAGAATCCACTAGATTTTGAATTGTTTCTAGGGTTATATCGTTGTACCAAACATTTTCCAAAATTAAATCGAGCTGTTTTACAGTTTTAGGTTTCTTCTTCGTTATTTTAACCTTTAAAATATGCCAAAGATTCTCAATAGGATTCAAATCAGGACTATTGCCTGGCCAATCCAATGAAGATATTCCCATTCGGTTCAAATATTTTGTAATCTAAAAAAAAGAAAAAATATTAGAAATTTAAAAGTTTTGGTATTATTTATACAATAAATAAAGGAATTAAAAAAAATTTGTCTTACCAATTTTGCACGATGGCAAGGAGCAGAATCGTCCTGAAAAATGATATCATCGGCATACGAAAGATGCTCCTCAATTGATGGTACAAGATGCTCGTCCAAAATTTGTTGGTATTTTTCGGCGTTTACTGTTCCATCAATTAGTGCCAGATCTCCAATTCAAAAGTAGGAAAAGCATCCCCAGACCATACGGGATCCACCATGCCTGACCGTCCGTCGTAGGCACTCATTCTTGAATCTTTCTCCAACTTTACGTCTCACGTAGGCCATACCATCGGAACCAAAAAGGTTTATTTTGGACTCATCTGAAAATATCACGTTTCTCCAATCTTTTAAGGTCCAAGATTCTTGCTCTTTAGCCCATTGTAGCCGTTTTTTGCGCATTTGAGCGGTCAAAACCGGTTTTTTTGCTGGTCTGCGAGCATTAAGTCCTGCATCCTGAAGCCGTCTTGGTACTGTTCGAGTGCTAATATCTACTCCTTCCGACTGAACAAACTCGAATCTAATATCTTCTGCAGTTTTAAATCGATTGGCCATGCTTAGGCGCTTCAGAATACGGTTTTCCTGGTCATTGGTCTTCTTCTTTCGTCCTGTCCCAGGGTTTCGCTTTAGCGTTCCGGTTTTTTCAAAATTCTTTAAGAAATCCCCGACAGAAGATTTACTAAAGCCAACCTTAACGCTTATATCGCAAAGACTTAAATTTTCCGATCGTAAAGCCAATATGGCACCTTTATCAGATTCAGTCATTTTTGACATTTTTCACTTTTTATTTTTTTTTTTCACTTCAAAAGCTTAGGTTACACCAAACTAGGCGGTATTTTAAAGCTAAATACTTAATAGATAACGCGAAAAAAGATCCAAACCGATTGAACCTTTTTTACATATTTTACGCCCGTTCAAAGTTTGCATATAGAGGCCATACCGAGGTGTCCGGATTTCTTTGTCCGCTACTGTATAGCTCCCATACAAACGTCAAAGTCACGAACAGTGACTTTTCTCAATAACTTCGTTATTTTATCAACAATTGTCAAAAAAGTTGGTATTGGTCAGTTTTGTGTTCTTATTAATAATTGTGCCAAATATGATCAAGATCGGGTGACTTATCATATAGCTACCATACAAACGGTAAAGTCACGAACAGTGACTTTCTCAATAACTTCATTATTTTCATAGCTATTGTCATGAAAGTTGGTATTTGTCAGTTTTGTGTTCTTATTAATAATTGTGCCAAATATGATCAAGATCGGGTGACTTATCATATAGCTCCCATACAAACGGTAAAGTCACGAACAGTGACTTTCTCAATAACTTCATTATTTTCATAGCTATTGTCATGAAAGTTGGTATTTGTCAGTTTTGTGTTCTTATTAATAATTGTGCCAAATATGATCAAGATCGGGTGACTTATCATATAGCTCCCATACAAACGGTAAAGTCACGAACAGTGACTTTCTCAATAACTTCATTATTTTCATAGCTATTGTCATGAAAGTTGGTATTTGTCAGTTTTGTGTTCTTATTAATAATTGTGCCAAATATGATCAAGATCGGGTGACTTATCATATAGCTCCCATACAAACGGTAAAGTCACGAACAGTGACTTTCTCAATAACTTCATTATTTTCATAGCTATTTTCATGAAAGTTGGTATTTGTCAGTTTTGTGTTCAGTTTTTACAGACAGAATAAATTTGCAAGGGTATACAAACTTCGGCATTGGTCTACATTCTCTTATGCGCAATTAATCTTACCTAGTGCAGAATCTTTTTCACTGCTTCTAAAGTTAATGTCCATTACTGGACCTCTCTACAGCAATAATCAAATATGGTGTTTTTAGCCAGAATAAAGTTTAAGAAAAACACTTTATTAAATTGCGGGGCGGAAAGGGGTGTGGCAAAAATATGAAATAAACTTGATCACTTTACACACTACACGAGTCGACAGTTCATACGAGCACCCTAGCGCCTCCACCTGCCAACGGCCATTTCCGGCCTTATGGAAAAACGTTTATATGCATAACTTGGCTATTTTTAGTCCTATTTTGATCAAATTTAGTATTTTGCACATTTAAGTGTGCCAAAATTGATTTGACAAGGTAAAAAATTACGGGAGATAATCGAGTTTTTTTAAATTACAGGGGCGGAAAGGGCCGTGGCAAAATCATTACACATAAAAATTGTGTGCATTTACCAAGCAAATATACATACATACCAAATATGGTGTCTCTAGCTAAAACAGTTTTTGAGATAAACGCTTTTTTTGAATTGCGGGGGTGAAAAGCGGCGTGGCAAAAATTTGAAATAAACTCGACCACTTTACACACTACACGACCCTACATACCAAATTTGGTGGCTCAAGCTTTTATAGTCTCCGAGATCTAGGTGTTCATACGGACGGACAGGCGTGGCTAGATCTCGATTCCGCTGTTGATGCTGATCAAGAATATACATATATACTTTATATTCATATGTACTTTATGGGGACGGAACAGCTTCCATCTGCGTGTTACATTTTGGCGACTTTATAATACCATTCCACTATATGGGTGTATGATATAAAAATAGCTAACTGTATTGCTAAATAAAAAACAAAAAGTTAAAGTTAAAGAAATTCCCTTCATTGGGAATATTAGTCTTCTCGTTAAATAAAAACAACTGAGCAAAAAGAGCAAGTGAACAATAGTGAGCAAGTGAGCAAAAAAGAACAAGTAAGCAATAAAGAACAAGTGAGCAAAAAAGAGCAAGTGAGTAATAAAAAACAATTCGAGAGGAACATGTTCAGTTGCTCAGTTTAGTGAACAACTCTTTTTTGTTCACTCACTCATGAGCAACCCAACACTACTTTACAAACATACGAGCACTCTAGCGCCGCCACTAGCCAACGGTCAATTCTGGCCTTATAACCACTTAGTAAAATATGTTCATACGCATATTTTGCATGTTTATAGTCCGAAGGTAGTTTGGTAAAAACAGATAAGATTAATTAATCTGCCGAATTTAATTGCGATAGTCAAAAAATTGCAGCTGAGAATCGATTTTTTGTAAATTATGGAGGCAGAAAAAATATTAAAATATACAAATTCTGCGCGCGTACTAAACAAATTTACATATTAAATTTGGTGACTTTAGCTTTGTTAGTTTTTGAGAAAATCAGTTTTATTTAATTTGCGGGGGCGGAAGTGGGCTTTATGGGGTCGGAGAAGCCTGTTACATACATTTTGGCGACTTTAATATACCATTTCACCCTATGGATGCATGATATAAATATCAAAGAAGCTAACTTCGGCAATACCGAAGTTTATATACCCTTGCAGTCCTTGGCAATAATTTTTTTACATTTTGAAATTTCTTTCCTTGCAACTCAATTCATCAACACAAAAACAAAACATTCAAATTATTTCTCTTTTTACTAGAATTTTTAAGCAAAGCACAACACGCATACACATACATACTCGCGTAGCGCTACGTCTGTGTGTGCGTATGCATGTGCTCTATTTGATTTGCTGATGACGTAGAACCGATTTGTATTGACTGTAACCTGTGTTCTATTTATCCGATCAAACTCAAATTTTGGGATCTAAAATTCTATTATATTGGTAAATTTCATGGGGATACTCCAATTTTTGCAAAAATTTTTGTTTTAGAGCTATGTGATATAGTAGTCCGATCCTGACAATTTTCATACTTTATTATCTCCCGGCTAAAAGTAGCTCAAATATGAAATATCATTCCGATAGCTCTTAAGATGCCAGCGTGAAGTTGATTTGTACAGACGGACGGACGGACGGACGGACAGACGGACATGGCTACATCGACTCAGCTTCTCATGCTGATCAAGAATATATGTATATACTTTATGGGGTCGGAAACGTCTCCTACTGTGCGTTACAAACATTTGACCAATTTTATAATACCCTCTGCAAGGGTATAAAAACGCATTGATTGATAGTGGCGTTATAAAGAAAAGTATCGTGATTCCCATTAATCACAAAGTTCGCATATGATTTTCTTGTGCCCCAACAAGTATTTCGGTAGAGCATTAACACAGCATTATATTAAAGAGCATTATAATTGTGAAACGTACCTTATAAACGTTTTCCCAGAAGACCGGATTTGACCGTTGGCAGGGGCCTTATATGCTTGAACGAGATATGCTTGTAAAAAACATGTCAACAGAATTTTTTATAGATACATAAATGCATTAGTTATTCCAAATTTAAAATATATTTGTTTTACTGGTGTACGGTAAACCCAGGTCGACGAGTCGACTAACTTACATCATTTTGCTATCTTACGAAAATGTTAATTAAAACAAACATCTAACATTCTGGGTTTTCCAAATTTTCAGAGCTATGTATGTACTTAGGAAACTAAAATCGAATTTAAGGCCATTATGTTACCATGGACCTTCGTATTTTTCTATACCTCTGCAAAAGGAGTATATTAGTTTTGGTCAGAAATATGCAACGCATAGAAGGAAGTATCTCGGACGACATAAACTATACATATTCTTCATCATCACGACGAAACGAATTTAAATGGGCATGTGTGTCCGTCCTTCTGGATCAACGCAAACTCCTCCTAGACTTTTAAAGCCACAGAGTGAAATTTTGCATTTGGACTCGTACTTATATGTACATATACTGAACGGGTTGTATATCTCGGTTTTTAGCCGGATCGGGAATAATACTTGATATTTGAGCTAAGTACGGGTTATAACCCGGGTAAGATAAAGTATACAAATTTTCAGGATCGGACCACTATATCATATAGTTATAGAAGAAAAATAGTTGAAGAAATCGGGATATCCGGGATATAATCTTAAGTGTTTCACACAGAGTGTGGGCATGTTTTGTTTGGTTTTAAGCAATAATTGTCATATGAATCTTTATGACTTATTTTTGTTTTTCTGTTTCGTTATGTTTGGTCAATCTGGTTTGGTGAAGCCATTTCAGCTGACCACAATGTTTAATCTTAAACACATTCGATCAATAATTGTAAATTACAAAAGAATTAAAAAATACATTTGGTACAAAATCAAAAAAAGTTGCCGATAAGGGCTTTAGTTTGTAGGTAGCTCTTTGGGAAAAGGTTCGTTTTCCATAATGATTTTTAAATTAGTAAAACCAAAACTTGCAAACGTAGCCCGGACACCTGGTTTATAACGCCCTTAGCAACTATAAAACTGTTTCAGTCATCAATAAAAGTACTTTTAGTTTTAATGCTTTTTAGTAATTATTTATGTTTGCATCTATTAAAATACATTGTTTACAGTTCCTGAAAATTGTAGGTACTGCTTCTCTCCTTTTCTGATAAATCAGTTGAGCTCTATGGCTGGGTACGTAAGCTTAACAGTGGAATGCCCTTGACTTGTTATGAAGTATCCGTCCACCCTTAATAGCCATCCCCAAAGAAACCCACCCGGACGGTTGCCGGGTTTCTGTCAGAATTGATTGATTGAATTGCCACTTTATGAAATTTGTGAGTCTTCCGAGATGTGCGTGAAACTCGTCCTTATGTCTCCGCCGTCCGCTCTTTTTGGGGGTGTTTGGGTTGGTTGATTGGGTGTTCTATGGTTGAGGAAGGTGGTGCTAGGAAGCGGGGAACGAGGGTTGCTTTGCTGATTTGTGTTTGCGTACACTTTGGCCACCATTTGCAGCATAAAGTACATAAAATTATGTACAGTGCTGGGGCGGCCATTAAACTTGATAGATTTATGACAGAGCATCAAACAAAATTCAAGGGTAGCATTCGAAACCTTTTTGCAGAATACAGTAAGATTCTTCCTTCTAAAACTGTAAATTTTTTTCAAACTACAAATGATAGGACATTTTTTTTCTACACACACCTAATTTTTTTATACGCTTGAATTTTATATGTACTCTTATATTGATTTTAGTCAGAAGTGTGCAATGTTTAGGAGGCTGCATCTTATTGTCCATAAATCTCTCCGTCTGACGAATCTGACGAAAACAGTGACTTTTGTCGTTATTTTCTAAGCAATTACCAAAAAATTCAAAATATATTACTAAACCTACATATTAATGAATGTGTCAAACTGAAACAAAATGAAGATCGAGTGAGTAAATCATATATGTAGAAACGATCGGTCGAAATATAATTTATTGAGAAAAACTTTTTGCATTTATCACCAACCTAAGCAATAGAACTAAATCTCTCTAAATCTCTATATCTCCCAAATAAACCGCAAAGTCACAAACAGTGACTTTTTTCAAGAATTTTTTTTAGCAATTGTCTCCTAGATCTAGGTGCTCAAAAGGATGGGCAGATAGATGGAAGGACGAATGGATGGACGGACAGACGGAAGGACAGTCGATTGGACGGACAGAAGGAGGGATGGGTATCAACTCGACTGTTAATGCTGATCAAAAATATATATATAGTTTATGAGGTCTGACAAGTAATATAATATACCATTAGGATGTACTATAAAAACTAATTGGAATGCTCAAACACTAATATTTTTTTTATCAATATCTGTCGTTGTAAAAGACGTTCATTTTTGCAAAAAGTGCAACGCATAGAAGGAAGCATCTCCGACCATATAAAGTACATATATATATATTCTTGATCAGTACCACGAAACGAGTTCAAAAGGCCATGCCAGTCTATCCGTCCGTCTGGATCAAAGCGAACCCCTTTTAGACAGTTAAATAGGCTTACTGCATATACTGCAGTTGGAATATCTCGGATTCAGCCGGATCGGACCACTACATCATAAAGGTCCCATACAAACGGCAAAGTCACGAAGAATGACTTTTTTCACAATAACTTCGTTATTTTTTGAGCTATTGTGAAATTAAATATTGGTAAGTTTATTACACCTATAAACTACTGTGTTCAATTTCATCAATAATTGGGTGACTATATCATGTAGCTCCCATAAAAACAATCGGTTGAAAACAGTGACTTTTGTCAATAACTTCGTTACTTTTGAAGCAATTGTCATACAAATTTAGTAAACAGTAAACAGTGACTTTGATATATGACTTTTTAGATTGAACGGTTTTCTATTTTGACGGCTTTAGGTAAGGAAAGATGAATACAATAAACGCAAGCTATACAAACTTTGACAGGTTAGCCAAGGCCTCTGGGTCTTTTCATTTTTATAACTTCTACACCACTTACTTGATTGACCTCAATGTTTAAGAAATATTCTGTTTAATAAAACACTGAAATTTTAGGTTTTTTTTTAAATATATAAATATACCAATTTTTTCCTACTTTGAGGTTAATTTAATATCTTTAGATTCATTTGACCTACATATATGAGGCCGAATAGGTTCACAATTTATAAAGGAATATTTGAATCCAGTGCCTAAAAACTTTCACGATCGAGTTCCTTGACTTGGGATTATTGTAGACACGGATTCAATTCGACGGAATACTTTTGGAGTAAACCAGGGTAAGAGACTATATATTGACAATATACTATTATTAAAAGAAGACACTTTTAACTGATATAAGTTAATAAATAGTGTCTGTTTCTGTGTCAAAAAAGTCCTACTTCTTTTTAAGCCTCAATTAAGTTAGTTGATAAAAGTTGATGCTATTCGTTGATTACAAAAGTAGTAAAATGCGTAACTCTTTTAGCAACACAGAATTAACTCAATCTATTTTATTTTGGCCATCTGCCAAAATTCTAATTTAGATGCAAAATAAATAGAATAAAGGCTTATGAAAATATATTATAGAAATTAAGCAAAATGGAATTGAAGAAGAATGTACCGTTGACTCACCTATGTGTGTGGCAGCTTGAAGCTGATTGGATAGTTGGGGCAATTACAAAATGATTGAATGGTAATTTGCTCGGAAAAGTTGGACTGCCTTTTGTTTGGCCTGTTTCGCCTCTGCGTGTGTTATTCAGTCAGGAGCACTTTATGCCTGGCATAAATTCCCATTATTTATGGGGCAGTAACTGTTTGTGATATTTTATTTCCGCGCAAGGATAGCGAGAATAATTTGCGCCCTGGTTCGGTTCTCCAAACCAAAAACTTAACAAAGAAAAAGTGTCGTGAATGTTTGGAATTAATTGCCACACTCCGTAGAAACATTGGGAGGAGTGGAAATGGAAATCGCCAAAAGAAAAAATGTTTTAATTAATAAAATTGAATGTGTGCAAAAATTGAAAGGCTTTTGGCTGCCAACGTCTGAACTGTTGTCGTCTTGTTGTTAATGCCATTTTTGTTTTTGTCGCATTCATCTTGAATGCTCAGTGGCAGGCTCAGACTCAGGCTCATTTTGTATGCAAATGATTTATGCCAAAAAGTGCCCGGCAGTCGAGCAAAACTGGATTAGATTCTGCCAGAGTTGAGTCAAGCGTCCCATAAACGCTCCAAACACCAGAAAAATCCCTGCGTTTCTACCCGAAGTAAATGAGCGGCCGGTCATTGCCTGAAAGTTTGGGCTCGCCTATATTTTTTACAATCTCCTTGAATGGAAGAAATAAGGATAGGTATGGTTGCTGTTTGTATCTGCACGGAGGTGGAGTCGAAACCTTTTTAAAATATTTACTTAACATCCTATTATCCTCGCCATCGCCATGTCACGAGGCCAAGGAACCGTCGACCCTCGCTTGTATCAACATTAAAACGATAAACTTGCTTCTCAACCGAGAAAAGGAGCACAAAAAACGAACAAAAAATTCAAAGGACGAAGGACACGTCTTGTCTGACACTACAAAATGTCACCGCGGGGTGAATTACAGACCAGCGTTTTAAAGAACAGAAATATGTCTGAAAATTGAATGGTAGTTCTTTATATACTCTAATAATACAATTTCTTTCTTAAAAATATATAGCAAAACCGACCATCAATGTAAGACATACGTATAACACGTCTATTACATTTTAAAGGAAAACCGAAACGTGTAAATAAACTTCGGAAACTGCTTTTACCCTGTTTTAACCTACAGCTTCTAAATTTAATTATGTTAAATTTCTATTTAAAAATCACATGAAGTCGGTGTCCGTGTGTACCCAAAAGCAGGTCGTTTTTGAAATCCCCACAAAAAGTTTGAAACGAAAACATATAAGAAGGGCAGTGTGACAGTGCGGGGTACCTACTGTGCGTCTGAGCAGGACAACAGCAGACACCAGCGCTTCAAATTGAAAGTACACCAACTAGGCATGGTAGAAAAAGATGGTGGGATAGGGAAAGAAAAACGTGAGTGATTTATGGCTCTGCGAGTGACGAGAACGAACCAGAATTCTTTAGGATAATGCCGACATAAGGAGATTGAGTATGTATTCTTTCATATTGTTGGTGGGCTGATAAAGTAAGGGACTCGGTTTCCATCATATGTACAGATGTATGTATGTACATATGTATTGACATTTCAGTTTGTAAAAACATTTTGTTTTTTCGTGCCCATACTAGTTGAATGTGGTTTTTGACTGTTTTTTATTAATCTTATAGCCCATTGATTTTAAATATACCCATATATACCGTCACCTAGCGTTAAATCTGGCGAACGCGGTGGGCAGTCAATATCATTTGAGTTTGTTTTGTTGAAAGTAAATTGGTAAAAATGACCATGTTCCATGGTAAAAATGTGCATGGACTGACGCTTCCAACGCGGGATGTCCTTGAGCGATCTATGGCCACTGTCAAAACATAAAGGGATAAATAAAATTCATATGCATGTACATACATACATATATACACATATATATATATACATACATACATACATATGTAAATGCGATTACCAATTAATGACACACAGATGGGCTTCTTTAAAATTTAGACGATGACATATTTGTCATTACTTTTAATTTTTGCGAAAAATTATATTAAACATTAAGTGGAAGTTATTTGAAAAACTTTTTTAAAATTTACAACTGAAGCAAACTTAAATGTAAAACGAAAATGCTACTGATGCAGACCTTGACGTACCCTATTGCAAATGAAATTTAAAAATAAATACTTTAATACTAAACTCTCACCCACAGAAATGTGTCATTAAGTCTCGTCTCAGATAAAGCTTTTTAATCAGATAAAAACAGCGATTTTTGTATATTTCCGTTTATAGGGTATGAAAATAGACGAAGCAGACTGAGCAAGTCATGGGGCCCATATACTTCTATATACTTCTGTATATATGTATATATATATATATATGTACATAAGTGTCTTCCCACTCCGAGACTAACGTCGATACAAACAAATTCTCATTAATAAAGCTGAGACTAAAATGGTACCCAAAGCGAAGCTAACGAAATTCTGAGCATGTAAATGAGTCAACGTTGGAAGTTGGTTGTTGAAGAATTTTGGGGGTTGGTGAGAAAAATATGATTTTGACAGAAAACAACAAAACAAAATCCATAATTCAGGATAAAACATAATTCCACAGAGCAACAGAAGCAGGGTCCCTGGAAAAGCTAACCCACACAGATGCACAAGAAAAGGAAGTGGTCTGAATGAAAAACGAAAAAAAAAATGAATTACGGTTTAACGGCGGGGTAAAGAATATGAGAAAGAGAGCTCAGAGTGGAAGCGAGAAGCAGTTACAGTTATTTATTAAATCCCTTTACGCATTTTCATAATAATTTCACAAAATATTTTAAACGCGAGAACGTGGTGGTTGTAGTAAGTGTAAGCGATGTCTGCTTGCCATCGGATGATTCATGCCAGTGCTCTAGTGTTGTTGTTGTATCATTAAAATTTTCGAGAAGATGGTAAACAAGAAAGCCACACCAACACATAGGCGGGGCAACACTCATCATAAATAGGACAACACGACCGTGAATTTAATCCCTTTTAGCGGAGGAATCGTACATATTTCTCACATATCGCATGAAAACAAAATAAAAACCCCATAGTAAAAACAAAAAACAAAAAAAGAAAGCACGTACTTGAACAGCCGATTGTGCATTTCAACAATAGTGAATTAGAAATATACTATTTTAATGACTGCTAAATTATAAATGTTTTGCTGTCTTTTAAGAGCATTTGCTTTCTATGAGACTAGAATTCCAAGCTCTACAAAAGAAATGGAAATTTTTTGTATTTAGTCAAATTTTTTAGTCCATATTCCAAGTTTTCAATTAAACACCTATTTATGTCAACCATGAAATACATATGTGGTCTTTCTCGTCTTCTTTATTATAATAAACCAAACAAAAAAAAAAAATTGGAGTGTATGGAATTAGCCGCCAAAAGCACAGGGTGTGGATGTTAAACACAGTGCCAAAATAATTCTAATCCCCTCATGAATATTCCCTTTGCATTTTCATTTAGCAGAGAGTGCGCAGCCAGTGTAAAACAACAGTAAAAAAATAAAAAAGGCAAAATGAAGAGAATATGTACAGTATATACTATGTATGAATGTGTATATATGTATGTACATACATATGTACCTATAGGAGAAAGAATAAAGAGAGAGAGGGGGAGAAAATTCGACGTCGCGACGTCATCGAAAGAGAGGGACCGTATATTATTGCATACTTTGTTACGCATGTCTACTGCCAATTAAAGAAAGAATCGCAAAATTCAATTTTGCGAGATTTTAAAAGAGATCGTAATATCTAGGAGATGGGGAAACCGTTTGTGATTCTTTAAATTTTGACTATTGTAGAAGTTTCCAAAAAAAAAAATGTTGACCATATTAAGGTAGCAGTGTGTCCAGTTGTTAGTATTTTTTCTTATAACCAGAGCTTGCAATAACAGTTAACAGTTTTTTCGTAGACCGAGAGGTGGTTTATTATACCCTTGCAAAAAGGGTATATTAATTTTGGTCAGAAGTGTGCAACGCATAGAACGAAGCATCTCAGACCATATAAAGTATATATATTCTTGATCAGCACGACGAGACGAGTTCAAATAGCCATGTCCGTCCGTCCGTCCGTCCGTCCGTCTGGATCAACGCGAACTCCTCCGAGACCGTAAGAGCTACAGAGCTGAAATTTTGCACGTAGGCTTGTATATACTGCAGGCGTTGTATATCTCGGATTCAGCCGGATCGGACCACTATATCATATAGCTCCCATACAAACGTCAAAGTCACGAACAGTGACTTTTCTCAATGACTTCGTTACTTTATCAGCAATTGTCATAAAAGTTGGTATTTGTCAGTTTCGTGTTCTTATTAATAATTGTGCCAAATTTGATCAAGATCGGGTGACTATATCATATAGCTCCCATACAAACGTCAAAGTCACGAACAGTGACTTTTCTCAATAACTTCGTTATTTTATCAGCAATTGTCATAAAAGTTGCGATTGGTCAGTTTTGTGTTCTTATTAATAATTGTGCCAAATTTGATGACTATATCATATAGCTCCCATACAAACGGCACAGTCACGAACAGTGACTTTCTCAATAACTTCATTAATTTTATAGCTACTGTCATAAAAGTTGGTATTTGTCAGTTTCGTGTTCTTATTAATAATTGTGCCAAATTTGATAAAAATCGGGTGACTATATCATATAGCTCCCATAGGAATGATCGGTGGCAAACAGTGACTTTAATCAATATCTTCGTTATTTCCTATGCTAAGATTGTAGGGCGTTCTATCGCAAACATTAGACTTTTTGGATAAAACGTTTTTACGCTTTGATGGCTATGGGTAAGGAAAGAATTACCAAGGGTATACAAACTTCGACGCGGTCGAAGTTAACCCCGGCCCTCTGGTTTTTTATTTTTTTCGCTTTTTGAGAATTGAGTTTGAGATGAACTGCACAGAATAGTTTTTTTAGAAAAAAGATGTCTTTTGTTTAATTGTGAAAAAAGGAACCAAAAAGTGTACATATGTATGTATGTATCTGCCAGTATTAAGATGAATTAATTAGATAATTATGTTATACTATTATTTGCGACAACTAACGCAAAAATGTTCATGGTAATCGGAAGAGGAACGCATTACTATGCTGAGAATGCACAGTCCAGTTTAGTCGCCGGATTGGTAACCCATTAAAAATGTATGGGAAAACATTTAGAGAAGCGTCGCAAAGCAAAAAGTGTCCAAAAAATCTTAACAGATCTCAGTTCAGCTTTGCTGAATTCGGTGTGGTGCAGGTGCCAAGCCGCTATCGCCAATAATAGTTCAGGACTAAGTATTAAGTCCTAAGAACCAAAGGTGACCTGAATTTGAAGTTTCAAATAATTTGGAGTCGACTTTAATTGTTAATTGTCACTGCTATTTTTATGAACATCTCAAAATGTATTTTTCTTACTATCTTGCTCAAATTGGTAGTCATTTTATTATATACTAGAACTGACCCGGCGAACTTTGTTCCGCCTTAATAATGACAATAAATAAGCAGATTGTGTTTTTTTTTTTTGGAAAAAATACAAAAAAATATCAAAGAAGCTAACTTCGGCTATGCCAAAGTTTATATACCCTTGCAGTCCTTTGAAATAATATTTTTACATTTTGAAATTTCTTTCCTTGCAACTCAATTCATCAACACACAAACAAAGCATTCAAATTATTTCTCTTTTCACTACAAATTTTTAAGCAAAGCACAACACGCATACACATACATACATACGTGTAGCGCTACGTCTGTGTGTGTGTGTATGCATGTGCTCTGTTTGATTTGCTGATGACGTAGAACCGATTTGTATTGACTGTAACTTGTGTTCTATTTATCCGATCAAATTCAAATTTTGGGATCTGAGATTTTATATCAAATTCTATTATATTGGTAAATTTCATGGGGATACTCCAATTTTTGAAAAATTTTTGTTCCAGAGCTATATGATATAGTAGTCCGATCCCGATGATTTTCATACTTTATCTCACCTGGGTAAAAATAAGCCCCCAAAAAAAATTTCATCCCCATAGCTCTTAAGATGGCTGAGTAAAACGCGTACGCACCGACGGACAGACGGACAGACGGACATGGCTATATCGACTCAGCTTCTCATGCTGATCAAGAATATATATACTTTATGGGGTCGGAAACGTCTCCTTCTGTGCGTTACAAACATCTGACCAATTTTATAATACCCTCTGCAAGGGTATAATGATGGAAGAAAAATTTGGAGTAAAAAAAGTAATAATTTAAATGTTTTGTTTGTGTATTGATGAATTGAGTTGCAGGGAAAGAAATTTCAAAATGTAAAAATATTATTGCCAAGGATTGCAAGGGTATATAAACTTTGGCATAGCCGAAGTTAGCTTCTTTGATATTTTGTTTTATATTCAGGCGCAAAAACAAACAACGCAGATGGTCTTCCGACCACAATACTCGCAAACAACGTCCATTTGCCCAATGCAAGCGCTAGGATGCAAGCTGTAATCATTGCTGCAATCGTATCGAATCGCTGCTCGATTCAAATCAGCTAAATGTCTTGTTCTGCGTCGCAAATTATCTATTTGTTGCCTTCTGTTGTTCGCTCGACGATTCTGCATTGCCAACCGAGCTGTTTCACGGGCTGCTTCACTTTGCTCTCGTGATTGAGAAGCAGGAAGTCGAGCCATACTATCGCGGCTTTCATTTGCAGCACTTTGTATTCTTCTTGCATTACGGCTTTGTCGGGAAAGATTCGATCGTATTGGTCGCGGCATTATTAATTAAACTTCACTTCACTTCAATCGACTTGTTAATTATTTATTTAATAGAAATAGTTTTAATATTTTTTTTTTTTTTTTTTTTAATTTAACTAGGTTTCTCCAATTTGCAATCTATCCAACAGAGGATAATAAGCAAATACCATGACCATACATTGACATGTGAGAATATTTAAAAAAAAGTTATGTGAGGAATGAGTTACATATGTGAGGAAAGTAAAGAAAATCGGGTACGCTGAAGGGTCAGTCCTTATCTAGCTCCGGAAAACACAGTCCGGCAGGTCCAATGTGTGCAGCCTCCTTAGACGGCGTGTGGCGGTGCTATTATCCATCAAGTTGATGGCCAGTGGGTTAGTGTGCCCTTCAAGCCGCACCAGATGGGCCTTGGTGATTCTAATTTCTTACAAATATCAAATTGTCATCCATACGTCATTACATAGCTGTCATTTTACGTCAATTACATAGCTGTCATTTGCTTTTTGTTATTCCAAGTCTGGTTCTTTTTTGTTATACCACGTTTTTTAGTGACTGAGGTTTCATATCAAGTCACACGGGAACGCTGTCGAATCTTTTTTTGCCGTTCTTGAGTTATAAGTGGTGTAACTAACACTACTTTCTTTTATATATATAGATAAATATACATAGATTATGAATTTTAAAAATATTGGTTTATTTATGGTCTTTTTACATGATTTATCAACTTTCAAATCAAATCTTAAGGGCATTTTTTTTTTTGAGCGCAGGTTCATGTATGGTGCTATAGACAACAAACCTTATTTAGCAAAAAAAAAAATATCAAAGAAGCTAACTTCGGCAATGCCGAAGTTTATATACCCTTGCAGTCCTTTGCAATAATTTTTTTACATTTTGAAATTTCTTTCCCTGCAACTCAAATCATCAACACACAAACAAAACATCATTTCTCTTTTTACTCCAATTTTTTCTTCTTCTTCTATCATTCCCTAAGCAAAGCACAACACGCATACACATACAGTTCGTGTAGCGCTGCGTCTGTGTGTGTGTATGCATGTGCTCTGTTTGATTTGATGATGACGTAGTAGGCAGCAACCAGCGCTGCCGGCAGCGCTTAAACCGATTTGTATTGACTGTAACTTGTGTTCTATTTATCCGATCAGATTGAAATTTCGGGTTTTAAGATTTTATATCAAATACTATCATATTGGTAAATTTCATGGGGATACTCCAATTTTTGCAAAAATGTTTATTTTAGAGCTATATGATATAGTAGGCCGATCCTGACAATTTTCATACTTTATCTCACCCGGGTAATAAAAAGCCCCGAAAAAAAATTTCATCCCGATAGATCTTAAGATGGCTGAGCAAAACGCATACGCACCGACGGACAGGCGGTCAGACGGACATCTCTATATCGACTCAGCTTCTCATGCTGATCAAGAATATATATACTTTATGGGGTCGGAAACGTATCCTTCTTTGTGTTACAAACAACTGACCAATTTTATAATACCATCTGAAAGGATATAAAAAAACAAAAAAAATATAACGAAGAAATTTGCACGCTGCAGAAAGCAAAAAATTTAAACGTCGAATGTTGCTAAACTTGAATAAGGATTTTAATAAACATTTTTTATTGTGTTTAGTTTCGGTGTACTTTTATAATTATACATACATATGTATACCTATGTATTTTTCGATTTTTTGATTTTTAATGATTCTGGCATCTCCACTAATCTCAGCACGTAACGTGCAACAATTTGGCGGCAACTTATAATAGCACAATGCTCACAAATAAGCTCAAATGACAGCCGCACCAAAAACTATTACGGAGCGCAGAGAAGTTGAAGCGATGTTGCTGCTATGGCTCTGGTACACGCTTAAATTATGAATATAGCCAAGTAGGCCATTTCGCAATAAATAAGCAAAGATCTTGCGCGATCCTTACAACCGATGCCATCCTTATTCTGATAGTCAAATAGAGACGTCTTTGTCGCAGTTTCTCATTGAACTGTAACTTGGCGCGAGTATAGTTGTCCTTTCCTGGTACTCGTTTTAAAGGGAAATATCAAAGATGCGAACGTCGGCTGTGCCGAAGTTTATATACACTTGCAGTCTGTGGCCATGATTTTACAAGTTCCAAACTCTTTTTCTGCAACTCTGACCAATTTTATTATACTCTCTGCAAGGGTATAAAAATTGCAAACAGAACCGAAACCTGTATTAGGCGGCATCTTAAAATCACCATTTCAATTGATAATATATGCGCAATTAGCGACGTATATCAGATTTAGTGTTCTGATTGCATTTCTAGTCATGCTTTTATTGCACATAAATATGGTATGGAACTTTGCTTTCGCCCGTTTGCTGTTGCCTTTACACAACTTTATCTAAATCGTTGTTTGCTTCATGGGCACATACTCCTAAATTGGTGTTGTTATATTTAGTTTTTCCTTTAGAACTTTTGGCACTTAAAACTTTTCCTTACCAAACCAATCCAATCAAATGGGTGTAAAGGCTTATAAATATTAAAAAAATTCAATATAACGTATAGTGTAGATACATTTAACTAATGCTTTTAAATATTGATGTAAAACTTCTATTTACATCCTTGCAAAAAGAGAATATTAATTTATGTCAAAAGTTTGCAACGCATAGAAGGAAGCATCTCCAACCATAAAGTATATATATTCTTGAACAGCACGACGAGACGAATTCATATAACCATGTCCGTTTGCAAAGGTTGTATATCTCGGATTCAGTCGGATCCGATCACTATATCCCATGCAAAAGGCCAGGTGGTAACTTCATTATTTTCTGAGCTATTGTCATAAAAATTAATATTGTAAGTTTCGTTGACCTATTAAGGACTGTACCAAATTTAATCAAGATCTGGTGACTATATCATATAGAACCCATATGAAGGAACGAAAACAGTGTAATACTCTTGACGCAATTCTCATAAAAATTTACATTTCCCAGTTTAGCATAGCTATTAATGACTGAGCTTAATCGGATTCAAATCGGGTGACTATATTATATAGCTCCCGATCGGAAATGTTTCCTTCTGTGCGTTGCAAAAATCTCACGAATTTTATAATACCCTCTGCAATGGATTGCTTCAGCCTAAGATTGTAGTCCGTTCTTTTGCAAACATTACACTTTTTATATAAAACCTTTTTTTTCATTGATGGCTATGGGAAAAGAAAGATTAAAAACAAAAACTTGCAAGGGTATACAAACATTGGTTCAATAACGATAGCACAAGTAGTGTAAGTATTTTTTTTTTTTTTTTTTTTTTTTTACCAATTTCACTATACTGAACAAAATTCTATAAGCAATTTTCACATTCTTATGGATTGAATTTCATTCAAAGTTAACAATACATTCCAAAATTTCGCATAGAAGGAAGCATCTCCAACCACATAAAGTTTATTTATTCTTCATCAGCACGAGACGAGTTCAAATAGCCGTGTCCGTCTGTCCGTCCTTCGGGAGCACCGCGAACTTCTAACTAACAATGCTTTTATTTATGTTTTAAGACATTTACTTTGGTATTGAACACGATAATATTGATCTCGCTTTTCGAACTGGACTATGTGACAACGATGTTGTTAAACCTTTTATTATTTGAATGCAGAATCATCAGTTACTAAACAACTTGTCGTACGACATTCATTCCTTGTAAGTTCCCCTGGATTGAAATCAAAATGTCAGTCTGTAGCAGCTTTCACTGAAAGTGCACATTCCGGATTCAGCTGGATTGGACCACTATATCATATACATACCTCCCACACAAACGGCAAAGTCACGAACAGTGACTTTTCGCAATAACTTTGCTATTTTGTTAAGGTATTGTCGTGAAATTAAAAATTGGTGAGTTTATTAGTAGTTTTTACGGTCTAGGAGGAGTTTTCGTTGATCCAGAATGACGGGCGGTCAGACATGGCTATATGAACTCGTTTCGTCGTGCTGATCAAGAAAATAAATACTTTATATGGTCGGAAATGCTACTTTCTATGCGTTGCACACTTCTTTCCTCAATTTTGCAAGGCGGTAATGACTTTGGTATACAATGCACCAATTGAAACAAATTTTTAAAAAATAATAATAACCAATGTAGATGTTTTCAGTCCCAAGAGTTTTACGATAATTTTCATACAAAATCCATGCCCATAGGCGGACTTTCCCACAACCGAAGACGGATATGGTCTGTCTATCAGACGGACATGGCTATATCGGAAACGCGATCTTTGCGTAACAAACAATGACCATGTTTGTAACACTGTCTGCAAGGATATAAATATATTTAAAGATTATCTTGGAGCCTTGAGAGCCTGTTTTTCGACCCCTTTTTAAAAAAAAACAATTACACTTTACTTAATGGCTGTATCTTTTCACATGTTTTTTGCAAGACTAGGGGTATGCCTTTAACTAAACCAGAAACACCCACATAAAATTTGTCGCTTGTGTTAGCTTCATACAAAAATATTTATGTCTTTATAATTGTATTGCCGCAGATATAATAAATCATCATCGCCGGAACCACATCTTCCGTAACTGAAGAATCAAGATCATTGCTGTGAAAAACAAAAAAGGCATAAATATTTTAAAGTTCAAAAATTGAGCTGATCGTGAGTACAATTTGCATTAACATTGTCCAGTCTCATAAATTTTGATCAAGAAAAAGAGATCTTAGTTTGGTGGTCATTAAATGAGAAAAATTTAAATTTAAAACTCACTAATATCCGATTGCGAACAGTAATGTCTGGTCAAAAATACAATTTTGTAAAGAAAAATGGATTAAATTTTTTATGCATTAAGTGCTAAATCGAAGGTTTACATTTAAAATAAGTTCTCCCGTTACATCACACCTATGAAATTTTTGAGAAAGTTTGTAGTGTAGAGTTTGATGCTAATATTCTGAATTTAAATGAAGTAAGTAAGTCGTCTCGCCGACTTAGGTATACCATACACCAGTAAAACAAATATTTCAAATTTGTAATAAAGAAATGCATTTGCCTATTTTAAAAAGGAGGAGATGGGTGAGTTTCCCCCGGGCCCGCAGTTTTCAGAAGGGCCCGCGATACATCACAGTCGAAAATAGCGAATTTATTTGAAGGGAAGTAGGGGGCCCGAACATGGTTACCCCCGGGCCCTGATTTTCTCTCTGCGGCCCTGGGGATAGGATAGATGTTTTAAGTATATTAATAGAAAACTCTGAATCAATTACAGGGAATAGAAGGTTGTAATCCGAGCAGAGGACCCTAAAAGGTTCATGCATGGCATAGTTAGAAGAGCAACGACTAAGGGATAAAGGTATCAAAGGATGTCTACTCCGTTTACATCGTACCGACAGATTTACCTGAGCTAATAACTCAGGCGAGTCAATATCACCAATTAGGAGCTTGTGCATAAAAATAACACCAACCATAATTCTACGGTTAGTTAAGGAAGGAAGGTTAATCAAGAGAAGTCTACTAGAATACGAAGGCAAATTGACATTGCGATCCCAGCTTAAGCCACGAAGAGCAAATAGCAAGAACTGCTTTTGAACGGATTCAAGTCTAATCTGGTGCGACTCATATTGAGGTGACCAAATGCAAGATCGATACTCTAAAATAGCACGGACAAGCGAAGTTAAAAGAACTTTAGTTGTATAGGGGTCGTCAAATTCTTTTGACCATCTTTTAATAAAACCCAGAACACTCATGGCCTTTGCGACCGTGGTGGAAATATGGGTGATAAAATTTAACTTATGGTCCATAATTACGCCCAAATCATTCATATTATTTAGACGTTCTAATGGACTATTGTTTAGAAAATAAGTGACCAGTTGAGGAGAGTTATGAAAAAAGTCATTACCTTACATTTGGTAGTGTTAAGATTTAGTAGACTTTAAACTGGCACCAGGATTGCAAGTTTTTAAGATCAGCTTGTAGCCGACTAAATGAATCTGTATCTTTATAAGTAAGACAAAGCTTGTCATCGTCAGCATACATAAGCACACGCGAATGAACAATGACTGATGGAAGATCGTTAATGAATAATGTGAAAAGCAGAGGGCCAAGATGACTACCTTGAGGTACACTAGAAGTCACAGGAATGGAATCGGAAAAAGATGACTTAAAAAGTACCTTCTGTTTTCTATTTGTTAAATATTCTCGAACCCAAGATAGGAATAGAGGTGGAAATTCTAAAAGATTAGTGGTTGTAGATCTACGTTTCACAAACCCATGTTGGGATGGCGAAATAATAGAGCTGCAAAATGTTGCAATTGAGAAGTTATAATTTTCTCAAAAGCTTTCGGAATAGCGGACAATTTTGAATACCCCTATAGTTAGAGGCTTCAGACTTTTTGCCATTTTTATTCAGAAGAATGATATACGACTCCTTCCAAATAGATGGAAAAGAGGAAGATTCGACAGACAATAGAAACAATTTTAAAATGGGTTTACATAAAGCGTTTGCACAGAACCTGAGTACACATCCAGGTAGACCATCTGGCCCTGGAGAATAAACAGGTTTGACTAGTTTAAGTTCGCTAAGAAGAGAACATTCATCAATCACTGGATTGAAAATGCAATTAGCCTTTTTTAAATAATAAGGATACGGACTTGCTCGATATTCCGTTGGGGAATAAGTTGTTTTGAAAAAACTCGCGAACATATCGGCAATTGCCTGATCAGTATATTCTTGATCAGCATGAGAAGCTGAGTCGATATAGCCATGTCCGTCTGTCCGCCATCTTAAGAGCTATCGGGATGAAATTATGTTTGGGGGCTTTTTATTACCCGGGTAAGATAAAGTATGAAAATCATCAGGATCGGACTACTATGTATAGTTCTAGAAGAAACATTTTTGCAGAAATTGTATATAAAACCTCAGATCCCAAAATTTCAATCTGATTGGATAAATAGAACACAAGTTACAGTCAATACAAATCGGTTCAAGCGCTGCCGGCAGCGCTGCTTGCTGCCTACTACGTCATCATCAAATCAAACAGAGCACATGCATACACACACACAGACTAGAGAGCTGCATGAATGATAGAAAAATCAATTCGAGTTA
Organism: Drosophila paulistorum; assembly: GCA_018152135.1. Lineage (NCBI taxonomy): Eukaryota > Metazoa > Arthropoda > Insecta > Diptera > Drosophilidae > Drosophila > Drosophila paulistorum. Next base: position 2,808,962 of record JAECXG010000823.1, read on the forward strand.
ACAGCATTCAAAACCAAATGAATGAATTGAATGACTTTGAAAATCAATTTCAAGTAAATAAGTGTGCGTACAACATATCAGTCGTACAACATTCAAACAAAACAAAACGAATTGAATGAGTTAGAAAGTGAGACAATGAGTTCCTATGATTCGAATGCATTCGAATTTCAGTTCTGATTTTAGTATTTAGTATTTATTTGTATATTGTATATTTTTTAACTATATGTGATTACTATACGGCAAAACTAATGTGGTCGGTGGTTCAGTGGGGACCTACCGAAACTTTAATATTGTTGTTATAGGGTCCAAACCCCCTACAGAGATAGAGATGCATTTTTTTCCAACTAGTGAAGTAATATTAAAAGGTAGATTCGTCGTGTATATGATGATGATGGATTAGCGAATATTTTTTTGTATAATATATTAGATAGCCTTGTTTATGTATTCTCGGTTCGTGGCAACTAGGAATCTAATTTAGAAAAATTAGATTTACCAGATTTGTCCCAAATTGTCAAATCCATAACTAAAGTTTTTTGGTGTATTTCATTTCGCCTTTATTATACCCTTGCAGAGGGTATTATCAAATTGGTCAGATGTTTGTAACGCACAGAAGGAGACGTTTCCGACCCCATAAAGTATATATATTCTTGATCAGCTTGAGAAGCTGAGTCGATATAGCCATGTCCGTCTGTCCGTCTGTCCGACCGTCTGTGCGTACGCGTTTTACTCAGCCATCTTAAGAGATATCGGGTTGAAATTTTTTTGGGGACTCTTTATTACCTGTGTGAGATAAAGTATGTGTGGATTTGATTGTGAGGATCGGACTACTATATCATATAGCTCTAGAACAAAAATTTTTGCAGAAATTGGAGTATCCCCATGAAATATATATACCATATATATATATATATATATATACCAATATAATAGAATTTGGTATAAAATCTCAGATCCCAAAATTTGAACCTGATCGGATAAATAGAACACAAGTTACAGTCAGTACAAATCGGTTCAAGCGCTGCCGGCAGCGCTGCTTGCTGCCTACTACGTCATCAGCAAATCAAACAGAGCACATGCATACACACACACAGACGCAGCGCTACACAAACTGTATGTGTATGCGTGTTGTGCTTTGCTTAGGGAATGATGGAAAAATTTGTAGTAAAAAGAGAAATAATTTGAATGTTTTGTTTGTGTGTTGTTGAATTGAGTTGCAGGGAAAGAAATTTCAAAATGTAAAAAAATTATTGCCAAGGACTGCAAGGGTATATAAACTTCGGCATCGCCGAAGTTAGCTTCTTTGATATTTTTCCCTACATTTTGGATAAAATAATTAGTTTTTGTAGCTTTAAAACGTGCCAATAAAACTGAGACAATTCGAATAATTCGAATGATTCGAGTGCCTTAGTACAATTCGATGCTTTGACACTCAATTCATTGCCTTTCAATAAACAGAGTTACGTATTTTTAGAGATTTGACAAGTACTAACCCACACACATTCATTTCTTTGTATAGTTGTCACTCATTCATTTGAATTCAATTCGAATGGATTCATTTGTCTTTGACTTTTCTCTCATTCATGCAGCTCTCTAACACAGACGCAGCGCTACACGAACTGTATGTGTATGCGTGTTGTGCTTTGCTTAGGGAATGATGGAAGAAGAAGAAGAATTGTAGTAACCAGAGGGCCGGGGTTAACTTCGACCGCGTCCCTGGAAACTATTTTGGTAACTCTTTCCTTACCCATAGCCATCAAAGTGTAAAAACGTTTTATCCAAAAAGTGTAATGTCTGCGAAAGAACCGCCTACAATCTTAGCATAGGAAATAACGAAGTTATTGATCAAAGTCACTGTTTTCCACCGATCGTTCCTATGGGAGCTATATGATATAGTCACCCGATCTTTATCAAATTCGGCATAGTTATTAATAAATATATTAAAGTAACAAATGTTTAATTGGAAAGCAATCGCGTCCAAAGCAACGAAGTTATTGGCAAAAGTCACTGTTTTCGACTATATGATATAGTCACCCGATCTGGATCAAATTTGACACAGTCGTTAGTATGTGTAAGAAACTCACCAATATGAAATTTCACAATAGGTCAGAAAATAACGAAGTTATTGAGAAAAGTCACTGTTCGTGACTTTGCCGTTTGTATGGGAGCTATATATAGTGATCCGATCCAGCTGAGTCCGAGATCCGAATCCGACCTGTCTCGTCGTGCTAATCAAGAATATATATAATTTATATGGTCGGAGATGCTTCCTTCTATGCATTGCACACTTCTGACCAAAATTAATATACCCTTTTTTTAAGGGTATAAAAAGAGTAATAATGTTTTGTTAGTGGATTGATGAGTTGAGTTGCAGGGAAACAAATTTTAAAATGTAAATATATTATTGTCAAGGACTGCAAGGGTATATAAACTTCGGCATAGCCAAAGTTAACTTCTTTGATATTTTATTTTGAAATTACAAAAAATATGGTGCACAGAGGTCTTACGTTTCGAATTAACAAAATGATAAAATTGTTTAGGGTCAGAAGAAAACTGAAGCTGACACCGCTGAAGATAATTCGTATAGCATTGTGTATTAAGTATCATGAATGTCGAACGAGCGACTGTTTACAGAGCGTAATCTGATGAACGACGTGTTTTTTGAAACTTCTTATAATATCGAGTCTTTACATTTTTCAAATTGGATAACTCTCGAGAGAACCAGGGAGGTCTGTTAAGCCGATAAGACCAATCGGTAGTAGTAATGTTTTCATTAAGGCTGGCAAAGTCAGTCTTACGAAAGCACATAGTTAGAGGTAACTCATTTGAACCAAGTAATGGTAAAAGCAAGGGCAGATCAATTTTTAAATTTAATGCAGGATGAAATTTGTCTTCGGGGATATAAAAATATGAGCCTGTCTTGACTAGAAACTAAGGAGGAGACAAACTGAATTGCCTCTAAATGATTTAAATAGTCCACAATTTCTGACGATGGTTGAATATACTAACAAGTAATAAAAAAGATTTAAAATTTACTTTAACACTGCCAAACTAAATCTCATGGGTATTAGAAATTATAATTATTTCAGATGATAAAGCAGCATCAACAGCTATCAGAACGCCACCGCCTACGCGAGAAATCCGGTCACGTAAGATTATAGAAAAGTTTGAGAGAAAAAATTGATGCATCAGCAATATCAGGTTTAAGCCTCGTCTCTGTAAACGCTAGAATGTTATGTTTAAAAGAAAGACTATCTACATAGAGATTAGAAAGTTTAGATTTCAGTCCTCTAACGTTCTGGTAACCCAGGCTAAGGGACGAAACTAGTTTTTTGACACACCAGCAGATGCTGATGTGGCAGGAATGGTGTTAGTTGTTGTTGGCAGGCGTATCGGTTGCCGATTTTTCTTTCTTTTTCTTCTTTACAAAATTTAAACACCACAACATTCAAAACGTTAACTTTCTTCCGAATATAAGTATAACGATAATGATGAAATGAAATAAGGCTAATAAAAATTACGCTTCTGTCTCAAAGGTATCCGTATCCATGCCTTGCGCAATGGAGACTGCCTGTTACGATCGATGAATTCAAGATTTATTTTAAATACAAAATTTCTTTATTTTTTCACTTTAACCTCGAACCGTCTATATAGTATAGCTTCTTTACCCCACAATCTACAAGAATCCTTGTTTTGAAAAACTGACTTCGTTCGTTCTTTTCAGTCCAAATTAATGCTAGATACAATTCCCCCAAATGCATCAAATTCTATTCCAGTGGGTAAATGGTTAATGTAAGTAGTAAAAAGTAGTGTCGCCAACCATATGAGACGGTTTTTTTCCTATTCTTTGTTTTATCATTTCTCAGTCCATATTTACTTTTGTTTCTCATTTCCGCCATTCACGGTACCTGAAAATTTGGAACAGGAACTATAAATTCTGTTCTGCATTGAACTTATCTTTTGGTCAATTGGTCAGATGTTTGTAACGTACAGAAGGAGACGTTTCCGACCCTATAAAGTATATATATTCTTGATCACCATGAGAAGCTGAGTCGATATAGCCATGTCCGTCTGTGCAAATCAACTTCACGCTATTTTTAAGAGCTATCGGAATGAATTTTTATATTTGAGCTACTTTTAGCCCGGAGCTGATAAAGTATGAAAATTGTCAGGATCGGACTACTATATCATATAGCTCTAGAAGAATCATTTTTGCAAAAATTGGAGTATCCCCATAAAATTTACCAATACGATAGTATTGGATATAAAATCTCAGATCCCAAAATTTGATCTGATCGGATAAATAGAACACAAGTTACAGTCAATATAAATCGGTTCAGGCGCTGCCGGCAGTGCTGCTTGCTGCCTACTACGTCATCATCAAATCAACAGAGCACATGCATACACACACAGATGCAACTCTACTACGTGCCGTGCTTTGCTGAGGGAATGATGGAAGAATTAGAAAAAATTCTACTAAAAAGAGTAATATTTTCAATGTTTTGTTTGTGTATTGATGAATTGAGTTTCAGGGAAAGAAATTTAAAAATATTATTGCCAAGGACTGTTAGGGTATAAAAACTTCGGCATTGCCAAAGTTAGCTTCTTTGATATTTTATACTTAACGTTCTATAAAGTCGAGCAACAATTGGCAACTGCTGTCAATTATTATGCTGTTGGACATTGTTAAAGCTTTTTTAATGGAACAGTAACACCGGCAAAGGTAACAAAATCTGTAGGACAAAATGTAAATACTCTGACACGGCTTCATATACTTATCTATTTGTAGAGTAATAGGTATTTATTAAAATTATAAATCGGTTTAACTTGCAAGTAGGAACCACCAGAAATAAGCATTGAATGAGCAAAACGTTTGGGTTTGAATTTTCATAATTTTGATTTAGCAAAATTTGAAGAACAAGAATTTTAAAACAAAAAATCATATATTTTTGCAATAATTACCTTGGGTGGAACTGTAATTTTACAGTTCTGTGCTTTTATAAATTTTAAGAGTGTATATGAGTGTCAGAACCTGAGGGATGTACATAAATGTAGCCGAAGGCGTCGACGCATTGTTTATTGCGCTCGCATATGGCGGAAATAAAAATTCTGTATGCATTGCGAACCAGAGAGAATACTTTACACAGACTTGTAGCACACAGACTCAATAAACTTAATTTTTGACAGGCCGCAATACCAACAGGCAGACACGGACACGAAACAGGGCGGAGCATACAATGTCAACACTGTGGTGACATTGGGTTGTAGTAAAATGGGTATCAGAAAGGTTCTGTTTAGTAAGTAGTTGATGAAGGCAGGAAAAAACGGGTTTGAATGAAGTAAATTGAACATAACATTTCACAGAAGTTACTTTGGCTATGCCGATGCTTATGTACCCTTCAATTACATGTTCAAAACAATTTTTTTTTTTAAACTCGTTTCATTAATCCATTGACCAAACCATCAAATTTTTACTCTGTCCCTTTTTTCGCTATAATCGCAATTTCTAATTTGTTCACTTATCCCCGTTGCTAAATATTTGCATGTGTACACGCTAGAGGTGGGCATTGGTTCGGGGGGTAAGTTTTACGTTTTAATTTAAAACATAAGCTTTGCTCAATCAGCAGGTCATCATCTGATGAGGAATCCATTGTGACTAACATAACAAAAGCGCAACCAATTCGTCTTGCACTGTGCAACCTATTCGCTTACTCGCAACGCAAGCAATTTCTCTTCAGCTTCGTCTTCATCTTTGTCTTGTGTTTGCAGCCTTAAATATGTATGTTATGTATGCGTCTACACTATCGATTACGTTTGTTATCGATTGTTTCAATTACCATTATCATCGCCATCTGTTACAATCGTGATCACTAAGAAAAAAAGAACGCAGGAAAAAAGAATAAGAAAAAGAAATGTCGGACGCGAATAACATTGAAATTGACGAATGTGTATCAAAAACGAAAGCTGAAGTTCAGAGAGCTATTTATTAGTGCCCTTGACGCTCGAATCAACTAATTGATAATACGGTAGGACAAAGTGATGTGTGTGGGGAAAACTTGAAGCACGTGGAGTGCGACGGCAAGCGTCTAGATTTTGTGTGCTGTTGCAGGTGCAAAACTGTGTTTGCTTTTAGTGCAAAGCACGGCACCACAACACTTGCTCGTCATATCAATATTATAAATGTTATATTTGCTAAATTTATAGGAAATGGTTTTCGTGAATACATATGTACATATGTATGTATGTATGTTCAAGCTATTTTAAACATAGGTGCCCAATTCGGAACGCAATATGTGTTTTATTTTTATACCCTTGCAGAGGGTATTATAAAATTGGTCAGATGTTTGTAACCCACAGAAAGTATATACATATGTATGTATATTCTTGATCAGCATGAGAAGCTAATTTTTTTTTTATGAACAATTAAAATTTGCTTTCCAACCTCCTCAACCTCCATCCACGCCCCGTCTATCGCATCTTTCAGTTCTTGTACTGTGTTTAACTCCCGAAACCTTACGTTCTAAGATGCTCGAGAGATTCTCAATCCGATTGAGGTCTGAGGATCCTGCTATCCAGTTTATAACTAACTAACTGTTAGCATTTGTAGTAAAAAAAACGCATTAATTGAAAGTGGCGTTATAATTATGAAACAAGCTCAAAATCAAATATGCGTTAATAGAAAAGTACCGTTATTCCTATTAATCCCAAAGTTCGTACATATATGTATGTTGTTGTTGTGCCCCAACAAGTATTTCGGTAGAACATTGTAACATTGAGAATTGTACCGTTAGACAAATATTTGAAATATATGGGTGGCGATATAATTATGAAACGTACCTTATATTCTTTATGGGGCCGCAGAAGCTTCCTTGCTTCACCTTATGGGTGCCGTTCTATTCTCGCTTCATGTCGTTTGAATTCCCAACTACTTTTAGCTTTGAAGATATGGTATGGCCATTACAACTGTGGATTCTTTAGCAAAGTCTGCTGATGATAGAACTTGGTGGTTTTTAAAATAGTTATACAGACAACCTGCTCACCTTTTGTGCTGCCTATGATTTAAAATCTTACAAATTAGTAAGATTTATTGACCTAAAGCGCAGCTAAAACCCAGTTTTGATAATATATAAAATATTTTTTGTTTTACTTACATTAAATATATTTACTTAGTAATAGTAGGAATCAAAAAAAAACTTTCTTCAAAGCAGAACTAAAATTACATATTTTTATACAAAACCAGAGAGCGGAGGCTAACTTCGACCGCGTCAATGTTTATATACCCTTGCAAGTTTTATGTTTCTTTTTCCCTACCTATAGCCGTCAAAGTGGAAAAACTTTGTATCTAAAATGTCTAATGTTTGCTAAAGAACGAGCTACAATCTTAGCACAGGTATTAACGAAGTTATTGATCAAAGTCACTGTTTACCACCGATTGTTCCTATGGGAGCTATATGAAACACCCGATCCTGATCAACTGTGGCACATTCATTAATAGCTATGTTAAACTAAGATGTATACATTTTTATGACAATTGCTATAAAATTTTCGAATCTTTAACTGTGTCACTTGCATCATGTTTTCGACGGTTTCCGGAACATAATATTTTTTTTCATCAGGCAAAAAACTCAGTTCTAAATTCGAAGTTCAGGAAAGAAAATATTTTAATATTTCACAATTGCGTTTTATTATATATCCAAATGAATTTTCGGATTAGCGACCTAACCCATAACCGCCCGCACACCCCGAAATTAGATTTTCCAGCCCATACCCACGGGTACCCGCGGGTACTCGATAAAAACCCAGCCAGTGCATATCTCTACTCCAAAGTCTCCACTGATTTTCCAACGGACCCACAGACATAATTAGATTTCCTCTGCTTTTAACTTGTCGACTCCGCAGTCGAAATAGTATTCATACATATACATACATATGTATGTACATATTTTGGCGGCTGTAATCTCACTTTTTACAACTTATACATATGTATATCGCATTTCAATAAACAAAACTATTATTGCCGTTTTTATTCCTCCCCAGTTAAAGCTATCCGTACGTTAAACCAAAAGTTTATTTATATATGTATTTATTAATATATAGTGTTTTTTTGTTTTTTTTTTTTCTATTCAGATAATTATGAATTCGGCCGATTTAGACGACACTCATCTGTGTATAAAGTGTAATGGAAAAATTTTAGGACTTTCGAAATACATTGATCACCGTAAACGTAACTGTTCGCCTATGGAAAAGCCAAACGCATCAAGTACTACTACGCATGGTACAATGACAAGAACGTCGCCACCAATAGTTAGTCGCAACAACTTAGACCACACATACGATAGTTTTCATTTCGTTGAGCCAGAGCCACCCAGCAATTTTTTACAAAAAGCTGCTGAAAGTCACGGCGGAAAATCATCTAAATCATTGACAGAGGCTTATGATCTTCCATACGAGTTAGGCGCTGATGTATTCTTTTCATCTCTGCAATTGCAAAGCGTCTCAACTGGTTGTAAGACTGTACCAGGAGGACGGGCCGAGATTGGAAGATCCAAAGACGAAGACTGGAATGCTCCCCGGGTAGATCCTCTTCTCAAAGCATTAAGGGAACATGACGATGTGGTATTTAAACCTCTTAAGTTTCAACATGATTCCCCAGAGCTAAGTGATGATGAAGAAGAAGAAGACGATCCCGATGAATTTGGTGAGGAGGTTGTTGAAGATTATGATATAAGACGCCATTCGCCACCTATAGTGCCAGCTACACATACTGGAGGCAAGTGGAAGCCAGAACATAGGCCCCAACTGCGGCATCCGCACATGGAACGCATTTCACCTAATTGGGATGAGCCTGGAGAAGAAACGTATGCTCATCCACCGGCGGAATATACTAAGGGGAAGTGGATACCTGGTAGCAAGCATTTGGAATATCGCGAAAATCATAATCTCACTAAGTGTGAACAATTTGAGGACTGCTTTTGGTGTAACATATGTTGTCGTAAATTGAAAACTCGTTCAAATTACGAGCAGCATTTAAAAAGTAGCTTCCACTTAAAAAGGGCAGAAACAGAGTGCCAACTAGGCCAGGCAAGTCTTGGAACTGAGCTGACATTAAGTAAACAGTTTTCTATCGAGCTTCAACGTTCAAATAAAGATAGAAGTCAATTAAGACAGCGTCGGTCCAGTCGCATCCGGTGTAATCTTTGCCGTTACAACGTGCCACGTCAGTGGATTGGCAAGCATCTTATATCACACTATCACTATCGACGACTTCAACAGCAATCTCCGGGGCTGCGACAAAGCTCGCTTCAAGATATCCTTAATCACATGAGCAGCATTGTAAAACAATCGCCGTTCCAGTGCATGCCTTGCCGCTTCTATGCCAACACAGAAGCAACTTTTCTAAGTCATTGGCAATCAGAAAACCACCTGGAACTTACGATAAGGCTTGGAGGAAGTTTCTGGTGTGATTACTGTCAGTTTGAGTGTAATTCGAATGAAGCCATGTTTGACCATTTTTTGCAATCAACACACAAGAGCGTCATTTCATCTCTTAATCGCTCTGTTCCGGTTTACATAGCTCAAAGAAGACATATTTACTGCTCGTGTTGCGGTATGCGCTTTCTGTATAATATACAATTGCGTAGGCATTTTTCATCCGAACATCCTGGAGTCACGCCCACCGAAAGTGCTGCTGATGATTATCAGTGCCGTTTTCGCTGTCAATTCTGTGGATCATTTCATCGTTCTCGAGTGGCTCTGCAGCGGCACGAGAAGTACAAACATCAATTTATAAGATATTACTGCACAATTTGTCGATTAGAATTCGAATCTCCAAAGGATGCCCGCCGACACCGCAGTCTTATGCAACACAGGATGAAAACTAAACCAAATAAGTCCATTTCCCAGCCAGAGCAATATACCGAACAGACGATTTCTAAAATTTTGGAAGACAGATCTCCAAGGCCTTCTGCCGACAAGCGGTGCATTTTTCAAAAACAGTGCATTAATTGCTCACAAATTTTTGAGTCGCCGCAACTTCTTTGTCAACATCTGACTCAGGCTCATCCGTCTGAAAATCATCAATGCCTTAGTTGCGGATGCCATTTCCAAACTGCTCAGGCCTTAGGACGGCACACTCGAAACTGTAAACCAACACCAACAACCTCTAAACAGGCACTGCATAAAATAAACTTGTGGCCTTGTGACAAGTGCAGTTTTAGTTCACAGTATAAATCGGACTTGCTCTATCATCAGCTTTTCCATACTCAGGGAGAGACCATTGACAAAAATGAGCTTCTTCAATGTCCACTATGCAGTAAAAAATTTCGTAAACATTCCCTAAGAGCCCATTTACGTAATCACACGGATGAGAAGATATTTCAATGCCCCGAGTGTTTGCAAAAGTTTGCTCGGCGTCATAATCTCAAAAATCACTTAACTAGAATGCATGGGCAAAACCACCAAAATAAACAAAAATATGAAGCTAAAATCAAAGAGTTAAAAAAAAATCAAAAGAAATATGAATGTGAAACCTGTGGAAAGATATTTGCAAAAAAGTGAGTTTTTAAAAAAATGGTTATTTGTTGAGTGTTGCATTTTTTGCAGCATAAATGATTATTTATGGACATTTATTTTGTAGCTTATTTATAACATTAGGAAGATTTAAATTGAAGATTTGCTTTGGCAAGGAAATCCTCATCAAGAAACGGTTCTTACATATTTAAAAAAGTCACGAAAAAATATTTTTCTGAAAATCGTACATATTTGCTTTTATAAAATTTGAAATAAATAAAAGCAAATGCAGCAACAAAAATGTGCATGAATAATCCAAAAATGGGTTTCCCGTATTAATTAAAATTCTTTGCCAAGAGGATGCTTGCTTTAGATACGAAATACAAAAACAAAACATATGACCAAAATTATAGGACTACAAGGGTGAAAAAATAACTCATTAAGTGCAGGACATTTCCGTAAAATTACACAAAGGCCCTCATGGTAGAATCGCTGCGCGGGACGGTCGCCACAAAGTATGCAATGCACTCCCACACAACCGGAGGCTTGGTTGTTCCACCAAAAAGTGCAATCGGGTGTAGAAAAAAAAGTACAATAGTATAGAACAGAGAAGCCAGCGTAAATGATAACCTAAGGGACTTGCAAGCCCCCTTTCTTACCCACTGAACAATCATCCAAATCCATGTATGAATCGTAATTTTCGAGCTATTTCTGCAATTAATTTGTTTTTAATTTCTGGAGTATAATTTATATCATATGTACATTCGCCGTATTTATTTACATTGGCATCTTTTTTAAACTAATTAGAAAAACTAAATCTACCATCTTTTATATTATGATAGTGATTACAACTCGATCCACGTCTAATGTATTTACTACTGTTCTATACTGTTAGAGCCATATTTTACCAACCGAAGTTACATAGATATTTAAATTGTATGTTTATTTGATTATCCTTGTCGAATATTCTTGCGAACTTCATTAGCCTAAGGATACTTATAAAAATTTTTCTACATACCATCACCTTAAACAATTTTTATACCACACACCCACACACAATAGGGTGAAATGGTATACTAAAGTCGCCAAAATGTATGTAACAGGCAGAAGGAAGCTTTTCCGACCACATAATAAAGTAATTAAATTCTTGATCAGCATCTACAGCCGAGTCGATCTAGCCTTGTCCGTTCGTCTATCCGTCCGTACGTCTGTCCGTATGAACACCTATATCTCGGAGACTATAAGAGATACCCCCCAACAAATTTGGTATGCAGGCTTGTGTAGTATGTAAAGTGATCAAGTTTATTTCAAATTTTTGCCACGGCCCTTTCCGCCCCCGCAATTCAAATAAAGCGTTTATCTCAAAAACTATTCTAGCTAGAGACACCATATTTGGTATGTATTGGTATTTGTTTGGTAAATGCGCACATTTTGTATGTGTAATGATTTTGCCACGACCCTTTCCGACCTCGTAATTTGAAAAATCTCGATTATCTCACGTAATTTTCTACCTTGTGCAATCAAATTTGGCACACTTGAAATTGATACTTATATCCAACAATATACTATTCATTTGTTCAAAATCGGACTAAAAATAACCAAGCTATGCATATAAACGTTTTTCCATAAAGCCGAAGTTGGCTGGTGGGGACGCTAGGATGCTCGTAAACAAGCATGTGAACAGAATTTGTAAAAAAAAAAAAAACGTAAATGCACTTGTTATTATAAATTTGAAATATTTGTTTTACTGGTATATGTTTTACCTAAGTCGGCGAGACGACTTACTTACTTCATTATCTTTGTACTTCATACATACAGGGATATTGGGCTTTTAACTGTCGTAAAATCTGAATTTATTGCTAACTAATTTTCTTTTTTATTTTTGTATTTTAGCTTTAGTGGACATTTCTTTAATACTAATTGCGTCCTACAGTTAACATTTGTTTTCTTTTCTGAAAACTATTGAGCTCAATGTACATTTATGTCCTTTTCCCATAAAAATACAGATGCAGACTCTACTGAGTCATCTCAGAAAAACATCTTCTAAATTCACCATGTGTGTAAGTCCTCATTTCGAATGGAAAACCGTAATTTCCGATTCGTAGATTTATGCACGCAAAAAAAGCTGTTAAATACTTAAAATATGACAAAATGGGTTCCAAGAGCCTTCTTTATGACAAAGAAGGTGTGCGGGCACTTCCCTAATTATATATAATATAATGTTCGCCCCCAAATTTTGGAGCGAATGGGAGATAGTAAAAAGGTATGGACTAATTTCACATGCAGCACAGAACAGAGCGTCAAAATCCGGCTAATGTCACGCAAGCAAAGAAAAGCTCAGAACTAAGAAGTCGAGAATTTCATAGCAATTACATGCTAACAGACAACGCGCGGTGTGAGGTAAGAATGAACATGAACACACATCCTTTGAATGACACAGGATGCTGTCTGCACTTTTTGATGGTGATGGTGAGCAACGCCTCGTGGCACGAAAACTTGCACCAGAAGACAAGAAAGACGCTGTCATAAATATTTATGTGAGTTTTGGGAACAACAATCCGAACTCAAAACATTGTCTGCTGATGGGATGAAGGCAAGTTCCCCATATCTAAGCTGCATATGCGATTGTCTAAGACTGTTACGGCCAACTACAGACCTCTGCCTTCGCAGTTTGCATCCTCTTTCTGCAGGATACATTTGGCATTTGCCACACCCGCCCTATGTTTGCCCATCGTCTTGAGAGCTTCCGTCGCTGCTTCCCTTCCTAGTTGAAACTTATAATGGATGCTGCGCAAAAGTTGACACAACACCGAATCCAACACCTGGTTGGGCCAGATGAAAGGCTAAAGCCAACAGCTTTGTCCTGACTTGCAGCTGCTGCACGGTTGATTCCAACTTTCAAAGCACTTCCCCATCTTCATTTTGCGTCTTGATGACACCTATTCCTTTCAACAAAGTCAAGCCCACGCCCACGTCAATGTTCGGGTTCAGTCAGAACAAAAGCTAAAAAGCAAACTTTTTGTCGCAAACCAGTATGCCAGCAAATCGCAATGCCGCACATTATCATTTCAATGAAAAGAATCAATCACATATTTTGCATAACTTTTTTCGTGTTGCACCCTAGTTAATTTTACTACGCTATCGTGAATTGAGGTCTATAATAATAAAGTATTAAAAAATATCATGTAACAGTAATATTTCTCCCTAAATAATAATGATGAAAAATTTTGAATTCTTAATATTGGTTCTCCTTTTTCAAACACGTTAAGCACATATTGGCGGTCGGGCAGAGTGCATCCAAAGGACAATAAGGCAATAAAAATTAATGCTGTTACTCCGTCCTTGTGTCATTAAATGCGCTTTTTGTATTTTTTCTTGCAACGCAACGCATGTAGCTATCTTCCAACAAAAAAAATTTACGGTAACTTCTGCAAGTGAAATGGCACATTTCGGCCTTCTGTGCTCTCATTCACCTTACTATCATTTTGTTGTATTTGTTGTGGTTGTTATTGTCGTTGTTGCCATTGTTGCAGCTATTCAAACTCTGTACAAAGTGTCAATTCACATATCAAAAGCGACTTGGCTGCACCGTCTATCCTACCACAAACTTACTAACGCCGTCATCATTTGAAATGCATGAGACTGGTTCTCCTTACTCGAAAACCCATTAACCCCGCCCGCTTTTTCTCTTATGTGTAAATGTGTGGGTGTAAACTTTAGAAATATTTTATTAACGTAGGCTTAAAACTAATTTTTTTGCAATGTAGAGAAATCTTGTTTTGGTAGTCCTCGGTAAATGAGTTGTCTAAATGGTCAACTGAACAACGTGGGCAACCGAACAACGAGGATTCGCGTTCGAATTCCAGACAAGTGTATGGATGAATTTTCCGTCTAAGCCGACGACCTTAGTTGCCAGTGCTTGTAAAATATAGTTATGTAAGTTGATAAATTAGTACAATTATATCCGATGTCAGTGGTCGGCACGGATCATTCTCCGGACTAGCTCTGCCGTTTCACATGCACTTTCACATGCAGGTTCGGCAACGAGACTACGGAAACACTTCGGCTCGTCGTTGTCAGAAATACATAAATGATTCTCGAGAAAAAATCTGTCAAAATGAAGTAAGTAACCCATAGGGTGAAATGGTATATTAAAGTCGCCAAAATGTATGTAACAGGCAGAAGGAAGCTTTTCCGACCTCATAAAGTATATATATTCTTGATCAGTATCAACAGCCGAGTCGATCTAGCCATGTCCGTGCGTCCGTCTGGCCGTATAAACACGTAGATCTCAGAGACCGAAATTTAAACAAGTTCGATTTTCTTAAAGACTAAAATAGCTAGAGAAATCAAATTCGGTATGAATAATCCTTTAGTAATCGCGCAGACATTTGTTAATAAAAAAAAATTGCCACTCCCCGCAGACATTTGTTAATAAAAAAAATTGCCACTCCCCCCTCCACCCACGCAATTCAAACAGAATCGATTTTCTAGAGACACCAAATTTGGTATGTATGTGTAAAGATTTTGCCACGCCTCTTTCTCACGTAATTTTCCTCCTTGTGCAATCAAATTTGGCACACTTGAATTTGATACAAATACCCAGCCAAATACCAATTTGATCAAAGTCGGACTAAAAATAGCCATGTTAGGCATATAAACGTTTTTCCATAAGGCCGGAGATGTCTGTTGGCTGGTGGGGGCGCTAATGTGCTTGTATGCTTGAGTGAGCGAAATACTAACAGAACAGAATACATGAGAACAGAATTCTTATAAAAAACGTAAATTCATTTGTTATTATAAATTTGAAATATTTGTTTTACTCGTGTATGGTATACCTAAGTCGGCGAGACGATTTACTTACTTCTTTTTTACATATGTATGTACGAGGGCAGTCCGATAAGTACTTAGCCTACAAATGAAAAACGAAAATTTTGGAGAAGTGTCGATTTATTTCTCAACATAGTCTCCTTTAAGGTTGATCCTCCGACTTTTTAAACCCGTCTGAAAAATAAGTTTTCTCGAGGTCTGAAAAATGGGCCTCCGTGGCGGCGATGACTTCCTCATTCGACTCAAATTTCTGCCCCGCGAGTGACTTTTTCAAGTTTGGAAACAAAAGAAGTCTCACGGGGTTAAATCTGGAGAATACGGTGGAGGGTCAGCAGTTGGACATGGCGACGGCGGAGGTGTGAGCCGGTTCGTTGTCATGGTTAAAGAGCACTTTTTTCTTCGCCAAATGTAGCCGTTTTTTCTTTAATTCAGCACAGTAGGCCGCTGTGACTGTTTTGCCTTTCTCTAGGTAGTCTATGTCGATGTAGTAGACCTTGTGAATCCCAGAAAACGGTGGCCATCACCTTTCCGACTGATAGGACAGTCTTCGAGCAGATTCGCCTGGTGAAGTCCACTGTTTCTTCTGTTCCTTGGTCTCTGGTGAGTACCATTGGATCCAAGTTTCGTCGACGGTTACAAAAAAAAAAAAAAAACAATCGTCTATAAGATTGTTCTACACGATAATAAACTTTTCTTGCCATAGTGACGCAACTGGGCGGTGAGGCTAAGTACTTATCGGACCACCCTCGTATTTACCTACATACATACACTCAGCGAAATTCAATTAAAGGCAACCACATCTTTGTACTTACAACTGAAAAAAAAATAAGAAACATCAAGTAACAGGACATAGTTTTTTTCTATTTTGCTTTGTTTTGATATTCGTTTTATATTTTTACCATACACAAAAATTTACAGTTAGTTTTGTCGTAAGAATAAGTAAATTTCGTGCAAGTTCATATTTATTGGTGCAATTTGATGCGAAATTCAATTAAAGTCATTTTGTCTTTAGTCGTGGTAAGACGTCCGGGAAGTATTTGATATGTGATTTTTGGTATAAAATTTATTTAACATAATTCTTTTTAACGTTTAGTTCAGTTTAAGCCGGTGTTTTGAATCCATAATCAAATGGGAAGAGGAGAGACACTAACAAGCGAAGAAATCGCTAAAGTCCTTGCATTCAAGGATGTGGGTTGGTCTAACCGAAAAATTGCACGCGAGTTAAAAAGGTCTCCTACTGCAATTAATAATGTTGTAAATTTAAAGGAAAATTACAACAAAAAAAGGACTAACTGTAATAATGAGAAGGTGTCACCACGAGGAAAAGCTGCAATTATACGCGCAGGACGTCAAAAAAATGCCACTGCCTCTAAGATTGTGAAAGAATTAGACCTTCCAATCACAAAACGACGTGTACAGCAAATTTTGGCATCTGGTAACCGGCTAAAATGGAAAAAAATGAAGTCTAAGCCGGGTTTAACGAATGGGTCACAAAGTGGCTCGGTTAGATTTCGCTAAAGAACACATGTCCTGGTCGGAAAATTGGAAGAAGGTGGTTGTCTCAGATAAAAAAAGTTCAATTTAGATGGCCCTGATGGATTCAATTACTACTGGCATGACATTCGGCAGCCTTAACGTTATTCCACAAAGCGAAACTTTGGAGGAGTTTCGTTAATGGTCTGGGCTGCCTTTAGCTACCACAATCGAACTCCAATTTGCAAAGTTTCCGGGAGTTTGAACTCCCAAGGCTACATAAATTTGTTGGAGAATGTTCTTATTGATTTTTTGAAGGAAGAACCGTTTTCTGACTCAATTTTTTAACAGGATAATGCGGCCATACGTGTTTCACGGGCTAGTCGAGCGTGGTTTCAGGACCACCATGTTATGTCCTGTTCGATCTCCGGATTTAAATCCTATCGAGAACATGTGGGGGAACCTTGCCAGGCGTGTTTATGCTGGCGGACGAAAATTTCAATTTGTGGAAGAGCTTAGAGTAACGGTTTCACAGGAATGGGCTCAAATCCCACAAGTCGAGTTTCAAAAAATGATTGATTCGATGCCAAACAGGATTTTCGAAGTAATTCAAATCTGGAGGATCGACTCATTATTAATTGAAATTTTTAAGATGTTATATATATTTTTTTTTTTTTTTTGTAAGGCTAGAACATTGTGCCTTTAATTGAATTTCGCGTTAAATTTTTGATTTTTTTTGTTTTTCTTACATTATAAGTTTGTTTTTTGACAAAAATTAAAAAAAATGTTTTTGGTTAACATACAACAAATAGATATATGTAATTTAATATAAAAAACTACATAAAAATGCATAAGATTCAAAATAAGCTGAAAAAATGGTGTGCCTTTAATTGAATTTCGCTGAGTGTATGTATGTACATATATGAATTCAAATACATACACTTGGAAGGTTTTCAAAATCATTTAGTATTCCCCTCCCTTAAGGATTTTTTAAAACGCAGGGACAAAAATATATGTATGTGTATATACATTTTTGCACTTAATACGAAAGCCAAAAAACAACAGCAAAGGCGATAATTTAACTCAAGTCGGTAGCCATATGTTAGAATTAATTAGCATCCGTAATTGAAGACCGAAAACTTTGCCTACGAGATCAATTTTGCTTTTTTTGACTTGGACATGGTCTAGGCAAGACTCCGAACGTGCCTGTGTTTCCTTTATGCTTGTGGGCAAATGAAACGTGACTTTGATACGAATTACCATTGCTTTCATTTAATGCAATTAAATACTTTAGAAGAAATAAAACAAAATAAATGCAAAAACACAATTATCAGAGTCCTATCTTTAATAAATGCTTAGATAGTATCTAATTGTATCAAATTGATTTTATCTTGTAGATCCTCCCTAAAAGCTCACGAAATGACTCACAACGCCAGCATCGAACGGAATTTTCATTGCCATTTTAAAGACTGTGCGTATTCAGGTTTAACCCAGGAAAATCTTAAAACCCACTTAATTTCACACTCCCAAGGAAGTTACAAATGCACTAAGGAAAAATGCATCTACGTAGGAAAGAGTGCCATGCATTTAAGAAGGTAGGTTTTAAAAATTTTTTTTATTTTATTTTTTATTTGTGTCAAATGCTGTGTGAGTGAGAAGGCAATCGGAGAAATACTCAAAAAGCTATAGTGCTTCAACTAATCTGCCTTCAGTGTATATGTTCAAGTGTAAAAACCTTTAAGCCGATTTTCTGACGAATGGCATTTTTCGAGTCGGTAAGCACTCTAGTGCAAACTCTAATTTACCCATTGTTTTAGAAAAATCAAACATAAGTGAGCAGGTCGTGGCCAAGTGTATTTTTTTTTTTTAATTAGTTCAAAATTTGTCCGATGAACGAAATTTTAACTTTGAAACCCTGCTTTTCAAAGCAATTTTATTTATTATATCCTTGCAAAAAGGGTATATTAATTTTGGTCGGAAGTGTACAACGAGTAGAAGTAAGCATCTCCGACTATATAAAGTATTTATATTCTTATTCAGCATGACGAGACGAGTTCAAATAGCCATGTCCGTCCGTCTGGATCAGCGCAAACTCTTCCTAGACCGTAAGAGCTACAGAGCTGATTTTGCATGTAGGCTTGTATATACTGCTCAGTTTGTATATCTCGGATTCACCCGGATCGGATCACTATATCATATAGCTCCCATACAAACGGCAAAGGCACGAACAGTGAAAGATCGGGTGACTATATCATATAGCTCCTATAGGACCGATCGTTGGAAAACAGTGACTTTGATCACAAACTTCATTATTTCCTATGCTGAGATTGTTGGCCGCTCTTTCGCAAACATTGGCCTTATTAGATAACACGTTTTTACTCTTTGATGGCTATGGGTAAGGAAAGAGTTGCCAAAAAAGTTGCAAGGGTATACAAACTTTGACTCAGTCGAAGTTAGCCCCGGCCCTCTTGTTTTTTCTCAGATGATCTTATAAACCAGAATCGTTCTCACCGCAAAGCAATTTTGTTCACAGAGCCGATATACATATACATATATGTATGTATATAATATTATATACATATATTATATGTATATATACATATAATAAAGTATGCTATGGGAGCTATATGATATAGTCACCCGATTTTTATCGAATTTGGCACAGTTTATAGGTGTAATAAACTCACCAAAATTAAATTACGACAATAGCTCAGAAAATAACGAAATTATTGAGAAATGTCACTGTTCGTGGGTTTGCCGTTTGTATAGGAGCTATATGATTTGTATAGCAGCTATATAGTGATCCGATCCGGCTGAATCCAAAATATAGAACCTGTGCACTATATACATGCCTACATAAAATTTCAGCTCTGTAGCTCTTACGGTCTAGAAGTTTGCGGTGATCCAGACGGACGAACATGGCTATTTGAATTCGTCTCGTCGTATGGTCAAAGATGCTTCCTTCTATGCGTTGCACACATCTGACCAAAATTAATATACCCATTTTGCAAGGGTATAAAAATGAGATAACGGGAGCAAAGTGACAAATTGGAATAAAATCGGAAAGTAGCCAATTTATTTGTATAAACGTTTTTCACTTAAAGCCGGCGAGCTGCTCAAGCCGCTCTAAGAAGATACTGTGCTGAATTTATGATATTTAGCTTTTCGGCCTTTAGTTTCGTTTTTCTCAACTACCAAAAAAAACTTTAAGAAGAAATTTTCACTAAATTCTTGGTGTTTGTATAAAGAAAATGTTCTCATGTAAACTTAGGGACTGTCCATAAATTACGTAACGCATTCAGGGGGGGGGGAGGGGGTCTCTGTGTGTGTGACAATTTGTGACTTAGGGGGGGAGGGGATCGGAAAGCTTGTGACGTAACATATATTTTTATAACCTTTCAAGACAGAAAAAGTCCGTTAACATTTCCATAGGAAAATGATTGAATTAACTGTAAATTTCTTAAAAATGAATCAATAAATCAAATACTTAAAGCCTTTATTTGGTCCTCGGACTTTTTAAATGTGACGTTACACTTGAAGAGGGGGGGGGTCAGGCAATGTGACAATCTGTGACAAAGGGGGGGGGGGGGTCAAAAATTGTCAAAAATCGCGTTACGTAATTTATGGACAGCCCCTTATGCCGTTTTTGCTTTTGATACACTTAAACAATTTATTTAATCATTTATTTAAGCATTTAATCCTCTTTCTCTCTGCGTCCAAGCAAAGAACGAAACTCCTACAACTTCACACTAACCTCGTCTCGAAGCTCTCTTAGTTGCAGCTAATTAAGCTAACCGCGTGTGCATGCGTTGCACCTTTTCTGTTGTGGGTTACTCTTCAATTTTTCGACTCGAGATTTCACACAGATTCAAATTCTGTCTGTCTGTGTGCAAAACATTGGCAACTAATTGTAAAGCCTCGGTTTAGACAGTAGCTGATAACTGCGTGGAGAACACAAATACATAGAAACAGATTCCAGTTTTGTTCTCCGAGATCGTTAAAAAAAATTGAAAACACGTTGCAATGAACGTTTGTTAACTGTTGGTAATATAATTTCGTCGGGTATATTGATTTTTGAGCATAATATGAAAATACATGTACAAAATAATGGGGCCGTGATTAGAAAAAAGAATATTAGTAATAAATATTTAAAATGAATTTATTATCATTTCATTAAAAACATAAAAATTGTCAATAAAAGCATTCGCATATGCCAAATGCTTTAAAAGCTAATCTTCAGCAATCCAGTATTGCCTGTTGCCATCGCCAACCTGCGATATCAAAGTAAGTTCATTTTAATTCCAAACGTGCGATTCAAATGCGAAACTATCAATTAGTTTCTACTGCGTTGGCGGAACCAAATCTACCAGTGCAATTTACGTCTAATCAAACGATATATAGCTTTTCTTTTATTTCAACTTTTAATCTGCAGGCACCTCAAGTCACATAATATAGAGAATACTCATTGGTTTTCTTGCAATCAATGCGACTTTAAAGCTCGACTCAAGGGGCATCTTACCAGACATATACTACAGCACTCTGGAGCCAAACCGCACAAATGCCCATACTGTGATTTTCATTGCAGTACAATAGATAACCTGCGCAAGCACATTATTAAGACAGGCAAGCATCCCGGAAGATTTATTTATGAGTGCGACAAATGTTTAGCTGATCAAAGCAATGCAATTTTCAAAAGCAACAGTTTTAAGGAATATCAAACACATTTGACCATCCATTTATCCAAATGAGGGATATCAAAGTAAGTTCATTTTAATTATATCTTCACATACTATACGTGTGATATGTTTCATACATACAGTGGCGAGCACATGCCTTTGCTTTTAACCAACGCTATCAATGCGCATACCTCCTCCAATTTTTCTATAAATCCGTGCAATATGGTGCTCCATTCCGTTTGACTCGACTCCAAAGCTCGTCCATTTTCCTTGGCGGACTATCGTAGCGTGACAGTTGCTTCTTTAGCAGAGCCCATAGGTTTTCGATCACATTTAGATCTGGTCTTTGAGCCAGCCACTGCATCTTCAGAAAATTTTGATTTTCGAGCCATTCCTTTACTATTTTGGCCGTGAGTTTCGGATCGCCGGTAGAAATGCTCTAGCTATGGAACGGATAATGATCAACCAACCGAAAACCAAAACAAGCAGCAGCTTCGTTGAATAAAGGAGTTAGTGAGTGGACAGCACGCCGGGCATTTCGCAGGATTGGTCTAACAGCTGCTATAAGGCAGAGGAAACCTGCGCTCTTAACGAAGAATGTTGCAGCATGGGTTAAATTATGTTTGGTCAGGTGAGGCCAAAATTAATAGATTTCAATCGGATAGCTTCCAATTCCTAGCTTCAACAATACCAAGTAAAAGAAACTATAATACATGGAGGAGGCGGCTTAATGGTTTGGGGGTGTATGGTATAAAAAGGAAGATTATTTACATATTTTGGAATCCAGTCTTCCTCATTTTGTAGATGAGAGTGCGTATCCAGAGAGCGAAGACATTTTCCAACAGCACGGCAAGTGCTAGATACAATTGTAAAGGAATTTTCTGAAGATGCAGTGCCGGCTCAAAGCCCAGATCTAAATCCGTTCGTAAACCTATGGGCTCTGCTAAAGAAGCAACTGCCGCGCTACGATACTCCGCCAAGGCCAATAGACGAGCTTTGGATTCGAGTCCAAGCGAAATGGGGCACTCTATTGGACGGATTGATAGAAAAATTGGTGGAGAGTATGGCCAGGCGCATTGATAGTGTGATTAAAGCCAATAAGTATTGAAAAGGTTCATTAATTTATAAGTTTTGTTACACGATAAAAAGTGGATACTTGCTCATTTTTAAGCTTTTTCTGGATTATTCATGCTAAGGACCCCTCCTTAATGAATAAAGTTTTCGGCTTTTCGTTTTATATATTAGTAATTGATTTTTGGTAAAAATTTGAAATCGATTAATGCATATTCCCATTTTACAGCCACTCAAAGTAACAATATTGAGGCATGTATCCGCATATGCTCGCCACTGTAACTATGTACCATTCAATATCATTTCACTTCATTAAAACTAAAATATCTGGTTAGACTACGACCTATTTGAAATTTAAATCAAACTTTGCAATTTAGCCGGCTCGAGGTCAATCTTCTAAAAGATTGTTTCAAAGGCAACACAAAAAGGTGAGCAGGTTTTCTGTATAGCTATTTCAAGAACCACCAAGTTCTATCTAGTATAAATATATAGTCTATATATTTAAGAACTCTTGTTTATTTACGCCATTTTAATGTGTAAAGTAATGCCAGGAGTATGACTCTTGCGGTATGATGTGTGACTAAAAGCTAGTAAATGATAGCTCAATTAAGCTTTGTTTGAAGTGTTACATCGCACCACACGTTCAAGGGAAAGCTGGAACTTGTAGCAGGAAACCAAGGTAGACCTTAATGTGTGTCCAATTATAAGGAGTCGGCAATTGAAGAGCCAAAGCCAAATGTTTGTCTGATGCTATGCCAGTAGTATCGGTGCCAATTAGTTCTCATCGCATCATATTCAGAGGCCGGAATGCCAGTTTGTTTAAGAGTCATCATTGTGCTAGAGGACTAAAAGAAACAAGTACTAAATTAGGAAGAGCAGCGTAGAATCAATTTTTCAAATATACCTATGTAATATAATGTAATATATTTTTAACATGCGTAAATAATATAGATTTAAGACTGCAAAATGTATATAGTAAACGGCGGTTTTAATAATGCGTGCATTTAATTGATCACCATCAACATTGGCTTTGAGCGTTTGAGCAGAGCCGATTTATTGGATTGTAAGTTATGTTCCATCTATCCGATTTTATTAAAAAATATCAAAGAAGCTAACTTCGGCTATGCCAAAGTTTATATACCCTTGCAGTCCTTTGCAATAATATTTTTACATTTTGAAATTTCTTTCCTTGCAACTCAGTTCATCAACACACAAACAAAGCATTCAAATTATTTCTCTTTTCACTACAAATTTTTAAGCAAAGCACAACACGCATACACATACATACATACGTGTAGCGCTACGTCTGTGTGTGTGTGTATGCATGTGCTCTGTTTGATTTGATGATGACGTAGTAGGCAGCAACCAGCGCTGCCGGCAGCGCTTAAACCGATTTGTATTGACTGTAACTTGTGTTCTATTTATCCGATCAAATTCAAATTTTGGGATCTGAGATTTTATATCAAATTCTATTATATTGCTAAACTTCATGGGGATACTCCAATTTTTGCAAAAATTTTTTCCCAGAGCTATATGATATAGTAGTCCGATCCCGATGATTTTCATACTTTATCTCACCTGGGTAAAAATAAGCCCCCAAAAAAAATTTCATCCCGATAGCTCTTAAGATGGCTGAGTAAAACGCGTACGCACCGACGGACAGACGGACATGGCTATATCGACTCAGCTTCTCATGCTGATCAAGAATATATATACTTTATGGGGTCGGAAACGTCTCCTTCTGTGCGTTACAAACATCTGACCAATTTTATAATACCCTCTGCAAGGGTATAAATATATGATATTAATGTTTTACGTTATACTACTAACTCTACGTTACCTCGAAAATAACTACACAAAAAGAATTTTTGTCAAATAATTATGAATTTTCCATTTCCGAAGTTTTTGTAGTGTCTTAATTGTAAGGTTAAGAATTTATGACTTATTATGCTTCATTGGTAAAAAAAAAACAAATATTACTCTTTTTTAACACTCATGCATATTCCGCTTTAGCTTAAACCGTCTTCAAGGTATATACAGCTGCGAACTTAAAAATAGCACCACTTGCTTAGCAAATGTGTTCAAAGGATTCATAGTTTTATTGAGAGGTTTAAGGAACAATGGAATACGTTTTTAAACGTAAAATATTACCTACTAATGAAAGCAAAAAAAAAACGACACAATATCCAGCGATTTCAAAATTTTTTTTAAAGAACTTCTTGACATACTCAAAAAATACCCGAAACTAAAAAGCACCACTTGCAGTATTTTGCAAAATACCGTCATATTTCGCAGAATTGCATTCTAAACCAGAGGGCCGGGGTTAACTTCGACCGCGTCGAAGTTTGTATACCCTTGCAACTGTTTTGGTAATTCTTTCCTTACCCATAGCCATCAAAGTGTAAAAACGTTTTATCCAAAAATTCTAATGTGTGCGAAAGAACGGCCTTCAATCTTAGCATAGGAAATAACGAAGATATTGATCAAAGTCACTGTTTTACACCGATCGTTCCTATGGGAGCTATATGATATAGTCACCCGATCTTGTTCAAATTTGGCAAACTTGTTTTCAGGCATAATAGAATCACCAATATTAAATTTCACGAAAATAGCTTACAAAGTAACGAAGTTATTAGGAAGTCACTGTTCGTGACTTTGCCGTTTGTATGGGAGCTATATGATATAGTGGTCCGATCCGGCTGAATCTGAGATATACAAACCCTGCAGTATATACAAGCCTACATGCAAAATTTCAGCTCTGTAGCTCTAACGGTCTAGGAGGAGTTCGCATCGATCCAGACGGACGGACGGACATGGCTATTTGAATTCGTCTCGTCGTGCTGATCAAGAATATATATACTTTATATGGTCTGAGATGCTTCCATCTATGCGTTGCACACTTCTGACCAAAATTAATGTTCAACAGTCCCTGGATCAAAGTCAATTTTAAAAGCACTAGCACTAAAAAAAAAAATTCGTAACTTTTCAATATAATGGGTCGGAGAAAACACTGCTCTGTCAAAAAGCGAAAACTCATCAAAAAACTAGATTTTGGAGATTTGAAAATTTGTTGGTTGTTCGATCATTATGATTCGGAATGCGATCAATTTCAAACAGAAGTCTGAACCCGCGTACAAAAGCCAACACTGAACATCTCGACTAGCGCCCAAATAGTTCGCAAATACCTTTTGAAGAACAATTTAAAAGTCTGAACCCCAAGAATGGTTCCAATTTTGAACGCGAGACATGTTCCCAATCGCCTTAAGTTTGCTAAAACGAATTGGCCCGTTTAAAAGTGGAGACACCTGCTATGGATTGATGAAAGTAAAGTTGTCATGTATGGTGGAAAAGGCTCTAGAGCATACCTCCGGCATCCACAGAACTCCAAATACACCCTGAGCACTGTTAAACCTAGCGGATCCAGTGTCATGTTATGGGCTGTTATTATTATTATGGTTTCGGTCTAATATAGTGCGTCAAGTCCATTATGGATCGGCATGTTTATGTAAATACCTTGGAGACGGCGATGCTACCATACGCTGAGGATAATATGCCACTTATACGGATCTTTCAACAAGACAACGACCCAAAGAACACCACAATATTGAGCCAAGCCGTGGTTCTCAGAGAATTATCTAAATATAATAGAGTGTCTGGCACGGTCACCAGGCCTAAACCCTATTGTAAATCTTTGGTCTGACATTGTAAAAGCAGTGGATATTACCATGCTTTTTTTGCTTTCATTAGTAGGTAATATTTTACGTTTAAAAACGTATTCACTTATTCCTTAAACCTCTCAATAAAACTTTGAATCATTTGAACACATTTCCTAAACAAGTGGTGCTATTTTTAAGTTAGCAACTGTACATACGTATGTATATATAGTTTACACGGTCGGAAGTTTTTACTTCTATGCGATGCCTATAATTGTGGTTAAAATTATTATATATTCTTGTCGGTATCAAATACGTCAAAGATGAATGTAAATTGTTCAATTTGCAACTTATTTGCGTTAATTTAATAATACAATTAATACAAACATCAAAATCTGACTATACTTACAGTTTCTTCAAATTCAATGACAACATTCGAGTAGTGACCGGATGACCAATTTTTTAGACGCCAACTCTGCTGGATTTTTTTTTCAGGAACAAGCTCTTCAAATTTCCCCAGTACGTTACCACCATAAAGAATAAACCTGTAAAAAAACATTAGAAATCGATTTTTGTGAATAAAATAAACATTACTTAATAACAATAAAAAAAAATGTTAAACATTATTTTACGCTGACCTTGTCTGTCACTATATGCTCTCTATTGCTTTTTCAACGAAAAAACTATTTTTCGTAATTAAAACTAAATATATTTTGAGGTGCATGATTTTTCTAAAAATGTTTGGTTAGTATGAAGAATATGTTTGTTCTGTACTCTACAGAATCAATCTACTTACTCGCCGCCACGCACAGCATCAACTTTAGCGGGAGCCCGGGTAAATGCGGTTACCATTTCTGGCTTTGTGAGGGCATTATAAAGATCGTTGGCATTACAGTGGAATTCCTCGGTCATTGATAAAGTGCGCACATCTAACTTGCAACCAACGTTAAACGAAGCATTAGGCGGCGTTTTTGGTGTTTTAGCCGACATTGATACTGCTTTATGAATAGCATTTTTAACGTTGTTAGCATCCTTGAGTGTAGAGTCATTTATCGGGGCTTCGCTTCCATCGCCCTTCTTTGGTAGTAGTAGATTTTTGGAGTATTCTTCCTTCAGTTCCTTGATATAAACCCCGAGTTGATGGCGTATGCGATCCCGACCCGTATTGTACATAAATAGTTTAAGGGTCTCCGATTCATCATTTGACTCGTCGATGGTCACAGTTATTTCTACATCGTTCAAATCGTTCTCTTCAGACAGATTTGGTATGGTTAGCTTCCCTTTGTGGCTCAGTTTGCTGTTTTTTAAAAGCCGTCCGGTCCACTTGAGGACTAGCTCCCACTCGTAGAAGAATATCAGCTTGCCCTTACGATTGTTGACAGTCGCTTCGCCATTACACTTATCCACCGCTTCGACCACGCAATCAATGTCGTTTTGTTCTGGCATTGAAGTATTAAGATTTTAGGTTAGGATTTCTTAATTACGCTTTAATATACATTTCACCAGCCGACTTGCCTATTTTAAAATCTTTAAACAGTTGCGGTAGTCGTTCCTTAGACCACGGCGTTGCATTTTTTTCTGTCCAGTGCCAGTTATTGACGTTGGTAGCATCTGGTCGCTCTTCCACAATCCAACGAGGGTCTCCTTCTCCCCATTTAGCCATGATTTTCTTTAAAGTACTGTGTGGGTGAATGTGGTTATAAAATTAAATCAAGGTGGTAGCTGTCAATGGCAGGAGCGATAGTTTTTATTCTTCTCAGACGTCCCCGAGTTGGTGTTACAAAGGAAATTTCTAGAATTAGTGTTTTTTTTTGTCAGCTTGATTTGCCCTGTTTTTACTATCGATGATTTATCAACTTATCGAATACTTGCCAATCGATAATATATTAGATATGGGAGAAATATCGATACATTGAAATGTTTCACAAATTATGAAAATTCACAGTCACATTCAAAACCGTCCCGTTGAAAATAAAACTAAATCTAGAAATATATTATAAACAAACTACAAGTTGCGATACTTCTTTGAATTCAAAACCACCCAAGCAGACAATCTATTAAACTATTTTTTTTTTGTATCAGTCACATATTAAAGCACTATATCTCTCATCTCTAAGAAAGAGAGAAAATCAAGAAGGCAGTGTTGCCAGAATAAATAGGTACTGTTTTTGTTTACGGGAATCAGTTTCTGAATAATCAATGAAAATTTAACAAAATTAATGAGGTTTCGTTTGTCAACAATGCCTTTTTAATCTGTGTGTTCGTGTTGTTTGTGTAGGGTAGACTCTATAATGATTAGAACGGATAATTTTGACAACAGATCGTACGGAGCGATATCGAAACGGAGTGAATTCTCAATGCCAGGTAAAATACAATTCCAATACACATACACAAAAAAAGAATAATAACTGTTCAAAAAACTGGTACCGACTTCAATAAATAAGTCGAATTTTTAAACGGAAGACTATTACACGAAGAATATTAAGAATCAACATGCCTTATGCATTGTTTGTGTCAGCCTCTCTCTCTCTGTCTCTTATGTCTGAATGTATGTACATACATACATATATACAAAAATTTGTATATATGTAAATATGTTGTTGCATACGTTTGGATGATCGTTTAACCATCAATAAATGTTTAACAAACATGGAAAATAAGGCTTAAAGATCATAAATTAATTGCGAGTTTTAAAAATAAAATAATGCGCTAATGCATGAGTGTATGTGACTGTGGTTGATTGGTATGCGTCTTTGTGTATAGATATACATACATATGTATATACATATGTGTGTACATACATGCGTACACTGTGTACTATACAAATTCTAACAAAAAATATCAAAGAAGCTAACTTCGAATGCAATGCCGAAGTTTTATACCCTTGCAGTCCTTTGCAATAACTTTTTTACATTTTGAAATTTGTTTCTCTTTTTTATGTTTTCTTCTTCTTCCATCATTCCTCAAGCAAAGCACGGCACGCATACACATACAGTTCATGTAGAGCTGCGTCTGTGTGTGTGTATGCATGTGCTCTGTTTGATTTGATGATGACGTAGTAGGCAGCAACCAGCGCTGCCGGCAGCGCTTGAACAAATTTGTATTGAGTGTAACTTGTGTTCTATTTATCCGATCAGATTCAAATTTTGGGATCTGAGATTTTATATTAAATTCTATTACATTGGTAATACTCCAATTTTTGCAAAAATGTTCGTTCCAGAGCTATATGATATAATATTCCGATCCTAAAAATTTTCATACTTTATCTCACTCGGGTAATACAAAGCGCCTAACAAAAATTTCATCCTGATAGCTCTTAAGATGGCTGAATAAAACGCATACGCACCGACGGACAGACGGACATGTCTATATCGACTCAGCTTCTCATGCTGATCAAGAATATACATACATATATACTTTATGGGGTCGGAAACGTCTCCTTCTGTGCGTTACAAACATCTGACCAATTTTATAATACCCTCTGAAAGGGTATATATATTATACAAATAATAATGCGATAATGTATGTACATATGTACATGTATTTACAATATTTACAAATTTGTATATATGTATGTACATATGTATATACATACATTTATGTATGTACAGTGGCTCACAGCTTATTTCGTGCAGAAGTACTAAAAAACTTTAAACCCGTCTAGCCTTTAAACCTATCAAACCTATCCAAACTATTGTTTGGTAGTCTTTCACTAATAATTTTGGATATCTTCAATAGTTTAAACTTTAAACTAAGCTGTGAGCCACTGTATCTATGTATGTATTTGGGTCGGTAATATTGATTCGAAACTAACGAAACGAAATGCAAAGTCCCGAGGTATTCTCCTTTGCAGTTCTTAAACAAAGCTTACCAAACGAAACAAATGTACTTCTAGTATTCGTAAGTATGGATATAAATATGTACATACATTTGCAATTGTGCCTGCATTAATTTAAATTGTTTAATGCAATCATGGACAAAAAAATAGGTGTAAGGATTCGAGAACTGCGTATTTTCAAATTATGTGGCAAGTTCTATGATCAGAAAACTGATTCCCAGTGATTAGTGGTAGTATAATGAAGTAAAATAAGTCATTCCCAGTAATTAATTAAATTTTTTGAATTTATTTAATCTTATGCCCAGTTTTTCAGTTGGCCAGAATGATAGGTGTGTTCAACAAATCTGGTGACAATTTGAAAAATATGTAACAATGGTCAAATATTTTATTGAAGTTTGCTGAATACATTTAGTATTGTGAATATTCAGAATTATTCTCGATAAGTTGTTCCAAATTCTTTACCTGCAGAACTCTCCACGGGTGTATCACCCTGTATTTCTGAATTTTTTCCTAAATTGTGTGCTGTTAGGTCAACCAAGGTTAAAAATTGGTTATTAAGGTTGTAAAATATATATATTCTTGATCAGCATGAGAAGCTGAATCGATATAACCATGTCTGTCTGTCCATCCGTCAGTGCGTATGCGTTTTACTCAGCCACCTTAAGAGATATTAGGATGAAACTAAAGATTTGAGCTACTTATAACCCTTGTGAGATAAAAATCATCATAATCGGACCACTATTTCGTATAGCTCCAATAGTAACATATCCATAGAAATTGTAGTATCCCCATTTCATTTACCAATATGACAGTATTGGATATAAAATCTCAGGTCCCAAAATTTGAATCTGATCGGATAATTAGAACACAAGCAGTCAATAGAAATCGATTCAATCGCTGCCGGCAGCGCTGCTTGCTGTCTACTACGTCATCATCAAATCAACAGAGCACATGATACACACACAGACGCATCGCTACATGAAGTGTATGTGTATGCGTGACGTGGTTTGCTTAGTGAATAAGGGAAGAAGAAGAACGAATTGTAAAAAAAGAGTAATAATTTGAATGTTTTGTTTATGTATTGTAATTGAGTTGCAGGAAAAGGATTTTGAACATGAAAAAATATTATTGCCAAGGATTTCGGCTATGCCGAAGTTAACTTCTTTGATATTAGCTAAAAATATACATATATTTTAGTGACGAATCAAAGATAATTCCGAAATAGGGTGAAATCCGATTCAAATTTTGGGATCTGAGATTTTATATCAAATTCTACCATATTGGTAAATTTCACGGGGATACTCTAATTTTTGCAAAATGTTTCTTCTACAACTATATGATATAGTAGTCCGATCCCGATGATTTGCATACTTTATCTTACCCGGGTAACAAAAAGCCATGGCTATATCGACTCAGCTTCTCATGCTGATCAAGAATATATGTACATATATACTTTATGGGGTCGGAAACGTCTCCTTCTGTGCGTTACAAACATCTGACCAATTTTATAATACCGTTTTTTTGCTTTTGCTTCATTTTCTTCAGCAACCATGTCTTCGTTGTTCAAACTATTATACTCCTCTGTACAGATAAATGAGGACACATATTCACTGTACCACTACAGTACTGTACTGTACTTACTTACAAAGAGTACATTTATTACTGTCTATATGACTATACTAGCTAAAAACGTAAAATTTGGTATGTACACTTGGTTGTTCAAAGTCGTGCCACGCCTTCTTTCTTGAAGACTAACATAACCACTACTTGTATGCCTGTATATGCCTGTTAATTAAACGTTGAAGCAGCCCGTCAGAAGCTTCACTGTAGTTGTTGTTGGTCACAATAATCTGCTTAGTCAACGAAAATGCTTAGCTAGACAAGCAGCAAAAAGCTCTACAACTAAAAATATCTTAATCTGCTCATAATGCTCCACGTGAACTTATAACTGCTGGTATTTTCTCTATGAATATGTTGGTATCGTGCAATTCGGCTTTTGCAAAAACCACGTTGCTGAAACACGGCCTGTATGATGTTAGGGGCACGAAATACACATAGTATCGTCTAACTTTACCTTACTTAAATTGCCATACATATATTGAAAAAAAAAATCAGCATATTATGTTTGGAAACCAACTGCCTAGATGTATTGTTTAAGGTGATTGCGCGTATTAGATTTATTTTCAACAAAATAAGCAATATTAACCTACCTTTTGAGTCGAAACATGTCAGTCAGCAACAACATGATATTGAGTATACATATATTCATTGAAATATATTCATTTTAATTCTTCTATAAGTTATCACTAAAATCAGAACTATTGCAAGATTTAATTAAACGCAACTCGTTAGCGATTGAATAGAAACTAATTTATTAAATTCATTGATTAGCAAATCCCAAAA
The DNA here is from genome assembly GCA_018152135.1 of Drosophila paulistorum. NCBI lineage: Eukaryota > Metazoa > Arthropoda > Insecta > Diptera > Drosophilidae > Drosophila > Drosophila paulistorum. The sequence continues at coordinate 2,841,412 of JAECXG010000823.1, forward strand.
TTGCGATGAAATTAGAACTGAAACGGTAGCTTATAATTTAGTAATAACAATAACAATAACATTTTGCGAGTTAAATTAAAATAGGATAAAAGAAATTGTTTTTGGATTATAGTTGCCTTGAGGACGGTTGTCGGAGTGCAACCAAAATATATCGAAAATAGAAAAACTACAAATATTTGGAGTTTTTAAGAGCCATCTAAGAGCTTCAAAAATTGACTCCAAGCCTGTTTTAATTTATCTCACAAAATTTTCACACGGTCACTCAACAAAACTCAACAAAATATTTTCCTCTATTCCAATTTAAGTGAGATATTTCACCACAAATATCAAAAAAGCTAACTTCGGCTATGCCGATGTTTATATATGTTTGTTTTAAATTTTTCCCACGCCCATTTCCGCCCCCGCAATTAAAAAAAAACGTTGATCTCAAAAACTATTGCAGCTAGAGACACCATATTTGGTATGTATATTTGCTTAGTAAATGCGCACATTTTGTATGTATAAAGATTTTGCCACGCCCCTTTCCGCCCCGCAATTCAAAAAAAACGTTTTTCTCAAAAACTATTGCAGCTAGAGACACCATATTTGGTATGTATGTTTCTTTAGTAAATGCGCACATTTTGTATGTATAAAAATTTTGACACGCCCCTTTCCGCCCCCGAAATTCGAAAAACTCGATTATCTCCCGTGATTTTTTACCTTGTGCAATCTTACCTTGGCACACTTGAATTTAATACTAATACCCAGCAAAATACCAAATTTGATCAAAATCGGACAACAAATATCAAAGTTATGCATATAAACATTTTTCCATAAGGCCGCAGTTGGCCGTTGGCGGGTGGTGGCGCTAGGGTGCTCACATGCATTAGTGAGTGAGATCCTAAGATATGCTTGTAAAAAGCATGTGAACAGAATTTTTTTAAAATAGGCAAATGCATTTGTTATTACAAATTTGAAATATTTGTTTTACTGGTGTATGGTATACCTAAGTCGGCGAGACGACTTACTTACTTCATATATTTTACGTCAACTAACACAGCAGTCGACGAAAAAGCTTAAGCTAAAGACAGATAATAATTAATTGAAGAAAGAAGCTTAGCTTTATGCACAACTAAACATCCCCGACCCGGTGGAGGTGTTTTCTTTGCTCAAGGTGCCAGCTATGCCCCGATTCACAGGCAATGTGGTCAGGGATGAGTTGCAGCCAATCCGAGTCCAGAATATTTTCAGTGGTTTCGCTGTAGATGATGAAAAAGTATAGCGCGAAGAGAAGTGACAGAGAGATATGGTCTTTCTCACCTTATCTCTCTGTCACTTGTTAAAAGATTGGCAAAGAACACGAAAAGGTTCGTGAAGAGAGTAGTTAGTCATACATTTACTAAGGTGAATAGGAAAAAAGTTTCTGGTCCGACGTGAGGGAACACAAAAATATAGCGTATCTAGTAAAATAGTAGAAATGACTTCGCCGTTGACTAGTTTATGGAGAAAGAGAATGCCAAATACGAGCCTACGGTTGTAAAGTGAAGGAAGATTAACAAGAAGAAGTCTGTCAGAATAAGAACGTAGGCGAAGACTCGAGTCCCAATTAAGACCGCGTAACGCGAACTTAAGGAATTGCTTCTGTACCGATTTAATACTACGCTGGTGAGCATCATATTGAGGGTTCCACACTGGCAAGCAATATTCTAGAGTAGGGCGAACTAACGAAGTGTATAAAACCTTTGTTACACAGGGATCATCAAATTTGGCCCAACGTTTAATGAAGCCAAGAAGACTGCGTGCTCTATTGACAATTGAAGATATATGAACATTAAATGAAAGTTTTGGGTCAAACATAACGCCAAGGTCTTTGAATGATGGTACACAAGCTAACAGAACAGACTTAATAGAGTAATGAGCTAGGACCGGAGACAAACGACTGAAAGTCATAAAAGAGCACTAAGAGGCAATATGGTGTAAATTATTAACGTGGCACCAATCACAGAATGCATCGAGATCTGATTGCAAGTACTGTTGGAAAGAAGGATCATTATAGGAAAAACAAATCTTAACGTCATCCGCAAACATGAGCACGCGTGAATGAGCCAAGGCTAAAGGCAAATCATTTATAAACAAGTTTTAGATATCGAGAAACGAAAAGACACCTTTTGAGTTCTGCCAATAAGATACGACTTTAACTAAGCCAATAGTTTCGGGGAAAAATTATGTTAAGTTTCGTGAGAAGCATAGAATGATCAACCGTATCGAAAGCCTTACTAAAGTCAGTATAAATAACATCTGTTTGACACTTTTTACGGAAGCCATGGTGTACAAGGGTAGTCAATTCTAAAAGGTTGGTAAGCGACGAACGACCTTTCATGAAGCCATGTTGACAAGGAGAAATAGTGGATCTGGATAGGTGTTGAAGGGAAGACGTAATAATTTTCTCAAACAGCTTAGGTATTGCCGAAAGTTTGGCAATGCCACGGTAGTTAGAAATATCCGATTTGCTACCCTTTTTAAAAAGCGGAATAATAAAAGACTCCTTCCAAATATCAGGAAAGCTACAAGTCTCACTCGATATAAAGAATAACCGAGATAATTAGATACGGAAATTGAACACATTTTAAGGATGCAACTAGGTATATTATCAGGCACGGCTACGAAGGAAGACGTCATAGATGACAAGCTAGAGATAATACAATCTTCACTAATACTAGGAAAAAACATACAATTTAAATGTGGGATTGAGAAGGGATAGGGTGTGGGATCCGAAACAGTAGTAGAATTAGTCGACTGAAAGAATTAAGCAAACAGGTCTGCAATATCTGAATCATTAGAGCGTCTTTTGGAATTAACAAAGTTGTAAAATCTTTTGGGGTTCTTATAAAATTCAACCTTACAGCGAACGATATAATTATTGTAGCATTAAGTATTTAAAAGACAAAACTGGGATTTGGCTACACAATAATTTGCATAGTCAAGTCGCCAACCAGTTTTTTTTTTAATCTTTTAAAATATCTCGATTTAATATTACGGAGATTAGAGAGCCTACGTGTGAACCAGACTGGCGCACTGGAGACGGTAGAGACATTCACATAAGGAACGCATTTATCAATTACAGAATTAAGAGCAGAGTAGAAAAAATTCACATTCCGAGACAAAAACAAGATCAAGGATTCTTTTAGAAGAGTTAAGAAAAGAATTCAACTGATATAGCGGATATTCAAGTAGGCTATCAAGAAAAACATGTTGAGATGAAGGAATTAAGAAAGATAGATTATCATCAACAAGCCAATAAATATTAGGCAAGTTAAAATCACCTAAAACTATAAGAAAATCACGATCTTTAAGACGATTAAAAATAGTTCGCAATGCATCAGCATGGTGCATGTAGATCATGATATTAGAAGCAGAAGAGATATATAAGCTAAAGTTAGAACACGTAACTTCGACGCAAATAAATTCAACACCTAAGGGGAGATCAATCGGCACAACACTTGAACACAGATTCGAGTTGACAGCAATGAGTACTCCATCGCCACGACGACCAAAACGATCAAGCCTATAAGAAATAAAGTTATTAGAAAGAATTTCATTATACATTTACATTGCAAAAATCATAGCTTCTAAACCAATTAAGCGATTTTAAAAATTTAATCAAGTAAGTAAGTCGTCTCGCCGACTTAGGTATACCATACACCAGTAAAACAAATATTTCAAATTTGTAATAACAAATGCATTTGCCAATTTAAAAAAAATTTTGTTCACATGGTTTTTACAAGCATACATATGTATCTTAGTATCTCACTCACTCACGCATATGAGCACCCTAGCGCCCCACCCGGCAACGGCCAACCCCGGCTTTATGGAAAAACGTTTATATGCATAACTTGGCTATTTGTTGTCAGATTTTGATCAAATTTGGTATTTTGCTGGGTATTAGTATCAATTTCAAGTGTGCCAAATTTGATTCCACAAGGTGAAAAATTACGGGAGATAATCGAGTTTTTCAAATTTCGGGGGCGGAAAGGGGCGTGGCAAAATCTTTATAATTACAAAATGAGCGTATTTACTAAGCAAATATACATACCAAATATGGTGTCTCTAGCTGCAATAGTTTTTGAGAAAAACGTTTTTTTTAATTGCGGGGGCGGAAAGGGGCGTGGCAAAATCTTTATAATTACAAAATGAGCGCATTTACTAAGCAAATATACATACCAAATATGGTGTCTCTAGCTGCAATAGTTTTTGAGATAAACGTTTTTTTTGAATTGCGGGGGCGGAAAAGGGTGTGGCAAAAATTTGAAACAAACTCGATCACTCTACATACCACACGAGCCTACATTTCAAATTTGGTGGCTCTATCTCTTATAGTCTCCGAGAACTAGGCGTTCATTCGGACGGACAGACGGACATGGCTAGATCGACTCGGCTGTTGATACTGATCAAGAATATATATACTTTATGGGCTTCCTTGTGCCTGTTACATACATTTTGGCGACTTTAATATACCATTTTACCCTATGGGTGTATGGTATAAAAAGCAAATGATAAAGAATACCTTAAGCTTCAAAATGTGTTTGTCAAAAGTACTTTGTGTTCGTGATGCTGTAATAATCAAGGTCAAAGTCAGAAAGTATTTCCAAGCATGTTTTTCCTTTAAAAATGGAGCGAAACCCGGTTTTTTCAATCACAAACGGAATTTTTCATTGTTTTAAACGACTATGTAAACTTTTTTATACCCTTGCAGAGGGTATTATAAAATTGGTCAGATGTTTGTAACGCACAGAAGGAGACGTTTCCGACTAGAGCTGGAAAAACATCGATGTTTGCGACCATCGATGTTTTCGATGTTTTCAACTTCAAACATCGATGAAACATCGATGTTTCGATGTTTGCGCGGTATTTTCAAAATCATTTATTTATTTCGCAAAATTTTTAAAATTATTCATTAATCTCATTGTTCTTAGATTCTTCGTTCATATGCAACGCTGGAATAAAGCGAAATAGCAATAATAGTTAAAGCAATATTAAATAAAAACATAGCGACTAAGCAAGATTTGTGTTTATATTTTAATTATATATTTTGATTTAGTATAAAATAACAATTTATTACCTTTTATAACTAATTGAAATTAAAGGTAATACATTCTTTTAAAGCTTTTCTTTTTCTTACATTATAGTCATTCAAAAAACAACAAAAAAATAAAAGAATTATAGATCATTTTGAATTCTGGTTAGATTACGACCTATTGAAATTTAAATCAAACATTGCAGTTTAGCCGGCTCGAGGTCAATCTTCCAAAGAAGATTATTTCAAAGGCAACACAAAAGGTGAGCAGGTTGTCTGTATAGCTATTTCAAGAACTACCAAGTTCTATCATCAGCAGATTTTTATTCCAAAAAACCCTTTTTCTATATGGTACAATATACCGTATATGAAATAACAGGTCGTGATATTAGTTTGGTAAGGCGAAGCTCTTACACTAATTTTTCATAGCGCCTAAGGGTATGCACAAAAGGTGGTCTTCGGTTTTGTAGGCTTTACCAACTTTTTCGCTTCATTTGGTTGTTACAATTCCCAACCAGTTCTAGCGTTGAAGACATGGTATGGCTATTGCAATTCCGGAGTTCTTTAGCAAAGTCTGCTGATGATAGAACTTGGTAGTTCTTGAAATAGCTATACAGACAACCTGCTCACCTTTTGTGTTGCCTTTGAAATAATCTTCTTTTGGAGATTGACCTCGAGCCGGTAAACTGCAAGGATCATTTTGAATATTTTTGTTTAAAAACAAAAGCTTGTTTACTACACTTGATTTCAGGCATCGTCTATCCGAAATCAATTGGCCAGCCTTGCTGAATAACCGTTCGGATTCGCAGAATGACGCAGGCATAGAAATTTTTTATAATGCTAACTGTAAAGAAGTAAAATCTACTTTCCAAATTAAATTGCAAAATACAAAACAGAAAACTTTTCCTTAATTGTTTTTCCCTCGAACACTTGTAAAAGAAAGAAAACATCGATAGTGCTGGCCAAACATCGATGTTTTATAAAAATACAAAACCATCGATGTATCGATAGTACCATCGATGTTTTTTCCAGCTCTATTTCCGACCCCATAAAGTATATATGTATGTATGTATATTCTTGATCAGCATGAGAAGCTGAGTCGATATAGCCATGTCCATCTGTCCGTCCGTCCGTCCTTCCGTCTGTGCAAATCAACTTCACGCTGGCATCTTAAGAGCTATCGGAATGAAATTTCATATTTGAGCTACTTTTAGCCGGGAGATAATAGAGTATGAAAATTGTCAGGATCGGACTACTATATCATATAGCTCTAGAGCAAAAATTTTTGCAAAAATTGGAGTATCCCCATGAAATTTACCAATATAATAGAATTTGACATAAAATCTCAGATCCCAAAATTTGAATCTGATCGGATAAATAGAACACAAGTTACAGACAGTACAAATCTGTTCCAGCGCTGACGGCAGCTACTATGTCTACGTCCTCAGCAAATCAAACAGAGCACATGCATACACACACACAGACGCAGCGCTACACGAACTGTATGTGTATGCGTGTTGTGCTTTGCTTATGGAATGATGGAAGAAAAATTTGGAGTAAAGAGAGAAATAATTTGAATGTTTTGTTTTTGTGTTGATGAATTGTGTTGCAGGGAAAGAAATTTCAAAATGTAAAAAAATTATTGCCAAGGATTGCAAGGGTATAAAAACTTCGGCATTGCCGAAGTTAGCTTCTTTGATATTTAATGTTTTAATTTGATTTTTTAACTTAATTACAAAATCGAAAATATAAAAATTTTTTTAAGGTTAATTTTGAAAATTTGCTCTTCATGGCTGATTTTCTTCAAAATAATTTTCAATAATTACATCAATATCTAATAAACTCAACATTTCGGGACTATATGTAGTTGCTATTTTCCAAATCCTTTCGTGATCGCACGTGTCTCAGTGATGCAAAAAGTGGGTCCGAAGAGGCTGCTAGCATGTTAAAAAGGTCTTCATTTTGTCTAACACGAGAAGTTTTTAATGTATTAGTAGGTATATCTGAACCTATTGTAGTCCTTGTTTTTTGTTATAGTTAATTCGGTGCAAAATCTGTCATTTTTTAAGAATTTTTATTGGCGATACGGATAGTCTCAGTTCAATTTTTGTTTGCCCGTGTGATAATACAACATTTAAACAAGTATGTGTGAAAATTTTAATCCAAAAATATTGAAAATTGAGTGAGATATACATAGGCAATCTTCGGCTGGACCTCGAAAAAATAAGTGGTTTGCGGTGTACATCGTAACTCGTCAAATTGCATTAGTTAAAGGACAAAATTCCCCAGGTAACGCTGTCGAGTTTTTATTTTTCAATTTTCTTTTCGATTTTTAAAGGCACTTGAAAGTCAAAAACCCCGATTTACACCCAAAAAACCAAGTTATTTGTTGTTGTAAAAATGATAAATTAAAAAAAAAAAATAACTCGACAGCGTTACCTGAAGAATTTAGTGAAGAAGTACTGTGCTAAATTTCAAAACGATTTGTCCAGTAGATTTTGCAGGATCGTGTACACCGACTTTGAAAATGGCAACTTTTCAGGAGAGCGTTTTAAAGTTTTGGACACCCAAAAATCTAATATAAACGCGGTCGGCCGACCTGACTTCAACTGCCCATAACTTCAGAAGTTTCACTCGGATCGATCTAAAATTTTAACACACTATTCTTGAGATGTCGTGCATTCAGAAAAAAAAAAATTAAAAAAAATTGGAAAAAAAAATTTAATACTATACCCCCCCCATAAGTTTTCACACTCGTGGAAAACTTTCAGAATCCTTTCATTCTTAAATAACATTCTAAAGTCTTGAAGCTTATCTTAAATCTCCCGTGGCATCATTCTACGATTGACCTACATTGTGCCAAGTGTCATGACTCATATACGCCAACAAGCTGCGAGCTCGAGACCGCGACCTTTTCCCCTCTCCGCAAAATTCGGGACTTGTCCGTCCCTCTGTCTACAAGTTCGACCAAAAAATGACCTTTTTCTCTGCCCAGCCTCTGCCGCTGATGCTCTGGCTCCCAACTGAAGTTTTCGTGCCCACCCTTGGTCTAAACTCTTAAAATATTGTAAGATACCATTCACAAACAATCTGTATCTATAACAAAGCGTGAAATAAAATTGAATTGAATTGAAATTGAATTTAATAACAATTTTGCACAAAGAAATAAAACTGTCTTGAATTATATTGACAAATACTGTTCAGTCCTGATTTAAAGTGTTTCCACCTATGAAGTTAAAAATAAACTGTCGCAAGCGGGAGGAATAATTAGCTCTTTATGTTATATTTTTTGAATTATCTAGGTAGAACGAAAAAACTTAAATTTGCCGACTTCAAAGACTGCTCAACTTTTGACTGAATTGTATCCGCAAAAAAAAACTTACCCCAACGGTACATAGGATTTTGGCTCAACGAAAGGATTTAATAGAATATCAGTGTTTACCAATTGGAGCTATCCGAAGAAGCACAGGAGTGTAAAAACAAGGACTACAAAAGGTTCAGATATACTAATACATTAAAAACTTCTCGTGTTAGACAATATTAAGACCTTTTTAACAAGCTAGCAGCCTCTTCGGACCCACTTTTTGCATCACTGAGACAAGTGCGATTACGAAAAGATTTGGAAAATAGCAACTATAGTCCCAAAATGTGGAGTTTTTAGATATTGATGTAAATATTGAAAATTATTTTGAAGAAAATCAGCCATCAATAGCAAATTTAAGAATTAAAATTAAAATTAAGGTAAATATTTACTAAAGCTACTCGAAATTTTTTGTCCCCCAAATGACTACTGCGAAAAAAGATGAAAAAAATTACTTAAAAATAAAACTTAAAATTCTGATTAAAATTAGATCTTAAAATATTAAGAACCAAAAAGAGTTAATTTCAAAATAAAATTAAAAATGAAAACAAAGCCAAAAATAGAAAAAATAAAACTAAAAATCATCAAAATGACGGATGATGAGTTGTATGAATTTTGGTTTGCTCATAGAGCACTTTGAAGGACAGTAAATTGTACCTCCTGTGGTAAACCAGCGACATTGATCAAGGATCTTAATTTCCGATGTCAACGACAATACCGATTCGTACAGAATCGTCGGCAAATGTTAAATGTAAATTTTTGTCAGGAAAGACACGATTTTTGAGCAATCTAAAGTCTGGAAAAGATCTGCTACCATGGAGCAGAAGTTCAATGAGGATGAGCATGGGATGTCTTTATTCGGCAGGTATACTTGTTACTGGAGGGTGAATTCGGGAAACGGAAATGAGGGCCAGCTCTGCTTGAGGTAATAAGGACTACGATTGGGCATCGGAATCATTGCCCAAAGAGGAGGAACTAGACTAGTCCAAATCCAGAGCCGCCAATTCCTCATCTACGGGCAACAATTCCTTAAATGTGACTGATTTGCATATGTTTAATTTAGATGAACGTTTTAAAAACAATGGTTTTAGTTATTATTTATTTCTCGCACATTACTTGTGAAAATGCTGTGCAGTTTGGGTACTTGTACCCTTTTCGCTTTTCTGCCCAGATAGGCCAATGTCCAACTTCATCCTGCAGCACCATTTGATTAGTTTTCAAGCTTCGTTATTATCTCAATATCGACAATATTTAACCGAAAGTCGGAAGAACCACAAAGTTTAATGCGTAATACATCCTTGCGAACTCGTTTATATAAAAGCCTGGCATTGCTGACAACCAATTTTAGTAGATGGTGAAAAATACGAACCTACCGCTTCTTGGTAAAATTTTGTATCTTTCAATTACGCTGTCGATTAAATCAACGCCTTCCATATACCTATTGTATTGTGCACTCGCAAAGGGACGGTCACTTTCAACATATTCTTTTTTGGCTTTGTTAAATCGACAAACTTTGTCCATGGGAAGTATCCCACTGTTGGCCAATTTCTCGGCCAGTTACTAAATTGTTTCCTTGTTAGGAGATTCGATGCCTCATAACTTCCCTTGCCTATAGTTCCACAATTTTCCCGAAAAGATTAGTCGACGATATTCCGTTTGTACATTTATTCGAGTTCTCATGGTAAAGTAAATTCTTAAAGTTATATGCTACGAGAGAGAGAGAGCAATTTAAAGTACAATGTAAAGGGAAAAGCAAGAAAATCAGAATAATTAAATGAATGAGTTTAAATTCAGGATTTCTCCTCCAACAACCACCATATGTGGATGCTAATGATATGATTTTATTTTCTAACCACGATGTTAGAGATATGTCAACACCGTCGAAATCTGCGACACATTCAACACACATACCCCGTGGATGTTTCATTAAAGTAATCAAGTGCATTGTTGTTTGGGATTCTATTTCTTCGTATAGTACCCAAAGCTAAAATTCTTTAACCGCCAAATATTCAAAAGAGGCAATGAATTGAAATAATTATCAAAATAACGTCGAAAATCCAGTTGCCTGGGCACTTCTCTGGTCATTCTGACAGGCAGAGTCTATCAGAGTTTCAGATTACTTAGACATGTTAATAAGAATGTACTTTCAGCTAAGTCTAGTTACTTCCTTAGAAAATTTGGAAATGCAGTCACTGTATGAAAACTTATAAGAAATTTAGGTTCTTGGGAATACAAAACTTAAATGACTACACATTTTTTTTAATATCAAAATTCTGAGCCTAATCATGATCAGAACTACATCCATACTGAATCTAAAGCCGTTTTACACTTAAATTATTTACTGCATCGAGTAATCCTTTCCGCCATCAGCATTTCTATTTTCTTTAGCTAACTTTAGAAGCCTTGGAGCAGACAAAAAAAAAATTTTATTTTTCTTTGTTCTCAATTCAATAAAACAACATAATCTTAATAGTTCTTTCCGTTATTAAATAATTTGTATACCCTTGCAGAGGGTATTATAAAATTGGTCAGATGTTTGTAACGCACAGAAGGAGACGTTTCCGACCCCATAAAGTATATATATTCTTGATCAGCATGAGAAGCTGAGTCGATATAGCCATGTCCGTCTGTCCGTCCGTCCGTCTGTTCAAATCAACTTCACGCTGTCATCTTAAGAGCTATCGGAATGAAATTTCATATTTGATCTACTTTTAGCCGGGAGATAATAGAGTATAAAAATTGTCAGGATCGGACTACTTATCATATAGCTCTAGAACAAAAATTTTTGCAAAAATTGGAGTATCCGCATGAAATTTACCAATATAATAGAATTTGATATAAAATCTCAGATCCCAAGTTGTCTCAGACACAAGTTACAGTCAATACAAATCGGTTCTACGTCATCAGCAAATCAAACAGAGCACATGCATACACACACACAGACGTAGCGCTACACGTATGTATGTATGTGTATGCGTGTTGTGCTTTGCTTAAAAATTTGTAGTGAAAAGAGAAATAATTTGAATGCTTTGTTTGTGTGTTGATGAATTGAGTTGCAGGGAAAGAAATTTCAAAATGTAAAAATATTATTGCCAAAGACTGCAAGGGTATAAAAACTTCGGCATTGCCGAAGTTAGCTTCTTTGATATTTTTTTTTAAAAAGGTCCCTTACAAAAGAAATAGCACCAAAAATAGTAGGTCACAGTTATAAAAACAGTAGTAGTATTAAGTAAATTAATATTCAAGTATTCATAAAAATCAATATAGTATGTGGTTAAATCTTTAAATTTCAAATGCCATCAATTTGCTCTATTTTAAATGAAGCCAAATAATCTTAATATTTTTAGCCTAACTAACACATTAATAAATATCAAAGAAGCTAACTTCGGCAATGCCGAAGTTTATATACCCTTGCAGTCCTTGGCAATAATTTTTTAACATTTTGAAATTTCTTTCTCTGCAACTCAATTCATCAATACACAAACGAAACATTCAAATTATTTCTCTTTTTACTACAAATTTTTCTTCCATCATTCCGTAAGCAAAGCACAACACGCATACACATACATACATACGTGTAGCGCTACGTCTGTGTGTGCGTATGCATGTGCTCTGTTTGATTTGCTGATGACGTAGAACCGATTTGTATTGACTGTAACTTGTGTTCTATTCGATCCGATCAAACTCAAATTTTGGGATCTGAGATTTTATATCAAATTCTATTATATTGGTAAATTTCATGGGGATACTCCAATTTTTGCAAAAATTTTTGTTCTAGAGCTATATGATATAGTAGTCCGATCCTGACAATTTTCATACTTTATTATCTCCCGGCTAAAAGTAGCTCAAATATGAAATTTCATTCCGATAGCTCTTAAGATGCCAGCGTGAAGTTGATTTGCACAGACGGACGGACGGACGGACGGACGGACGGACAGACGGACATGGCTATATCGACTCAGCTTCTCATGCTGATCAAGAATATATATACTTTATGGGGTCGGAAACGTCTCCTTCTGTGCGTTACAAACATCTGACCAATTTTATAATACCCTCTGCAAGGGTATAAAAAAGTTTTATCGTTGCAGTGTGCAGTGCAGTGCAGGATACCACGAACAAATTAATTAAAAATTTCTTTATTTCAATTTTCCGAAATACTAAATATTAAATCCTTGAGTTTAAATTAATTGATATCAAAATAAATAATATTAACAGAATTTTTAATTAATTTGAATTTTAATGGCTGTCATTCCGACACAAGAAGGTTTGATAATAACGCGATCAAATTGTGAAACACCAGGCTCGTTTTCTATTCCCTATAAGTATAACAATTATTATTATCACATTATTATGTAGATAAATTTCTGCCCATTGTATTTCGTAATAATAAACATTTTTTTTTATCAACAATCTATTTGAATTTGCCGCAAAAATTAAAATATGGCGCCAATTTTTAACCAGAAAATTTGGTATCTGGCAACGCCATTTGGCGCGCTTTCCAACATTGTCGTAATATTTGGCCACACTATTTTAGCTGGAAACAGATTCAGCTATTTTTAGCTTTAATCCCGCTAAAAAGTAAATTTTCTTTTGTTAATTACACAAAAACTACGAAATAAAGGCGCACCTGAGGTCGTGCTCGTGGAATTTTTCTCTTTCGTTTGATACCAAAATTATGTAGTTTTGGGCCCGAGTAGCTTTAGTAAATATTTACCCCGATTTTCTCAAACACTAGAGACACCAAATTTGGTATGTATATTTCCTTAGTAAGTGCGCACCTTTTGTGTGTGTATAAATGTTGCTACGCCCCCAAATTTGATTTTTTTGAATTTTGGGGGCGGAAAGGGGCGTGGCAAAAGCTTTATACATGCAAAATGTGCGCATTTACTAAGCAAATATACATACCAAATATGGTGTCTCTAGCTGCAATAGTTTTTGAGATAAACGTTTTTTTTGAATTTCGGAGGCGGAAAGGGGCGTGGCAAAAATTTGAAATAAACTTGATCAATCTACATACTACATGAGCGTACATACCAAATTTGGTAGCTCTATCTCTTATAGTCTCCGAGATCTACGCGTTCATACGGACGGATGGACGGACACACGGACAGACGGACGGACATGGCTAGATCGACTCGGCTGTTGATACTGATCAAGAATATATATACTTTATGGGCTTCCTTGTGCCTGTTACGTACATTTTGGGGACTTTAATATGCCATTTCACCCTATGGGTGTATGGTATAAAAATAACGAAGTTATTAGAAAAGTCACTGTTCGTGAATTTGCCGTTTGTATGGGAGCTATATAATATAGTGGTCCGATCCGGCTGAATCGGAGACATATGTACAACCCCTGCAGTATATACAAGACTACATGCAATATGTCAACTCTGTAGAGCTACCGTAAGAGCTTACGGTCTAGGAGGAGTTTGCGTTGATCCAGACGGACGGACAGACGGACGGACGGACATGGCAATTTGAATTCGTCTCCTCTATATACTTCATATGGTCGGAGATGCTTCCTTCTATGCGTTGCACACTTCAGACCAAAATTAATATGCCCTTTTTGCAAGGGTATGAGGTATACCATACATACATCAGTAAAACAAGTGCTTTTACTTTTTATACCGCACACCCATAGGGTGAAATGGTATATTAAAGTCGCCAAAATGTACGTAACAGGCACAAGGAAGCTTTTCCTACCCCATAAAGTATATATATTGTTGATCAGTATCAACAGCCGAGTCGATCTAACCATGTCCGTCTGTCGGTCAGTCCGTCCGTCCGTCCGAATGAACGCGTTGATCTCGGAGACTATAAGAGATAAAGCCACCAAATATGGTATGTAGGCTCATGTAGTATGTAGAGTGATTAAGTTTATTTCAAATTTTTGCCACGCCCCTTTCCGCCCCCGCAATTCAAAAAAACGTTTATCTCAAAAACTATCCCAGCTAGAGACACCGTCTTTGGTAGGTATATTTGCTTAGTATATGCGCACATTTTGTATGTATAAAGATTTTGCCACGCTCCTTTCCGCCCCGAAATTTGAAAAACTCGTTTATCTCCCGCAATTTTTTACCTTGTGAAATCAAATTTGGCACACTTGAATTTAATACTAATACCCAGCAAAATACCAAATTTGATCAAAATCAAATAGCCAAGTTATGCATATAAACATTTTTCCATAAGGCCGCAGTTGGCCGTTGGCGGGTGGTGGCGCTAGAGTGCTCACATGCATGAGTAAGTGAGATACTAAGATATGCTTGTTAAAAGCATGTGAACAGATTTTTTTTTAAAATAGGCAAATGCATTTGTTATTATTAATTTGAAATATTTGTTTTACTGCTGTATGGTATACCAAAGTCGGCGAGACGACCTACTTATGTACTTCATTTTTTCAGCTATTGTCGTGAAATTTAATATTGGTAAGTTTATTACACATATAAACAACTATGCTAAATTTAGTTACCTTTGACGCGATTGCTTGCAAATTAAAGATTTGTTAGTTTAATATATTTTTTAATGACTGTGCCGAATTTGATAAAGATCGGGTGACTATATCAAATAGCTCTCATAGGAACGATCGGTGGAAAACAGTGATTTTGATCGTTATTTCATTCAAACATTAGTGTTTAAGATTAAACATCGTGGTCAGCTGAAATGGCTTCACCAAATCAGATTGACCAAAGAAATATACAAAAACGAAACATAAACAAAAATAATTCATAAAGATTCATATGGCAAGTATTGCTCAAAACCAAACAACATGCATCCGCACTCTGTCGACACTTAACACTTAAGACCAAAACGACGCATTATCAAGTCGCCAATCGCTGAGCATGAAATATAAACAAGTTTCAAACCCCGAAGACTTAGGGCATTAGAATAAGCATTTTTATTCATTTTGGTCCTTCGAGCCGGATTCATTTAGCTTTTTATACCATACACCCATAGGGTGAAATGGTATATTAAAGTCGCCAAAATGTATGTAACAGGCAGAAGGAAGACTTCCGACCCCATAAAGTATATATATTCTTGATCAGTATCAACAGCCGAGTCGATCTAGCCATGTCCGTCCGTCTGTCCGTCAGTATGAACGCCTAGATCTCGGAGACTATAAGAGATAGAGCCACCAAATTTGGAATGTAGGCTCGTGTAGTATGTAGAGTGATCGAGTTTGTTTTAAATTTTTGCCACGCCCCTTTCCGCCCCCGCAATTCAAAAAAAACGTTTATCTCAAAAACTATTGCAGCTAGAAACACCATATTTGGTATGCATATTTGCTTAATAAATGCGCACATTTTGTATGTATAAAGATTTTGCCACGCCCCTTTCCGCCCCCGCAATTTGAAAAACTCGATTATCTCCCGTAATTTTCTACCTTGTGCAATCAAATTTGGTACACTTCAATTTAATACTAATACCCAGCAAAATACCAAATTTGATCAAAATCGGACAAAAAATAGCCAAGATATGCTTGTAAAAAGCATGTGAACAGAACTTTTTTAAAATAGGCAAATGCATTTGTTATTACAAATTTGAAATATTTGTTTTACTGGTGTATGGTATACCTAAGTCTGCGAGACGACTTACTTACTTCATTTAGATAAAACTTGTTTCACTTTGATGGCTAAAGCTAACGAAAGAGTTACCAAAAAAGTTGCAAGGGTATACAAACTTTGACGCGGTCCAAGTTACCACGGCCCTCTGGTTTTATTATGTTCCAGTGGACGCAGTCCTACATATAAATACATATATCTAAGAAGCTAAAGTCGTCTAGACCGAAGTTAATATACCCCTGCAGTCTGTGGCAATAATATTATTAAACTCTTTTGGTGTTGCAAAGCTTTGAAGCTCTCACTCTTTCAATTTTCCATCTCCTATGCAAGTCCTTTGTATGTGTACACGCATACACATGATGCTTACGTAGATTTGGGCCTGTATGTGGGTCTGTTCTGTTGCAGCTCTGTGGGCAGCGTTTGAGCAGAGCTTATTTATCCGACACTGATGATTCTGCATTAAATAATAAAGGGCTTGATGGTATTATTTATTCTCTAAAGTGGCAACGTTCGAATACATTTGATACTTTGTTTTCTTAAAACAATAGTAATAATGAAAATAATGAATAATGAATAATGAATCACATTTTAGTCATTTTCTATGTCTTAACTTATTTAAGTTATAAGTACAGTTTAGATTAATTGATACAGAGTCACAACCCTAATAAAACCACCAAAACTATGTTCGAGCGTCGAATAAATGAAATCCTTCGATGTTCTGTTGCACCAAGTTTTTTTTTGACGCGGATTGGAGCTGAACTAAATTGAAACCGACTGATTTCTACAGCATACCTGAAAATGTTTATTTTTTATGTTCAATCAAAATTAAACCAGGGGAACGAACTAATTAAAATATGGTTTTTGTCGCCGGAGACAACAGCCGTAGCAAGTAGTGAGTTTAGCCTTATATTACCCTAATAATCGAATTTTTATTCTTCTTAATAATAATATAAAAAATATATATTTTTTTTGTTTTGTAAAGAATTAACACCAGAACAACAAAAATTGCTGATTGAGCTGCGCCGAAAAAAACAGGAACTATTGCTCGAAATCCAGGTGAGTTACTCAGTATACAATCCAAAAAAATTCCGTTATTTTACTAATTTTAAGGTCGTTTTTCACATTTTTGTGCTTATCCCCACTAATTTGGCTGTTCACAAAAATAGCAGTGTTTCGTTTAGTTGCGAAAAAAAGTAAATAAAATGTTTACAAATCTGTCAGTAGTAAGTGTAATTAATTAGACAATTATGGTGTAATATTATTTGCATCAACCAACGCAAAAATTTTCATGTTGGTCGGAAGAGGATCGCAATACTCTACCAAGAAGACAGTGTGGCACCAAAACCTTGAAAACACAAGGTAAAACTTTAAACAAAAATCAAAATTTTAGTTGGATGTTCTGCAAAGATGTTGTCTGCTGCCCTAGACTACTAAAAAAAAAACGAAAAACGTGACGTAAAACGGTCAAAAGCGGCTTCAGATGACTGGCACATTGTTATATACAGCAGATTCAATAAGTTTTCATCTTTCAATTTAGTGATCTAAACATGTCGGTAAGGGGTGTCACTTGTCGGCGTAGACTCCTCCTCCCATTGGGAAACATTCATAGAAGCATTACAAAGAAAAAACCGTCCAATAAAGCTTAACATTGCGAAGTTGTCCAAGAAACATGGCTACAGATCCCAATTCAGCGTTAATGGATTCGGTGTGGCGCAGATGCCAAGCCGCTATTGGTTCAGGTCTAAGTATTAAGTCCTAAGAACCAAAGGTGACCTGTATTTGAAGTTTCAAATAATTTGGAATCGACAGATTTTAATTCTTTTATGAACAGCTCAAAATGCCCTTATTTTACAATCTTGCTTATTTCTGAAAGTGGGTAACTTTTTGTTTAGTGCAAAATGTTACTAATTTTATTATACATATATAAATATAGTTTAATTTAAAAAGATTTGGTGCCTTTATGGTCTTTATACCATACACCCATAGGGTGAAATGGTATATTAAAGTCGCCAAAGTGTATGCAACAGGCAGAAGGAAGCTTTTCCGACCCTATAAAGTATGTATATTCTTGATCAGTATCAACAGCCGAATCGATATAGCCATGTCCGTCTGTCCATCCGTCTGTCCGTATAAACACCTAGATCTTGGAGACTATAAGAGATAGAGCCACCAAATTTGGTGTGTAGGTTTGTGTAGTATGTAGAGTGATCAAGTTTATTTCAAATTTTTGCCACGCCCCTTTCCGCCCCCGAAATTCAAAAACTATTGCATTTACTATATTTGCTTAGTAAATGCGCCCATTTTGTATGTATAAAGATTTTGCCACGCCCCTGTGAAAGTGCATTTGATTAACATATTTAAAATATTTTCTGTCCGTGCGTACGCGTTTTACTTAGCCATCTTAAGAGCTATCGGAATGTAATTTTTTTTGGGGGCCTTTTTTTCACCTGGGTGAGATAAAGTATGAAATTTCAAAATGTAAAATTATTATTGCCAAGGACTGCAAAGATATATAAACTTTGGAATAGCCGAAGTTAGCTTCTTTGATATTTTTTATAAGGTTTTGTCTGTGCATTAATGAATTGAGAAAGTTTGGAAAATGTAAAAATATGTAAAAATAGGACTGTAAGGGTACATAAACTTCGGCACAGCCCAAGTTAGCTTCTTTGATGCTTTTTATACACTTGTAAAAAGGGTATATTAATTTTGGTCAGTGACTTTTCCTAATAACTTCGTTATTTGGTAAGCTATTTTCGTGAAATTTAAGATTGGTGAGTTTCTTATGCCTAAAAACAAGTTTGCCAAATTTGAACAAGATCGGGTGACTATATCATATAGCTCCCATAGGAACGATCAGCCAAAAACAGTGACTTTTGTCAATAACTTCGTTACTTGTGATGCGATTGCTTTCAACTTTACCATTTCTTAGTTTAATATATCTGTTAATGACTATGCCGAATTTGAAAAAGATCGGGTGGCTATATCATATAGCTCCCATAGGAAAGATCGGTGTAAAACAGTGACTTTGATCAATATCTTCGTTATTTCCTATGCTAAGATTGAAGGCCGTTCTTTCGCAGACATTAGAGTTTTTGGATAAAACGTTTTTACACTTTAATGGCTATGGGTAAGGAAAGAATTACCAAAACAGTTGCAAGGGTATACAAACTTCAACGCGGTCGAAGTTAACCCCGGCTCTCTTGTTTTTTTTTTGCTAACTTTTAACCATAAATGAAGTAAGTAAGTCGTCTCGCCGACGTAGGTATATTATACACCAGTAAAGCAAATATTTTAAATTTATTAAACAAATGCATTTTCACATGCTTTTTATTACAAGCATATCTTAGTATCTCGCTCACTCCAGCATTCGAGCACCCTAGCGCCCCCACCAGCCAACGGCCAACTTTTATATGCCTTCTGGAAAAACTTTTATTTGCATAACGTGGCTATTTTTAGTCCGATTTTGATCATTTGCTTGCAAGTTGATATTTTGCTGGGTATTAGTATCAAATTTAAGTGTGTCAAATTTGATTCCACAAGGTAGGAAATTACGGGAAATAATCGAGTTTTTCAAATTTCGGGGGCGGAAAGAGGCGTAGCAAAATCTTAATACATACAAAATGTGCGCATTTACTATGCAAATGTACATACCAAATATCTCTATGTGCAATAGTTTTTTAGATAAACGTTTTTTTGAATTGCGTGGGCGAAGGGGGGCGTGGCAATTTTTTGTATTAACAAATGTCTGGGCGCTCTAGCTATTTTAGTCTTTAAGAAAACCGAACTTGTTTAAATTTCGGCCAGACGGACAGACGGTCATGGCTATATCGACTCGGCTGTTGATACTGATCAAGAATATACGTACTTTATGAGGTCGGAAAAGCTTCCTTCTACCTGTTACAAACATTTTGTCGACTTTAATATACCATTTCACCCTATCTTGTCTTTATTTTTCCCCATCCCTTTTACATGTATGACCTGTTTGGCACAGCTTTTCATATTTTATCTTATCCGGGTTATATGTACAGTGTTGGAAGAAATAACAGAAACGGCATAGAATTTACTTACTTTTGTGTCTGTCTTTGGCAAAACTTTAATTTTTTGTAAACTGAATGGATTATTATCAAAACGCTAAACCAAGGAATCAAGAAAATTATGTTTTGTATATTCTAAAGTAAATTCAATATAAAAACTAAGGCATTTATTTATGAGTCCCTTGGAAGATAAAATAGAAACGATAATTTTTAAAGTAAAAAAAATGAAGTTGTTTTTCAAGAAACATAGCAATTTTTGGTTTCAACAAATATTTGAATTAATATGAAGTCGTTCCAACATTATTTTTCAAGACTTCGCGGTAACGACATCCCACGGAATCAAATATTTTGGCGCAAATAGCTGGTTTTATAGAATATCATTTAACCTAGATCTTTTCCCTATATTCTTGCTTATTTTCTGGTTTATATCCAGCAGTTCTATTCTTTAATATTCCCCAAAGGTGTTCTATTAAGTTGAAGTCCGGGGATTGGAACGGTGGCTTTAAAACATTAACTTCATTTTCCTTGAACGAGTTGGCAAACAGCTGGGTCGAGTGTTTGGGATCGTTTTTCTGCTAATATTATCACTTTAAAGGCAATTCTTCCTTGGCATAAGGAAGCATAGTATTGGTCAGATGTTTGTAACGCACAGAAGGAGACGCTTCCGACCCCATAAAGTATATATATTCTTGATCAGCATGAGAAGCTGAGTCGATATAGCCATGTCCGTCTGTCTGTCCGTCCGTCCGTCTGTGCAAATCAACTTCACGCTGGCATCTTATGAGCTATCGGAATGAAATTTGATATTTAAGCTACTATATTTGGATATAAAATCTCAGATCCCAAAATTTGAATCTGATCGGATAAATAGAACACAAGTTACACTCAATACAAATTTGTTCAAGCGCTGCTTGCTGCCTACTACGTCATCAGCAAATCAAACAGAGCACATGCATACACACACACACAGACGCAGCGCTACACGAATTGTATGTATGTGTATGCGTGTTGTGCTTTGCTTAGGGAATGATGGAAGAAAAAAAAATTAGTACAAAGAGTAATAATTTGAATGTTTTGTTTGTGTGTTGATGAATTGAGTTGCAGGGAAACAAATTTTAAAATGTTAAAATATTATTGCCAAGGACTGCAAGGGTATATAAACTTCGGCATTGCCGAAGTTAGCTTCTTTGATATTTTTTTATTAAAAAAAAAAAACAACATAATCATTATTTACCGTCCCTGCATTTTGCGATACGTTTCATCCTTTTCTGCCTACTAGTTTTGTTTTTTGACGGACTTTTGTAAGGAGAGATTTTCCCGAGATTAAATCCGGTCTATAAAACTCTGAGCAATAAGGAAGACCTACAAAGAAACAATTTGTCGAAACAATCTTGAAATATGCAATATATCATTGTTTTTTAAGTTATTAAGAGCAGAGATTTCGGTGTATGTAGACTTTATTCCCGACACTTTTTTCTGTTATATGTACATTAGGGGTGTTCTTATTTTCAAAAAATCGAATTTTACCAAGTGCCGGGCATTTTTTTTTCCTTTTAGTCTAAAAAAAATCTCAAAAAAATTTGGGGCCGATCGGATAATGTTTAATGGGCGCGGAACTCACCTAAAGTTTTCAGTGTGATGCTCCCATATAAGCATACATAGCACCATACAAATATCATAAGAGTGAGCGAGATGGCATGCTATGAAATAAAATTTTAGTACCTTGTTAACACTGTTGATGATATTTTACAAAAAGAAAAGAAGAATAGAAACAAATGTTTCTTATTCTTATTATCACTGACTAGATCACTTTTTTTTTTGCAGTGGGGTATTTTTTTTATAAGCTTCAACAATATGAAGGAATAATTGCTTTTCTTCCTCGTTGTTTGTGAGAACTCTGTTGTACTCCTGAATAAATGTGACTCCTCTTTCGGCCATATAATTTACCACAAGAAGATCACGGCAGTATCATAAACCTTCCTCAAATTCACATGTTTGCTTACAGTTCGATATATCCAGTTCAAAAAATGTTTGTGGTAGCTAAGCTTTCAAAGTCAGACAAGGAGTATTTTTGAAAGTCCACCAAATTAGAATAATGCCTATTATTTTTCAGTTGAACACTTGGTTCCTTTAAGTTAAGATTGCTAACCATTCGGATTTTTTCTTCGGAGGAGACATTGGAGTCAAAAAACGCCAGAGCTATTAAATCTTCGGCAAGGTACCATAAATGATTGCTCATTTTTTTCAATAGTATAGCCGAGGTTTTTGCGTCAGTATTTGCATATTTTATACAATTTTTTACATGGTTAAGATCATGGAAAGGAGCTTCAATAGCGTTTGTACACTTAAACCATGCTTTAATATACATTTTCTTCCTTTTTTGTTAGCTGAAATTGATGTCTAAATAAAAATATCTTCAAGGAATATACATATGGCTTTGGACATCCAGCGGGCATGGTCCAGGAGTACGAAAAGTATATTGCTTTACACCAAGAAAGATTAATACTAGCTGAAGCAATTCTTGATGATCTTCTCGGATCTGACATTTCATTAGTTCACCAAGGCAAAATTTCGTGAAGTTCTGCTCCACAAATTTGGACACGAATTGTTTCACCGGCAGCGCCACTTTCGAATTTATCCTTCTTGAAATTTGAGCATGATTTTAAAAACCTTTCAAATATCGGAACTCCTGTGGAGCATAGCTTTAGTTCAAACACGCTTCGCAATATGATTTCGAACATATGGTGGCGGCAGGGTAGGTTTATTAGACTGCGTCCAAACTTTTTTTCAAATAGTACTGCCGCTCCTGAAAATCTCTGTATTTGCAGCCGTGGTGTTATAGGACAAACCACTGACTTGGTCAACTAAATTCCATTTGACTAGCCTGTCAAAAACTGCCATAGCAATATTTTTGCCAGTTGAACACTTTACTAGAACCGAATAAATCTGTCATGAACTTTCCGTCAAAATGCACTACCAGGCCACCAGTTTTAGCCATCTGCAAGTTATGATAAGATTATTGGTTTAAAATGACCGAACAAATTTGTAAACCACTCTATTACTTTGTCCCTAATTTCAGCAGAAATTTCTGTAGATTGTTTTATACGTGATCTAGTCAGCGATATTAATAAAAATGTACGTTAAAAATATTAATTAAGAAACATTTGTTTCTATTCTTCTTTTCTTTTTGTAAAATATCATCAACAGTGTTAACAAGGTACTAACATTTTATTTCATAGCATGCCATCTCGCTCACTCCTATGAAATTTGTATGGTGCTATGCTTATACGGGAGCATCACACTGAAAACTTTAGGTGAGTTCCGCGCCCATTAAACATTATCCGATCGGCCCCAAATTTTTATTATTTTTATTTTTTTTTCCCCATACAACTAAGAACACCCCTAATGTACATATGTACTTACATACATATGTACAATCGTATGTACATACATGCATATAAAAGTCGAAATAGACTTTTAGACATTCTACAGACTTCATTCAACGAATTTGTAGTATTCCAATCTTTTAATTCTGAATAAGCCTCCTTTTTGTTGAAAATTTACATATGTGTGTACATATGTGTGTTCACAAATTTTTAAAGAAAATTATTCGTAGAATGTGCACTACACTTCATTACTAATGTCGATAAGATAATACAAATTACGAAAGAGAGCAACTTAGCTACTCTCTCAATCAATATATGTACATCAATGTATGTATGTACATATGTAAGTACGTATTTATTCATGTATGTATGTATGTATGTATGTATGTATATATTGTATATACACTTACACACATACATATGGCTGTATGTACATTATTTCTGTAAAGCTATTTCGTTGAATTTTTGTAAAAGTTGTTTTTGGATTGGAAAATAATTTCTTGATGCGAATGGTTAGTCATCCGATCGAGAAATGTCACAGTCACGTCACATGTTTTTTCTCTTAATTGTCATTTTGAATTATTCACGCTTCAATTCAATTCTCTTTAATTTTTTTAATTTTTCAAAACAAGTTCTTTCCGATGATAGTTCAGCGCGAGTGTACTGAACGATTTTTGTAAAGTTATTTAAACAGGAACAAGTACAAATGTTTGGGGTATTTTTGTGTTCTAAGTTAATTTGTTAACTTGTCCACTACTGGCAGGTTTAGGTGTTCATCTGCCAATTCAAGTGACAGTAAAAGTTTGAAATATGGGCTGCGTCGAATAAGCTGAAAGCTGACTAAGAACGCCCCTGTTTTATTAACTTATGTCAAGGCCACACGATGCAAACAAAGAGAACGTACTGTTTTCCCACTCTTAAAGCCACGCAGCATTTAATTGAATGTCTCTTTCTATAACTCTCTTAAAAACACTTGTTGTCAGCAAAAGGCCCAGTCGGCTGAGGCAGTACGCGCTCATTTGCCTCAGTCTGAATTCTAAAATACAAACAACATGTTTGCGTAACGGACCATCTCGTCGGTGTGCCATCACAAAAAATAGCAACAATATTTAAGTTTTAGTATTTCGTTTGTGATTTTCAATTTGTTTGTACTAGACTCACCTCTAGAAATATACATGTATGCGTGTGCGAAAATATACATATCTCGTACATACTTTTGTTAATACTGATGAATGTTGCGCGTGGTGGTTATATTGTGCAAAATTCATATATGTATGTATGTATGTATGTACTTACGTACATAAAAGACAACTAAATACATACATACATACATACATATGTACATATGTATATATATGTACATATATACAACGTTTATTTAGTCTGTTAAAAGCATAAGTGTTGTGGTGATTTACAAAGAACAATTGCCCATTACTCTCTAATTATTAAACCATGCTGTTGCAAAAAATTTGCAACAACAGAAAATATACTTTGTATACATACATATGCATGTACATACAGTGGAGACCTACTAAATCTACATGTATACATATTCATATGTATAGATGCATTCAAATACACAATTTGTTAGTTCGTTGTACAATGGCTCTATCAGTGAGGCAACTCCAGTCGTAGCATACTATGAAAATACTATTTATGTATGTAAATATTTACATACATACATATACATACATATGTGAAATCTCAATTTTAAATGAATATAAAAACAGAGGGCCGGGGCTAACATGGACCGCGCCGAAGTTTGTATACCCTTGTAAGTTTATTTTGTTAATCTTTCCTTACTTATTGCCATTAAACCGGAAAAAGATTTATTTTATTTACAAAGTAGAATGTCTAATGACGGCCTACAATCTTAGCATAGGAAATAATGAAGTTATTGATCAAAGTAGTGACTTTGTAAACAATGGTTAACACCGATTGTTTCTATGGGAGCTATATGATATAGTCACCAGATCTTGATGAAATTTGGCATAGTTGTGTACAGGTGTAATAAACTTACCAATATTACGACAATACGAAAATAGCTCAGAAAATAACGAAGTTATTGAGAAAAGTCACAGTTCGTCACATTTGAACTCGTCTCGTCGTGCTGATCAAGAATATATTTGTATATACTTTATTTATAAGCTCGCGTTCCTCTATGCGTTGCACACTTCTGACCAAAATTAATATACCCTTTTTGCAAAGGTATAACAATCCAATTGATTGATTTGTTTTTTTGAGACGATCTCTTTCTCATTATACCCTTGCAGAGGGTATTATAAAATTGGTCAGATGTTTGTAACGCACAGAAGGAGACGTTTCCGACCCCATAAAGTATATATGTATGTATATTCTTGATCAGCATGAGAAGCTGAGTCGATATAGCCATGTCCGTCTGTCCGTCCGTCCGTCAACTTCACGCTGTCATCTTAAGAGCTATCGGAATGAAATTTCATATTTGAGCTACTTTTAGCCGGGAGATAATAGAGTATGAAAATTGTCAGGATCGGACTACTATATCATATAGCTCTAGAACAAAAATTTTTGCAAAAATTGGAGTATCCCCATGAAATTTCCAATATAATAGAATTTGATATAAAATCTCAGATCCCAAAATTTGAGTTTGATCGGATAAATAGAACACAAGTTACAGTCAATACAAATCGGTTCTACGTCATCAGCAAATCAAACAGAGCATGCATACACACACACAGACGTAGCGCTACGCGAGTATGCATGTGTATGCGTGTTGTGCGTTGCTTAAGGAATGATGGAAGAAAAATTTGGAGTAAAAAGAGAAATAATTTGAATGTTTTGTTTGTGTGTTGATGAATTGAGTTGCAAGGAAAGAAATTTCAAAATGTAAAAATATTATTGCCAAGGACTGCAAGGGTATATAAACTTCGGCATTGCCGAAGTTAGCTTCTTTGACATTTTTTGTAATCATTTTTTGGTCACGACTTAGCAGATTAACTGTTTCCGATAATTTTTATACCATGCAAACAGATTGTAAATTGGCTACAAAGTCTATGTAACTATCAAAAGAAAGCGAACCGAAAGTACATAAATTTTATTTTCTTGATTTTTCCTGATTTTGAAAACAATATCGAAGTTATTGACAAAAGTCACTGTTTTCGAATGATCGTTCCTATGGGAGCTATCTGATATAATTACCCGATCTTGACCAAGTTTGGCACAGTAGTTTATAGCTGTAATGAACTCACTAATATTAAATGTCACGACAACAGGTGAGAAAATAACGAAGTTATTGAGAAAAGTCACTGTTCGTGACTTTGCCGTTTGTATAAGAACTATATGATATAGTGGTCCGATCCGGCTGAATCCGAGACATACAACCCCAGCAGTATATACAAGCCTATGTGCAAAATTTCAGCATAGCTCAGCGTAGCTCTTACAGTCTAGGAGGAGTTCGCGTTGATCCGGACGGACGGACGGAGATGCTTCCTTCTATGCGTTACACACTTCTGACCAAAATTAATATACCCTTATTGCAAGGGTATAAAAAACGAAAAACATGGCGTAAAACGTGCAAAAACGGTTCCAGATGACACATATTGTTCGATCCAAGTAGACCCAATCCGATTGCATCTTCTAGTTTAGTCAAATATGGTCCAAGGAAAGTCCTACTTTTGACATCAAAGCATGTAAAAGCGCGTTTGTATTTGTCAAAACTCCATATAAATCTTCCCATTGCAATGTAGTGTAATATTCTCGGGCCACACAGCCGAAAAGTACCCTTGTTTGGTGGTGCAGGGTCTATGTACGTCGCCTCAAATATAAGGACTACCACCCAAGCAACGCGTTAAAACGGTTAAGCAATGTGACGTGATTTGGGCTTGTTTCTCATATAAACGACTTGGTCCAATTAATAAGATCCATGGGAATATGAATTGAAATATCTACGTGGACATCATTAAGAAGGTTATATGGAATATCCCCATAAAATGGAGCTGTCGCCAGTACAACGACCCAAAATATATGAGCAAGCTCGAAACGCTTTTTTCAGTTCGAACGAATCTCAGCCGCCGGATTGGTAACCCATTAAAAATGTATGGGAAAACATTCAGAGAAGCGTCACAAAGAAAAAAGTGTCTAATAAAGCTTAACATTGGGAAGTTATCCAGGAAACATGGCAGCAGATCCCAGTTCAGCTTTGCTGAATTCGGTGTGGCGCAGGTGCCAAGCCGCTATTGCCAATAATAGGTTCAGCACTAAATATTAAGTCCAAAGGTGACGTGAATTTGAAGTTTCAAATAATTTGGAATCGACAGATTTTAATTCCTAGTGGTCACTGCTAGAACAGCTCAAAATGCCCTTATTTTACTATTTACTAGCATTTCTGAAAATGGGGGACTTTTTGTTTAGTCCAAAATGGTATTAAAAATATTGGTGTATTTATGGTCTTTTTAATATGATTTATCAACTTTGAAGTTAAAGCTTAAAGGCACTGCTATTTTGGTGAACAAAGCTGAATATGCAAATCATGGCCGAGCCAGAAGAAGGCGTAACAATTACTTATACAATTACTTGTACATGTATGTATATCATTGTGAATGTGCGATGTTTTGAGTGGGTCTGTCAGTCACTGGGAAAGGGGTGGTAAGGTCTTACCGGTATTTTATACCCTTGAACGGGGGTATTGGTCAGATGTTTTTAAGAGAGAGAAGGAGAATTTTCCGACCCCATAAAGTGTATGTATGTATGTATATATTCTTGATCAGTTTAAAAACCAGAGTCGATAAAGTCCTGTCCGTTCGTCCATTTCCATTTTCTTCATATATTTATTTATATTTTGACTAAATGATATAGTGGTCCGATCCGGATGATTCCAATAGCTTTCCAAATGGAGGCGCGAAATTGATTTGCACCGACGGTTTTAAAAGCATTTTATTTATACAAACATTTTTTAAATACATTTTTTTTTAATCTTTAGAAATTCAAGAATGTGTGAAAATTTAAAGTAAATCGGACTAAAACAGACAAAGATGTAGCGCTTCAACTGATTGGCCTTCAGTGAAGCTTTTTGAGTATAAATGAAGTAAGTAAGTCGTCTCGCCGACTTAGGTATACCATACACCAGTAAAACAAATATTTCAAATTTGTAATAACAAATGCATTTGCCTATTTAAAAAAAAATTTTGTTCACATGCTTTTTATAAGCATATCTTAGGATCTCACTCACTAATGCATGTGAGCACCCTAGCGCCACCACCCGCCAACGGCCAACTGCGGCGTTATGGAAAAATGTTTATATGCATAACTTGGCTATTTGTTGTCCGATTTTGATCAAATTTGGTATTTTGCTGGGTATTAGTATTAAATTCAAGTGTGCCAAATTTGATTGCACAAGGTAAAAAATCACGGGAGATAATCGAGTTTTTCGAATTTCGGGGGCGGAAAGGGGCGTGTCAAAATTTTTATACATTGTGCGCATTCACTAAGCAAATATACATACCAAATATAGTGTCTCTAGCTGCAATAGTTTTTGAGATAAACGTTTTTTTTTGAATTTCGGGGGCGTGGCAAAAATTTGAAATAAACTTGATCACTCTACATACTACATAAACCTACACACCAAATTTGGTGTCTCTATCTCTTATAGTCTCCAAGATCTAGGTGTTCATACGGACAGACGGATGGACAGACGGACATGGCTATATCGATTCGGCTGTTGATACTGATCAAGAATATATATACTTTATGGGGTCGGAGAAGCTTCCTTCTGCCTGTTACATACATTTTGGCGACTTTAATATACCATTTCACCCTATGGGTGTATAATTAATGTAGTAAAACAAGTTTTAGAAAATCACTAGAAATTTAATCAGGCATAAATCCACTGGCTACAACATGGTTGCCACATAGTCCAGTTCGAAAAGTGAAATCAAAATTATTGTGATAATTATTTAGTATTAACCAAAGTACATGTTATAAAAATAAAAATAAAAGCATTGTTAATTAATTGACCCTTTTAGTTTTTTAATAAATTGCAGTATTCGTAAAGAAAAATCAACTATTTCTCTGAATTGGCAACGTTCATCTATAAACGTCAAACATTTGATATTGTTATGAATTTCTTGATAAAACCCAGGTTAATTTAATAAAAAACAAATTTTTAAATCATTTTCTACGCCGCAAATAAAATATTAATAGACCTTTATAAAAATGTTTAAATTTAATTATTGATACATAATGACAGCCCTGCCAAAACCGAACAGCCGAGTCGATCTAGCCATGTCCGTCCGTCTGTCCGTATGAACACCTAGATCTCGGAGACTATAAGAGATAGAGCCACCAAATTTGGTGTGCAGGTTCGTGTAGTATGTAGAGTGATCAAGTTTATTTCAAATTTTTGCCACGCCCCTTTCCGCCCCCGAAATTAAAAAAAAACGTTTATCTCAAAAACTATTGCAGCTAGAGACACCATATTTGGTATGTATATTTGCTTAGTGAATGCGCACAATGTATAAAAATTTTGACACGCCCCTTTCCGCCCCCGAAATTCGAAAAACTCGATTATCTCCCGTGATTTTTTACCTTGTGCAATCAAATTTGGCACACTTGAATTTAATACTAATACCCAGCAAAATACCAAATTTGATCAATCAATCGGACAAAAAATAGCCAAGTTATGCATATAAACGTCTTTCCAGAAGGCCGCAGTTGGCCGTTGCCGGGTGGGGCGCTAGGGTGCTCATATACATGAGTGAGCGAGATACTAAGATATGCTTGTAAAAAGCATGTGAACAGAACTTTTTTAAAACAGGCAAATGCATTTGTTATTACAAATTTGAAATATTTGTTTTACTGGTGTATGGTATACCTATGTAAGTCGGCGAGACGACTTACTTACTCCATTTTTTTCAAAAATTCTGATTACATGCCTTTTAGAACAGGGTGAGGCACAAAGAGAGCCAACGAAAACTGTCGATGTATGCGTGCGCTTGCTTGTGTGTATAACCTGTTTTACACGGCGCAAAAAACGAATAATAAATTAAAACAAAGAACAGTTATAAGCCTTGGGTTCCTTTTACCTAAATGTCGTAAAAATGAATGTGTATTTTGTATCGGCTATTAGGCATATTTTTCATACTATATATCAAGGATGGGCACGTAGTGGCTCTTTTGGCTCCCGTGGCTCCTTACCGGCAGAGGCTGGGCAGAGAAAAAGGTAATTTTTTGGTCTCGACGCACACAAAAATTTGTGTGTCCCGAGTTTTATGACGGGTTATAATCGACCTTTTTTGGTCGATCGTCGTCGAACTTGTAGACAGAGGGACGGACAAGTCCCGAATTTCGCGGAGAGGGGGAAAAAGGTCGCGATCTCGAGCTCGTAGCTTGTAGGCAGAGAGACAGACAAGTCCCGAATTTTGCGGGGAGGGGGAAAAAGGGACGTGCCCGTCCCCCACTCTCCCTGCCAACAAGTTGCAAGCTCACGTCCCTTTTTCCCCCTCCCCGCAAAATTCGGGACTTGTCCGTCCCTCTGTCCACAAGCTGCGAGCTCGAGATCGCGACCCTTTTTCCCTTTCCCCGCAAAATTCGGAACGTGGCCGTCTCTCTGCCTACAAGCTGCTCTGTCTACAAGTTCGACGACGACACACAAATTTTTGTGTGCGTCGAGACCAAAAATGACCTTTTTTCTGCCCAGCCTCTGCTGTTGATGCTCTGGCTCCCAAGTTAAATTTTCGTGCCCACCCTTGCTGTATGTGCACATGTAAGAAAATGAAGCATTAATTTTTCTGCGTCTAGTTGCGTAACAAAGCGACATACTACCGCTTTCGTCAAAAGTCTTTGCGACACTAGTTTTTTTTTTGCGGTTTCAACTTGTACTTCGTGCTCACATCGGCATGCACACAGACGGCCGCACGAGCAATTGCCGAGCAAAAGTGCCCGGGTGCCTGTGGGTGCCTCACCCTGTTTTAGAAGCATATCTCAGTATCTCGCTCACGCAAGCTTACGAGCACCCTAGCGCCCCACCAGCCAACGGCCAACTAAACAAATGTTTATATGCATAACTTGGCTATTTTTAGTCCGATTTTAATCAAATTTGGTGTATTAGTATCAAATTAGATTACAAAAGGTAAAAAATTACGTGAGATAATCGAGTTTTCCCAAATTACGGGGGCGGAAAGGGGCGTGGCAAAATCTTTGCATATACAAAATATGCGCATTTATTAAGCAAATACACATACCAAATTTGGTGTGTCTAGCTATTATAGTCTTTAAGAAAATCGGGTTTGTTTCAATTGCGGGGGCGGAGAAGGGAGTGGCAACATTTTTTATGAAAATCAAATTTGTTTAAATTTCGTGGGCGGAGGGGGGAGTGGCAAAAATTTGAAATAAACTTGACCATCGTAGGTAAGCCACGAGTCTACTTACCAAATTTGGTGACTCTAGCTCTTATAGTTTCTGAGATCTACGTGTTCATACAGACAGACGGACGGACGGACGAACATGTCTAGATCGACTGGCCTATTGATCCTGATCAAGAATATATGTATATACTTTACTGGAAAAGCTTTCTTCTGCCTGTTACATACATTTTGGCGACTTTAATATACCATTTCACCCTATGGGTGTATGGTATAAAAACAATTGCCTCCGGCTATTTTGTGACACTAATCAACCTTAATCGTAGGGGCAGATTTCGCCGTAGGCTGAGCGAGATCGCATATGCTTGCGTTTACAAATTTTGCTAAAAATACAAAATACATTTGTACATTTGGTCTTTGCAAAATACAAAATACATTTGTATATTTGGTCTTTGCATTTAAAAATATTTGTTGTTTTCGGTGTAGTCGCAATCGTCGAAACGATTTACTTACTTCATTTTTAGTTTTTTTTTTTTTTTTTTTTTTTTGGTTTGTCTTCCTTTATGTTTGTCTAGACTTAAGGGCTTAAGCCGGCTTGAGGTCAATAAATCTTACTAAGATTTTAAATCATAGTCAGCACAAAAGGAGAACAGGTTGTCTGTATAGCTATTTCAACCACAAGCCATATGGCCACACCATATCTTCAACGCTAAAAGTAGTTGGGAATTCAAACTTCAAACATGAAGCGAAAAAAGAACGGCAACAAAATTCGAATTTTGTATACCCTTGCAAAAAGGCTATATTTATTTTAGTCAGAAGTGTGCAACGCATAGAAGGAAGCATTTCCGACCATATAACGTATATATATTCTTGATCAGCAAGGCGAGTTCAAATAGCTATGCCCGTCCGTCCGTCTGTCCATCCGTCTGGATCAACGCGACCTCCTCCTAGACCGTAAGAGCTACAGAGCTGGAACTTTGCATGTAGGCTTGTGATCAAGAACGGGTGACTATATCATACGGTTCCCATAGGAACGATCATTCGAAAACAGTGACTGTTGTCAATAACGTCGTTACTTTTGACGCGATTGCTTTTAAATTAAACATTTGTTAGATAATATATCTGGTAATGACAGTGCCGAATTTGAAAATGTTTGAGTGACTATATCATATAGCTCCCATAGGAACGATCGGTGGAAAACAGTAACTTTGATCAATAACTTCGTTATTTCCTATGCTAAGATTGTAGGCCGTCCGTTATAGGTAAGGAAAGAGTTACCAAAAAACTTACAAGGGTATAAAAACTTTGCCGCGGTCGAAGTTAGCCCCGGCCCTCTGGTTTAATCTTTGTTTTCGTCATTGACATGACAATCAGCTTCTCATGCATAAGGTTGCAATTGTCTCAATTTCTGCGTTACAAACATTTGACTACTTTTATAATCCTTCTTACAAGGTTATATAATATGTATAACATTTTTATTGTTGATTGCACAATTTTATTTTTCAGTTTTACATGAGTGGTAAAAAAAAAATTAAAAATCTAAGTTGTTCTTGAGAAATATTTTAAAAGTAAAAAAAGGTTTTAATAATTATTTCCTGTCCATGTTCATAATAAGAAAGAACTCTAAAAAACATTAGTGTAAAAATGTGAATATTGTTCAATTCATTATGCGTCTATAGTGGGTAAAGCAATGGCTTCCCATAAACAAAAGCGACCTAGCATTAGCAGTTGGTTTTCCTCATTGCGCCGGCAGCCTAAGACCAATAAAGAAAATAAAAAATGGCAGAGCAGCAAATCCTTGGAAGGTAAACAGCAAATGCAGCATAGTTGCTTCGATCTATCTTCAATGGGAGCTGAAGGTATGACCGACAGACGCAGCATATTTTACGAAACATTACAAAATTTTTCTCGCTACAGTTATAGACAATATTCCATTCTTTGGATTGAATGAAAATAGCACAAGTGGAAGCAGTATTAACAGTGCTTGTGCGCGCTGCTTTTGCAATATTATAGCAGTTGAGTCACTTGCTGAGACACCGCCCACACCTACAACACAACAAATATTTTTAAAACCTCAGGCAAAATCACGATCCCCTTTGCTAAAGCCATGTGCAAGTGTGCCCACCCATAAAATTACATCCCTCAGTCCAGAAAGTCCCCCACCTGAAAGTACAACACTTAGTACTAAAACTGAGAGTGATGTGATTCATAAGAGGGAGCTTCTTCGAATTCCTGATGGAACATTTGGAACACAAACTTATAATAAATGTGACCAAATCACCCACATAACTAGGACCACCACAACGCGAACATTGATTTTTTCCCGTCCTATTGAAATCCTCTTCAATGAAAATGGAGAAATAATTTCAAAAAGATCACCGAGTAAAGTACGTTCGAACTCGCTCGGGTGCATGTTAGATGACGATGGAAACATAAGCGCTAAACTTAGTTCGCCGTTGAAATTGAACACGGGCGAATTTCGCTTCATTGATGATATCTCGACTCCCCATAATGAAACCGAGCATAACTTTATGGACCACAACATCAACAACAACACTATTAATAACATCAGAAAACGCAGCAAAAACATTAGCAACCGCATTAACCAAAAGACAAATCTCTGTGAGAGTTGTCGGAATCTCAAGGTAAATCAGAAATACCTAAAGGCAGTTAGCTGCTTGTGAAAACTACTTTTAAAAAAACTACCACACAATAATTAATTCTATGAATAATAATTAAAATTCCTTTACATTATACTTTTTGTTAATTATTCATACATTATAAGCAGCATATTTTTGAAATCAACCCAGTTTAGATTTATTTAAGAAAGTCGACTTGTATTTGTTAGTATTGAATAGGTACAGAACCAATTGCTTAAGTTCGCGTTACGCGGTCTTAATTGGGACCCGAGTCTTCGCCTACCTTCTTATTCTGACCGACTTCTTCTTGTTAATCTTCCTTCACTTTACAACCGTAGGCTCGTATTTGGCATTCTCTTTCTCCATAAACTAGTCAACGGCGAAGTCATTTCTACTAATTTACTAGATACGCTACATTTTTGTGTTCCCTCACGTCGGACCAGAAACTTTTTTCCTATTCACCTTAGTAGATGTATGACTAACTACTCTCTTCACGATCCTTTTCGTGTTCTTTGCCAATCTTTTAACAACCATTCTCACCTTATCTCTCTGTCACTTCTCTTCGCGCTATACTTTTTCATCATCTACAGCGAAACCACTGAAAATATTCTGGACTCGGATTGGCTGCAACTCATCCCTGACCACATTGGCTGTGAATCGGGGCATAGCTGGCACCTCCACCGTGTCGGGGATGTTTAGTTGTGCATAAAGCTAAGCTACCTTCTTCATTTAATTATAATCTGTATTTTAGCTTAGGCTTTTTCGTCGATCCTAATATGTACAATGTACATATTATACATGTGAATGCTTAACGTTACATTGGTTTTTTATACCCTTGCAGAGGGTATTATAAAATTGGACAGATGTTTGTATCGCACAGAAGGAGAATTTTCCGACCCCATAAAGTATATATATTCTTGATCAGCATGAGAAGCTGAGTCGATATAGCCATGTCCGTCTGTTCATCGGTGCGTACGCGTTTTACTCAGCCATCTTAAGAGCTATCGGGATTTTTTTGGGGGCTTATTTTTACCCGGGTGAGATAAAGTATGAAAATCATTGGGATCGGACTACTATATCATATAGCTCTGGAACAAAAATTTTTGCAAAAATTGGAGTGTCCCCATGAAATTTACCAATATAATAGAATTTGATATAAAATCTCAGATCCTAAAATTCGAGTTTGATCGGATAAATAGAACACAAGTTACAGTCAATACAAATCGGTTCTACGTCATCAGCAAATCAAACAGAGCACATGCATACACACACGCAGACGCAAAGCTACACGAACTGTATATGTATGCGTGCGATGCTTTGGATGGTAGAAGAAGAAAAATTGTAGTAAAAAGAGTAATAATTTGAATGTTTCGTTTGTGTATTGATGAATTGAGTTGCAGGGAAAGAAATTTCAAAATGTAAAATTATTATTGCCAAGGACTGCAAGGGTATATAAACTTTGGCATAGCCGAAGTTAGCTTCTTTGATATTTTTTTTTGTTTTACTCTTGCAAAACAGGTATATTAATTTTAGTCAGAAATGTGCAACGCACAGAAGGAAGCATCTTCGACTATATGAAGTATATATATTCTTGATCAGCACGACGAGACGACCACGAGCCACGTCTGTCCGGCTAAAAGTAGCTCAAATATGAAATTTCATTCCGATAGCTCTTAAGATGCCAGCGTGAAGTTGATTTGCACAGACGGACGGACGGACAGACGGACATGGCTATATCGACTCAGCTTCTTATGCTGATCAAGAATATATATACTTTATGGGGTCGGAAACGTCTCCTTCTGTGCGTTACAAACATCTGACCAATTTTATAATACCCTCTGCAAGGGTATAATAATCCTTTAGTAGGCGCGCAGACAATTCCAACAAAACCGAGTTTCTTAAAGACTATAATAACTAGAGACACCAAATTTGGTATGTATACTTGCTTAGTAGATGCGCACATTTTGTATGTGTAAAGATTTTGCCACGCCTCTTTCCGCCCCGTAATTTGAAAAAATTATCTCACGTAATTTTCCACTTGAAATTTGGCACACTTGAATTTGATACTAATACCCAGCAAAATACCAAATTTGATTAAAATCAGACTAAAAATAGCTAAGTTATGCATATAAACGTTTTTCTATAAGGCCGGAGTTGGCCGTTGGCTGGTGGGGGCGCTAGGGTGCTCGTTTGCTTGAGTGAGCTTGTATGCTTGTAAAAAGCAGAACAGAATTCTTAAAAAAAAACGTAAATTCATTTGTTATTATAAATTTGAAATATTTGTTTTGTTTTGGTGTATGGTATACCTAAGTCGGCGAGACGATTTACTTCATTTTTATAACCTTGCTTCTTTCTATGCGTTGCACACTTCCGACCAAAATTAATATACCCTTTTTGCAAGGGTATAATGAATACTTTAGAAGTTAGACGCAAGTAAAAAACCCCTTTTCGAAAAAATGGCAAATTTGATGAAAATCATCCGCAAAAAATTTTGCATGAAAAGATCGTGATAACTTAAAAGACTAATGATGCAGTTCGATTCGCAGGGCCCGAAATACGGGAAAACCATCGAGTTTTGCCATGTCTTTTTTCTACTCTTGCAGAGTGTATTATAAAATCGGTCAGATGTTTGTAACTCACAGAAAGATACGTTTCCGACCCCATATAAAGTACACATATTTTTAATCAGCATGAGAAACTGAGTCGATACAGCCATATCCTGTCCAGCTATATCTGTCCGTCCGTCCGTCGGTGCGTACGCGTTTTACTACGCCATCTTAAGAGCTGTTGGGATGAAAGCTACTTATAACCCGGAGTAATGTATGAAAATCATCAGAATCGGACCACTATATCATAGCTCTAGAAGAAACATAGGCGAAGTAATTAGAGTATCCCCATGATCCCCAATTAGATGGTATTAATTATAAAACCTCAGATCCCAAAATTTGAATCTGATCGGATAAATAGAACAGAAGTTACAGTCAATATAAATCAGCTCTGCTTTAGGAGCTGTCGGCAACTCTGCTTGCTGCCTACTAAGTCATTGGTCGAAATGAACAGAGCAGCAGACCACACACACACTTGCCAAGGACTGCAAGGGTATATAAACATTGGCTTACCAGAAATAAGCTTCTTTGATATTAAAAAAAAAGACTATCCGACTGTAATTGTTATATATAATCTTTATATTTAAAATCAAAAATAACTTACTTCTTTCAATTGTAAAATTTACCTCGTTATTATACCCTTGCAAAAAGGGTATATTAATTTTGATCAGAAGTGTGCAACGCATAGAAGGAAGCATCTCGAGTTCACGAGTTCAAATAGCCATGTCCGTCCGTCCGTCCGTCTGTCCGTTCGTCCGTCTGGATCAACGCAAACTCCTCCTACACCGTAAGAGCTACAGAGTTGAAATTTTACATGTAGGCTTGTATATACTGCAGGGGTTGTATATCTCGGATTCGGCTGGATCGGACCACTATATCATATAGCTCCCATACAAACGGCAAAGTCACGAACAGTGACTTTTCTCAATAACTTCGTTATTTTCTAAGCTATTGAAATTTAATATTGGTTAGTTTATTATACATATAAACTATGCCAAATTTTATTAAGATCGACTTTTGTCACCTTTGACGCGATTGCCTTCAAATTAAAGATTTGCTAGTAATATATTTGTTAATGACTGTGCCGAATTTGATAAAGATCGGTTGACTATAACATATAGCTCCCATAGGAACGATCGATGGAAAACATTGATTTTGAATAGGGATTCCCGGAGAGAAGGAAAAAACCCAATCTTCATTCGTTGAATTCAAAATTTGAACTGATTTTATTTACAAAAGTACGGAGTTTATATAGGATTATCTTAGGCTCTAGTAGGTAACAATTGTTCTTAGAAGATCTTTTTTTAGACTCAGACCCTCGTATTTGGGGGTTGAAAAATTATTATTTTGGGCACGGCGTCGGCCACTTGACATCCTGTCGTTGTGATCTTTTGGGTTAGTTTAGAATTACAAGTGTTTTTCTTACACCGCGTGTGGCAGATTGTATTTCTAGTCATATGCTAGGTTAGTTGTTTGGTACAAAGGTACAGTTGTATTGTATTTTCTTTAGTGCATCTGATTTGGTGAAGCCAGTTCAGATGAACACGATGTTTATTCTTAAACAGATTTTAATCAATATCTTCGTTATTTCCTATGCTAAGACTGTAGGCCGTTCTTTAGCAAACATTAGCCTTTTTGAATAAAACTTATTTCACTTTGATGGCTGTAGCTAAGAAAAGAGTTAACAAAAAAGTTGCAAGGTTAAACAAACTTTGACGTGGCCCTCTGGTGTTTATTTCTATTCAGTTGAATTATTTTGAATTATTTATAAGCTTAACCTTTATGAAATTCTGTCCCTCCTTTGTAGCAAATCAAAGATGAGTTATGTGAGGTTGTCACGGAAATGGAAACACTCGATGTCCCTGAAGATTGCAAACACTCAAACAAGGATAAGCAAATGTCAATTGGTCGGAAAAAGTTCAACATGGATCCCAAGAAAGGTGAGAAGACGACCCTGATTTAATTCATTACATTTTTTAAAAATTTGTTTCGCAATCTTTTCGATATCAATATAATTTAGCCAACGTTAAAATACGTTATAATTTAAATTGATATAGCTATCTGATTTTAATTAGAATTTGTCAAAATATTAGAATTTTATGTAAAAATATCCTGTAAGTATTAATGTATAATTATCAGGTTTGGTGATAATTGCATATGAAACACAAATGCGTTTCTGTTGATCGTTTCTAAGGAAGGTGTACGATATAGTCACCCGATATTGATCAAATTTAGCACAGGCATTTAAAGGTTTAATAAATGTTCAATTTCAAGACAATAGCTCAGAAATTATCGAGAAAAGTCACTTTTAGTTACTTTGTCGTTTGTATGCAAGCTATATGATATTTATAGTGGTCCGATACGGCTGAATCCGAGATATACAAAATGAGCAGTATATACAAGCCTACATTCAAAATTTCACCCCTGTAGCTTTAAGGGTCTAGGAGGAGTTTGCGTTCATCCAGACGGATCGACGGCATCGCTATATGAACAAAATATTATTCGGTAATCCACCAGATACCCGACCCGATGGATATACATATCTTTCAGTATTGCCTCACAAGTTGTAGCTTTAAGGGTCTAGGAGGAGTTTGCGTTCATCCAGACGGATCGACGGCATCGCTATATGAACAAAATATTATTCGGTAATCCACCAGATACCCGACCCGATGGATATACATATCTTTCAGTATTGCCTCACAAGTTGCAAAAAAAACCCAGAGGGGCGGGACTTTCCACCACGTCAATGTTTGTGTAACCTTGCACCTTTTTTGATGACTCTTTCCTTACCCATAGCTATCAAAGTGGAAAAACGTTTTATCTAAAAAGGCTAATGTTTGCTAAAGAAGTAACGGTAAAAGTAACGAAGTTATTGACAAAAGTCACCGTTTTCGACCGATCGTTTCTATGGGAGCTTTATGATATAGTAACCCGATCTTGATCAAATTTGGCACAGTCATTTATAAGTGTAATAAACTCACCAATATTGAATTTCACGAACATAGCTTAGAAAATAACGAAGATATTGAGAAAAGTCACTGTTCGTGACTTTGCCGTTTATATGGAAGCTGTATGATATAGTGGTCCGATCCGGCTGAATCCGAGATATACAACCCCTGCAGTATATACAAGCCTAAGTGCAAAACGGTCTAGGAGGAGTTTGCGTTGATCCAGTCGGACGGACTAACATGGTAAATGGTAGTTTTATGGAAATAAATAAGATTAATTAGTCTGCCGAATTTAATTACGATAGTCAATAAATTTGCAAGAGGCACTAGGTTTTTTCTAAATTGTGCAGGCGGAAGTGGACGTGGCAAAATATTTTTATTGTGCGCTCATATGTATATAAGCCAGTATACCTACCAAATTTGGTGACTTTTGCTTTGTTTGTTAGTTTTCGAGAAAATCAGTTTTATGTAATTTGCGGGGGCGGAAGTGGGCGTCCCAAAATTTGTAAACATCCAAAAAGTTTGAACAATTAGTTTTTGCGAGCTAACTAAACGATTATATATACCAAAGTTCATGTCTCTCTCTGTTAAAGTTTTTAAGAAAAACAGTAGTATGTAAATTCTACGGCCGTGGCCAAAATTGAATTTAGCTCCACATACATACATTACACGATTCTCCGAGATCTAGGTGTTCATACATACGGATAGACGGACGGGCGGACTGATGGGCATGGCTAGATCTACATATATGTATATACCGTTGGTAATAATACCGTCTGTTAAACATTTGAATTCGTCACCCTACGAATTAATAGTGGTCGGGGTTCGTATATGCTATCTCGCTAGCGTTTTTATAAACAGCATAAACGACGTACATACATATGTATGTATGTACTAGAGTCCTGCACAAATAGACTCATTTGCCTCAGTCTTTCAAATACTTACAAATTTTCTTATATTTGGTTTGATAATATATGAATATATGAAACAAGATGAAAAGTCTCGAAGTTTACTTATATTTGGTTTGATAATATATGAATATATGAAACAAGATGAAAAGTCTCGAAGTTTTGTGTTTCGTAGTTCCTGAATGTATCAAGCCGAACAAACAAAAACAAAATCATACCAAGCCGAAACAAATAAGAAAGACTACAAACGAAACAAATGAATACGGTACTTCTTTCAAGTTACTTGGTACTTCCAAGCAGTGTTTGCATTTTCTGCTACATAGCAGCAATTTCCACAAAAATATTGCTCTGCTCCCGCTATTGCTCTGATTTCGTTTACGTTGCATAGCAGAGAGCACATACCCTAAACGGTTGCTCTTCTGCTCTGCTCCATAGCCTTCATCGTCGGAGCACAGAGCAATAGCAAGAGCAAAAAACTTGTGATATGCTATTTGTAGTTGTAGCAATAGCACAAGCACAGGATGTGATATCCTTATATCCCATGGGCTGGGTTAGGTTGGGTGTAACATTTCGGCCCATGCCCACCTCTAGTACAGATCTGCTATGAGAGCGACAACGAAGTTGCTACTAGAGCGACTACGAAGTTGCTACGAGAGCAACAGAAAAGGAAATGCTCTGTAGCAGTAGCACAAAAATTTATTTTGTTTGCTCCGCTCTCATCTCGCTTTTAATGCTTGTGCTATTGCTACAACTACAAATAGCATATCACAAGTTTTTTGCTCTTGCTATTGCTCTGTGCTCCGACGATGAATGTTATGGAGCAGAGCAGAAAAACAACCGTTTTGGGTTTGTGCTCTCTGCTATGCTACGTAGCCCTTCGAAATCAGAGCAGTAGCGGGAGCAAAAAAAATACTCCGACGTAGCATTTTCAATCCCTGCTTCCAAGTACTTGTGAGTATGGTCATACTTATGGTCAATAATTTTCGAATGCCAATTTAATTTCGGTTTTGGAGTAGTTGCAAAGTGTGTATCTTTTTTTTGTGCGTACTAAAATGAGCAGCAAAGAAAATCTGCAAAAGAATTCGAATAATGTAAGTATGCTTAAATTAAGTTTATGATTGTTGATATTTATGTGTAAAACTTACTAAATGTGTTGTTCTAACTAACTGTGCTGTCCTTTTTTAATATCAATTTGAAAAGATTGTATGTATGTATATTTATGTTGGACTTCTACGAGTACTTTTAAAATTAGTTTAATATTCATCTATGTATGTATGTATGTATGTACATATATATGTCGGGACGTCAGGATTTTTGCTCGCCTCGCTCATATTTTCAACTTTTTCTGTACGGCTAGTTCCCAGGGGGGTTTCTTCACTGAGCTCTCTAGCCCGAGGCTCCCCTTTATATAGGAACTGACCTGATGACAGATTGACCAATTTGTTTCTAAACATGTTGCCAAGGCAAAGATGATTGTCATCCTGCAAAGTCAACATTCCCAGCAACATTCCAGACGTCAGTCTGCAGCCGCTGCAAAGGTAATGCCAGGGCTACAATTGACATGCCTGTCAACTATCTAGTAGGCTTTGCCTTATTAGTCACTTAATTGACACGGCCATCCTGACCTTTACACGTCCTCGTGTAATATTTTAATTTTTAATTTCAAACTTACCAAACGGAACTCGATCATCGTCTCTTAGACGGATAACCAAACATCGTCTCTCTTAGACGGATAACAAAACATCGTCTTTCCTAGACGGATAACAAAACATCGTCTTTCCTAGACGGATAACCATCGTCTCTCCTAGACGGATAACCATTTTGCCATTCACACATCCTCGTGTAATGACCAAATATCAAGTTCAGAGACACATTTTGAGTTTCATAACATAAACTGAACTTAAGTTTTATTCTTAACCATACCATACAGAGTATCTTCTTCTTCTTCTTTTTTTTTTTTTTTTTTTTTATAACAAAATTCAAAAATTTACTTAAATTTTAACAAAACAATTAATCATTGTGCTTGCACTATGCGATTTCAACAAAATAACGAAGTATTTGCTTAACTTTCAAATGAACGTGCGCCAGAAAATGAATGTCCAATATATAAAAAATACAAATAAAACAAAATAATAAATTTAATTCATCGTCTCACTTGGACGGGACACTCTCAGTCTCAATTATATTCTCTGATAAGCTCTGATTTTCATTATCAATATCCAATTCATCAGGAATTTTACCATCTGGAATTCTTCTAGTGTCTTCATGACAGTATTTGTAATTGTAATTGTATTTGTATTTATTTGTTAGCGATTTTAACATATATCTGTCCCCTTCCAGGACTTCAGTAACCAAAAATGGGCCCTTGAATTTCGGGTCTAATTTCGTTTGGTGCCTCTCCTCGTATCTTTGGAGAACATAGTCACCAACATTATGCCTTACAACCGTGGCCTTAGTTTTGTCAAAGCGTTGTTTATCATACTCAGCCAAACTCTTCATCTTATCACTGGCACGAGTCCGAACACTGTTCAAATCAATCTCGATTTCTGTGTCCACTGTTGGAATTAACCCTATCGGTCGAGCCTCTTTTCCTATCAACATTTCCAACGGGCTCGCTTCAGTTGCACGATTAAGTGTGCAATTTAATGCAAGCTGAACCTCGCGAAGTGCATCTTGCAAGGATCTTTCGCTCGACTCGACAGCAGTTAGCTAATTTTTGAGTGTACTTATAACACGCTCAACCTGACCGTTTGCACGACTTGCCCCAGTTGCGATTAGATGAAGTTTTATATTTTGTGAGGAACAAAATTCAGAGAATCGAGAACTTGAAAAGCACCTTCCCTGGTCAGCTATGATACGATTTGGTATCCCGAATAGGGCAATCGAGGCTTTTAAGGCCTTAACGCAGCTTTCTGTGTCTATTTTAAGGGTGTGATAAAGGTGTACAAATTTCGTGAAGCCATCAATCTGAACGATGACATATTCTTTGAGGTCGCTTTTACCGCTCAATTTTCCGGAAATATCTATGTGAACAGTGTGCCAAGGGATGTTCACCTTCGCGATTGGATGGAGCTCAGCTTGTATTTTCCCAGAAGGCGACTTGGAAGTCCTACAAGTAATGCAATTATTTACAAACTTGCGAACATATTTATTCATGTTATGAAACCAATAATATTGGTAGACCTTGTCAAGAGTTTTCTGCCAAGGTGCATAATTGACTCGTGTACTTGATTTACCACGGACCATCTAAACGTTCGTGGCACCACCGGTAGGTAACGTGTTCTACTGTTTCTTTGAATCTTGCGATGTAAGATACCTTTCCTTAAATCATAGGATTTAATTAAATCGTCTTGTTGCTCGTTAGAATTGAGCTTGCGAACTATTTCTACAATCTCTGGATCTAATTTCTGCTCCGTAAGAAGCCACTCGCTTGAAATCTCAGCTAAGTTTATTCGCTTCTCGGTGATTTTTTCTAACACAAGTTGTGGCTTTGAAGGAACTAGATTCCTGGAAAAGAAGTCTGCATGAGCCATGTGTTTTCCCTCTCTATATTGGATATCAAAATCGAATGATTGCAGATAGGCCCACCAGCGATGAACTCTTGGTGTTAAGTCCATCTTTGTCCGTGAAGCCTTAAGCGAATTACAATCAGTATATACCACAAACTTTCGCCCAAGCAGATAATGACGAAAGTGTTTTACAGAAGCAACCACAGCCAATGTTTCCAACTCGTATGAGTGATATCTAGCCTCAGAGGGCGAAGTTACTTTGCTAAAATATTCCACCACATGAGGATTACCATTAATACGGTGTAGGAGTATTGCACCATATCCACATGAACTGGCGTCAGTGTGTAACTCAATGGGGTATTGTGGGTCAAAAATTACCAAAACAGGTTCGTTTGTAAGGACAGTTACTATTTTTTTTCGAACATTCTCGAGTTCAACATCCCAGACAATACTTCCTTTTCCCGATGTAAGAG
Organism: Drosophila paulistorum; assembly: GCA_018152135.1. Taxonomy (NCBI): domain Eukaryota; kingdom Metazoa; phylum Arthropoda; class Insecta; order Diptera; family Drosophilidae; genus Drosophila; species Drosophila paulistorum. The sequence goes on from JAECXG010000823.1 coordinate 2,886,226, forward strand.
AATAGAGTGGCTTCATTATTTTGGCAAAATAGGTTACAAACTTGCGAAAGTAGGAAGCCAGACCAATAAACTGTCGCAAACTGGAAACAGTCTGCGGAGGTGGTAATAAACTTAATGCAGTAATCTTCTGTGAGTTTGGCCTAATCTCGCCTGCTTTCACTTCGAAGCCCAAATACTGCACCGTTGTTTTCAGAAACGAACATTTCGAGATATTGAAGATGAATCCAGCCCTTGTCAGAACGTTCAATACTGGTTTCAATCTTTCCAAGCCTAACTCAATTGTTGGTGAGACGATCATAATGTCGTCCATATAGACAATTACATATGAATATGCAAGATTGCCTAAAGCTTGCATAACTGTCCTTTGAAAAACGGAAGGCGCATTTTTGAGTCCAAAAGGCATTGTAAGAAATTCGTATTGGCCATCCGGAGTCACAAATGCAGTATATTCAACGGAATCGGGGTGAATTGAAATTTGGTGAAAACCACTACCCATATCTAAACATGTAAAGTAATACGAACCACGCAACCTATCAATCTGATCACTAATGAGGGGCAAGGGGTATTTGTCAGCAACGGTATTTGAGTTTAATTCTCGGTAGTCAATACATAAACGATCGGACCCATTTTTCTTTTTTACAAGCAACATAGGACTGGCATACGGAGAACAACTTGGGCGGATAATGTTACACCTAAGTAACTCTCTTAACCTCTCGCGTACTATCTCTCTCTCTCTCTTCTGGACTGAGCCTATACGGCCGCCGTTGCACAGTTCTGTTGGGGTCAATTAGTCGAATTCTCATTTCTCCTGTATTAACTCTTGTGTTTGGGATCCCTTTAGAAAATGCTGAGGTATAATTATACCCTTGCAGAGGGTATTATAAAATTGGTCAGATGTTTGTAACGCACAGAAGGAGACGTTTCCGACCCCATAAAGTATATATATTCTTGATCAGCATGAGAAGCTGAGTCGATATAGCCATGTCCGTCTGTCCGTCCGTCCGTCCGTCCGTCTGTGCAAATCAACTTCACGCTGTCATCTTAAGAGCTATCGGAATGAAATTTCATATTTGAGCTACTTTTAGCCGGGAGATAATAGAGTATGAAAATTGTCAGGATCGGACTACTATATCATATAGCTCTAGAACAAAAATTTTTGCAAAAATTGGAGTATCCCCATGAAATTTACCAATATAATAGAATTTGATATAAAAACTCAGATCCCAAAATTTGAGTTTGATCGGATAAATAGAACACAAGTTACAGTCAATACAAATCGGTTCTACGTCATCAGCAAATCAAACAGAGCACATGCATACGCACACACAGACGTAGCGCTACACGTATGTATGTATGTATGTGTATGCGTGTTGTGCTTTGCTTAAAAATGTTAATGTTAATGTTTTGTTTGTGTGTTGATGAATTGAGTTGCAAGGAAAGAAATTTCAAAATGTAAAAAAATTATTACCAAGGACTGCAAGGGTATATAAACTTCGGCATTGCCGAAGTTAGCTTCTTTGATATTTTTTAATTAAATTTATTAATTTGTTTTTATCAGCATCAGCCAACTCAGTATCGATTTCGTCAAGATTAATTGGAGAATCATTAGCGGCACGCATTTGGTGAAAGCACAACATTGAAACCCTGATTAAGGACTTCACGTCCAATAATGACATCATGCTGCAAATCCTCATCTCGAACAACGTGAAACAATATTTCTACCATGTTTTCATTAATGGTAACCTGACTGAGAATTTGCATAGTACTATAAATACCGGCATCGCCAATACCTTTAAGCATTACTATGTTATTCAAGCGCTTTCCGGACAACCTGCCAGTTATCCTTTCTCTTACCAAGGAACATTCGGCACCAGAGTCGAAGCAAATTGGGTAGCTCTCACCTCGATGTAACATGACTCCTGTTGGCTCAGACACAAAGCACTGGTTTACATGCTTTTGTTTTGTTGGAACGTCACTTACAGAGCATCGGTTCGCAAAATGCCCGGGTTGGCCACACTTGAAGCAGGTAACACGGGTCTTCTCTCGTTGCGTTTTCGCCTCGGCCTCTTGTCGCGCTTCCTGCATTCTGCTAATTTGTGTCCGACTTGTCCGCAGAAATGGCACAGCATGGTTGACATTTTTCGCCTTTTATTGTCAGGTCCAGGGCTGATATCACGGCCGGTATCGCGATGCTTTTGAAAGTTGTAAGCCTTCAACTCCGCTTGCAGATCAATTCTTGTTTGCACCCTTGAAGTGAATACAATACGTTGTAAACGGCGGTCCATATTTGCCATATGTGCAAGCGCAACAGAAACGGCGATCTCCTCTATGTTTTTGTCCTTCCAGGCCGTAGTTAGCGATGAGACCAAGCGGCTAGCATATACTGCCAAGGACTCTTCATTAGCCGGACGACTGCTTAAGAAGTTCAAAAACATCGCTGCTGGTGTTTCATCGCTTTTGTATCGATGAAGAAACAATTCTTTAAACTCGCTCCACTTCATGCCAGGGTAGGAGATTTCTGTTAGCCATTGGGATGCACTGCCCTCCATCGCATTACTTAACGTCATAATGAGCTTGCTTCCTTCTAGGGGCTGTTCAGTTAGTATGATATCTGCAGTCGCACACCACTTTGAAGGGTCTACGCCTGCGGCGTTGGCAGAAAATTTCGGCAATGTGACCTCACGCTTCTGTTGTTGTTCTAAAGTTGAAGCTTGCATTGTCCTTACAAACTCCAACATATTTTGATTTTGCATTTGCAAAATTACTCGCCACTAAACATGTTGCCAAGGCAAAGATGATTGTCATTCTGCAAAGTCAACATTCCCAGCAACATTCCAGACGTCAGTCTGCAGCCGCTGCAAAGGTAATGCCAGGGCTACAATTGACATGCCTGTCAACTATCTAGTAGGCTTTGACTTATTAGTCACTTAATTGACATATACATATATGTACATATGTATAAGTACACTATACATATAACTACATATCTTTTTAAATTAGCATGGAATTTTGGAAAGCTCAGGTGTAATCGAGCATTTTGGATCTATTAAGACCAAACTGCTGACAGCAGCATATAAATTTAAGAAAAAGAGAGGACGAAGTGAAGTCTGGCATAAACTTGGTCTGGTCATGGATGAGAATGAAGAAGAGATTAAAAACATCGTTGGATGCAATGTATGTTTCCAAATTTTGAAGTACTCCAATTGTACTTCAAATTTAGTGAAACACAAATGCTATATAATGGCAAAATGCTCGAAAACCGAAACAGACGCCCCTCTGTCGAAAGACAATTAGAAACATCAGAGCCGCTGGAAATATTTTCTGAATTAGTACCAAATTATAGCACTGACTAGAGATGGGCATGGGCCTCCCTTTTTAGGGCACGGCACGATCAAATCGTTGATTTTTTGCTTCGTGTATGATTCACGAAATGTGATTGTTGCAGCTCTCTGATGTACATACAGGTCGAACACAATCATATCGTTTGCTCATACCGGGTTCGATTCAAGCCAGTGGTAGGCTCTGCCGACGCACGCAATAAACGTTCGGCATGGCACTTCGGCTCTATGCGAACAGCCTCGCTACTTTCGATGAGGAAAGCCGTTATGCGTTTGCTTGTGACACACGCATTCCCCCATACCCCCGTCGTCCTCACCTTTTCAGTCGACGACGCCACAAGACAAATACAAACGCACAAGCAAAGACCACGTAGCTCACACATACGACACCCTGACATTTAAATATGTACATACATACACCCAGCGACAAAAAAACAAGCCGCACCCGGCCGTTTTGCAAATTGGTGCGTTCTTCGCTCAGAGATTCGATTAATCAATCAATTCCACATACATTTATAAAAATTTATTATGTACATACATACATATGTACATATCAGAGAGCTGCAACAATCACATTTCGTGATTCATACACGAAGCAAAAAATCAACGATTTGATCGTTTCATTTCGGCGATCGTACCGGATCGAGCCCGTTTGATGTTGAGGCCTGATTTGACTCGATTGAAATTTGTTCCTTCGTGATCGATCATACCCATCACAATCAGAGAGCTGCAACTGATTGGAACTGAATGTTCGCTGAATGTTCGATCACAAAAAATCTGAGTCAATGATCGGGTATGATTGAAGAAATTGTGATTGTTGCAGCTCTCTGGCACGCACTGACACTGCACGGGGGTTTAAAATAAAATATGTAACCCAATATTTTGATGTATTTTCAAGAATTTTATTAATGCTATTCAATAAATTTAAACAAGTTAAGCATTTTATAAATGCTATTGTATAAATTTAAACATTTTTCATTAAAGTTTCCGCATATTCTTATGTAAAAATAATGTTTTATCTAAATTGTTGCTGCTCAGGCGTGTTTGTTTTTCATTTAAAATTATGACAGAAGTAGAAAACGATCGTTTGCTTGTTGCGAAACTTACTGGTATATTTAAAATATTTCTTGCCAATGCTTGCAAACTTTGTAAAGTATTTTGTTTTTTCCAAAAATCTAAAACATTTGTATCACAAGAATCAGTCATTGCTAAATATTTATCTATTTCTATTTCTACAGAACTTTTTTCAATTTTTCTTTTTTTTTGAACAATTTAAGTCCATAAATTTGGAAAACGCTTTAGCACTTGTTGCGATAGCTTGAATTTCATGAGACTGCTGTACGCTCTGCTTACTTTGTATATCTACTATCATGGCTTTTACTGTTGCCCTTACTTGCTCCCTTTTTTCATCCGACTAAAAAAACATTTCCTTGTAGGGGGGATTCAAAAAAAAGCCAACTAAGTGGACGGCAGAAGGAGAAGATCTTGTTTCTAAACCTTTCAATGTTTTTATACCCTTGCAGAGGATATTATAAAATTGGTCAGATGTTTGTAACGCACAAAAGGAGACGTTTCCGACCCCATTAAGTATATATATTCTTGATCAGCATGAGAAGCTGAGTATCCATGTCCGTCTGTCCTGATATATCCATGTCCGTCTGTCCGTCCGTCCGTCTGTGCAAATCAGCTGGCAATTTTAGTAAGAAGAGTAATAATTTGAATGTTTTGTTTGTGCAGTGATGAATTGAGTTGCAGGGAAAAAAATTTTAAAACCCTTAAAACCCCTTTTAAACCCTTGCAGTCCTTGGCAATAATTATACCCTTGCAGAGGGTATTATAAAATTGGTCAGATGTTTGTAACGCACAGAAGGAGACGTTTCCGACCCCATAAAGTATATATATTCTTGATCAGCATGAGAAGCTGAGTCGATATAGCCATGTCCGTCTGTCCGTCCGTCTGTGCAAATCAACTTCAGGATGTCATCTTAAGAGCTATCGGAATGAAATTTCATATTTGAGCTACTTTTAGCCGGGAGATAATAGAGTATGAAAATTGTCAGGATCGGACTACTATATTATATAGCTCTAGAACAAAAATTTTTGCAAAAATTGGAGTATCCCCATGAAATTTACCAATATAATAGAATTTGATATAAAATCTCAGATCCCAAAATTTGAATCTGATCGGATAAATAGAACACAAGTTACAGTCAATACAACATGATCAGCAAATCAAACAGATCACATGCATACACACACACAGACGCAAAGCTACACGAACTGTATGTGTATGCGTGTTGTGCTTTGCTTAGAAATTTGTAGTAAAGAGAGAAATAATTTGAATGTTTTGTTTGTGTGTTGATGAATTGAGTTGCAAGGAAAGAAATTTCAAAATGTAAAAAAATTATTGCCAAGGACTGCAAGGGTATATAAACTTCGGCATTGCCGAAGTTAGCTTCTTTGATATTTTTATTTCATTTTGAAATTTCTTTCCGTGCAACTCAATTCATCAACACACAAACAAAACATTCAAATTATTTCTCTTTTTACTCCAAATTTTTCTTCCATCATTCCGTAAGCAAAGCACAACACGCATACACATACAGTTCGTGTAGCGCTGCGTCTGTGTGTGTGTATGCATGTGCTCTGTTTGATTTGCTGATGACGTAGTAGGCAGCAAGCAGCGCTGCCGGCAGCGCTTGAACCGATTTGTACTGACTGTAACTTGTGTTCTATTTATCCGATCAGATTCAAATTTTGGGATCTGAGATTTTATATCAAATTCTATTATATTGGTAAATTTCATGGGGATACTCCAATTTTTGAAAAATTTTTGTTCTAGAGCTATATGATATAGTAGTCCGATCCTGACAATTTTCATACTCTATCATCTCCGGGCTAAAAGTAGCTCAAATATGAAATTACATTCCGATAGCTCTTAAGATGCCAGCGTGAAGTTGATTTGCACAGACGGACGGACGGACAGACGGACATGGCTATATCGACTCAGCTTCTCATGCTGATCAAGAATATATATTATATATATATATATATATAAATAAACATCTGACCAATTTTATAATACCCTCTGCAAGGGTATTAAAATTATATCTAGTTTTGCTGAAATCCTGTTTTTCCGTGCGAACTGCTTCACATTTTACAAAATTTAAAAAGAAATACACTACAGCTTATATTATCTTGAGTGTTAAATAAATGTCAACACATGAGGTATAGAATAACGAAAAAAATTGTTTAAAAAAGCGTCGTGTTCTAACTTTTTTCACTTTGAATGTGTACGAACATCCGTAGCTTCACCGCGGAAATGCTCATACGTAATTAATTTCATGTCACTTTGTTTATATCAATGATCATCAATCAATCATTGACTGTTCCTGTCTTTAAGGATTATTTCAGCTTTGCTTAACAATAATTACCTTCCAAAACATTAAAGTATCCTGATTTTCATCCAGAATTTGACTCGAGAACTAATTCCTCAGGTTAACAATTGAAACAGCTCTGTCATTTCGGATTTTGTTGTCTATTTTTTTTTTTTTTGACCCTTTGAAAAAATGACATGCTGGATCCGGCTGATTTAATTGGCACTGGGGATATAGCCTTTGGTCGAACACATTGAACCATCGAATAGCTGTAAAAGATTTACGATGTCTTGCATAACGTCGATCTCTCGTCGGTGCTCAGAAGGACCTTCGCAGGGGCAACTAGAATACTGAATAGGGAAATTCCGATGCGAAAGAAATTAACCCAGTCTTCATTCGTTGAATTCAAAATATGAACTGATTTTATTGGAAAACTCTTAAACTCTAAGAAGCGACAATTGTTCTTAAAAAATACTTATTCTAACAGGGCCGGCGGCACGCGCTTAGCCCGAGTGGGTAGTAAAAACAAATTGTTTTGCTTTTTTACAGGCCATACTATATACAAGCATCATTACATAGCAAAAACAGCAGTTCGTTTTGAGTTGCGACTGATAAACTCATTCATCAAATCATCCATATTGAGCTTATCAACTGCTTCTGAATACGAATGTAATATTGCCAAGCTCCTTTCCTTTCATTAGAGGATTCGTAATTATCAATCGAATGAATCGCACTAATTCCGGAATAAGGTCCATGTAACATTTGTTTTCTCTCAAAAAATTACCTATTTCACGGATATTGCTGACCTTCTTTCTTTCGCGCCGTAAAATTTGAAGAAAAAATCTCTATCATTTATAAGCTCAGGATCTTTAAAGTCCCCCCGATAAAAGGATACAATTTTTATGACATCGTTTGATTGACCTATAGCAAAACTCTCAAGAGAATTAAAAAATCAACAATTTCTATCTTTTTATTTAACAATTTTATTCACTCCACTTCCGGTCTTTTGTCAGTTTGTAAAGAACGATTTTAAGCAACTTTTGATTAAGTTTGAAGATGCTTTACCGTGAGAACTTCAATAAACATACTACCATAAAATACGTGATTTACAGAGAACTTCCGAGTGGGTAATTACCCACTCGGCAATTTTCCGAGTGGGTAGTGCTACCCATACTACCATAGGCTGCCGCCGGCCCTGTATTCTAATGCCCCACGTCTTCGGGGTTTGGAATTTGTTTATATTTCATGCTCAGCGCTTGGTGACTTGATAATGCGTCGTTCTGGTCTTAAGTGTTAAGTGTCGACAGAGTGCGGATGCATGTTTGTTTGTTTTTGAGCAATACTTGCAATATGAATCTTTATGACATATTTTTGTTTATGTTTCGTTTGTGTATATTTCTTTGGTCAATCTGACTTGGTGAAGCCATTTCAGCTGACCACGATGTTTAATCTTAAACATTCTGCGAAGGGCCGCCAAATGCGACGTTTTGGATTTTATTTTTATAGTTAGTTAGTTATCTTATTATACAAATTATTATTAATATTATCATTAGTAAGATAACTATTGTTAGAGAAGCATGACCAGTTACATAATGTACGTTCAACTTAGTCAATCTAATGTTCCTTTACGATTGTCACTGACTTCTCTTCTTTTTGTAATATTTGGCATATTACCTAACAGTTTCTGTTTCGGGATATCTACCCATTCCTGATGTGCATTACTGTGCTCACTTCTAGCCTTTTTATAAGATGGAGAATTTAAAAAATAACTACCTTCACTTTTCGAATTGTTCCAATGTGATCTTCGCTCCACCATTTTTAAATGATTGCTAAAATATGATTGGTTATTCTGGTTACCATTAAATGTTGTCTTTTCATAATTATTTTGCCATATCTGCCTTTTTGGCACTATAGTTTCTGACAATTTGTTACCGGAATCTATTTTGATATTATTTTTTAGATAATCATTATCTAATTGACACATTACCTTTGGAATATTTTCATTTTGTACTGGCTCTGGGATATATACTTTTTGTTCCCCAATTTTCCCTTTACCTCCAATGTGAGGTCCTGCCGGGGGCCATACATTTTTTTCTTGCGTTTTCCTTTTGTATTTCTTTGGAATTGTGTTGTTTTTATTTTGAAATTTACCTTTCCTCTCCTCCCAACGTTGTTCAAAATCTGTGACATCTATTGTTGCTGCAGATTTAGTCTGATTTGATTTGGTGCATCCCGAGACGATCCAACCAAATTGAGTATTTTGGCCCAGCAGGCCATCAATCTTTGTAATTCCCCTTTTTGAGATTTGGGTATATACGTTTACTCCCATTATTATATCAACCCTACCAGGTTTATTAAAGGTAGGATCAGCTAGCACGTAAGTTTGCCATTTTGACATATCCACGTTTGCATTTTTAATGGAAGAGCTTTCATTAACTTTGGCAACACAATTGCCTCAACTCTTAGATGTCCTTTCCAAGGCTTTCGCGTCTTTACATCTATTTTTACCTTATATTTTGATTTATTAGATTTTATTGAGGACACGCCACTTATTTCTGTATATTGTTCAATTGTAGGTAGTTTTAATATTTGAGCGGCCTCTTCAGACAACATGGTGCTCTGTGAACCACAATCAATAAGGGCTCTTAGAGTCTTATATCCTCCATTTGCATTTCTTACTTGTATTACAGCAGTGAATGGTTTAAGCATCTTATGCAAAGCTGCACTTTTTTGGCTGTCTCATACCTTTCAGTAGGTGTCAACCCTTTAAACTTATAGCACTTATACGCTTTGTGCCCGGCAATTTTGCAAATCGGACATTTATTTTCGACTTCCGCATAATTTAAAACAGTTTGTAGCGGTTTTTTCTCTTCCTTTCTCATGGCACTTAGCGAGCAATATCTTTGCTCTAAGTATCCCATGACATCAGATAACATCTGTACTTGCCTGGTTTTTCTAATCTGACTCTCATACAGTTGCAGAGCCTCTCTGTCAAATTTCCGAAGTATGAGTTGTGCAAATATTATGTCAACTTCATCGGACAAATTTGTTTTAATTTTCATTAAGTGTATTGACTCATTAATTATGTCAATCACTCCTTTTACACTTTTTGCGGATTCATTGTTGATCATCCGACTTAATTGCTCGGAAAATACCCTCCGATTATTTTCATATCGCTTGTTTAATAATTCCCAAGCGGCACTATAATTGTCAGCTGAACCTGACAATAGATGGGCTACCATGCTCTTTGCTTCGCCCTTTAACGCGGATTTTAAATAATTGAATTTAAGAGTAGGACTTAGATCCTCTCTTTTTTCAATCAGTTCCGCGAATAATTCTACAAACTGGTCCCATTCTCTAGGTTCTCCAGAAAATGTGGGTACCGGTATTTTCCGCAACACCTGTAGTTCGCCTCTTACGGTAACATTCTCATTTCAAATTTTTCTGATCGTTTATTTTTTCTTCTAGTGCTGACAAGGTATTCTGAACGTCGAACTCTAGTTCTTCTATGTTTTCCTTAAACGTTTCATTACCTATAAGTTCATCTGTATAAGCTTGGCACATATGTATCTTCTTGAACAAGAATTCTATTTTTTTAATATACATTTCGCCTGTTCTATTGTCTATCATACGTAAATCTTTGCTCACCATGTCCAAATATTGCTGGAGCTGACGGACCTGTCCTTAAAATTTTTCCTGGCTAACATTAACCTTTTCATTACTGGAGGTCGCATTCCCGCGCGACTCTCCTTTGCTATCCTCTAACATTTCTAATGTATTCGCTTCTGCTTCAACTAACGCTGACTTACTAGTGCCTGGTTTTTCTGACTCTCCTGCAGCTATTATTTTGGCAACTATCTTTAACATTCCTTCATGTATTTTCTCTAAATTGATTTTTTATACCATACACCCATAGGGTGAAATGATATATTAAAGTCGCCAAAATGTATGTAACAGGCAGAAGGAAGCTTTTCCGACCCCATAAAGTATATATATTCTTGATCAGTATCAACAGCCGAGTCGATCTAGCCATGTCCGTCTGTCCGTCCGTCTGTCCGTCTGTCCGTCCGTCCGTCCGTATGAAGGCCTAGATCTCGGAGACTATAAGAGATAGAGTCACCAAATTTGGAATGTAGGCTCGTGTAGTATGTAGAGTGATCAAGTTTGTTTCAAATTTTTGCCACGCACCTTTCCGCCCCCGCAATTCAAAAAAAACGTTTTTCTCAAAAACTATTGCAGCTAGAGACACCATATTTGGTATGTATATTTGCTTAGTAAATGCGCACATTTTGTAATTTGAAAAACTCGATTTTTCCGCCCCCGAAATTTGAAAAACTCGATTATCTCCCCTAATTTTTTACCTTATGGAATCAAATTTGGCACACTTAAATTTAATACTAATACCCAGCAAAATACCAAATTTGATCAAAATCGGACAAAAAATAGCCAAGTTATGCATATAAACGTTTTTCCATAAGGCCGGAGTTGGTCGTTGGCGGGTGGTGGCGCTAGGGTGCTCATATGTACAGTGTTGGAAGAAATAATAGAAACGGCATAGAATTTACTTACTTTTGTGTCTGTCTTTGGCAAAACTCTAATTTTTTGTAAACTGAATGGATTATTATCAAAACGCTAAACCAAGGAATCAAAAAAATTATGTTTTGTATATTCTAAAGTAAATTCAATATAAAAACTAAGGCATTTATTATGAGTCCCTTGGAAGATAAAATAGAAACGATAATTTTTAAAGTAAAAAATAGGAAGTTGTTGTTCAAGAAACATAGCAATTTTTGGTTTTAACAAATATTTGAATTAATATGAAGTCATTCCACCCTTATTTTTCAAGACTTCGCGGCAACGACATCCCACGGAATCAAATAACTTGGCGCAAATAGCTGATTTTATAGAATACCATTTAACCTCGATCTTTTCCCTATATTCTTGCTTATTTTCTGGTTTATATCCAGCAGTTCCATTCTTTAATATTCCCCAAAGGTGTTCTAATAAGTTTAAGTCCGGGGACTGGAATGGTGGCTTTAAAACATTATTTTCATTTTCCTAGAACGAGCTGGCAAACAGCTGGGACGAGGGTTTGGGATCGTTTTTCTGCTAATATTATCACTTTAAATGCAATTCTTCTTCGGCATAAGGAAGCATAGTATTGTTAAGGACATTTACTTTGTTGATGGCGCACATTTTATCCTTTATCCAAACTAACGGACCGACACTTGAAGAAGAAAAGCAGCCCCAAAACATAATTTTTTCACCCTAGTGCGCAATGGTCTTTAAAGCATGTTTTGGATCATAAGCAGTACTTTTTTGCTGTCTTACAAACACCCTGCCATCAGATCCAAACAAATTTACATTTGTTTCATCCGACCACAGCACGTTTTTCACATAGGCCCGAAGCACATGTTGGTTAGCAAAATCTGGTCTATCTTTTATATTGTTCTTGCTCAAGCACGGTTCTTTTCGAGCACTATATATCTTTAACCGCTTTAATTTCAATCTTTCCCGGATAGTTCTCCTGGTTATTGATGCATTTAACTTATTTTTGAGCTTTGCCGATGAAAGAAATGGGTTTTTATTCGCATCCAGCATGAAGATCTGTTCGAATTTTGACGTTGAGACGTGGGGGCGGCCACGATTTTCTTGCTTATATTCACAATGAATAGCGCAAAGCCCTGTTACTCTTGGGCAATTCATTAATTTGGCGATCTTTCCAATTGGACGACCAGAGTTTCTTAGTTTTTTTATAATTTCCCTTTCATCCTCTAAGAAGTGAGTGCCACGTCCCATACTGCATATAATGTTATTAAATTTAGTGGACTTTAAAACCTTTAATGTAGAATATTAAATTAAAACCGAAAAATTCACATCTATGAGACTTAAAATGTTTTTGACTGAAAATATACGGAGCGTTTCTATTTTTTTTTCCAACCGAAAAACGGGTTTGTTTTACTATGAAGCATGTAGAAGAAAAAGTTTCGCGAAAATAGGTGTCTAAAAGTATGAAAATAATAGAAGTACTATCCCACATTCTTAAACACTGATTTTTAGGTCCGATAATTTGACCAACGTTGAAAAAAGAGTCTTCAAAATCAAAAAAGATTGCCGTTTCTATTATTTCTTCCGACACTGTATGAGTGAGCGAGATACTAAGATATGCTTGTAAAAAGCATGTGAACAGAATTTTTTTGAAATAGGCAAATGCATTTGTTATTACAAATTTGAAATATTTGTTTTACTGGTGTATGGTATACCTAAGTCGGCGAGACGACTTACTTACTTCATTTTTTTATGTATTTACTTATATGAATGTATTTTTTATATATATTTTTATATTATTATTGACCCTTCAACGGGCAACTTGCTTATAAATAAATTGAATTTTTTTTTTTTTTTTTAATGAATTTTATATTTTTACTTTCCCTACTCGATCATCGCAGTGATCTCCTGTCTATTTGGCGTATGGCTTTACGGGCCACACTCTAGACCGAGCAACGCAATTATTGCTCAGTTTAACAGAGTAACATATTTCTTTTTTGCAAACAATTTTAATTTATGATGTATTTTATTGTTGGGCGCTCTTTGTAGCGCTACCGGTCCTACTGCATTCCTGGTCTAGCTTGTCGCGCTAGACGGTGCCGGTGCTGGTCTTCGCACAGGCTGTTGGGGCGCCGATGCTGGCTTCTCAGATCTCTTGGCTCCGGGTCTAGCTTGTCGAGCTAGACGGTGCCGGTGCTGGTCTTCGCACAGGCTGTTGGGGCGCCGATGCAGGCTTCTCAGATCTCTTGGCTCCGGGTCTAGCTTGTCGCGCTAGACGGTGCCGGTGCTGGTCTTCGCACAGGCTGTTGGGGCGCCGATGCTGGTCCTCTTGACACAAGTGTACTCGCAATATGGCGAATATAATGGTCCAGGGCAGTCTGCCGGGAACCTCTTCTCTGGTGTGGTCTGGATTTTCTTCTTGGGTTCTGCTTTTTGGGATTCGTATGTATTAATTACTGTTATGTTTTTAGGCGAAATTTCTGTAGAGGTTGAGCCTTTTTGCTTGCAATTTATTTGCCTTTGCCCAACTAATTGTTGTGTTGGTGGCAAACAGTAGCTTAAGGAGTTCGGCTTTCCCTTGTTTTTGCCGATTCTTAACTCCGCTACGTCTTGGCATTGCTCATCACCTCTACTCACTCAGATTTCCTTTTTTTTTCCAGACCATGTGTCTATTCCGCCATGTGATGATTCTACTTCTTTTTTATCGTTGCTCAGCTGTTGTTGTCCAGGGCCTATGGGCTCAGGCGGTACCGGTGCCGGTCCTCGCACCAGATTTTCTCGGCAACTATCTTGTTGCTCTGCTGCTGTTTGTAGTTGCCGACTTGCAACTACATACATATACACTTTTAACTTTAACTTTTTTTTTCGATATTAGGGCTTCGAATACGCCACACACCACGCCGCCGAAATTATTGCAGTTGCTCGACTAGCCAAACTGCCTTTATTTAACTCGGTCGCACGCACTTTTTTATACCCTTGCAAAAAGGGTATATTAATTTTGGTCAGAAGTGTGCAACGCATAGAAGGAAGCACAGAGCTGAAGTTTTGCACGTAGGCTTGTATATACTGCAGGGTTTGTATATCTCGGATTCAGTCGGATCGGACCACTATATCATATAGCTCCCATACAAACGGCAAAGTCACGAACAGTGACTTTTCTCAATAACTTCGTTATTTTATAAGCAAAAGTTGGTATTGGTTTTGTGTTCTCATTAATAATTGTGCCAAATTTAATCAAGATCGGGTGACTATATCATATAGCTCCCATACAAACGGCAAAATCACAAACAGTGACTTTTCTCAATAACTTCGTTACTTTTTAAGCTATTGTCGTGAAATTTAATATAAGTAAGTTTATTGTAACTATAAACCACTGTGCCAAATTTGATCAAGATCGGATGACTATATCATATAGCTCCCATAGGAACGATCGGTCAAAAACAGTGACTTTTGTCAATAACTTCGTTACTTTTGATGCGATTGCTTTCAAATTTAACATTTGTCAGTTTAATATATCTGTTAATGACTGTGCCGAATTTGGTAAAGATCGGGTAACTATATCATATAGCTCCCATAGGAAGGATCGGTGGAAAACAGAGACTTTCATCAGAAAGTTCGTTATATCCTATGCTAAGATTGAAGTCCGTTCTTTCGCAAACATTACCCTTTTTAGATAAAACAGTTAGTTTAGATAAAAGAGTTACTAACAAACTTGCAAGGGTATACAAACTTTGACGCGGTCGAAGTTAGCCCCGGCCCTCTGGTTTTTTTATCAAGCAATATTTTGCTTTTTTGTTTTATACTCTGTCTCTTACCACTGGTGGGGGAGAACAGAGTTATTTTATTTTTTGTAACCTTTAGCTGATCTTAGCATTTACACTTGCATAAGGATTCAGACTTAAAGGCACTGATTCATCCTCTGAGTCTCTTACCACTGGTGGGGGAAAACTACAGAGTTCCTTTCGAAGGACCAAAATGAATAGGGAAATTCCGATGCGAAAGAAATTAACCCAGTCTTCATTCGTTGAATTCAAAATATGAACTGATTTTATTGGAAAACTCTTAAACTCTAAGAAGCGACAATTGTTCTTAAAAAATACTTATTCTAATGCCCCACGCCTTCGGGGTTTGGAATTTGTTTATATTTCATGCTCAGCGCTTGGCGACTTGATAATGCGTCGTTCTGGTCTTAAGTGTTAAGTGTCGACAGAGTGCGGATGCATGTTTGTTTGCTAGCATTGCAAGAGCACTATTCCATCTAGTGGGCATTTCTTGTTGTAGACTGTAGGTCTTCGCCGCGGGCAATTTCGGTTCCTGAAACTTCGCGTATGCTATGTTGCTATGCTTAATAAAAGTTACAATTCTTTGGGACAACTATTATGCGCAATATAATCTCGTACAACTTAATTATCGTTCTATTATTAACAGTGACAATTGCTGAAACTTTATTAAATATATGACTTATTCAATGACTCTGCAATATTTTGTGCACTGTGATTGGTTTCCTCATTTAACATGTTGGTCGACAACACAGCAGAACGCAATATAAATTGTTGATCTATAAAATGGCATGTCACTTTTATGTAGGAATTACTTGCCACATATCAGTTGAAACGGGCACATTTTCCATCGAGTCCAGCATATTGAGCAACGCGGTCTTCATTGAGACGTGCCTGTTCTCCATTTGAACTTTTTGTAATGTTGTTCTAGACGGGTACTCGTAGTATTGGTCAGGCACTCGATAAAATTTGCGACAGCCTTGCTCGTCTACCAGGCTAAACGGCTGCATGATAGTTGTCACATACTCCGATAATGCGCCGTCAATTTTAATTTTGCGTTGCGAATTTGAGTCATACATACTTTCTGTTTTTAAAGGGAAGATCGCCACCTGATTTTGCTAATAGTTCCTCCTCTGGCATAGTGATGTAAAATGAAGTAAGTAAGTCGTCTCGCCGACTTAGATATACCATACAGCAGTAAAACAAATATTTCAAATTTATAATGTACACAAATGCATTTACGTTTTTTTTTTTTTTTTTTACAAATTCTGTTCACATACGAGCACCCTAGCAGCCCCACCAGCCAACGGCCAACTCCGGCCTTATGGAAAAACGTTTAAATGCATACCTTGGCTATTTTTAGTCCGATTTTGATAAAGTTCAGTATATTGTTGGATACTGGTATAAAATTCAAGTGTACCAAATTTGATTGCAAAACTTAGAAAATTACAGGAGATAATCAAGTTTTTTCAAATTACTGGGGCGGAAAGGGGCGTAACAAAAATTTGAAATAAACTTGATCACTTTACATACTACACGAGCATGCAGGCTCCACCAAATTTGGTAGATCTATCTCTTTAACCGGACGGACAGACGGACATGGGTAGATCGACGCGTCTGTTGATACTGATCAAGAATACATATACTTTATGGGGTCGGAAAAGCTTCCTTCTGCCTGTTATATGGGTGTATGGTATAAAAACATCGATGCGTCGAACATCGATGTTCTCTTGGCGATGTATCTCGATGTTTACCGATTTTTTTTTTTTTGGTATCATTGTTCAGCGTAATTTTATATTTTACCAAAACATCTTATTTATTTGTCTTTTATCAAATTTTATCATATAATTATGTGAAGCTGCCTTTTAAAAGTCCTTTCAAACCTTCCTTTAAGCAATTTCTTTCAGATCGACAACAAAGATAAGGTAAAGAGTTTTTCACCGATTGGCAAAATGTTAGATAACAGATAAAATAAATTGAATAACCTCAACTCAGGTCAACGAAATTTAATATCGGAAAGTAAAGCCCATAAATACTTATTCAAATTTTGAAATATAAGGGTAATATTAAGAAATGAGCGGGTTTCAATATTTTATTAATACTTTATTCATTTAAGATACATATGTAAATACTTTTATGAGATCTTTTGATTATCAGAAAACAGTGAAACAGTGAAACAGTGAACAGTAGGCGTATCCAATTCGTAGAATCCGAAATTTTTGGAATTATGTAATTTTTAACTTCAAAAATCAATATTTTTTCGCCAAGAAATGGTTTCAAAATCATTGATTAAATATTTATTTTGATCGATGTTAACTTAAACAGGTTGCGACATGTATTAACTTATGGTGTATAACAGAGATCTGCAAAATTCACTTTTTTCTTGATTTACTCATACGGTAAAATTCTGACTCAATTCCACTCCCTAAACGAAAGTCAGCATTGAGTGAAAATCAGCTCATGCTGATGAGCATACGAATTGCGTATATGCACAGCCTTCGGTACACATTTCGGCGTATCCGAATAATCGTGCGATTCGGCTCAACCGATGAAACACGATGTATATATGTATGTACATATGTATATATGTATGTACATATATATACATATATAGGAATACATATATATAAAAATAACATACAAAAAGGAACACATTTTGACTTCACAAGTGAATTCCTATTAATACTTAATGCATAAATATAAAAATAACAAAAACATAACGGTAATGCATCTAAACGAGTTCAGTGACTTCGGCATCATGAGCTGATTTTCATTCAACGCTGATTTTCGTTCAGTGAGGTGAATTGAGTAAAAATTTGGGCGTATAAGTAAATCAAGGAAAAAAATCAATGTTGAGCCGAATAAACTCAGTAAGAAAAATATCAAAGAAGCTAACTTCGGCAATGCCGAAGTTTATATACCCTTGCAGTCCTTGGCAATAATTTTTTTACATTTTGAAATTTCTTTCCTTGCAACTCAATTCATCAACACACAAACAAAGCATTCAAATTATTTCTCTTTTCACTAAAAATTTTTAAGCAAAGCACAACACGCATACACATACATACATACGTGTAGCGCTACGTCTGTGTGTGTGTATGCATGTGCTCTGTTTGATTTGCTGATGACGTAGAACCGATTTGTATTGACTGTAACTTGTGTTCTATTTATCCGATCAAACTCAAATTTTGGGATCTGAGATTTTATATCAAATTCTATTATATTGGTAAATTTCATGGGGATACTCCAATTTTTGCAAAAATTTTTGTTCTAGAGCTATATGATATAGTAGTCCGATCCTGACAATTTTCATACTCTATTATCTCCCGGCTAAAAGTAGCTCAAATATGAAATTTCATTCCGATAGCTCTTAAGATGACAGCGTGAAGTTGATTTGCACAGACGGACGGACGGACGGACGGACAGACGGACATGGCTATATCGACTCAGCTTCTCATGCTGATCAAGAATATATATACTTTATGGGGTCGGAAACGTCTCCTTCTGTGCGTTACAAACATCTGACCAATTTTATAATACCCTCTGCAAGGGTATAAAAATATGAGCGGGTTGGAGTGAATTTAAGTCGACAGTGAGTTCGTGTACATGCGAATGTTTGATCGGCTGAGCCGAATGACACGATTATTCGGCTATTTTTGTGTATGATTTTTTTTGCCATCACGCCCTGTATACACTGTATAATTCGTTTAATTGAACAAATTCACACACTTTTAAAATTTTTAGTTTAAAATGCTAAAACTAAGGGTGGGGCACAATGGCGCACTAGTAGAAATTTAAGTATGGCGTTTTAAAATCATAACTATATTTGAATAATATATAAACTAGTTATTGATAAAAACAGTTCATATGCCAGAATCAGACGGATCAAAATACTATATCATATAGCTGCCATACAAACGATAAAATTAACAATCATAAATGAAATTTTAAACCAATCCACATTGTTGGTGTTAAAAAAGGTTTTTTTTATAAAACAAATTTCTTAATATTAAGCTATATGTTGTTTGTATACTGTTTCTTTTTTTATACCCTTGCAGAGAGTATTATAAAATTGGTAAGATGTTTGTAACGCACATAAGGAGACGTTTCCGACCCCATAAAGTATATATGTTCTTGATCAGCATGAGAAGCTGAGTCGTATAGCCTGGTCCGTCCGTCCGTCCATCTGTGCGTATGTGTTTTACTCAGCCATCTTAAGAGCTATCGGGATGAAATTTTTTTGGCGGCTTTTAAAACTAAAAATAGCACCACTTGCAGTATTTTGCAAAATACCGTTATATTTCGCCGAATTGCATTCTAAAACCAGAGGGCCGGGGTTAACTTCGAACCCGTCGAAGTTTGCATACCCTTGCAACTGTTTTGGTAATTCTTTCCTTACCCATAGCCATCAAAGTGTAAAAACGTTTTATCCAAAAAGTCTAATGTTTGCGAAAGAACGGCCTTCAATCTTAGCATAGGATATAACGAGCTTTTTGATCAAAGTCACTGTTTTCCACCGATCGTTTCTATGCGAGCTATATGATATAGTTACCCGATCTTTACCAAATTCGGCACAGTCATTCGGTTATATTTAACTATCAAATGTTTAATTTGAAAGCAATCGCATTAAAAGTAACGAATTTATTGATAAAAGTCACTGTTTTCGACCGATCGTTCCTATGGGGGGTATATGATATAGTCATCCGATCTTGATCAAATTTGGCACAGTTGTTTATAGGTGCAATAAACTCACCAATATTAAATTTCATGACGATAGCTCAGAATGACGATTATTCAGAAAAGTCACTGTTCGTGACTTTGACGTTTGTATGGGAGCTACATGATATAGTGGTCCGATCCGGCTGAATCTGAGATATACAAATCCTGCAGTATATACAAGCCTACATGCAATTTCAGCTCTGTAGCTCTAACGGTCTAGGAGGAGTTCGCATCGATCCAGACGGACGGACAGTCGGACGGATGGATGGATGGACGGACGGACGGACGGACGGACACTGCTATTGGAACTCGTCTCGTCACGCTGATCAAGAATATATATACTTTATATGGTCGGAGATGCTTCCTTCTATGCATTGCAAACTTCTGACCAAAATGAATATACTCATTTTGCAAGGGTATAAAAACACATGTTCAACAGTCCCTGAATCAAAGTCCATTTTAATAGCACTATCCCTATCCTTTTTTTATTTATTTTAAGTAAATTTTTAAAAAGGTGCTATTTTTAGTTTCGGGTATTTTTTGAGTATGTCAAGAAGTTCTTTAAAAAATTTTGAAACCGCTGGATATTATTATAATTTTTTTTGGCTTTCATTAGTAGGTAATATTTTACGTTTAAAAACGTATTCACATGTTCCTTAAACCTATAAATAAAAGTATGAATCCTTTCAACACATTTCCTAAGCAAGAGGTGCTATTTTTAAGTTCGCAGCTGTAAGTCAGCTAGACGACTTACTTAATTTTTTGTTATTTCAATATATTAATCGTTTCAGTTGTTATAGATGGAGTAGTGTATGCCATATACTTATTTCGGTGAATAATGAAGTAAGTAAGTCGTCTCGCCGACTTAGGTATACCATACACCAGTAAAACAAATATTTCAAATTTGTAATAACAAATGCATTTTGCCTATTTCAAAAAAATTCTGTTCACATGCTTTTTACAAGCATATCTTAGTATCTCACTCACTCATGCATTTGAGCACCTTAGCGCCACCACCCGCCAACGGCCAACTCCTTGGCTGTTTGTTGTCCGATTTTGATCAAATTTGGTATTTGGCTGGGTATTAGTATCAAATTCAAGTGTGATTCCACAAGGTAAAAAATTACGGAAGATAATCGAGTTTTTTAAATTTTGGGGGCGGAAAGGGGCGTGGCAAAATCTTTATATATACAAAAAGTGCGCATTTACTAAGCAAATATACATACCAAATACGGTGTCTCTAGCTACAATAGTTTTTGAGATAAACGTTTTTTTTCAATTCAAATATGGTGTCTTTAGCTGCAATAGTTTTTGAGATAAACGTTTTTTTTTAATTGCGGGGGCGAAAAGGGGCGTGGCAAAATTTTGAAATAAACTCGATCACTGTACATATGTACTACATGAGCCTACGTACCAAATTTGGTGGCTCTATCTCTTATAGTCTCTGAGATCTAGGCGTTCATACGGACGGACAGACGGACAGGCGGACGGACGGACAGACGGACATGGCTATATCGACTCGGCTGTTGATACTGATCAAGAATATATATACTTTATGGGGTCGGAAGTCTTCCTTCTGCCTGTTACATACATTTTGGCGACTTTAATATACCATTTCACCCTATAGGTGTATGGTATAAAAATAGGGTGACAAAATTTTGACAAAACAAAAAATTTGCGCAATCACTAAACACTCGTATATGTATTTGATGTCTCTAGCTAAGATAGTCAGTGAGAAAATAAGATTTGTTTAAATATCGTGGGCGGAAGGAAAAAAATTCGAAATAAGCTTGATTACTCTGCATATATGTCTATATACCAAATTTGGTGGTTCTAGCTTTTTCAGTCTCCAAGATCTAGGTATTCATACGGATAGACGAACAAAACAAGATCGGCTCGGCTTTGGCTGATCAAAAATATTTATATTTTATTGCATGGTATAAAAATAAAAAACTTATAAATTTATCAAATTGTACATATTTATTTTAACTCTTTTTCAGGCATTGAATATCTGGTAGAAAATAGATTGTTACGCCACGATCCTCAAGATGTAGCACATTTCCTTTATAAGGGGGAAGGTCTAAATAAAACTGCCATTGGTAAGTCTCATATACCTTAGAACCAAGTTTAAATAATTATTTTTTTAATACTTAGGTGACTACCTTGGTGAAAAAAATGATTTTAATGAGGATGTTCTAAAAGCATTTGTGGCGCTTCACGATTTTACCAATCTAATTTTAGTTCAAGCTTTAAGGTACACATATTTTTTCACCTATAAAAGCCCTTTTTTACTTCATTGTTTTTATGTTCAATAGACAGTTCTTATGGTCTTTTCGACTGCCGGGTGAAGCGCAAAAAATAGATCGTATGATGGAATGCTTCGCTCAGCGGTACTGCCAATTAAATCTCGATATCTTCACAAATACGGATACCTGCTACGTTCTCAGTTTTGCCATTATAATGCTTAATACTTCTCTGCACAACCCATCTGTAAGTATTTGTAAATACGTTGTCAAATTAGATGTGTAATTATTTAATTATTTAATTGGGTTTATACCATGGCCCGGCACTCATATCCCCCGGGTGACGAACACGTTCGGCACCTCGTATGCGTGTAACCGAACGGCTGCCGAAGTCCTCACACAAAAAAATCAAGAGCATGAGGGTGGATTTAGTTTTCTACAGCATTTCGACGCAGGCAGATCTATGTCGCTTTGTTAAAAAAAACACACATGAAAAAATTGATCGCAGCTTTGTTTTGTCTATCTTTTTCTTGCATCAGATTATCGGCTGCACTTGTTTTCTTGATTTGAAACAGAATTTGAAGAATTATCATTTTTTGCAGTGTAAGGAAGCATACGCACACAAGCAAGTGCACACATACAACTACATTTTTCAGCGCTCTCTTTGTGCCGGGCCCTGGTTTATACATACATTTGGTATTTGATAATAACATATGTAACGAAAACGCGGGTGTCGGAGTGTACTCTCTGTCGTTCTAACAAGTTGCTCGGCTGAGCTCAGGGAAAATGGGGTGGTTCTTGTGCTCTTCCAAAACATGCGCTACATAGATAAAACGAAGACAGAGATAAGGATTAAAGGACTACACCTAAATAGGGATCTTTGTGCAGAGGTAATGTAACACCTTCGGATCTCGGTATTACCCATATTGTGGCTGTTAAATCTCTTACGTCAGGTGCCCAAATAAATTAACTTAGCAATTCATCATTTCATACATATATTAAATTCAAAGAACAAAACGGCATATGCCTTTAAGATAAGAAGAGAACATCGGATTTCATATCCCACTTATGTAATAATAGTATTAACAATAATTTCAAATATATTTAATTCCTAACTAATTCGGTGAGAGTACTCGTACAAAAATGTGTGGGTTGATTTATAAGTATAAATTTCATCTAAACTAAATTTTACGTTAGGCATTTATTTCAATTTGAAAACAAAAAAAAAAAACCAACTAACTCTGTGGTCGTGGCAAGCGGTTATATTTTGCCAATAGATTTTCTGCGGCTATGCCGTACTTACAGTTTGTAGAGTCCAATCCAGTCAGCAGGCCTGATGATGGGTGGAGCACTAGAGGCTGCTAAAATTATTAAGAGGGGTGGCACCGAAATATAACTTGCTTCTCATTACCAACAAGAATAACTTTTAACACCTGCTATATAGGAGGCTTATAAATCTTCACACATGTTTGTACGATACTTAAATGAAAAAAAAAGAACGGCTGGTTGAAGGCCAACTACGGGCTGGGATGAGGTTAGGTTTTTCTCAATGCCGGGTTTGGAGTCGCCGACAACGTCTTTCACAAGAAATCTCCAGTAATGGTTGCGAGGGGCTATCCCGTGTCTTAAGGTGAATCATCCACTCCAAAGAGTGTTCGCCTAGGAATTAGGCTGGCTGGCTACGCTCCACACAACGATAGGTGTGCGCACTTATGGCCACCAGAGATCTGCAAAATTCACTTTTTTCTTGATTTACTCATACGGTAAAATTCTGACTCAATTCCACTCCCTGAACGAAAGTCAGCATTGAGTGAAAATCAGCTCATGCTGATGAGCATACGAATTGCGTAAATTGCACAGCCTTCGGTACACATTTCGGCGTATCCGAATAATCGTGCCATTCGGCTCAACCGATGAAACATTCATATGTACACGAACTCACTGCTGAGTTTATTCATGGTCAAAGTGTTACCGATCATTTGGGCGTATGTTGTTTCGGCTCAACATTGATTTAAATCAACGCGTATGAGTTTGTTCATGTGCTAAGTCAAGGAAATCAAAATACGTATGTATGTATGTAATTTCACAACAGATTATACATATACACATGTATATTTTCATATTTAATGACAACGAAAAGAAAATTAACAAAAAAAATTAAAAAATTAATGAAATAAAATAAAAAAAATACTTCACACTCATGTACACATATAAATATATATATATATATATATATATATACATATGTACATATGTATGTACATATATATGTATATATATATATATATACATATGTATGTATGTACATATATATATAGGAATACATATATATAAAAATAACATAAAAAAAGAAACACATTTTGACTTCATAAGTAAATTCCTATTAATACTTAATGCATAAATATAAAAATAACAAAAACATAACGGTAATGCATCTAAACGAGTTCAGTGACTTCGGCATCATGAGCTGATTTTCATTCAATGCTGATTTTCGTTCAGTGAGGTGAATTGAGTAAAAATTTGGGCGTATAAGTAAATCAAGGAAAAAAATCAATGGTGAGCCGAATAAACTCAGTAAGAAAAAAATATGAGCGGATTGGAGTGAATTTAAGTCGACAGTGAGTTCGTGTACAGACGAATGTTTGATCGGCTGAGCCGAATGACACGATTATTCGGCTAATTTTGTGTATGATTTTTTTTGCCATCACGCCCTGCCGTTCTCTGATGGCCACATAGCTCTCCAACAATTTATCCTCTGGTCAGGTCAAGAACTGGGTCGACATTTATTTGGTCGCAGTCCCAAAAGTTCGACTTGAAACCATGGATGGGGTCGTCGTCTGGCACTGGTCGCTCTGGCCTTATAGTAGCTAACACCATGGGTACGCGCTTGCATTTAATAATGGCAAGACCGCACTGGCAGTGGCGAATTAATTTTATTGATGTTCCTTCATTATAGTTGGAACTTGATAAAGAGGCGTGGACTTAGGTAATGTCCACGAGGGGTATGGAGTGTTACGTAACTCCAAGTGCATTTCTTGCACTTGCGATTTCTTCTTTCGCTTTCTCTCTCCTCTTATTCGCACGACCGCACTCTTGCTCAGACCATTCTAGACTCTCCCCACACTCTTCAAGCTCAATTTTTTGGCACTTCTCTTGTATGAGCTTTTCTATGGAAGTGGATCGTGTAAGCTCGGTTCCAAAAAAAAAAGCTCAAGGTCAATTCCCCGTAGAAATAGTGTATGTCAAATATATTCGTCTAGCTAGCAGATTTATAAAATTTAATGTTTGAAACAGCGCACCCTTACACATATTTATTTCTTGAGAGAAAATACGAGACCAACTCAACATCCTCTTCGTCCATCAGCCTCATCCCTCTCTTCTCATTTCTAAGTAAATAAGTATATGTATATTTATGTACATAGTTACTTATTCATTACGTAAGCTAGAATCGGCTATGCCCTTGCAGGTCTTGGCCATAATATTTTTACAAGTTCCCTTTTTTGGCACTCAATTTATTAATGCACAGACAAAACCTTCAGGATCGGCACTTCAAGATCTGTTCCTTCTACTGCGCAAGAGTGCATGTTTGTTTGTAAGAGTGAGTGAGACAACATATGCTATGAGGCATGCATAAAATGTAATAGACATACATTTTGGTCCCTTGGTGCATAAAATACCGAAGTCGGCGAGACAACTTACTTACTGGGACAATCATCTTACGATAGAAGATCTATAGTATATTCGATAAGATATTATCGTATTTATTTTCAATATCGTATTTTAAACCAGTGTTTGCATTTGCTGTTACATAGCAGCAATTTCCACAAAAATATTGCTCTGCTCCCGCTACTGCTCTGATTTCGAAGGGCTACGTAGCATAGCAGAGAGCACAAACCCAATACGGTTGCTCTTCTGCTCTGCTCCATAGCATTCATCGTCGGAGCACAGAGCAATAGCAAGAGCAAAAAACTTGTGATATGCTATTTGTAGTTGTAGCCCATTGCTATTTTTAAAATACTTACTCAAATCCTATGATGCAAAGGTTAATAGCTGTTTAAAATATGTTGCTAAAGATTTACCTCTCGTAATGTTTTGAATTTCTGACTTGAATTCAGATGACTCGTGTCGCAGGAGGAGTGTGCGTACCTGCTGAATCATCTCGAGAGTCATTTGAGAGCATTCTTTGCGTCGGACCAGTACCAACTCGAATTAATTGACAATATCTGATTGCGTTGGATTCGGTTACTGCTGTCGAAATAAAATCTTGGGATGGTCAAGTCGATTGTTGAAAGGATCCGTTTTCATCTTTCGTCGCAGCCAATTCCCCTTCTTCAGATGTCTTGCAGTAGAATTTTTAGCTCTATTGTGAAGCATGAAATAAATCCGAGTGTGTCTTACTTGAACGAGTTCGCGTTTGGTTGGTGTTTTGTCCCTTCTAAAGCCTGGTAGCAAATAAGCTTATATGCGGCTTATGATCTGCTGCATTCGTATATCCAGCGGTTCTGTACTTGTCTGAAAAGTACTGTAGAACAGAGGCCAGTTTTGGGGATTGCCATCAAATGTTGGTTGTTCTCGCGGTGTCGCATGCTGTATTCAAGCCAGGTAGTTGAAAGTTTGGATGAATTAGCACTTTACTTTCTGGATCGTACGTGTGTTTTTGAGTATTTGTTGAATTCCAGCGGGCCAACGGCGCACAGTGGGGCTTTCTGGCATTTAGCATTGCAAAAATCATAGCGTCTAAACCAATAAAGCGATTTCAAAAAGTTAAAAAGCATATGATAAAGAATACCTTAAGCTTCAAAATGAATGTTTGTCAAAAGTGCTGGGTGTTCGTGGTGCTGTAATATTCAAGGTCAAAGTCAGAAAATATTTCCAAGCATGTTTTTCCTTTAAAAATGCATCGAAAGCCGGTTTTTTTCAATCACAAATGGAATTTTTCATTGTATGAGTATTGTTGAATTCCAGCGGGCCAACGGCGCACAGTGGGGCTTTCTGGCATTTAGCATTGCAAAAATCATAGCGTCTAAACCAATAAAGCGATTTCAAAAAGTTAAAAAGCATATGATAAAGAATACCTTAAGCTTCAAAATGAATGTTTGTCAAAAGTGCTGGGTGTTCGTGGTGCTGTAATATTCAAGGTCAAAGTCAGAAAATATTTCCAAGCATGTTTTTCCTTTAAAAATGCATCGAAAGCCGGTTTTTTTCAATCACAAATGGAATTTTTCATTGTATGAGTATTGTTGAATTCCAGCGGGCCAACGGCGCACAGTGGGGCTTTCTGGCATTTAGCATTGCAAAAATCATAGCGTCTAAACCAATAAAGCGATTTCAAAAAGTTAAAAAGCATATGATAAAGAATACCTTAAGCTTCAAAATGAATGTTTGTCAAAAGTGCTGGGTGTTCGTGGTGCTGTAATATTCAAGGTCAAAGTCAGAAAATATTTCCAAGCATGTTTTTCCTTTAAAAATGCATCGAAAGCCGGTTTTTTTCAATCACAAATGGAATTTTTCATTGTTTTAGACGACTATGTAACATTTTTTAATGTTTTAATTTGATTTTTTAACATAATTACAAAAAAAAAAAAATTTTTTTTTATTTTTTTTTAGGTTGTTTTTGAAAATTTGCTATTGATGGCTGATTTTCTTCAAAATATTTTTCAATATTTACATCAATATCTAATAAACTCAACATTTCGGGACTATAGTTGCTATTTTCCAAATCCTTTCGTGATCGCACTTGTCTCAGTGATGCAATAAGTGGGTCCGAAGAGGCTGCTAGCATGTTAAAAAGGTCTTCATTTTGTCTAAGACGAGAAGTTTTTAATGTATTAGTGTATCTGAACCTTTTGTAGTCCTTAATTTTAGATTCCTGTGCTTCTTCGGATAGCTCTCCAATTGGTAAACACTGATATTCTATTAAATCCTTTCCGTGAGCCAAAATCCTATGTACCGTTGGGGTAAGTTGTATACTCCTCAAGCCAAACTTCATTTTTATACCATACACCCATAGGGTGAAATGCTATATTAAAGTCGCCAAAATGTATGTAACAGGCAGAAGGAAGCTTTTCCGACCCCATAAACTATATATATTCTTGATCAGTATCAACAGCCGAGTCGATATAGCCATGTCCGTCTGTCCGTCCGTCTGCCCGTCCGTCCGTCTGTCCGTCTGTCCGTCCGTATGAACGCCTAGATCTCAGAGACTATAAGAGATAGAGCCACCAAATTTGGTATGTAGGCTCATGTAGTATGTAGAGTGATTGAGTTTATTTCAAAATTTTGCCACGCGTTACTGCGTGTCCTGTACTCTTAATTTTTCTATGTAAGTCTCACTCACTTGTGCAAATATAATTCTTTAAATAAAGTGATCCTTGTAAATAAATAAATAAATAATGTTTGAAACAGCGCACCCTTACACCACAGATTTGAATGACACGCCCTAATAAGTGGAGGCTCAAAGCTGAAAAAAATCAAAGGGTGCTGGGTTTACCAAAGGTCCTTGGCATGGAATGTTCCAAGCTCTTTTCCTGAACGGTTTTCAACTACATACAAATGATTTCCGAGTTTTTTCTTGATCTTGATTTTAACTCCGACTGGTGCTAATTTAGCATTGAAATTATTGGCTAGGTTGCTGAGTTTAAAGTTACGCTTAGTGACTGTTTGGCCCACTTCGAAGTTGAGTACTTTACTTCTCAAGTTATATGTCCGTTGATTTGTATCATAAGCTTTGTCTAAATATTTTTGAATATCAGATCTAATGCGTACGAAATTGTCTAGTCTATCTAGGCGAACTGTAGCTTCATTCAGTAGATTGAGGTTGGTCAGTAATTTGTAGTCTTTTCCGTGGGTTATCATGTTTTGACCAAACACCGCCACATAGGGTGAAATCCCAATTGATTGATGAATATGATTTCGTAAGGCACTGTTTATACTGCTGAGAAATTTATCCCAGTGACATTGATCCGAACGGAGATAGGACCGTAAGGCCGCATTAATCGGTTTACTCTTTCAGCCGCATTGGCCTGTGGAGAGTATGCAGCGGTAAATACGTGCTGCACTCCGTAATCCCTAAGAAAAGTTGTGAATTCCTGGCTTTTAAACTGAGTGCCATTATCACTGACTATTTACTGTGGTACTCCAAAGCAGCTAAAGCTATCATCCCTTAAGATAGATATTATTACATTCGAGTTAAATTTCTTTACAGGTTTTAAGAAGGTAAATTTACTAAAGTGATCTAGAATGATGAAAACTCCGATATTTCCCTGTTTTGTGCGAGGGAAGGGACCGATAAAATCCACATACAGTCTTTGGAATGGACGTTCGCTTATGGTTTGGTTCCCCATAGTCGGTTTTAGTTTACATGTTGGGTATTTGCAAGTTTGACATATCTCACACTGTTGAATGTACTTCCTAATGTCTACAACTAGTCGTGGCCAGAAAAAGTTACGTCGAATACGCTCTAAACAGTTTGCTATGCCGCAATGGGCTGAGTTGGGAGGATCGTGTGCTGCTCTAATGACACTATCACGGAGTTTTTCAGGCACTAACAACTTCCACAATCTATCATTATCCGCTGAATTCCCAGTCATAAAGGCAGTGCGATGATATATATATTGATCAATTACTTGGAAATCCGGAAGATTTGCCTTCACATATTTGTCTCTCAGAGTTCTATATTCTTCGGATTGAAATGCCGACGAGGACAAGTCAATCTCGGGAAGTAATTCAATTTCTAGGAAAGCTATTTCGTTTTCAAACGATCGCGACAAAGCGTCCGCAACAACATTTTCACTACCTTTCCGGTGTTCTATCTGAAAGTTATACCCCTGCAGTTTCATTGACCAGCGTGCTAATCTACCGCTTAGTTCTGGCTGGTTCATTAGCCACCGCAAACTAGCGTGATCAGTTACGACTTTAAACACATGGCCTTCGATATACATCCGAAATCTTTTAATGGCTAACACTACCGCAAGACATTCGAGTTCGGTACCCGAATAGTTACGTTGCGCTTTGTTAAGTTTTTTAGACATAAACGTGATTGGTCGTTCGAATCCGTACTCATCGACTTGGGCTAAAACCTATTCCAAGCATACATGCATCACATTGCACTATAAACGGTTTCTTATAATTTGGGTGTGCTAAAAACGGAGCAGTGCTAAGTTTAGACTTGAGGTTCTCAAAAGCACATTGCGCTTCTTCGTTCCAAGAAAAAGAATTGCCACGGAATAATTCTGTTAATGCAAAGGTGATAGTTGCATATTGTGAGATAAAGCGCTGGTACCATCCGGTCATTCCTAAAAATCTCTTAAGCTGTCGCTTGGTTGTCGGGACTGGGAACTCAGATATGGCTTTAACCTTGTCTGGGTTAACTCTTAAGGTGCCCTCTCCGACTATATATCCTAGGTATTCTACTTTTCGCAGACAAAATTGACTCTTCTGGATGTTAATGGTTAGCCTCGCCTGCTTCAGACGAGCAGATATTTCATTAAGATGCACGAGATGTTCATCGAAATGATTTGATAATATCAATAGGTCATCAAGGTAGACTGACTGAGACAGTGCTAAGTTTAGACTTGAGGTTCTCAAAAGCACATTGCGCTTCTTCGTTCCAAGAAAAAGAATTGCCACGGAATAATTCTGTTAATGCAAAGGTGATAGTTGCATATTGTGAGATAAAGCGCTGGTACCATCCGGTCATTCCTAAAAATCTCTTAAGCTGTCGCTTGGTTGTCGGGACTGGGAACTCAGATATGGCTTTAACCTTGTCTGGGTTAACTCTTAAGGTGCCCTCTCCGACTATATATCCTAGGTATTCTACTTTTCGCAGACAAAATTGACTCTTCTGGATGTTAATGGTTAGCCTCGCCTGCTTCAGACGAGCAGATATTTCATTAAGATGCACGAGATGTTCATCGAAATGATTTGATAATATCAATAGGTCATCAAGGTAGACTGATACTTGAGTTTTGAGCTGATACGGAATAACTTGATCCATTAGACGACACATCGTTTGAGGGGCATTACACAGTCCGAATGGCATTCTCCTAAATTGGTACAATGGGCGGTTGGGAACTGTAAATGCTGTCTTTCCTTTCGATGATTCTTACAATACAATGCACAGGGGGTAGTCTACTTAACAGTCCTTCTAGATTAGGTATTGGATATGCGTCTTTTACTGTAACATCATTTAATTTACGAGAATCAAGGCAGAATTTTACCTTACCTGGTTTGACCAACAAGACGGAAGGGGAAGACCAGGAGGACGCGGGTGCTTCTTCTATCACTCCTAGCTTTAAGTTTTCTTTCGCTGGTGATATTGGGTAAAATTTTTGTTTAATTGGCTTTGCGTTTTCGGTATCATCGGTGTAATTTCAGGGTCTGATTGGACGTGAGAAATGGAAAGACCAAACGTTCTCCAGAAGTCCATACCACAAATTATATTTTGAGTAATAGTCGGTACTATGAGATATTCTAAGTTGGCGCTTTTCGAGTTATAAGTGAGAGTGCTCGTAATCGTACCAACAACCTGTTGCGATTGTCCATCGGCTGTCCTAACGTTACCGTGTTTTGGGGCAATATTGCTTGGTGGTCATAAGTTTTGTTGCTAATTCTCCTCTTAGTACACTTTTGTTAGCACCACTGTCTAGTAAAGCCGTGTAAATTTGTCCACATATTGATAAATCAATAAAAGGCCGTAAATCGTTCTCCGGGTTAATTATGGCTGATATGGTAATTTTCTTTAGCTTATGTCTATTCGTCCAATACGTTCGCAATCGTTGATTAGATCGCGAGTGCTGCACAGTATCCTTAAATAGTTCAGACCTTCGCTTTGTATACTCTTGCAAGCGCACATGATATGGTTTGAATTGTTTAGTATTATGTAAGTCAGAGTTTTTAGTGACGGTCACGGTTGAGTTGATTATTAAATTCTTTGGTTTATCCAAGACTACGCGCGGACATCCCCCTTTACCAATCGGCGGATATCCTGCGACTGGTTTCCCGTACGCGGATTACATTTTAAACAATTTGTTTTATACACATCTACTAGCCCACACCCATAACAAAATATGCGGCGTTGTTGCAAACAGTTCTGATAACCATGTCCGAATTCGTCACAATTCCAGCATTTTATTTTCTCTGGTGGACGCAATGCACACACATCCATAAGATCATCTGATTCGTCATCTAGCTGTTCAACTACTGGTTCATCATGCACTATCGCATTCACCATACGTTTACTGCCTATTTGACGCGTTACCTGTCTTGACCGAAAGCTACGGAAAAATTCTTCATGATTATGCCATTCCCTACGCAAGGCAGCTAAGTTTGGGGTCTCTACATGTAAAATTTCATGGAATAAGTCGGGTCTTAAATTGTTTCGCACTTCCGCTATAAATTCTGAATCGTTTAAAGGTTCTCGCAAAGCATCTGTAATAGCCAACATCGAGTCGAGGAATTCATCAAAATTTTCATTGGAGGCCTGCTTGCGTCTGCGAAGGGCATCCATAATGTCTCTGACCTTTGGTCTTTATATCTATCTCTTAAACGAATGCATAGATCGAACCAGTTCATTTCATTCGAAGTTCGATGACATCGCCAGAAAAAAGTTAGGGCTGGTCCCGAGAAGAGCAGATTAGCGAATTTATAAAGCAAGTTAAAGTCTCCATTTAAACTTTGAGTTGTTAAACAATTTACTCGATAACTAAAATCTTCTACAGTTATATCTTTTGAAGACCCCGTGAATCGTATATGCCAGTTAAAAATTATACTGGACACTCGATCTGGTCGTTCTGGTACTATCTCTTGGTCAGTTGTAGTTGGATTACTCCGAATATTGAATGCTCGAGTCCTAATACTATACTCAAGATTTCTTCGAGGAGCAACTGAGGGTGCTGGAAAGTCCCACTCTAGTTGAGGTTCATCATTGGATTCCGCCTGAACTCCTGTGATGCTTAAATTTCTCATAGCGTTACGAATTTCGTCGGTAATTACCGATGCCATATTAACTCGATAAGTTTCTAATGAGTTCGCAATAAGTTGTTGAATGCGTTCTTCTGACACCACTGGGGGCTGGTTTGTACTTGGATTCCGTGGTTGTTCACGTCGAGGTAGACCCACCATTCTTGAATTCTGATTTGGGTTTGCACGAGTATTTGCTCGTGTATTGGGTCTTTTTGGTATTGCTCCTGAGGCGGTAGAATTTTCTGCCCCAAGAGAAGCTCGGGGAGGTTGAACATGTGTAGTCAATCTATCGTTGCTACTTAATGTACTTTTCGAACAAGGTTGCCTACAGTTTAGACACGATTCATTGCTCTCGAGCCAAATCTTGAGACAGTGTTTATGAAACGTGTGCCGACATAGGGTCTCTACGATATCTGTCTGTTCGCTGGTATCATTGCAAATTACGCATACGAGTGCATTTTCACTTGGCATAGCAGAAGCCAAGTTTTCTAGGCTTCGTCTAACGGCCATATTTGAAAAACAAAAAAACGAAAGGTAAATATATTTCGTAACCACGAAAAATACAAGACAATTGAAGATAATTTGATGATTCTACTTCGTAAACACGAATTCTGGATTCAACTTCTAAATATCAAAATAATTTCCTTACAAATTTGGGACTTCTCCTTCAATAAGAGTTTAACCGCATTAATACACCCACCACTCTGCACTTTATTTATATCAGCTGTATTTGAATGTGTAATTCGTTGAAAGAGGGACTTTCCAGTAACGATTCCAGCAAGAACAGTTCTCAATTTCACCTCACTACAACCATTTATTTGAGATCTAGAAAACTGTATGGCCTGATAGGTATCCGAACTGTATTCAAACCCATATTCCTAAGCTACATATTTTCCGCACTTTGTCTGTTCTACTTATTTAAATTGATTTGTTAAAAATTATGAAAACATTATTGAAAAGGTATTAAATTTCACTTGGTCCAGTTATAATCTGATACTCATAGGCTGGCCTCTCCAAAGTGATATATATTACCATCATATTGCAAGGCATAAGGTGTTGTGGGATTAAAGGAGGGGTTTAAGGACACGTAGGGCAAAAAAAAATTCCTTGCTTCTTCGTGCCCCACGTTGGGCGCCACTTATTATGTAACGAACACGCGGGTGTCGGAGTGCACTCTCTGTCTTTCTAACAAGTTGCTCTGCTGAGCTCAGGGAAAATGGGGTGGTTCTTGTGCTCTCCCAAAACATGCGCTACATAGATAAAACGAAGACAAATATATTTAATTCCTAACTAATTCGGTGAGAGTACTCGTACAAAAATGTGTGGGTTGATTTATAAGTATAAATTTCATCTAAACTAAATTTTACGTTAGGCATTTATTTCAATTTGAAAACAAAAAAAAAACCAACTAACTCTGTGGTCGTGGCAAGCGGTTATATTTTGCCAATAGATTTTCTGCGGCTATGCCGTACTTACAGTTTGTAGAGTCCAATCCAGTCAGCAGGCCTGATGATGGGTGGAGCACTAGAGGCTGCTAAAATTATTAAGAGGGGTGGCACCGAAATATAACTTGCTTCTCATTACCAACAAGAATAACTTTTAACACCTGCTATATAGAAAGTTAATTATAAATTGGAGGCTTATAAATCTTCACACATGTTTGTACGATACTTAAATGAAAAAAAAAGAACGGCTGGTTGAAGGCCTACTACGGGTTGGGGTGAGGTTTGGTTTCCTTAATGCCGGGTTTGGAGTCGCCGACAACGTCTATCACAAGAAATCTCCAGTAATGGTTGCGAGAGGCTATCCCGTGTCCTAAGGTGAATCATCCACTCCAAAGAGGGTTCACCTAGGAAACTGGGTCGACATTTATTTGGTCGCAGTCCCAAAAGTTCGACTTGAAACCATGGATGGGGTCGTCGTCTGGCACTGGTCGCTCTGGCCTTATAGTGGCTAACACCATGGGTACGCGCTTGCATTTAATAATGGCAAGACCGCGCTGGCAGTGGCGAATTAATTTTATTGATGTTCCTTCATTATAGTTGGAACTTGATAAAGAGGCGTGGACTTAGGTAATGTCCACGAGGGGTACGGAGTGTTACGTAACTCCACGTGCATTTCTTGCACTTGCGATTTTTTCTTTCGCTTTCTCTCTCCTCTTATTCGCACGACCGCACTCTCGCTCAGACCATTCTAGACTCTCCCCACACTCTTCAAGCTCAATTTTTTGGCACTTCTCTTGTATGAGCTTTTCTATGGAAGTGGATCGTGTAAGCTCGGTTCCAAAAAAAAAAGCTCAAGGTCAATTCGCCTTAGAAATAGTGTATGTCAAATATATTCGTCTAGCTAGCAGATTTATAAAATTTAATGTTTGAAACAGCGCACCCTTACACATATTTATTTCTTGAGAGAAAATACGAGACCAACTCAACATCCTCTTCGTCCATCAGCCTCATCCCTCTCTTCTCATTTCTAAGTAAATAAGTATATGTATATTTATGTACATAGTTACTTATTCATTACGTAAGCTAGAATCGGCTATGCCCTTGCAGGTCTTGGCCATAATATTTTTACAAGTTCCCTTTTTTGGCACTCAATTTATTAATGCACAGACAAAACCTTCAGGATCGGCACTTCAAGATCTGTTCCTTCTACTGCGCAAGAGTGCATGTTTGTTTGTAAGAGTGAGTGAGACAACATATGCTATGAGGCATGCATAAAATGTAATAGACATACATTTTGGTCCCTTGGTGCATAAAATACCGAAGTCGGCGAGACAACTTACTTACTGGGACAATCATCTTACGATAGAAGATCTATAGTATATTCGATAAGATATTATCGTATTTATTTTCAATATCGTATTTTAAACCAGTGTTTGCATTTGCTGTTACATAGCAGCAATTTCCACAAAAATATTGCTCTGCTCCCGCTACTGCTCTGATTTCGAAGGGCTACGTAGCATAGCAGAGAGCACAAACCCAATACGGTTGCTCTTCTGCTCTGCTCCATAGCATTCATCGTCGGAGCACAGAGCAATAGCAAGAGCAAAAAACTTGTGATATGCTATTTGTAGTTGTAGCCCATTGCTATTTTTAAAATACTTACTCAAATCCTATGATGCAAAGGTTAATAGCTGTTTAGAATATGTTGCTAAAGATTTACCTCTCGTAATGTTTTGAATTTCTGACTTGAATTCAGATGACTCGTGTCGCAGGAGGAGTGTGCGTGCCTGCTGAATCATCTCGAGAGTCATTTGAGAGCATTCTTTGCGTCGGACCAGTACCAACTCGAATTAATTGACAATATCTGATTGCGTTGGATTCGGTTACTGCTGTCGAAATAAAATCTTGGGATGGTCAAGTCGATTGTTGAAAGGATCCGTTTTCATCTTTCGTCGCAGCCAATTCCCCTTCTTCAGATGTCTTGCAGTAGAATTTTTAGCTCTATTGTGAAGCATGAAATAAATCCGAGTGTGTCTTACTTGAACGAGTTCGCGTTTGGTTGGTGTTTTGTCCCTTCTAAAGCCTGGTAGCAAATAAGCTTATATGCGGCTTATGATCTGCTGCATTCGTATATCCAGCGGTTCTGTACTTGTCTGAAAAGTACTGTAGAACAGAGGCCAGTTTTGGGGATTGCCATCAAATGTTGGTTGTTCTCGCGGTGTCGCATGCTGTATTCAAGCCAGGTAGTTGAAAGTTTGGATGAATTAGCACTTTACTTTCTGGATCGTACGTGTGTTTTTGAGTATTTGTTGAATTCCAGCGGGCCAACGGCGCACAGTGGGGCTTTCTGGCATTTAGCATTGCAAAAATCATAGCGTCTAAACCAATAAAGCGATTTCAAAAAGTTAAAAAGCATATGATAAAGAATACCTTAAGCTTCAAAATGAATGTTTGTCAAAAGTGCTGGGTGTTCGTGGTGCTGTAATATTCAAGGTCAAAGTCAGAAAATATTTCCAAGCATGTTTTTCCTTTAAAAATGCATCGAAAGCCGGTTTTTTTCAATCACAAATGGAATTTTTCATTGTATGAGTATTGTTGAATTCCAGCGGGCCAACGGCGCACAGTGGGGCTTTCTGGCATTTAGCATTGCAAAAATCATAGCGTCTAAACCAATAAAGCGATTTCAAAAAGTTAAAAAGCATATGATAAAGAATACCTTAAGCTTCAAAATGAATGTTTGTCAAAAGTGCTGGGTGTTCGTGGTGCTGTAATATTCAAGGTCAAAGTCAGAAAATATTTCCAAGCATGTTTTTCCTTTAAAAATGCATCGAAAGCCGGTTTTTTTCAATCACAAATGGAATTTTTCATTGTATGAGTATTGTTGAATTCCAGCGGGCCAACGGCGCACAGTGGGGCTTTCTGGCATTTAGCATTGCAAAAATCATAGCGTCTAAACCAATAAAGCGATTTCAAAAAGTTAAAAAGCATATGATAAAGAATACCTTAAGCTTCAAAATGAATGTTTGTCAAAAGTGCTGGGTGTTCGTGGTGCTGTAATATTCAAGGTCAAAGTCAGAAAATATTTCCAAGCATGTTTTTCCTTTAAAAATGCATCGAAAGCCGGTTTTTTTCAATCACAAATGGAATTTTTCATTGTTTTAGACGACTATGTAACATTTTTTAATGTTTTAATTTGATTTTTTAACATAATTACAAAAAAAAAAATTTTTTTTATTTTTTTTAGGTTGTTTTTGAAAATTTGCTATTGATGGCTGATTTTCTTCAAAATATTTTTCAATATTTACATCAATATCTAATAAACTCAACATTTCGGGACTATAGTTGCTATTTTCCAAATCCTTTCGTGATCGCACTTGTCTCAGTGATGCAATAAGTGGGTCCGAAGAGGCTGCTAGCATGTTAAAAGGTCTTCATTTTGTCTAAGACGAGAAGTTTTTAATGTATTAGTGTATCTGAACCTTTTGTAGTCCTTAATTTTAGATTCCTGTGCTTCTTCGGATAGCTCTCCAATTGGTAAACACTGATATTCTATTAAATCCTTTCCGTGAGCCAAAATCCTATGTACCGTTGGGGTAAGTTGTATACTCCTCAAGCCAAACTTCATTTTTATACCATACACCCATAGGGTGAAATGGTATATTAAAGTCGCCAAAATGTATGTAACAGGCAGAAGGAAGCTTTTCCGACCCCATAAACTATATATATTCTTGATCAGTATCAACAGCCGAGTCGATATAGCCATGTCCGTCTGTCCGTCCGTCTGCCCGTCCGTCCGTCTGTCCGTCTGTCCGTCCGTATGAACGCCTAGATCTCAGAGACTATAAGAGATAGAGCCACCAAATTTGGTATGTAGGCTCATGTAGTATGTAGAGTGATTGAGTTTATTTCAAAATTTTGCCACGCCCCTTTCCGCCTTCGCAATTCACAAAAAACGTTTATCTCAAAAACTATTGCAGCTAGAGACACCATATTTGGTATGTATATTTGCTTAGTAAATGCGCTCATTTTGTATTTGAAAAATTTGAAAAACTCGATTATCTCCCGTAATTTTTTACCTTGTGGAATCAAATTTGGCACACTTGAATTTGATACTAATACGCAGCAAAATACCAAATAAGGCCGGAGTTGGCCGTTGGCGGGTGGTGGCGCTAGGGTGCTCAGATGCATGAGTCAGTGAGATACTAAGATATGCTTGTAAAAAGCATGTGAACAGAATTTTTTTGAAATAGGCAAAATGCATTTGTTATTACAAATTTGAAATATTTGTTTTGCTGGTGTATGGTATACCTAAGTCGGCGAGACGACTTACTTACTTCATTTTTTTTTTAATTTGCCAGATTTCTGCCGCTGTATATTTGATTTTTACCATGAGCTCCGTTCTAGCGTTTTCGAATGGAACGCCCATCTCCTTCAGCAATCCCATTTCAAAATCATTTAAGTTTTCACACTCTTGGAAAACTTTCAAAATCCTTTCATTCTTTAACAACATTTTTGCACAATTAAATAAAACTGCGTTGAATTATATTGACAAATACTAGGTGTTTAAGGTGTTTCCACTTATGAAGTTAAAAATATACTGTCGCAAACGAGAGGAATAAGTAGTTATATTTTTTGAATAAATTAGGTAGAACGAAAAATCGGTATTACCCTTTTTGTATTAATTAGGTAAACAACTTAATATTTACGTCCAATTAGGTAAACGGAAATAAAAACGACCAACCCACAAATAGGACAAACTTTTCATCAACTTAAATAACATTTACCTGTTTTGTCATTTTTTCCAAAGCAGGTAATTAGCAATTTATCATTGTAGAAAGGCATATATGTAAAGAGGTAGTATTTGCAAAACAGCATTACGCAATGTTATCATTTAAATACAAAGAAGCTACATGCCAATACGCGTGCGCTCTTCTTCTTCCTTATACCTGCAGCGCATTTTTAGACGAGGTTGCCTTAGTTTTATGGCTTACGATTCGCTGTCGCACCTCTCCGCATATTGGGACTATATACATCTGATAGGTAAATATTTCACCTACCTAGTGTATGTACTCCGGTAGTGATACTAGGTGATACTTGTTAGTTGTATTCCACCAAAGTTCAAAAAACGCCAATATGTAGCGTATTTTTTAAACGCTTCTAGTTCAATAACTATTTAAGTAATTATTAAAATTTATGAAACATGCTATTAACAAAGAAGATACTTTTCAGATAAAACCAAAAAATCCAAGATCGATTATTGAAATCGCCCAATATTCAGTTTTAAAGTTGCGACTCTTTTTAAAAATTATAATTTTTTCCTTTTCACTAAAAATGTCTCAACTTTGGGCGCCTCTAGCACCCATGAATCTCAACCGATTTAAAAAATTTTTCGGATTCATAATCTCTGAAGTATTTCCTATCGATTGCATATATCATTTTTGCCAAACGCGATCATGAAAAAACGTATTTTTGCAATGCTATCCGAGCAGAGGCCCAACTGTGCGGCGCGCCGTGGCGTAGCACTTAACCGTGGACACGTGTTGTTTGAGGTTAAGAACTTCAACTGCGGTGCCTCGTGATCGCAATAATGTGTCACGTACAGCTGAGCGTGTAACCATCGCCTATTGTTTGGCAGAAATAAATCAGAAATTGATGTCCTGGCCGTGTCCGAGAATATTTTTGGCGGGCATAGTCTAAAGTTGTATAGTTGTATTTAAAGTTCTTAAAGTCGTAAAGTTGCTAAATGTTGTCACTAAAAGTTGTTTAGAGCTATTTTTATCCTAATCTGTTCAACCGACTTTTTTGCTTTAAAATATTCTTAACTTAATAAAAAAAGTGTTGACCAACAAAGTGCCTTTTTCCATGACATACTTCCTCGGTCTGTATCTCTCATTATATCTAATTAAATAAATTAAATTGAATTTTGTTAGTTTATGGTTTTTGATTTTTCAAAAGTTGATTAAAAAAGGTGAAAACGCACGGATCAACGCTTATCTTATATGTACTCTTAGTCTTAGTCACCATAACACCAGTTGTTTAAGATTAAACATCGTGGTCAGCTGAAATGGCTTCACCAAATCAAATTGACCAAAGAAATATACTAAACGAAACATAAACAAAAGTAAATCATAAAATGCATATGACAATTATTGCTTAATTCCAAACAAAACAAGCATTCACACTCTGTGGAAAACACTTAAGATTATAACAGCGGCGCTGTATCAAGTAACCAGCGCAGAGCATGAAATATAAACAATTTTCAACCCCCGAAAACGTGGGGCATTATTATATCGCCTTGAAGTCTGAATTTTTATGCAAGTGTAAATGCTAAGATCAGCTAAAGGTAGCAAAAATAAAATAACTCTTGTTCTCCCCCACCAGTGGTAAGAGACAGAGTATGAAAAAAAAGCAAAATTTTGCGTAATAAATAAAAAGTGCGTGCGTCCGATTATAAAGGCAGTTTGGCTAGTGAAGCTACTGTGGTATTTTCGGCAGCGGGAGTGTTTGTGTGTGGCGTATTCAAAGCCCTAATATCGAAAAAAAAACGTTAACTAGTGTATATGTAGTTGCAAGTCGGCAACTACAAACAGCAGCAGAGCAACAAAATAGTCGCAAAGAAGAGGCTACTGGAGGCGAGGCGAATACAAAGAAACGGCAAATCCTACCCATTGGCAGACAAACCAGCACCGGCGCCCCAAAAGCCGGTGCGAAGACAGCACCGGCACCGTCTAGCGCGACAAGCTAGACCCTGAATGCAGTAGGATCGGTAGCGCTACAAAGAGCGTCCAACAATCTAATACATCATAAATTAAAATTGTTTGCAAAAAAGAAAAATGTTACTATGTATGTTAAACTGAGCAATAATTGCGTTGCTCGGTCTAGAGTGTGGCCCATAAAGCCACATGCCAAATAGACAGGAGATCACTGCGTTGATCGATTAGGGAAAATTAAATTTTAAAAAAAGTTTTCATATAAATTAAAGAAAAATAATTTATTGTCATACATTCATACATACACCATACAAAATGTTTCCTAACAAAACTGACAAGTTGTTAGGGAAGCAGGTAGAGTTGCATACCAGGTTAAGGCAGTTAGAAGCACTAGATCCCAGAAATATAACTAGCAAGGTGATCGAGGAAGTAAAAGAGATTAGTAATCGATAGTTACCTAATCATAACAAACTGCTACAGCAGGGGACGTTTGGTCATCAGTATTTCAGAGATAAAATACATGAAGAAGTGTTAAAAATAGTTGCCAAAATAATTGCTATAGAAGAGTCAGAAAAACCAGGCACTAGTAAGTAAGTGTCAGAAATGTTTTATGATAGCAAAGAAGAGTCGCGCGGGAT
Source organism: Drosophila paulistorum (assembly GCA_018152135.1). NCBI lineage: Eukaryota > Metazoa > Arthropoda > Insecta > Diptera > Drosophilidae > Drosophila > Drosophila paulistorum. The sequence continues at coordinate 2,927,985 of JAECXG010000823.1, forward strand.
TGCGACCTCCAGTAATGAAAACGCTAATGTTAGCCAGGAAAAATTTCAAGAAAAGGTCCGTCAGCTCCAGCAATATTTGAACATGGTGAGCAAAGATTTACGTATGATAGAGAATAGAACAGGCGAAATGTATATTAAAAGAATAGAATTCTTGTTCAAGAAGGTACAGATGTGCCAAGCTTATACAGATGAACTTGTATGTAATGAAACGTTTAAAGAAGTCATAGAAGATCTTGAGTTTGACGTTCAGAATACATTGTCAGCATTAGAAGAGAAAATAAACGATCAGAAAAATTTGAAAGTTGAGAATGTTACCGTAAGAGGCGAACTACAGGTGTTGCGGAAAATACCGGTACCCACATTTTCTGGAGAACCTAGAGAATGGGACCAGTTTGTAGAATTATTCGCGGAACTGATTGAAAAAAGAGAGGATCTAAGTCCTACTCTTAAATTATTTAAAATCCGTGTTAAAGGGCGAAGCAAAGAGCATGGTAGCCCATCTATTGTCAGGTTCAGCTGACAATTATAGTGCCGCTTGGGAATTATTAAACAAGCGATATGAAAATAATCGGAGGGTATTTTCCGAACAATTAAGTCGGATCGTTGATTTACCGATGATCAACAATGAATCCGCAAAAAGTGTTAAAGGAGTGATTGACATAGTTAATGAGTCAGTTTACTTAATTAAAATAAAAGCAAATTTGTCCGATGAAGTTGACGTCATATTCGCACAACTCCTACTAAGGAAATTTGACAGAGAGGCTCTACAATTGTATGAGAGTCAGATTAGAAAAACAAGACAAATTTAAAGGATTGACACCTACTGAAAGGTATGAGACAGCCAAAAAAGTGCAGCTTTGCATAAGATGCTTGAACCATTCAAGCAATAAGGTGTGCACCATTAAAATGGTCTGCTCATTGTGCTGTAAGGAACACCATACCTTACTCCATTTTGAAGAAACACAGGAGAGAGTTAATACTTGTGTAACCGCACAACCAACACTGTTGGCCACAGCTGTAATACAAGTAAAAAATGTAAATGGACTCTAAGAGCCCTTATTGATTGTGGTTCACAGAGCACCATTTTGTCTGAAGAGGCCGCTCAGATATTAAAATTACCTAAAATTAAACTATATACAGAAATAAGTGGCGTGTCTTCAATAAAATCCAATAAATCAAAATATAAGGTAAAAATAGATGTAAAGACGCGAAATCTTTGGAAAGGACATCTAAAGGTTGAATGAAAGTTCTTCCATTAAAAATAGCAAACGTGGATATATCAAAATGGCAAACTTACGTGCTAGCTGATCCTACCTTTAATAAACCTGGTAGGGTTGATATAATAATGGGTTAATATAATAAACGTATGTACAGCTGTGTTCACGAAAATAGCAGTGCCTTTGAGCTTTGACTTTAAAGTTGATAAATCATATTAAAAAGATCACAAATGAACCAATCTTTTTGAAATTCATAATCTATATCTATCAGAAATGAGCAAGATAGTAAAAAAGGGCATTTTGAGCTGTTCATAAAAAAAGCAGTGACAACTAAGAATTAAAATCTGTCGATTCCAAATTATTTGAAACTTCCAATTCAGGCCACCCTTGGTTCTTAGGACTAAATACTTAGTCCTGAACCAATTGTTGGCAATAGCGGGTTGTCACCTGGCCCGCATCGAATCCATCAATGCTGAACTGGGATCTGTTGCCATGTTTCTTGGATAACTTCCCAATGTTAAGCTTTATTGGACGTTTTTTTCTTTGTGACGCTTCTCTGAACATTTCCCCATACATTTTAAATGGGTTACCAATCCGGAGACTGAGCTGGCCCTGGCATTACGTCGATTCCTTCGAATTGAATTGAAAACAACCTTTTCGAGTTTGTTCCTATGTTTTGGGTCGTTGTACTGGTAATATGTCCACTTTATTGGCATATTCCATATGATATAGGAGAGCTCAACCTTCTTTATGATGTCCACACAGATATTTCTATTCATATTCCCATAAATCTTATATGAGAAACAAGTCGTTTATATGAGAAACAGGCCCAAATCATACGCCGACAAGTGACACCCCTTACAGTCATGTTTAGTTCACGTTTGACCAAATTGGAAGAAGAAAACTGATTGAATCGGCTGTATATAACAATGTGCCATTCATCTGAAGCCACATCATCCACTCCGTCTTCTCGGTATAGTATTGCGATCCTCTTCCGACCAACATGAAAATTTTTGCGTTAGTTGATGCAAATAATATTACACGATAATAATCTAAATAATTACACCGACTACTGACAAATTCTCAAATTTTGTATTTGCTTTTTTCGCAACTAAACAAAACACTGCTATTTTAGTGAACAGCCAATTTGTGGGGATAAGCACAAAAATGTAAAAAAAACCTAAAAATTAGTAAAATTAACTGAAATTTTCGGTTTTCCTATGCCTATATACCATTTTACAAAACCAAAGTTAAAAAACTATATCTATAAAAAGGAATATGTGAAAAATGTTGAAATCTTTGTTAGCATCTACTGCACTGCTATTTTCGTGAACACAGCTGTATATACCCAAATCTTAAAAGGGGGAATTACAAAGATTGATGGCCTGCTGGGCCAAAATACTCAATTTGGTTGGTGGTTAGTGGCAACAACAATGTATGTCACAGGTTTTGAACAACGTTGGAAGAAGAAGAAAGGTAAATTTCAAAATAAATATCAAAGAAGCTAACTTCGGCTATGCCAAAGTTTATATACCCTTGCAGTCCTTGGCAATAATATATTTACATTTTGAAATTTCTTTCCCTGCAACTCAATTCATCAATACACAAAAAAACATTCAAATTATTACTCTTCTTACTACAATTTTTCTTCTTCTACCATCCAAAGCATCGCACGCATACACATACAGTTCGTGTAGCTTTGCGTCTGTGTGTGTGTATGCATGTGATCTGTTTGATTTGCTGATCATGTTGTATTGACTGTAACTTGTGTTCTATTTATCCGATCAAATTCAAATTTTGGGATCTGAGATTTTATACCAAATTCTATTATATTGGTAAATTTCATGGGGATACTCCAATTTTTGCAAAAATTTTTGTTCCAGAGCTATATGATATAGTAGTCCGATCCCGATGATTTTCATACTTTATCTCACCTGGGTAAAAATAAGCCCCCAAAAAAAATTTCATCCCGATAGCTCTTAAGATGGCTGAGTAAAACGCGTACGCACCGACGGGCAGACGGACATGGCTATATCGACTCAGCTTCTCATGCTGATCAAGAATATATATACTTTATGGGGTCGGAAACGTCTCCTTCTGTGCGTTACAAACATCTGACCAATTTTATAATACCCTCTGCAAGGGTATAAAAACAACACGATTCCAAAGAAATACAACAGCAAAACTCAAGAAATAAATTTATGGCCCCCGGTAGGACCTCACATTGGAGGTAAAGTGAAAATTGGAGGTAACCAGAATAACCAATCAAATTTTAGCAATCAGCGATATTTAAAAATAGTGGAGCGATCACATTGGAACAAGTTAAAAAGTAATGGTAGTTATTTTTATACCATACACCCATAGAATGAAATGGTATATTAAAGTCGCCAAAATGTATGTAACAGGCAGAAGGAAGTTTTCCGACCCCATAAAGTATATATATTCTTGATCAGTATCAACAGCCGAGTCGATATAGCCATGTCCGTCTGTCCGTCCGTCCGTCTGTCCGTCCGTATGAACGACTAGATCTCGGAGACTATAAGAAATAGAGCCACCAAATTTGGTATGTAGGCGCAAGTAGTATGTAGAGTGATCGAGTTTATTTCAAATTTTTGTCACGCCCCTTTCCGCCCCCGCAATTAAAAAAACGTTTGTCTCAAAAACTATTGCAGCTAGAGACACCATATTTAATATGTATATTTGCTTAGTAAGTGCGCACATTTTTTATGTATAAAGATTTTGCCACGCCCCTTTCCGCCTCCGCAATTAAAATAAAAACGTTTATCTCGAAAACTTTTGTCGCTAGACATACCATATTTAATATGTATATTTGCTTAGTAATTGGGCACATTTTGTATGTATAAAGATTTTGCCACGCCCCTTTTCGCCCCCGAAATTTGAAAAAATCTATTATCTCCCGTCATTTTTTACCTTGTGGAATTAAATTTGGCCCACTTAAATTTGATCAAAATCGGACTAAAAATAGCCAAGTTATGCATATAAACGTTTTTTCTATAAGGTCGGAGTCGCCCGTTGGCGGGCTAGGGTGCTCATATGCATGAGTGAACGAGAAGATATGCTTGTAAAAAGCATGTGAACAGAATTTTTTAAAAACGGCAAATGCATTTCTTTATTACAAATTTGAAATATTTGTTTTACTGGTGTATGGTATACCTAAGTCGGCGAGACGACTTACTTACTTCATTTAAATTCTCCACCTTATAAAAAGGCTAGAAGTCAGCACAGTAATACACATCAGGAGTGGGTAGATATCCCGAAACAGAAATTGTTGGGTAAAAAGCCAACTACAGTATAAAAACCAGTAGAAGCCAACTCAGTAATACATACGGGAGAATTGGTAAGAATAGGAAGTCAGTGCCAATGGTAAAGGAACATCAGATTGACTAGGTTCAACGTCCATCATGTAACTAGTCATGCTTCTTTAACAATAGTTATCTTACTAATGATAATATTTATAATAATTTGGATAAGACAACTAACTATAAAAATAAAGTCCAAAGCGCCGCATTTGGTGGCCCTTTGCAGAATGTTTAAGATACTCATGCTCTGCGCTGGTTACTTGATACCGCTCCGCTGTTATAATCTTAAGTGTTTTCCACAGAGTGTGGGCGCATGTTTTGTTTGGTATTAAGCAATAATTGTCATATGAATTTTATGATTTACTTTTGTACATTTCTTTGGTCAATCTGATTTGGTGAAGCCATTATTGGTTGTTTAAAATATTACAGTTGTTTTTTCCAGGCAATTTTTTTGAAAATTTAGCCCCCTTATTGTATATTATAACATAAGCCGGTCAAACTAAATCACAGTTTTTATTTTTAAACATTTTGTAGGTTAAAGACAAGCCCACTGTTGAGCAGTTTATCTCAATGAATCGTGGTATTAACAATGGTGGAGATTTGCCTCGAGGACTTTTGGAATCTCTTTACGAATCCATACGGACAGAGCCGTTTAAAATACCTCAGGACGACGGCAACGATCTAATGCACACCTTCTTTAACCCAGACAAAGAGGGATGGCTGTGGAAACAAGGTGGAAGGTAACTTAAGAGACATTTTTATTATTAGGATATTAAATACTTATTACAACTATAATATAATTAATAGGTACAAATCTTGGAAACGTCGCTGGTTCATACTAAACGATAATTGTCTGTACTATTTTGAGTATACTACGGATAAAGAGCCACGTGGTATTATTCCATTGGAAAACATATCCGTTCGTGAAATACACGATCGCAGCAAACCCCATTGTTTTGAACTTTTTGCAACTGGTGGTGCTGATATAATTAAAGCATGTAAGACTGACTCTGAGGGCAAAGTAAGTGACTGACAAATTATACATTTACTCATTAATCAATTGACCCTTCCTTTTTTTTTTTTAGGTGGTTGAAGGCAAACATACGGTTTACCGCATGTCAGCTGCAACCGAGGAGGATCAACAAGAATGGATTAAGAGGCTCACTCAATCTATAAGCCATAATCCATTTTATGATATCCTTGTACAAAGAAAAAAAAAAGCCCTCAGCAAGAGTTAGTATAAGCCTTGACTTTATGTTTTTATCGTGGATCTCAATGGAACACTGTTCGACTCGTCAGAGTTTTTCATTATTGGGTATTCATATATTTATCCTATTTGTGGGTGTGTGAATCAGATTTTTTATACACCATTTATTCTACAACAAAACTACTACGATGTATGTGTGCGATAAAATAAAATGGATCATAATATATTTCGTGTCGAATTCAGCATGCACACAGCTGGCAACTCTGGAGTGAATTGCCGAAGAAAACTGATCGTGAATGCTTTGGTTGCCAAGTTTTGTTCTCTATACTTTGCAATCTTTTTTTTATTAGTTCAGTGTAACCATATATCCTTATTTAATTAATATCAGCACTGATGCATTTTAAAACAAAAACTCTCCACATTTGTGATATAATTTATTTAGCTTAAGCATTAAAAAATATTCGCAATAAAAAAATGCAGACGTAAGATTGCAAACAATATATAAATACTTTAGTAGTTCAAATTAATCTAGAATTTTTATATAAAGTCTAAAGATACGGTCCTTATATTTGAAAATGTGTATACATGTTATATATGTAAATAAATATATTAAATAATGATAATTCATTTAAAACCAATGAGACAAATCCTTGTTATACTGAATACTGAATATTCTGTTTTCTGTTTTTATACCATTAAAGTCGCCAAAATGTAACAGACAGAAGGAAGCTTTTTCCATAAAGTATATACAGTGTTGGAAGAAATAATAGAAACGGCAACCTTTTTTATTTTAAAATCTCTTTTTTAACGTTGGACAAACTATCCGACCTAAAAATCAGTGTTTAAGAATGTGGGATAGTACTTCTATTATTTTCATACATTTCGACACCTATTTTTGCGAAATTTTTTCTTCTACATGCTTCATAGTAAAACAAACCCGTTTTTCGGTTGGAAAAAAATAGAAACGCTCCGTATATTTTCAGTCAAAAACATCTTAAGTCTCACAGATGTCTATTTTTTGGTTTTAAAATAATATTCTACCTTGAAGGTTTTTAAAGTCAATTAAATTTAATAACATTATATGCAGTATGGGTCGTGGCACGCACTCCTTATAGAATGAAAGGTAAAATTTAAAAAAACTAAGAAACTCTGGTCGTTCAATTGCAATTGGTCGCTCAAATGCCAAATTAATGAATTGCTCAAAAGTAAAAGGGCTTTCCGCTATTTATTGTGAATACAAGCAAAAAAATCGAGGTCCAAAACGCGTCAAAACTTCAAAATTCGAACAGATCATCATGCTGGAGGCGGAAAAAAAACCATTCCTTTCATCAGAAAAGCTCAAAAATAAGTTAAATGCATCAATAACCAGTAGAGCTATCCGAACAAGATAAAAATTATGTACTTGTAAGCTGGCTATATTTTTTAATTTCTGAAATGAGTATAAAGGTTGTAAAAAGCGCAATTAATTTTAAACCAGAGGGCCGGGGCCCACAGCACCGAAGTTTGTATACCCTTGCAAGTTTTTTGGTACTCTTTCCTCACTTATAGCCGTAAAAGTTGGAAAAACGTTATAGAGCAATGTTTGCGAAAGAAAGGCCCACAATCTTAACATAGGAAAAAACGAAGTTATTGATCAAAGTCACTGTTTTCCACCGATCATTCCTATGGGAGCTATATGATATAGTCACCCGATCTTTATCAAATTCGGCACAGTCATTAACAGATATATTAAACTAAGAAATGTTTATTTTGAAAGCAATCGCGTCAAAAGTAACGAAGCTATTGATAAAAGTCACTGTTTTCGACCGATCGTTCCTTTAGGAGCTATATGATATAGTCACCCGATCTTGACCAAATTCGGCACAATCGTTTACAGCTATAATGAACTCACTAATATTCAATTTCGCGATAATAGTAGAGAAAATAACGAAGTTATTGAGAAAAATCACTGTGACTTTGCTGTTTGAATGGAAGCTATATGATATAGTGGTCCGATCTGGCTGAATCCGATATATACAACCCCTGTATATACAAGCCTACGTGCAAAATTTCTCTGTAGCTCTTACGGTCTAGGAGGAGTTCGCGTTGATCCAGACGGACGGACGGACGGACGCCTATTTGAACTATTTGAATATATATACTTTATATGGTCGGAGATGCTTCGTTCTATGCGTTGCACACTTCTGACCAAAATGAATATACCCTTTTGCAAGGGTATAAAAAAATAACACTAAAGGGGATTCTGAAATTCGTTAATTCAGAAAAGAGGCCGAAGCGAAGTTCAACAATTATTTTTCAAGAATAATTAATTAAAATTGAATTGGATGAGTTAAATGGAATTAGGTGAGTTGGAGTTTAAGGTTAAAGAAGGCACATCTATTTTACTCAGACACACGTAATTTAGGAGTTGACTCTAATCCTAAAAATGTGCTTCTTTTAAACTTAATATTGAAGCGACTCGTCGCACAGATAGCGTTGCAAAAATCAATTTTTTCATGATCTCGTTTCGCAAAAACATAATATGCAATCGACACGGTATAGTTTTCATATTGTTGATTGAGATTCATGGAAATGGCCCAAAGTTAAGACATTTTTAGTAAATGCGAATAAATTATCATTTATACAAAAATTCGCAACTATAAAACTGAATATTGGGAAATTTAAACAATAGATTATGGATTTTTTTGATTATTTTATCTGAAAAGTATGTTCTTTATTAATAGCATGTTGCATTCAAGCGTTTAAAAAATGCACTAAATATTGACGTTTTTGAACTTTTATCGAATATAAGGATTAACTAGCACTCACACCGGAATTCAAATTGTAAGCCAAAGTTTATATACCCTTGCAGTCCTTGGCAATATTATTTTTACATTTTAAAATTTCTTTTCCTGCAACTCAATTCATCAATACACAAATAAAAAAATTCAAATTATTACTTTTTACTACAATTTTTTTTTCTTCTTACAACATTCCCTAAGCAAAGCACCGCAGCAACATCAGCAACAAACAGGATGTATACATACTAACATCCAAAGAATGTAAATCAAATGCTTACGTCGGCATTCTGCCGACTGTCAGCCAGCTAGGGTGTGGGTACATAGAAATTAATACGAATAAAAAACATTCTTCTTTTGAAGTCGAATTAAAGAAGTGTTTATTACTTACCTAAACCAAATAATTAAATATATCTACACCCAAACCATCAAATATACCTACCCCGGATCCTCAATTTAGTAACTGGCGCAGTCGAAATTTGAAGGACCTACTAAACATGAGGATAATCATAGTTATTATTTTGTAAATTAATTTTAATAATAAGAGTAAAGAAAAAAATATAAAAGAGAATAAAACACGATGATGAATAAATAAAGTGAATAAAAGAGATATTTTAAACCAAAAAATTTAAACAAAATCATTTATAAATGCATACAATAAAATAAATAAATCATGCGACAAAAGAAAAAAATATCAAAATGTTTGTGTGCGGTATGAGTGTACGTCAAACGTGCTGCGGTTCAATTTCGACGTCTTTGCGTCAGAAAAGTTGGCAGCAGTTGTCGACATACTCAGAAACACACAACATTTATGATAATACAGTTTGATGTTGCTTCAATTGGGTTTATATTTCAGGGCGACTTATAAATCAACCGGCCAAAAATAAAAAATATCTACATATATGTATTTCTGATAATAATAATAAAAAAATAAAAAAAAAGAGAAAAATATACTGATTACGCATGTGTATATAATCTAGTGGAATCTTATACTTGACTTTGTTTTTCAGTGTGACTAGCAAAGCAAGAGCAAGATATGTATGTATATACATGTGAGGTTAACATTATGTTTATGATAGTTTATTGTAAATAATATTAACTCAAATGTTTAAAATTGAGGTGTAGTACATATAAGTATTTCTTCAAAAACAACGATTAAACGATTAATTTCACAACTGCCGACCGCTCTCGTGACTTCTTCTTAATTCCCGTTCTCGACGACGTCTGCTCTTCAACCCTTTACTTGCGTCCCTCTCGCGTAGAAAAACCTCTCACTCTCAGCTGCTTCACTACTCGTCAAAATAGGGGTAATATCAGAATAGTGTGCCCATCTCGTCTTTACACTCGGCCCTCCTGATAATCGTCTTCTGACTCAGAAGACAGCAACTCGTCATTCTCAGCCACATATCGCCAAAGTCTCATATAGTCCACGCTCGTAGTTGTCATCATTGGCCCTTCACCATTGGTCGCTTTCTTTACATCATACCGGCCGTTGCGCTTAGCTTTTATTACTTCATACGGTCCCAAAAACTGACTTGCTAGTTTACGACCCGCTACAAACTGTGTTCTCTTTATAGCTACCATATCGCCAACTTGGTAAGTTGCTTCGCCTTTTCTGTTCTTATCATAGTTCCGCTTGTAAGTCGCCTGCGCCTTCTCTATATTAATCTTAGCCTCTTGTCGCAGCTTTTGCCGCTCGTCATTGAACTGATCTACTTGTTCCTCCTGTAATATATCCAGCAAACGGTCATCTATATTGTTACGCATTCGCGTTCCAAACAGGACTTCAAACGGTGACATTTTCGTTGAGGAATGCATCGTTGTGTTAATCGCCTTCTGTACTCGCGAAACTCCCTTATACCATTTCGTGGGTTCATCTGCTGATATTTTTCCGATAATAGACAGGATACAACGATTAACTCGTTCGACTTGGCCATTGCCCCTTGCTACTCCTGTGGTTGACAGTACATGCTCAACATCATTTGATCGAAGGAATTCTTTAAAAGCGTTTGATGTGAAGGCCACCCCTCTGTCACTTATGATCCTCTCGGGAAATCCAAAAATGTCTGTCCATTCTTTGAGCCTTTTAATTACTTCTTCTTGACCTGTGGACTTCGTTGGAAACAACCATACAAATTTCGAAAAACCATCTACCATTGCCAAAATGAATTTGTACTGCTTGGAGGTGCTGTCCATGGGTCCTAAATGATCCAAATGTAAAGTATGCAGCGGTGTGTCTCCTTTGGTTATACAATGCAAATATCCTTCTTTTTGCCCAGCTGTTTATTATGAACTATACATTTTATGCAGTTTGCAATCAATCTTGATACTTTACTTTCCAAATGCGGTATCCAGTACTGTTGTTGGATAGCGTGCATTGTCTTCCGCGTCGAAAAATGTCCAACCTCGTGCGATCGTTGTATAATCTCGCGTTCCATTAGCTTTGGGACTACCAGCAACTCATTACCTTCAACTTCTTTGAATAGCAAACCACCTTTCACGTTGAAGTTCTTATATTGTTGCTGCTTTAGTACCTCTATAATTGCGATAATATGATCATCTGTCTGCTGTGCCTTCTTTAAACGCGCTGTTATTTCATCCTTTACTACTAAACACGACTGTGGGTAACGGCTTAGACAGTCCACGTGCTGCATCTTAACTGCTGATCGGTGCTCCACGTTCAAATTGAAATCCTGTAGATACAGTATCCATTGCGCAACTTCCCTTGGGATGTCCAGCTTTGTCGTAGTTTGCTTAAATGCAATGCAGTCTGTCACCAATTTCACCGGGATCCCTAGCAAATAATGTCGAAATTTTCTTAACGCCATATATGCTGCCTTGACTTCAAGAATGTAGCTATGCCTTTTCGAATCCGCTTCAGATGCTTTCTTACTCCAAAAATAGATCGGATGCAAGTTGTTGTCAAATAGCTGAAGTAGTACTGCTCCAAAACCGTCTTTTGAAGCATCCGTGTGCAGCTCGGTTGGTGCCTCGCGAGAATAGAGGTGTAACACTGGTTCCCTTATTATCGCCGTTTTCAATTGCTGCAATGCCTGAAGCTCGCTTTGACCCATAATAAATTTGACATCTTTTTTCAGCAACTTGGTAAGGGGTCGTGCTATCTGCGCATACTGAGGAATAAACTTTCTAAAGAATCCGGTTAAACCAAGAAATGCCTGAATCGATTTGACATTTGTGGGTATACCGAAACGACTGATTGCCATCGTCTTATCTTTACCGGGCCAAATCTTTCCATCTTCAATTTCGTGACCTAGAAAGCTTATGCGTTTTTGCAAAAAACTACATTTTCCCCATTTTATTTTCAAATCATACTTTGCTGCAGTTTCTAATACCAATTTGGTTTTGTTTAGACAATCGTTTGCTGACTTTGCATATACTATAATATCATCCATATATAATTGCATTATATCCTGGTTAATCAGATCTTGAAATATGTGGTTAACGAAACGAATGAATGAAGCAGGAGAATTACGAAATCCAAATGGCGCTCTATTAAACTCATATAATCCTTCTCTAGTAACAAACGCTGTATATGATTTGCTAGATTCCTCTATGGGCACATGGAAGAATCCATTTTCTAAATCCATAATCGTATATAAGCTTGCTGCCTGTAATCTCTCTAGCACTTCATCCATTAAAGGAACCGGAAAGCAGTCTTCCAAGACCATGCTATTTAGCTTCCTGTAGTCTACACAAATCCGCAAAGTATTGTCTTTCTTCTTTACAACTACAACTCTGCTAGCAACATTCGAAGTGGATTTGCGCACTATTCCTTTTTCTTCCCACTCATCAACTTGATTTTTAACCGCTTCCGCTTCTGGTGGTGACAAACGACTGGGTGACTGCCTAAATGGGATTATTGCGCCATCTGGTACAATTTTTAACTCAATAGGGCAATGTACCTTCTCTGTATCATTCGGCTGATAGCTATCCTGTATCAACGCTTCGACTTGCTTTTGATATTGCGGAGGAGCCGAATAACCACATGAGATGTCAAAAACATTGTACCAATTGTCAACATATTCTTCTTGCGATTTGGTGTCTTCAACCAGGCTCATAAATGTATATCCACGCTCATCGATCGATACTCTAAACTTCTCCACGAAGTCGTATCCCAAAATAATGTCACAGTCCATAGTGTTGCTCTCCACTACCAAGAATTTTTGCTGCGTCTTTAGGTCGTCTACGATGACGTCTGTCTCGAAAAAGCTTTTTGCTTTTGTTTGGCTTTTGCCTAGGCCGCAGAGCATTAAGCAACTTGCTTTCAAATCAATCTTACCCAAGTGTTTTAGAAAAGAGTTTTTTACAATAGTGACATCTGAGCCCGTATCAATCAAACCGTCAACGTTTACGCCATTCAGCGACACCGACTTGACCCGTTTTTGTATATTTATTTTACGAACAGCTGATAACTTTCTGGGGCAATTAGTTGAAATATGTCCACTTTCATTGCAACTAAAACATTTTCTATCCGCACTATTACAATCTTTACGCTTGTGCTCACTGGAACCGCAATTAAAACAATATTCTTTCTTTTTAATGTTTTCCATTTTTGCAATAGACGTGATTTTACGATTGTTTTTCTCAATATTATCAAATTTTTTTACATGTTCAAATACACCATATTGCTCTTTTAACTCTTTTAGCGATTTACAGTTGTACATTGAGAACTTAAACTCGCTTTTAATATTAAGGCCATCAACTATGTACCGTATAACCGCCGCGTCTTCGATTTTTCCAGCACTAGCAATTTTTCTCATATTGAGCATATATTCGTGAAACGATTCACCACTGTGCATTTTACGATCGCGTAACTGTTGATGTAGGTCAGCGCTACTCAAATTCGACTCGAACTCACAACATAACATTTGTCTCAAACTCTGAAAATCACTTACTGTTTCTGACTCGAGATATAACTGTGCCGCACCACTCATTTTATTTCTCGCTTGCACATACATCTGCTTGTCTGTGAGCTCGTAAGCTTCAGCATTCTGCTCAAAGTTCTCAAACCATTTCTCTACCGGTACATTGTAACCGTCGAACACACATACAACTTTTTCGAAATGCTCAGGGTTTATTTTGACTTCTGCAGACTTCCTCTCATCCGCTTCGATTTTAAGAGAAAACATTTGTATTAACTGTTGCAACCTTATATCTAGATCCCTGGGATCACTTTTTTCTACGTCACGAACTTCTTTCACTTCCATATTATTTTTTATCGATTCTTCTTCTTCCACTAGACCGAACGTTTCGTTCAAGGTCTTATTTTCAACGATCTTCTTTTCGTTCTTCTTTTCGTTTTTCGACTTTGCTGGTGTGCGCAATGGTGGCGACATTTCGGTTATTCGCGACTTCGTGGCGCCGACTGACCGACTATTCGAGAACGATTTCTTAGAAAAGCTACCGCGCACTACTGGAATTTTCACAACTGTACAACTTTTGTTATTTGGATGTTTTGTACCAACTTTTACAAAATCAACCAACTGCAACTTTACAACTTAATTGTTTTTTTTTTTTTTTAAATTCCAGCACAACCACATCTAAACTTTTCTAAGAACTTTCTACACATTATATATGCACTAACACACACAAAACCGGCGAGCCCCCAAATGTGAGGTTAACATTATGTTTATGATAGTTTATTGTAAATAATATTAACTCAAATGTTTAAAATTGAGGTGTAGTACATATACATAAGTATTTCTTCAAAAACAACGATTAAACGATTAATTTCACAACTGCCGACCGCTCGCGTGACTTCTTCTTAATTCCCGTTCTCGACGACGTCTGCTCTTCAACCCTTTACTTGCGTCCCTCTCGCGTAGAAAAACCTCTCACTCTCAGCTGCTTCACTACTCGTCAAAATAGGGGTAATATCAGAATAGTGTGCCCATCTCGTCTTTACATACATACATATATAAAAAAAAAAAAATGTATAAAATATTTTATAATTGAGAGAGCGTCTACAAGAGCATTGAGAGAGCGAATTGGAGCGAGAGTCGTCAGTTGAGAGTTGAATGTCGAAAGTCGTAGTCGTCACCAGTCAGTCGAAAGTCGTCGAGAAGCTCAATCAAAGTTGTTCTCAGTTGTTTTTCTTATATAACCAATGTACTGTAACCTAACCACTCAGAATCGTCTATAATACTTTACTTAATAAACATAATCAATATAATAAACTTTACATTTGGGGGCTCGTCCCGTTCTGAGTTTGATTAGGAGTTAAAGTTGCAGCCTCAGGCTCGTCCCGTCCGAGTTCGATTCGGTTGCTACGATCGATGCTATACTAATACACAAAGTTGAACCAGCAGTATACATACAAAGTGCTTAATGCACCATCTAAAAAATCGAATTCGTAGAAAACGCCGAAAAAGGCGCAAAACGCAGTGGCTGTGGCGCCAATATCAGCAGACAAAGCATCATCAGTGCCGCCAAAAATTCGGCATCAGAAGCAGAAAGAGGAAAGAGAGAGACAGACAGAAACAGTGCCCGAAACAGTGATCGGAACAGTGAGCGAAGAAATTACAGAAGCAGCGACCGAAACAGCGCTTGACCTAATAAACAAAATTGGAACAGTGGAAACGGAACAAGCGATGGCTAACGCGGTGGCAATGCAAAGTCAATTGCAACAGATGATGCAATTGCTGACGCTTAAAATACAAGTCGACGAGCAGCGAGAAAGCCAAGTCCATATGGCATCGAATTGCCTTGAAAACATTGTTGGAGAATTTAATGGAACTGGCCCAAGGAAATGGTTTGAAGTTTTCGAGTACAATGCAGATGCATTTGAGCTTAACGAAAAGCAAATGTACGCACAGGCGAGAGGCAAGATGAAAGGTGTTGCCAAACTGTTTTTGGAATCAGTAAGTGTTAACAATTATGCCAATTTGAAAAGCTGTCTAATCGAAGAATTTGAGTGTGAATTAAATAGCGCTGAAGTCCACCAACTGTTGAGAGAACGGAAAAAGCATAAACAGGAGTCGATTCAGGAGTATATTCTCACCATGAGAAAG
The DNA here is from genome assembly GCA_018152135.1 of Drosophila paulistorum. NCBI lineage: Eukaryota > Metazoa > Arthropoda > Insecta > Diptera > Drosophilidae > Drosophila > Drosophila paulistorum. The sequence goes on from JAECXG010000823.1 coordinate 2,943,537, forward strand.
ATCGCCTCTGATGGGGATGTAGAAGAGTCAGCTGTTTTGCGATACATCGTAGACAATCTGTTTCTTAAGAACGAATTCAAAGTTGGTCTATATGCATGTAAAACCTTTAAGGAGCTAAGAGAAGCCTATGAAATCGTGGAAAAACTGGCCAAGAATGATCCAAGAAGTGGTTTTAAAACCACAACGGATATAGCAAAGACGCAACTTCCCAAAAGGCAGTTTTGTTTTAAATGCGGATCAGCTGAGCACAAAATAAAAGATTGCTTGGGCGAAACAAAATGTTTTAAGTGCAATGAGAACGGACATTTTGCTAGGAATTGCCCTCTTAATGGTGGAAACGATAAAAAGGATACTCGTGGAGATTTTAAAGTCCGCAATATAGTTAACCGTCGACGAGTTAAAAAGATGTCTGTAAATGGTGTTTTGCTTGACTTACTTGTAGACACAGGATCGGATGTGTCAATCTTCTCGGAAAGCACTGCGAAACAGTTGCCAAACATCGAAGTGCATAGGAACGAATCTACGTTGACTGGTCTAGGCAAAAAAGAAACAAAACCGACAGGCGCCTTTGTTGCCGATGTTGTTGTTGACGATCTGCATGCAACTAAGAAATTTATCATTGTGCCTGATGAGGCAATTGAGTCCAATGCCTTCATTGGATTCGACTTCGTTGAAAAGTTCACCGTCACATACGCCGAGGGGGAATACACGTTTTCGAAGGACGATGCCGTTGGAGACTCATACAAGGAGTACATTGCAGTGTATATGAAGCACCAACAATCTATCAAAAAGCAGTTCGCGAATTAATAGAAAGCATAGAAGAGCAGCCGAAACAAACCCAGATGGAATGCCCAGTCAAACTTCAAATTATTCCGGATGCTACAACAATGAAGTCATTTCACCAGTCGCCATCAAGATTGTCTGCCTGCGAGGCAGAAGCAGTCCAAAATCAAGTAGACGAATGGCTGACCCAAGGGATAGTACGAAAATCAACATCGAGTGTGGCTAGTCGGGTAGTTGTTGTTCAAAAGAAAGATGGTACACCAAGGATTTGCATTGATTATCGAAAACTCAACAGTATGACCCTGTCTGACCGCTTTCCGGTCCCATTGATAGAGGAAGTTATAGAAAAGCTTCAAGCGGCTACATTCTTTTCAGTTCTGGATTTGGAAAATGGTTTTTTCCACGTGCCGGTGGAGCAGTCCAGTAAGTACCTAACAGCATTTGTAACGAAAGAGTGTCTTTTCGAATTCAATAAGACACCGTCAATTATGTCTTTCAAAATTTAATCAACGATAATATAATGAAGTTGTACATGGACGATATAATCGTGTATGCCCATTCCGCTGATGCCTGCTTAAAGAAGACACAGAAGGTTCTGCAATTGGCTGCACAGTAAAAGTTGAAAATCAAATGGAAAAAATGCAGTTTCTTACAGTCAAGAATTAACTTTCTTGGACACATCGTTTGCGGTGGAAAGATTTGGCCAAGCAAGGAAAAAACGGATGCCGTCAATCGATTTGGAACGCCCAAAAATGTTAGAGCAGTTCAGTCTTTTCTTGGACTTACCGGATTTTTCCGAAAATTCATTAAAGACTACTCCCAAAACGCAAGACCATTAACAAATTTACTTCGAAAGGATGTAAAATTTCATATAGGTGCAGCTGAACTACAATCTTTGCAGAAGTTAAAGGAGTTGCTAACGAGCAGACCACTGTTGCATATATACTCGAGAGATGCTCCCACCGAGGTGCACACAGATGCATCAAAGCATGGTTTTGGAGAGATGCTATTCCAAAGTTTTAACGATAAACTCTACCCGGTGTACTATTGGAGTAAAAAAATGACCGAATCCGAAGCTCAACGTCACAGCTACATATTAGAAGCCAAAGCTATGTATCTGGCGCTACGAAAGTTCTGGCACTACCTGATTGGGATTCACTTTAAATTAGAGACAGACTGTTCAGCGTTCAAGCAGACGACAAAGAAGGAAGACGTACCAAGAGAGGTGACATCGTATGTGGTGTATTTGCAAGACTTCACCTGCGATATTATTCACAAACCAGGAAAAAATATGCAGCACGTGGATCATCTGAGCCGCTATCCACAATCAATTTATAACACTATGCAACAAATTTAAGGTTATTAAAATCAAACCGAACCGGACCTTATTTTTCTGAATGTACATGTATTGAATAGCAAAACCCTATTTGGGTTTTTCAAAGTTAGCTCGTTTTTTTTTATAGCGAGTTGAAATTTTGCATTTTGGGGGTATTTTTTAGTTTGTCATATGAGGTAAATATGACTTATATATCGATTTCTTCTTCATGTATACGACCTAATTCATCCTCATTTATTATAGAAATATTGTTAATGGTTAAATAAATTCATTTTATGAATGTTATGTAACCCAAAATGACTTTTACAGCTACAGTTCTCGAAAACAATTACAACTAAGCCCTTTTTATACCATACACATAGTGTGAAATGGTATATTAAAGTCGCCAAAATGTATGTAACAGGCAGAAGGAAGCTTTTCCGACCCCATAAAGTATATATATTCTTGATCAGTATCAACAGCCGAGTCGATCTAGCCATGTCTGTCCGTATGAACACCTAGATCTCGGAGACTATAAAAGCTAGAGCCACCAAATTTGGTATGTAGGCTCATGTAGTATGTAGAGTGATTAAGTTTATTTCAAATTTTATTTCCGCCCCCGCAATTAAAAAAAAAACGTTCATCTCAAAAACTATTGCAGCTAGAGACACCATATTTGGTATGTATATTTTCTTAGTAAATGCGCACATTTTGTATGTATAAAGATTTTGCCACACGCCTTTCCGCCCCCGAAATTTGAAAAACTAGATTATCTCCCTTAATTTTTTACCTTGTGGAATCAAATTTGGCACACTTGAATTTGATACTAGTACCCAGCAAAATACCAAATTTGATCAAAATCGGACTAAAAATAGCCAAGTTATGCATATAAACGTTTTTCCATAAGGCCGGAGTTGGCCGTTGGCGGGTGGGGCGCTAGGGTGCTCATATGCTTGAGTGAGAGAGATACTAAGATATGCTTGGAATAAAAAGCATGTGAAAATACATTTGTTTAATAAATTTGAAATATTTGCTTTACAGGTGGATGGTATACCTAAGTCGGCGAGACGACTTACTTACTTCATTTGCTTTAAATTGATATTATTCTCACAAAAAATAGTTATAAATTAAAAATACTTCCAAAACTACTCTAAAAAAGGGCTTAGTTGTAAATTTTTCTAGAACTGTAGCTGTAAAAGTCATTTTCGGTTATATAACATTCATAAAATGAATTTATTTAACCATTAACAATATTTCTACAATAAATGAGGATGAATTAGGTCGTATACATGAAGAAGAAATCCATATATAAGTCATATTTAGCTCATATGACAAACTAAAAAATACCCCCAAAATGCAAAATTTCAACTCGCTATAAAAAAAAAAACGAGCTAACTTTGAAAAACCCAAATAGGGGTACTGTACAAAGCAATAGATGGAAATGATTTAATCGTGGTGCCAAAACAGATGGAGAATGAAATAATTCGAGAAGCGCACGAAATTAGTCATTTTGATACCCGCAAGACAATGCATGCGATTTGTCAGCAGTATTGGATCCCTCATTTAGAGCGTAAGGTGTCTAATTTTATTGATAATTGTATCCGTTGTATAATTCACAGCAAAAAACTTGGCAAGCAAGAAGGTCAGATGCATTTGATTGACAAAGGAGACACCCCGTTGCATACTCTGCATATCGACCATTTGGGGCCGATGGATGCCACGTCTAAGTCGTACAAATATATCCTTGCCATAGTAGACGGATTTGCGAAATTTGTGTGGCTCTTTACCACGAAGTCAACAGGCCACGATGAAGTCATAAAAAAGCTGACAGATTGGTCTCACATATTTGGTTTCCCGAAACGTATTATAAGTGACCGAGGTTCAGTCTTTTTGTCGAACGCATTTGCAGAATTTGTCGCCGAGAATAAAGTCGAAGACATCCTTACAACCACTGGAGCTGCTCGAGGCAACGGGCAAATAGAACGCGTGAATCGATCCATACTGGCCGTCATATCGAAGCTGTCTGCAGAAGAGTCAAGCAAATGGTACAAATATGTCCCACAGGTTCAAAAGGCTCTTAACTCACAGGTCCACGCATCTACAAAATTTTCGCGGCAATATGAAGCTGTGGAGGTATGTTGTTGACAATGACGATCCGGAATCATCTGGGACAGATGATGATGATCAGGAGGGCCGAATGTGAAGAGGTGTTGTCCGCATCAGAATGGTTATGCCCGTCCCTGGTAATTGAGAGAGCGTCTACAAGAGCATTGAGAGAGCGAATTGGAGCGAGAGTCGTCAGTTGCAGTTGAGAGTTGAATGTCGAAAGTCGTAGTCGTCAGCAGTCAGTCGAAAGTCGTCGAGAAGCTCAATCAAAGTTGTTCTCAGTTGTTTTTCTTATATAACCAATGTACTGGAACCTAACCACTCAGAATCGTCTATAATACTTTACCTAATAAACATAATCAATATAATAAACTTTACATATATGTATATATAAAATATCAAAGAAGCTAGCGTTGGCAATGCCGAAGTTTTTATACCCTTGCAGTCCTTGGCAATAATTTTTTTACATTTTAAAATTTGTTTCCCTGCAACTCAATTCATCAATGCACAAACAAAACATCCAAATTATGACTCTTTTTACTACAAATTTTTTTTCTTCCATCATTCCCCAAGCAAAGCACAACACGCATACACATACAGTTCGTGTAGCGCTGCGTCTGTGTGTGTGTATGCATGTGCTCTGTTTGATTTGCTGATGACGTAGTAGGCAGCAAGCAGCGCTGCCGTCAGTGCCTGAACCGATTTGTACTGTCTGTAACTTGTGTTCTATTTATCCGATCAGATTCAAATTTTGGGATTTTATCTCCAATACTATCATATTGCTAAATTTCATGGGGATACGCCAATTTTTGCAAATATTTTTGTTCTAGAGCTATATGATATAGTAGTCCGATTCTGACAATATCGACTCAGCTATATCGACTCAGCTTGTCATGGTGATGAAGCATATATATACTTTATGGGGTCGGAAACGTCTCCTTTTGTGCGTTACAAACATCTGACCAATTTTATAATACCCTCTGCAAGGGTATAAAAAAAAAGAAAAGAAAAAACATTGCAAACAAAACAATCACAATAAAACAAAATTAAAATTATTGCCATGCTGTATATAAATATTATTATTAATTAATCTGTATTAATTTTAATTGTAACAATTTACTAATTACGTTTATCTCTACAGATCAATTTTACAATCACCAAGGATTTACTCGTTCCACCACACACGAAAACACGATCGCAGATTCTAAGCAGCAGAATTCAATCTTTTTTTAAGTATTATTAATAAGAAAAAACACACAACACAACAAAACACAAAAACTCACAAAATTAACTAATATAAGACACACATATGTATATATCAGTTTTACAAACTAATAATCACATAATTCTTGATATTTGTTATATGTTCTTATAACAAATCAAAAGAGTAAAGAAATCACTAGTAGTCGCTGTTAGGCGTAAATGGCATCATTGAAAAGGGTAAAGAACTTAATTCCAAACACTAGGAGCAGAACTCGTCTTAGTAATAGCTTATCCGATAGTAGGGAAGATTACCCAGTAGTCAGACTGGACGACATTACACCCATCACATCAGCTTCCACTTCGCCACCCCTTAGCCAAGGGCATACAAGTCACACAGACATACTGTCTTCATTAAAAATCCCTGATGCAAATCATGTTTTTACCATCTTATAATGGTATTCCTAAAACCTTAGGAGAATTTGTGAGTAACGTTGAAGAGATTCTCCTCCTTATAAGGAAGATAAAACCCCATATGGACAAATGTTACTTAGGGCTATCAGAAAAAAAATTGAGGGCCCAGCAAACGAGGTTATTATAGATGCTGGAGCAGGTTTAGTCTGGAATGAGATAAAGGATGCTCTCATTCAGAGCTGTTCGGACAGTAGAGACGAACCAATTCTTATGTATGAACTACATAACCTTGGGCAAGGCTCCTTATCGCTACGCCCATTATACCATAAAGTCTGCGAAATCAAATTAGCATTCAGATTGACAGAAACAAGAGAATCCGAACCCCTTCTAATTAGAACAAAGAAAGACCTATTCACAGATAGCTGCCTCAATTCGTTCCTATCCGGAATTAGGGGTTCTTTAGATCCGTCAAACTACCAACCTTCGGCAGGCTCTGGATTGGGTCCTTAAAGAAAGAGAAATCTACTTTTCTTAAGACAATAAAAAGAAACAAACAGAAAGACAAAATTCATACGGAGCACAAAACACTAGATATCGGCGTTTCGATAATAATAACGAGAGTAATAACGACCAACGATGTCAGGAACGATTTTAACTTCAGAGGAAATAATATGAACAATCTGGCAATTATGCCAAGAGTGGACAACAGGAACGATGCTCATTCAAATAAAAATAATAGAAACAATTTGGCAAGCATGCCAAGAGAAAACGGCTTTAACCAACACAATATAAAAAATTACAATTATTCAAGAAACACACAACAAAGAGGAGCAATCCACAATATCGACCATCCACAAGGTGAACTACACAATTATGATGAGCAGGAAATTTTCAACCAAGTGCCTCGATGGCCAAACAGGGTACTTAATAAATAGAGACCCTAACACCCAGTTGCCATACATCAAATTGCGTATAGGCCCCTATAAAGATTTAAAATTTTTGATAGATACAGGCGCAACCTTCTCATTCATAAATCCAAAATATGTACAAACACCGGAAAAGTTAGAACTTCAAAATCCGGTCATAATTACCATAGTCCTGGGTATTAGTATTAAATTCAAGTGTGCCAAATTTGATTACGAAAGGTAGAAAATTACGTGAGATAATCGAGTTTTCCCAAATTACGGTGACGGAAAGGGGCGTGGCAAAATCTTTGCATATACAATATATTTTATTAAGCAAATACACATACCAAATTTGGTGTCTCTAGCTATTATAGTCTTTAAGAAAATCAAATTTGTTTAAATTTCGTGGGCGGAGGGGGGCGTGGCAAATTTTTTTGCAACAAATTTCTGCGTGCTTACTAAAGGATTAATCATACCAAATTTGATGTCTTTAGCTATTATAGTCTTTAAGAAAATCAAATTTGTTTAAATTTCGTGGGCGAAGGGGTGCGTGGCAAAAATTTGAAATAAACTTGACCACCGTAGGTAATACACGAGTCTACGTACCAAATTTGGTGACTCTAGCTCTTATAGTCTCTGAAATTTACGTGTTCATACGGACAGACGGACTCGGCTGTTGATCCCGATCAAGAATATATATACTTTATGGGTTCGGAAAAGCTTCCTTCTGCCTGTTACATACATTTTGGCGACTTTAATATACCATTTCACCCTATGGGTGTATGGTATAAAAACTGTCAAAGATAAATATCCCATGCCAAACATAAACGAAGTATTGGACAAAATAGGCAGAGCAAAATATTTTACTGCGTTAGACTTAGCCAGCGCACAGTGGACGATTTCATAGGCCAAAAATAAAAAAAAAAGTGTTGAATTTTACCACTGTATGTATGTCAACTGTTTCTCAAAAAACAATAAAAGAAACAGTAAATTCCTTTTTCCTCTATCCCATTCGTATTCGAAACGAATAGCGACAGAAGAGAAATGACAAAAACGCGTACATTCTGCAGTGGACGAAGCTTAAATTTTTAGCTCCAATAAAAATTTTAATTTTAATATTTTCATCGTTTTTCATCGCGTCAATTATAATGAATATTGAAAAACAAGGTGAATACTATATAATCAAGTGATTTTTGTGTATAAATAGTTAACCTTTTGTTTTAAAATTAATGTTTTTACCAGCGACCTGTTAAAAAGTGTATTTTTCTATATTTACTAATTTTAGTGAAAGAAAAAGTTGTGATCCCCGTCTCGCCCTCAAGTGAAACACGTTTCTTAGTATTAGTTAATGTTTTAGCAATCTATTGTTTTAATTTCAGCTGCCACTTTTTGCCCCTCTCTATGTTATTCGTGTTTTTGTCTCGCTTATTCCAACGTTTGCATAAGTTCTTGCTATGTATGTATGTATGTACATACATATGTATACTTTGTTTTGGTTATGTGTTTTCAATGTTTGTGTTTTGACCGTCATATTTGTTGTACTTTGGATTTTATATTATAGTTGTATTTATTTTATTAATTTGTTTTATTCGTACTCACGTATATACAGGCACATCATATCAATGTCAACTTTCGCGCATATGTATTTTTGATATGTGGTGTTTAGAAAGGGGTTCACTTGCTGATAAAGCAACAAAAGTTTTTGATAACCTAAACCATAAATTTGAATTGGAAGGTTACGAAAACATGGAAAATGAAGTGAAGAAACAACTGGACTATATATTTAAAAAAATCGGAGAAATGTGGAACAAAAGCAACAGAACTAAATCGAAAGTGATGGAAAAAAATTCGGATTGGTTAGCGCAAAATGAATGTATACCACTGAATAAAAAATCATCGACATTGAATATACATCGAGGACGTCCTAAATTAAGTTTTGTGGAGTGCTCAGAGAGAACCAAGCGTCGACGGATAGCAGATTTAGCAGAACTCGATGTGTTTGCTGCTGATGATTTGCGTTTGGCTTGTAGTCCACCGAAGCCGTCAATTTGTCCACCAAAGGCCTGTGAAGTTGTATCTTTAATAACAGAAGCCGGTTTGACAAAGCATCAATATTTATTACTTAGAAGCTTCGTGAACAGTAAATTCTTGTAAAGGAAAAAAAAACACAGTTATCCTGATAAAATTACAATAAGTGAAACTCAGGCTCAAGTTGAGCTCCAAAATTTGTTAGACCATACCGCTTCAAGGATCCTTCAGCTACAAGATGAGGTGATAAATACAATAGATGAGGCATCAAATTGTTTTACCTTAATTGGTAAATGGGGTTTCGATGGTAGTTCAGGGCAGAGCGAGTACAAACAGAAAGTTGCAAATAATAATTTTGAAGAAAATAACTTATTTGTCACATCCTATGTCCCCTTGCAACTTATTACAAAGACACCAAATGATCCGGAAAACAAAATAATTTGGAAAAATCCAACACCATCCTCTACCCGTTACTGTCGTCCTATTAGATTTCAATTTAAAAAGGAATCTGTTGAGTTGACTGTCGAAGAAGAAAAATATTTTAAAAGGAAAATTCAAGAGCTTATCCCAACCAAATATAAAACATCAACTAATAGAACAATTCATGTGAAACACATCTTGCAACTAACAATGGTCGATGGAAAAGTTTGCAATGCATTAACGCAAACCTCGTCGGCAAAATGCTACACTTGCGGAGCTAAACCCACGGAGATGAACGATATAGAAAAATGTTTGCAAAAAAAAATTGAAAAGGAACACTTTGAATTTGGATTATCTCCTCTACATGCATATATTCGATTTTTTGAATACTTTCTCCACTTGTCATACAGATTGGAAATCAAGCAATGGCAAATAAGGTCTTCCGAAGATAAAGAACATTTTCAAAAACGAAAAAAAAAAAATTCAAGAGGAATTCCGGGCAAAATTGGGGCTGATTGTCGATAAACCCAAAACTGGAGGTAGTGGATCTACCAATGACGGAAATACGGCCGGAACGTTTTTTAATAATGCAATTTTGTCTGCCGAAATAACAGGCATTGATGAAAGTATTATTGAAAATTGTGCCACGTTATTGCAAGCCTTGTCCTCAGGATATTCTATAAATGTGAACATGTTTAGAAGTTTGCGTTGGATACAGCAAGACAACTGTCACAAAAATATAGTTGGTATTACCTCCCCCCGTCAGTCCACAAAATATTAATTCACGCACCTGATGTCATAGCAAATGCATTATTATCTATTGGAGAGCTCTCCGAAGAAGCTGCTGAATCCAAGAATAAGGACATCCAAATGTACCGACTCCATCACACCAGCAAGATTTCTCGTGTAGCAACAAATACAGATTTGCTTAACAGATTGTTGTTGAGTTCGGATCCTTTTTTAACCGGACAAAGAAACAAAAACAAAAATAAATCAATTCTGCTCAAATCCGTTTCTGAATTGCTGAATTACAATTCATATCATTAAAATTCATATCATTAATATTCATATCATTAAAATTAATTTTTTTCACTTTCATTTGTTGCTTAGTAAAATTTAATTTAATTGAATTGTTTATTTTTAGAGCGAAGCTCTCTTAGGCGCGTTGGGGTAGGAAATTTTTTTTAAAAAACGTCAGATCTGCAGCGCGTCAGCCGAACACGTTCGGCACCTCTGCGTGTAAGCCGAACGGCTGCCGAAGTCCTCACACAAAAAAATCAAAAGCATGAGGGTGGATTTCGTTTCTCTCAGCATTTCGAGAGAGAACACACATGAACAAATTGATCGCTGCTTTGTTTTTCTATCTTTTTCTTGCATCAGATTATCGGCTGCGTTTGTTTTCTTGATTTGATATAGAATTTGATGAATTTTCATTTTTTGCAGTGTAAAGCAACATACGCACACAAGCAAGTACGCACACATACAACTACACTTTTTAAGCGCTCTCTTTGTGCCGGGCCCTGGAATAGTCTATCTAAATCAGAGCCCGGCACTCATATCCCCCGGAGGACGAACACGTTCGGCACCTCGTATGCGTGTAACCGAACGGCTGCCGAAGTCCTCACACAAAAAAATCAAGACCATGAGGGTGGATTTAGTTTTCTTCAGCATTTTGACGCAAGCAGATCTATGTCGCTTTGTTGAAAAAACACACATGAAAAAATTGATCGCTGCTTTGTTTTTTCTATCTTTTTCTTGCATCAGATTATCGGCTGCGCTTGCTTTCTTGATTTGAGACAGAATTCGACGAATTATCATTTTTTGCAGTGTAAGGCAGCATACGCACACAAGCAAGTGCACACATACAACTACATTTTTTTAGCGCTCTCTTTGTGCCGGGCCCTGATCTAAATCAGGGCCCGGCACAAAGAGAGCGCTAAAAAAAATGTAGTTGTATGTGTGCGCTTGCTTGTGTGCGTAAGTTGCTTTACACTGCGCAAATTGCATGTGACGAAAGCAAGAAAAATGTAAAATGCGATGGAAAACCAATAATTGTTAATTGATATTTTTTTTTTAAACTCAACTATTTCATTAACTTCTTTATTATTTGGATAACTTTTTATCCGAAGGAGATATTCTAAATGGCTATCAGTTAGACTGTTTTGAATAGAATTTTTTATTAATTTCATTGTGGAAAATGTTGTTTCACAAATATGTGTTGTGGTAAACATAGAACATAATTTTAACATTGCCTTTTTGCAAATCGGAAATTTATCTATCGGAAGTTCTCGCCAAAATTCTATTCCACTACTTAGTGGCAGCATCAAGTCAGTTTTCATGACCTGTAATTCCTCCCTAATTTCTTCTGGAATTGATTCAGATTCTGCTTCTATGGGGTTATTAAAAACTGCAATGAGCCAATTAATTTGTTTAAAATCAGAAAATTTTTCCGCTATTTCAGAGGAAAGGGTATTAACTGCCTCTGCGTACTCCTGAATTCGGGAAGGGTTGGGGTACAATGCAACAATTTCTGCAGTTCGCTGAAGGCTGGACAGGTCATTGTTTTTCATTTAAATTTGAAGACCATTAATTTTGCGACTAAATTTATTGATTGCTGCAATTAAATCGGACGGAAGTTTGTTGCGGCCTTGAAGCTGAAGATTTAATTGATTAATGAAAAGGACCATGTCAGTTAGAAACGCCAAGTCTAAAATAAATAATGGATTTTTTAGAGAAGCTAACAAATCTTTATCTTTTTCTAAATTTTCGCTTTCTAAGAAAGAAATAACTTCATTACGAAGACTGTATAGTCTGTCTAAACTTTGGCCTCGGCTCAGCCACCTAACATCAGTAAAAAGGCAAAGATCCTCGTACTCAGCGCCGAATTCTGAGAGAAAGGAATAAAACTTTCTATGGGTTAGCGAATTATGTCCACCTTTAATGCGATTAATAATTTTAATTGCTACACCCATTGCATCCACAACTTGAAAAATTTTTGCAAACAATGCTTGCTGATGGATGAAACAATGGAAAAATGGTATTTCTCCTATTTTTTTATTGACATGGCCAAGAAATCCTTCATTCTTTCCTTTCATGGTGGCGGCACCATCAGTGCAAATTGAGGACATTTTATATAATAATTGGAATGAAAGTACATGCTTCTCAAAGGCATCAAACGTACTTTTTCCATTTACATGACTGTGAAAAGAATGTAAGTTTAGAAATTCATCGCAAATTTTAAAGTCGTAATCAATAGTCCTAACACAAATAACCATTTGACTAATATTTGTAATATCTATGCTTTCATCCAAACAAATTGAAATGAAGGCACAGTCCTCTATTCGTCTTTTAGTTTCTGAGTATAACTATTGGCCTATTTCCTCGGTCTTCGTTTATTAAACTATAAACGGGGCATTTGTGCCGCCACATGCAGGATGGAGGACGGTACTGAACTAGTTATAGTAGTCCTTTACATATCGCCGGGTAATAGACTTGAGGAAGGTTCTCGTCTACTTGGACAAAATTTTCATAAACTCCCACTGATTTTGGCTGGAGACTTCAATGTCAATTTTGCAGATGAAAAGTATGCGCCGCTGAAAATTTTTCTTTTCGAAGAATTAAATTTAACAATGAGCAGTAATCCTGCAGAATCTACAACAAGATATAACACAACCATAGATGCTGTTTTTTCACGTTTTCTAACCCACATCCAATCACAAACATACATTTCATATTTCAGTTACCATAAACCAATCATTTCCGTGGTAGAGTATGGGAACAATTAGGTTCAACGAAAATATTCGGGAAAATATTTAAACGAGCCAAATTTAAACGAAGATAAATAAATATTGCTTTGTAATACTGCGGTGAGCTGAAATATATTATATTTTATCAGAATTATCAGAAAAATACCATTGCTTTCATTTGTTGTTCATGTTCATTCATTTCTGCTATTGTATATGACTGTAGTTCATCGTTTACTCGACGAATTCCTAGAGAGCTTCGCTCTACCCGGGTGTCCTCTGACACCTCATTGCTTTTTTTTAACAGTTTCTCATAATAAATTAGAAAAACATGTGACTTTCCACTTTAAGTTTTATTCAAAATTCTTCCTCATTCAATATGTAGCTTGGAAGGGGCCCGAACTTGAAACAGCATGATAACTGTTTGGTTTATAATTTGTAAATACTAAATAAATCAAATTTCAAAAATTTATATTGAAATTTCCACGCGAAGAATTTTGGCCGCCATTTCCATACAGCACCGTCCACTGTGCAGCGGCTACCATCAGATCGAAATGGAACTTAACCATATTAATAAGACCGCTTTTTCCACAACGAAAGGTCACTTTGAATTTGTCAGAATGCCATTTGGGCTAACTAATGCCGCAGCAACTTTCCAAAGAATAATGGACAATGTTCTGGCCGATTTAAACGGTAAATGTTGTCTCATTTATTTAGACGACATTATTGGGTTCTCCCTTTCACAACAAGAACACATTAGGGACCTTGAGGCAGTATTCTCAAAAATTGACAAGGCAAATCTTAAATTACAATCAAATAAATCAGACTATAATAATCAGACTATAATATAAATCAGAAATATAATACCTAGGCCATGTGGTGACAGAAAATGGAATTAAACTTAACCCCAATAAGATCAACGCCATTAAACAATTTCCTTTACCTAGAACTAGGAAGCAAATAAAATCCTTTCTTAGTCTTTTGGGCTATTATCGAAAATTTATTAGAGATTTTTCTACCATTACCAAACCACTTACACAACAGCTGAAAGGCAAAAAGACCGTTAAAATCAGCACAGATTCATTTCTGCATTTGAAACATGCAAAATTCTCTTTTATAATGACCCTGTATGTTGAACCTGTATGTTTTGCTAGCCGTACGCTAACAGATACAGAACTCAACTATTCAACAGTTGAGAGAGAAATGCTTGTCATAATCTGGGCAACTAAATATTTCCGCCCCTACCTCTTTGGTCAAAGATTCAATATAGTCTCCGACCATAGACCCCTAACATGGCTAATGAATTTCGAAGAACCAAATTCCAATCTAGTCCGTTGGAAACTTCAGTTACTGGAGTATGATTACGAAATAACGTACACAAAGGGTTCTGAAAATGTGGTACCTGAGGCCCTCAGTAGAATTCCAGGAGAAATAAATGTCAACAGCCAAGCAGTAGATCTAGTTAATACAATAGTAACAGTAAACAAACCAATAAATGACAAAAACCCCATTCAAAAACAAAATTAGAAGAATAATTACAAAAACATATTTCGATAAAGAGGAAACTACACGACTATTACAGAAAATTCTGAAACCAGGAAGAACGTACGAATTTTATACTAATAACGATATTTTCGACATAATAAACCAAAGCTTCACAGAATACTTTCTTCCCACAAAACTCTTTAATTGGGTGATATTACAGATGCAAACCATGTTGAGCAAAAAATTTAGAAATACCACAAAAATAGTAACCATAGAGGGATAGACGAGACAGTAGCTCATCTAAAAAGAATGTTTTACACCCCATTTAAAATCCAAATTGTCCTCAATAATTAACGAATGCGAGGTCTGTCAAACCTTGAAATATGATAGACACCCACAAAAGTTAGTTTTTCAAGAAACAGAAACTCCCACAGTAGCGATGCAAATTCTGCATATTGACCTTTAGAAGCAACAGCACAATCCTGACATTTATAGACAAATTCAGTAAATTCGCAATGGGACAATCACATTCAATAATGAACACGATTACTTACAAAAACTAAATAGCTTCCAAAACATAATCTATTCAGAATTCAGACAAGAGATAGAAAATACCAAAAAGATTAGGATAGAAAAAGCAAACGAAAACAGAAATAACCCAAAAACATTAGAACCATATGAAATAGTATTCAGGAAAGAAAATAGAAGAAATAAGTTGACATCGCGTTTCTCTAAGCATCGAGTTCTGCAAAATAAAGGGATTACACTAATTAAACACAAAAATCAAAATATACATAAGTCCAAAATCAAAAAAAGAACACAAAATAATAAGTCAAATACTTCACAGGTACTCCCAAATTAAGGCAGAAATGCTGAAGTTGCAACCATTGACCGAAAATGAAAACTTCTTCAGATTAAAATGGGTAATGCCAAGATTTTTAAGTCACATATAAATCTGATTCATAAAAAAATATAAACAATTTTCAAAAAAAATTTAAAAAACACTGAATTAAATTTGGCACAATTAAACAAGACACACTCTCAAGAGAAATAGTTAAGGCAGTCGAAGCAAAAATTTACCAAGTAAGAATTAGATTGGAAACGCTAATTCCAAAAGAAAGATCGAAAAGAGGTCTAGTTAACGGATTAGGAAGCCTAATTAAAGTAGTTACGGGCAATATGGATGCGAATGATCAGGAAAAAATAGAACAAGAATTTAATAAAATACAAGAAAATGAAAATTGCCTGTTGCAAAATGCCGACCAACAATTATCAATAAAGTAATATCATTTAAAAATATTACAGAACACATTAATAATGAACAAGAAATCATAAATTTATTCATCAAAAACTATAAAAATAATATTTTTAAATCTTTAACACAAGAACATAATGAAATTCATTTATTGCAGTATATCGCCAGAATTAACGTAAATCTTGATTTAATATATAATCATATAAATAATATTGCAGAGAGCATATTACTGGCAAAAATAAATGTTATACCAAAATTCATATTAGACAAAATAGAATTGTTAATAATAAGAAAAATAATTACAGACCAAAATGTAACAATAAAATCAGACGAACACCTATACAGGTTGTTAGATTTAATTACTTAACTCATAACCTAGCTGGCAATATACAATACTTTAAGCAAGAATGTCCACGAATCCATGAACTGTTTATTTGCGATAACGGAGCAGCAGAAGTCAACTTCTACAATCACTGCCTGAAAAATCTACTGGAGAATCAAAAAGCGACTTGTGATGTCAGACACATCAGCGAAAAGGAACACGTTTATCAGATTGAAGAACAACACATTCTGATAACCAACGCAAAAAACATGACAATAATCCCGTCATGTAGCTGACCAAGAATAATCAAAGGGTCAGCCTTAATTAACAATTGTTCGGTAACCATCGATGGAGTAAAGTACGAAACCACAAACATAACGTACAACGAAGTAGTCCAATTATCTATACCAAGACTCGAGGATCTATGTATTAGAAACACCCATTCCAGACTTGAATCTCCAAAGACTCCATTTAGAGAACATTAAAGCTAAATCGGAAATATTATATGTAAAAAACTATACATCGAATCATCTGATCACAGTCTACATCTTAGTTGTCATCATGACTATCACAATAGCGATACTATGGGCACTGAGAACTAAAAAAATAACCCTGGTAACAACAGCAACTCCATCTACAAATGTTCCGACCATACCTTCGCTTTGGCCTTTACTTCATTCCAGGGGGGGTCGGAAGAGGATGAGTTACCATCACAGCTCCCCTCGAGATGGTCCCAATTAAGCCTCCACCAGCAAATTAAATACGAATCATATTGGTAATCATATTGGTAAATTTCATGGGGGTACTCCAATATTTGAAAAATTGTTGTTCTAGAGCTATATGATATAGTGATCCGATCCTGACAAATTTCGTACTTTATTTTTCCTGGGTAATAAAACGACCCTATCCCGATAGCTCTTAAGATGGCTGAGTAAAACGCATACGCACAGACGGACATGGCTATATCGACTCAGCTTCTCATGCTGATCAAGAATATATACAAATGAAGTAAGTCGTCTCGCCGACTTAGGTATACCATACACCAGCAAAACAAATATTTCAAATTTGTAATAACAAATGCATTTGCCTATTTCAAAAAAATTCTGTTCACATGCTTTTTACAAGCATATCTTAGTATCTCACTCACTAATGCATATGAGCACCCTAGCGCCACCACCCGCCAACGGCCAACTCCGGCCTTATGGAAAAACGTTTATATGCATAACTTGGCTATTTGTTGTCCGATTTTGATCAAATTTGGTATTTTGCTGGGTATTAGTATTAAATTCAAGTATGCCAAATTTGATTGCACAAGGTAAAAAATCACGGGAGATAATCAAGTTTTTCGAATTTCGGGGGCGGAAAGGGGCGTGTCAAAATTTTTATACATACAAAATGTGCGCATTTACTAAGCAAATATACATACCAAATATGGTGTCTCTAGCTGCAATAGTTTTTGAGATAAACGTTTTTTTGAATTCCGAGGGCGGAAAGTGGCGTGGCAAAAATTTGAAATAAACTTGATCACTCTACATACTACACAAACCAACACACCAAATTTGGTGGCTCTATCTCTTATAGTCTCCAAGATCTAGGTGTTCATACGGACAGACGGACAGACAGACGGACGGACAGACGGACGGACATGGCTATATCGACTCGGCTGTTGATACTGATCAAGAATATATATACTTTATGGGGTCGGAAAAGCTTCCTTCTGCCTGTTACATACATTTTGGCGACTTTAATATACCATTTCACCCTATGGGTGTATGGTATAAAAATAGCAGCGCCCTTAAGCTTTGACTTCAAAGTTGATAAATCATATTAAAAAGACCACAAACTCAACAATATTTTTTTAATTTTTAATCTGTAGTATTTTTTTATAATAAAATTACTCTATGTTGGACCTAACAATAAGCCCTCCTCTTTCAGAAATAAGCAAGATAGTAAAACTAGGGCATTATGAGCTGTTCATAAAAATAGCAGCGGCAACTAAGAATTAAAATCTGTCGATTCCAAATTATTTAAAAATACAAATTCAGGTCACCTTTGGTTCTTAGGACTTAATATTTAATGCTGAACCTATTATTGGCAATAGCGGCTTGGCACCTGCGCCACACCGAATTCAGCAAAGCTGAACTGGGATCTGCTGCCATGTTTCCTGGATAACTTCCCAATGTTAAGCTTTATTAGACGGTTTTTTCTTTGTGACGCTTCTCTGAATGTTTCCCCATACATTTTTAATGGATTACCAATCCGGCGGCTGACATTCGTTTGAACTGAAAAAACCGTTTCGAGATTGCTCCTATATTTTGGGTCGTTGTACTGGCGACAGCTCCATTTTATGGGGATATTCCATATAACCTTCTTAATGATGTCCACGTAGATATTTCAATTCATATTCCCATGGATCTTATGACCAAGTCGTTTAAATGGTAAACAAGCCCAAATCACGCTACATTGCTTAACCGTTTTAGCGGGTCGCTTTGGTGGTATTCCTTATATTTGGGACGATGTACATAGTGTTTAGACCCTGCACCACCAAACAAGACTACTTTGCGGATGTCTGGCCCAAGAATATTACACTATCTTGCAATGGGAAGATTCATATTGAGTTTTGTGAAAATACCTTAACTTTGAAAATTTTTGCTTTTGTTGTCGCAAATAAAAGTAAAACATAATTATCTAAATAATTAAGCTCAATACTAGCAGATATTTACACTTTTTATTTACTTTTTTTCATAATTAAACTAAAAACTGATATTTTTTTGAACCTAAATATGTGAGGATTAGCACAAAAGTGTGGAAAACTACCAAAAAATTAATAAAATTAACGTAATTTTTTCGTTTTTTCTATGTGTATATTCCATTTTACAAAAACAAAGCCAAAAAACTGAATCTATAAGAAGGAGTATGCGAAATTTTTTAGAATCTTTGTAAGCATCTACTGCGCTACTATTATTTTGAACACAACTGTATTCTTTATGGGGTCGAAAACGTCTCCTTCTGTGCGTTACAAACATCTGACCAATTTTATAATACCCTCTGCAAGGCACAGTGGGCCAACTGAGTAATCTAGCGGGATATAAGTCAAATTTAACTTATTTAAAATTCATTAATTTTGTTCCTCCTCATTTGGCAACACTTGGCAAAGTTTAAAAAAACATGGGGCTGTTATGGCCAGCCTTGAGGCTATCGGTAGGGATCTATCGATAGTACCAAATAGGGGCAGAAAATAGTGGGCAAGTCGGGGAATAGGGGGGGTTCTAGTGTTGGGCAGATCTAAATTATAAAGGAATTTTTTTTAAATTTGAAAGGAGTCCAGCGGTCAAAACCCTGTTGACCCAGGCTCTGGGTCTAAGGAATAATCCGTAAGATCAGGCGATGAGTCGTCTGATTTTAGCGTGGTTAGGTTAAAAATCAGGTTAGTGTGGACAGTGAGGTGTGTTGGTCGATGGGGAAAAAAAAGGATAGTCTAAAAAAAGAATTTAATTCCGAATAATTTTATAATAATTTATAACAATAATAAAGTAAATTAAATAACGGTTCCCATCGAGCCGAGTAGCTCATATTTGGCCAAAGGAGTCAAAAAACTGTTGCAACTGTTTTGGTAATTCTTTCCTTACCCACAGCCATCAAAGAGTAAAAACGTTTTATCCAAAAAGTTTAATATTACGATTTTCTCAGGCTTCAGGTCATTTGTCTTCCGACGGTTGCTGCTGCGCAACCGAAATATATCGGAAAAAAGAAAAATTAAAAACTATATTTGTTTTTATTTTATTTGGAACAAATGACCTGAAGCCTGAGAAAATCTTAATATAATAACACAAAGGTCGCAAAAACTATCACAATGACAAAAAGTTTAATGTTTGCGAAAGAACGGCCTTCAATCTTAGCATAGGATATAACGAACTTTTTGATGAAAGTCATTGTTTTCCACCGATCATTTCTATGGGAGCTATATGATATAGTTACACTATCTTTACCAAATTCAGCACAGTCATTAACAGGTATATTTAACTATCAAATGTTTAATTTGAAAGCAATCGCATTAAAAGTAACGAAGTTATTGACAAAAGTCACTGTTTTCGACCGATCGTTCCTATGGGAGGTATATGAACAGTCGTTTATAGCTACAATAAACTTACTTATATTAAATTTCACGACAATAGCTTAAAAAGTAACGAAATTATTGAGAAAGTCACTGTTCGTGACTTTACCGTTTGTATGGGAGCTATATGATATAGTCACCCGATCTTGATAAAATTTCGCACAATTATTAATAAGAACACAAAACTGACAAATACCAAGTTTTATGACAACTGCTTATAAAATAACGAAGTTATTGAGAAATGTCACTGTTCGTGACTTTGACGTTTGTATGGGAGCTATATGATATAGCGGTCCGATCCGGCTGAATCCGAGATATACAACGCCTGCAGTATATACGCTTGTATATGTGCAATTTCAGCTCTGTAGCTCTTACGGTCTCGGAGGAGTTCGCGTTGATCCAGACGGACCCCAATTCATCGGCGAACTCGTCCACGTAGTTAAATACAACAAATTACTAGTCTTTTATTCTTTTTATATATGTAGATTTGTTAATTTGTTGTTTTTTTTTTTTTTTTTTGCTAGTTTAATTATTTATTTATTTATTTCCTTCTTTATTTATTAATTTCCTTATATATTTATTTATTTCCTTATTTATTATTTTGTTTATCTTTAAATATTATTTTATCCTTTCTATTTTTAAGCCTTATACATATATTCCAACAAATGATAGTCCGGTAAAAAAAATCACATTTTGTTCATGACCTTTGGTGTGGTTTTCAAGAGAGGATATCTAGAGAAGAAAAAGAAAAGAGGTGAAAAGAAATCCATTAGTTAAGGGATAATTTTTCTTTCAATTTCGTCCCCCCAAAAAAGAGCTCTAATAGGTAGGTGGGAGTCAGGAAGGGGAATCATCCAAATTTTGCATTAAAACATTATAATCTGATGAAAAAATCTGATCAAACATACACCAAGGCAGGATGGAATTAAAAAAACCTTTGTCAATTGTAGTTAATAATAATAAATACATATACAAAAAATGCAAGGCTGAGTGTTTTTCCTAAAGGGGGGAAATGCCAAGACAGGAGCACGACGACTCCAGGATGAAGTGACGCGGTTGTAAGATATAATTGTGATTTAAATGGGGTGAAATATTTCATCGAAATGCCACATTGGAAAGGGAGGGCCCGTTTGACCTCAATAATCCAGAAGAGGAGGTCCGGGGTCCAAATGGAGCGGCGGCGACGACATCATTCCTGTGAGGCGGTAAGAGTAAATCATTAGTGAGTTTGTTCGATATTTGTGATTTGTGTAGTTTGTGTACCGTAAGTGTTGTCCGCTAAAGTGGCGACTGAAGTGATCCTTGTACTGTGTCGGGGTTCCTTCAGATGAAGGAGTATTGGTATTCATCTGTTCGTCAATTACTTGATTTTTTATTGTTGCGTGTATTGGGGATGGATTATTGGGACTCACGACCTTTTCCGATAGTTAGCCGGGGTGAGCCCCTATCGATATACGCGGGACCAGGGTAAATCTTGTTTTTTTCTATTCTGGTTCATAACGAAAAGAAAATTCTGAATATCCCTTAATTCGGAGTAGATATTAGCATGAGGGTAGATTAATATTTAAGTGTGGTAGTGTTGTAATATTAAATGTTCTCTTTTCTTTTTACGTGACTGTGTGCTGTAAAAGATGTGTCCCGGGCGGCTTCTTGTGTCCTTGCGGGGCTAAAGAAAAGCGCCATCGAAACGATGATTGGTGACCGTACTGGATTATTATCCATTAACGATGCATCAATCTGAGTGTCCTGAACGGTGTAGTCATCTAGAAAGAAGGGACGAATAAATAAATACGTGTAAATGTTCTTGACTGTCAGCCATCAGCGTGACTGATGACTCGAACAGTCGACAATGTTGCTCACTGTGTACGTGATGAATGTTTTATGTTCTTTGCCTTTCCAGCGCGATTGTCCCAAACAGAATTCGGGACACTAGCGACCTCAACGTTCTAAGTATGAACGGAGGAGTAGCGCCGGCCTTTTACATAATTTGTGTATCTAAAATAAAAAAAGGGGAGAAATATTTGTGGTTAGAAAGGAATAATTAATATTAATAATAATAATAAACTATATTCTTGAACTAAATCGCCTCTAGTATTACGTATTCAAAATTTTTTTTATAATCTTAGAAACGAAAATGAAGAACGAAGACGGGACATACTCCCAGTCTCATCTCTCAGACGGCTGTTCAGCTCTTAGTCGGAAAGGGCTATGTCACAGGGGGCAATCCCAAAGCGTTTAGCTTTGGATGAGAATATGACTCCGGTAGAGCCAATGAGGAACAAGGAACTAGATCCCATTCAAGAGCAAATCTGTCAAGAGAATGCGGCAGCGGTTAGTTTGGCAGGGTTAAGGCAGGTGACCCAACTACTTGCTCAGTCTCAGGATCGGTTCAGACAGGAGTTGGTCGACCTAATAAACCGAAGGATCGATAAGAGTTTAGAGGAAGGGTTCGAAAAATCGTTGGATAGGCTTGATGTAAGAAGCTCATCATCTGGATCTACCCGGTTCAAAGACACTCAAGTGACTCAAGCGGGGGCGCGCGGGGGTGTCGTCACAGCCTACAGAACCAAGAGCAACTGAAGCCTTTAATGCCCAAGAGGCCTAACAAGCACCGAGAATCAATCTGAACGCAGATATGAGAATCCAGGGGCCATCGCTGCCATGTCCACTTAGCGCCATATCCGGGCTCGGAGTATCGGCCTCGACGGCAATATGGCCAACTCAGCGGTACCAGTCTGAAGGAAATTTCAGGTATCGTCGTGGAGGTCATCGAGAGACGGAAAGGGCTGGATTTCAGCCACCCAGTATGCCGCCCACCGGTATACGAAGCGAGCCAACCAGACTAGCAGAGCACCATCGAAGAACCTACGTACCGGTGTACAAATGGCAGCACCAATTCTCCGGCCGAGCGGGAGGCATCCCGGCAGAGAATTTCATCTTCCGAGTCGAGTACCTTTAGGGACACTATTCTACACTGTGGGAAGACATTTTGAGGGACTTTCACCACCATGGCCGAGAGGAAGCAGCAGCCAGGAGAATCCCTAGACGCATATTTCCAGGCGATGAGCCGTTTGCGGGCGGCGGTTGGTTCACCACTTTCTGAAGACTGGGCGGTCAAGACAATCAAAAGGAATCTACTGGAGCCGATGAAGCAGTGGGTCTACCCGGTGCGAGCCTATACGGTGGAGCATTTGAGAGACGAATGCCGAGGCGAGAGAAGAACTTCGCCGTGGTGCTGGCTAAACCCCAAGAACGCGCAACCTCGCCGAGTTGACTTTCGAGCTGGGCAAGTTAGCGAACTCGGACATTCGCTGGACGACGGCTCAGTCCGATTACCCCCAGAAGAGGCGGGAGGAGTCGTGCAAGTCGACGTCGTGACTGGGAATGGTGCCAAACTCCCTTTAATCTGCTGGAACTGCCAGAGAGAAGGTCATGTCTACATGGAGTGTGAAGACCAACAGCGCAGCCTGTTCTGCTACAAGTGTGGCACGCGGAACACCGTGACCCCAAGATGCCCAAAGTGTTCGGGAACCCAAGAGATAGCGAGATGAGACCGCCCGTGTCGCACTCCGAACAATAAGTCCTATGCCGAGTGTAGTGCGAGAAGGACCGAAGGGAAATGAGGGCCAGTCTAGGATGCCAAATTCGTTCGAGGAAAAGATAAGAATCTACTCTGAGGCCCGAAACAGGATTTTTGAGAACAATGCTCTAAATGGAATGTCCACACTATCTAGGTGCGTTCGGAAGGCACGATAGAGATTCAGACAGAGGAAGTGGGAAAGAAAGTAGATTCGTTTGACAGTTGCTGCGAGGTTAGGTTATGCGGAGGTTAGTCTGAGCGCACGAACAATAGAAGGAAGGAGACTGGGGTAGCGATCATCGGGAAGGTCGTGGTAGAAGTAGAATATGGGGGAAAGAGTCGACCAGTTCTGTTTTATCTGTGTCCTACCCTGCAGCAAAACGCATATTTCAGCGTAAATTTTTGGAAGGTGTTTGATTTGGCTCCAGAATTTTTTTTTCAAGGCAGTAGGCAGGATGCCCCAGAGGTTAAGGAAATAGGCCAGGAACCTCACGAATTGTCCATGGGACAATTAGGCCGTTGTCCTCTAGGCGAGATTAGAGGCCGTTAAAGCATCGTTCCTGTCGTACGAAACGGAAGGATTATGACGTACTAATCTCATGAGGCATCGGATCAAGCTGCTATAGGGGACCGTGACGGTCAAGTCAAGGCATTACCCGATTTCTCCGAGTGCGAAGTGCGAAGCTTTCTGTCTACTGTGGGATGGTACCGCAGATTCATCAAAAACTTCGCGGAGTTAGCTGCTCCACTGACGGACACCCCCAAGAAAGCCGGTAAATTCCAGATGACCGACGAGGCCAGGGAGGCAGTAAGGCGCTTGAAAAATGCCATGACCACAGCCCCGGTTCTAAACCACCCGGATTTCGAGAGACGATTCTTCATTCAGTGCGATGCTTCGAACATCGGAGTAGGAGCGGTACTATTCCAAGAAGAACCCAGGGGAGGCGAGAGACCCCTTGAGTATTATTCTCAAAAACTCAACCGATGCCAGCGGAACTACAACGTCACGGAGAAGGAGTGTCTCGCAGCTGTGTTGGCAATTAAACGGTTTAGGCCATACGTCGAGATGTTGCCCTTTACAGTTATCACGGACCACGAGAGCATTAGGTGTCTGATGTCGTTGAAGGATGTGGAAGCTGCAGGCTTTCGACTTTGAAATTGTCCATAGGAAGGGGGCAGAGAACGTGGTGGCGGACACACAATCCCGGATGGTCGAAGGAGTAGCGGTGGACTCCATCCTGGGCCTAAAAACGACCGAGTTCGACTCCGCCGAGTGGCGAACAAAGAAAAACTTCCGGACCTACTAGTGGAAGATGGATACATTTTTAAAAAGGCTCCCGCGCATCAGGAGCCACCTTAATTACAGGAATCTACCACGCGAAGGATTTAAAACAATAGAGAGAGAATAAAATAATTATTGGAAAAAGTTACCTGGAAGAAAAGTTGTTATGGCCAGCCTTGAGGCTATCGGTAGGGATCTATCGATAGTACCAAATAGGGGCAGAAAATAGTGGGCAAGTCGGGGAATAGGGGGGGTTCTAGTGTTGGGCAGATCTAAATTATAAAGGAATTTTTTTTAAATTTGAAAGGAGTCCAGCGGTCAAAAGCCTGTTGACCCAGGCTTTGGGTCTAAGGAATAATCCGTAAGATCAGGCGATGAATCGTCTGATTTTAGCGGGGTTAGGTTAAAAATCAGTTTAGTGTGGACAGTGAGGTGTGTTGGTCGATGGGGAAAAAAAAAAGGATAGTCTAAAAAAGAATTTAATTCCGAATGAAAAAGTGTAGTGAATTATAAATTTCTATAATTTTATAATAATTTATAACAATAATAAAGTAAATTAAATAACGGTTCCCATTGAGCCGAGTAGCTCATATTCGGCCAAAGGAGCCAAAAAAAAAAGAAAAAAATTATTATTTTTTTTTTGAGAAATTTTGTTCAATCCGTGGGCGCAGCGAGGCGAGACCGGCCTGAAAAATTAGGCCGGTTAAATTGAGCTGCACAGGAGCACTCGCCGCCCCTGTCCACATTTATTTACAAGAAAGAATTTTTTCCGCCGGCCCATGAGATGCCGAAAAGAAAGTCGAGAGAGGGACACCTAAAAGAAAGAGTTCCAAGCCCGAATCAAGGGAGACGGTAGAAGAGTGGTCGATAGTGTGCGCTTTCTTTTTTATTTCACTCATCGCTCAGCATGGGAGCAGCAAATTTTGGCTGACTAGAAACAAATTTCGCACTCATCTCCGTTGAATTTTTATGCGCACTGCTCCGAACCCCAAATCATCGGCGAACTCGTCCACGTAGTTAAATACAACAAATTACTAGTCTTTTATTCTTTTTATATATGTAGATTTGTTAATTTGTTGTTTTTTTTTTTTTTTGCTAGTTTAATTATTTATTTATTTATTTCCTTCTTTATTTATTAATTTCCTTATTTATTTATTTATTTCCTTATTTATTATTTTGTTTATCTTTAAATATTATTTTGTCCTTTCTATTTCTATTTCTAAGCCTTATACATATATTCCAACAAATGATAGTCCGGTAAAAAAATCACACTTTGTTCATGACCTTTGGTGTGGTTTTGAACAGAGGATATCTAGAGAAGAAAAAGAAAAGAGGCGAATAGAAAACCATTAGTTAAGGGATAATTTTTCTTTCAATTTCGCCCACTAAAAGAATTCTAATAGGTAGGTGGGAGTCAGGAAGGGGAATCACACATATAAGCCACGTATACAAATTTTAAACTGTACGAGTCTTTTGTAATTAAATTTAGATGCAAGCAGATTTTGTGCATAAATTCTTTGTGTTTTTTTTTTTTTTTTTGTATATATGTGTGAATTCAAATTAACATTAAATCGGTATATACATTTTACTATTTTTCTTTTTATTTATTATTTATAAAAAATTTGATAAAACAAAGACATGTTCTGTTTTTTTTTTTCTTTTCTCTTTTGATTAATAACTTTAGTGGTCCTGAAAAGGACCGATTTTTTGAAGGGCATGGTTTTTAGTTGATACATTTTGATTTCTATAAATATTTTAACCGCCGAAACCATAAAGAGTGCAAACTTCCGTTCAGAAGTAAAGAAACTAAGGTTGAGGATAAGTCTTTGTCATGAGTGGTGTCCTCCGGAAATGTTAAACGATATACTCCTTAGTTGTTGAGATGACAAAAATGGTAAAACCAACAGTGTGATCAGGATCGAGGGTGCGCATTCTTGCTATGCTCGGGTCTAGCTCGTCGGATTGGTCGGGGTTCTTTCTCCCCTTTTCACACTCACTATCATTAATAAATTTAATGCGCGTTTTGAAAACTAAACTAACTACCAAAAGTTAAAGGTGGTGTTACTATTATTACTATTGCTAAGGTGCCAATTCACCGTGACCTAAAGAAAGAAGGCAAACCTGAATCAAAATAAAGGATGTGAGAGAACTTAGGTGTGATTAGTCCCTCTTCTTTACCCACCCGACCATGACAACTGTTTTATTTCAAAGGTTGTCCCAA
Source organism: Drosophila paulistorum (assembly GCA_018152135.1). Taxonomy (NCBI): domain Eukaryota; kingdom Metazoa; phylum Arthropoda; class Insecta; order Diptera; family Drosophilidae; genus Drosophila; species Drosophila paulistorum. Next base: position 2,970,710 of record JAECXG010000823.1, read on the forward strand.
AACAAATGTAGTTTTATTACTTTTATGACATCTTATGACAGTTTAGCAAGGGTACTTGACAGACCATATTAAGGTAACTCAAATCATTATTCCTGTTTCAAACATAATTTTGGGTTTCTTTACTTATTTCCTAACAAACTTAACAAAATTTCATATTGTTGACTTCATTACTTTCAAATCCAAAATTGACTTAAATTACTAATATTTTAAATATAAGAGAAACGGTTGTGCTAGATCAAACCATATGGGGATATTTCATATGTAATATATATGTATATATAGCAAAAAAATAGGTTTTTTTTTATGATAAAGGATTAACACATTACTCACGACTTTGGCTTACTTCACAGTTTTTCGTTGTAATCGTTGGGCCCAAGATGACGTTGAATTTGCTGTGGTGTGGTTTTTAAAGAAGTTTCAGATTAATTATATAAATGACAATAAAATATACTCCATAGGTTACCTTACGCATATCGCTTCATTAGATCAAACAATTAAAGTAGGATTCTTAACTAGAGATTACTTAAATACTATAAAAAAAAGGTTTAAAGCTCGCAATGAGCGAAAACGAACTAAATTTAAATTGTTTGGTACAAGGCCGTTGCTGAAGGAACGTTGAGTTATGATTGATTCCAATCGAATGACAAAGTGCGAATTTTATAGATTATAAGAGAGGCTGACTCAATTTAACACTCTCTTTAAACACATTGTGGGTTATTTTTCAGACGGTTTTCATATTTTCGTTTGGCCTACGAGCGACATGAGCGAGGTAGCGTATTTACAGGACCATATGACAACGACTAAGTTTCAGCAGTCTAGGCAGCTCCCTCTGAAGACGATGCATGTAGATTTTAAGGTTTTTCCTAATTCGAGGCCGTCCTTCAGAGCCTTATGTCACTGTAGGTGGACCGTGGGGTGTTCGTCGCCACCAATTCTGGAAACTCCAGCTACGAAATTCCGAGGCCTAGGCTTTCTCTTAGCTCTAATACGGATATTCGGTAACTTGTAACGGCTGGGACTGTGAATACATGAATACCGGGTCAGAGAATTAAAACCTCTCTTAAATATAAAAAATATCACCTTTCAACTCTTCCACTTTTAATAAACTAATCGAACGATTAGGTTTGGCACTGTACTGGTCTTCCAATTTTGCACAGATATTGGCTAGATAGCCTGGTAATTAATTTTTATCCACGACCGCGTGGTATTACGTAATGAAATTTCTTTAAGTAAAAATCACTATATAATTTATGCGACTTATCGCTTCGGCAGAACAGAATAGAATAAATTTTGAGCTTAAAACACGCGTCTTTGGCAAAAGAATTTGCGAAGAGAGCTTTCTAACGGGTCTTTTCCCAAATGTTGCGACGTGGCATCTTTTCATTGGGCGATGTCAGCGTGGGTATCATAACTGTACTCAAAGCTGAAACTCAACCCTGCAATTAAGTTGACCATGATCGTATCAGTGCGACCGTTCTGTTATTTGCTCTTTATGAAAGCGCGGTTGATTTAAAAAAAATTAATTTCCTTCATTTTGACGGGTAAATTTTTGAAAGGAAAAATCCGGTCACTACACCACAGATAATGAAGCGCGATTTTTATCACAGCAGCATGATCTGAACAAGACAGGATTTCTTCACTTTTTCTTGACCTGAATATCCTTTAAGTGAAAAACTCCTAGGATTTTACCGTGGTTGTCTACTAATTCGTAATAAAAGGGACTACGTTTCTTCTTTACTGTTGCCGGTACAAAAACAGATGCTAATTTTGCCGAAAACTTTTTAGCGGCATTACTCTGGGTGAAATTCCTGGCATAAACTTGATCACCAACGTTGAGTTGTATATTTCTACTACGTAAATTATATCTTTGTGCGTTTTTTCCGTGGGTCTGATCAATATTTTCTTGTGCTTTTTGTCTAGATAGTTGTAGAATATCAGGGTAAGTAAACCTTGTGTCATCTTTTAACAAATCTAATGTTCTTAACAGCGTATAGTCATTCCCGTTAAGGATCATGTTCTGACCGAACGTAAGAAAATATGGTGAAAAACCGGTGCTTCGATGTATGTTAGCTCGGAGCGCGCCACTTATAGCGTTGAGATGAACATCCCAATTGGTATGATCTTCTCCGACATATGCACGGATCGCGGAGAGAATAGATCGATTAAGTCTTTCACTGGCATTAGCTTGCGGCGAGTATATAGCCGTAAACCGATGCGATACACCAAAACTTGTTAAGAAGGCTTCGAAATAACTTGATTTAAATTGGGATCCGTTGTCGGTAAGAATGACTTCGGGCACACCAAAAGTGTAAAATATTGTTCTTTCCAAAAATTCACAAATTCTTGGCGCAGTGAATTTCTTTATGGGATTCAAAAAATGAAACTTCGTGTTATGGTCGACGATTACGATGAGTCCGATGTTTCCATTCTTGGTTCTAGGATATGGGCCGAGGAGATCTAAATAAAGTTTTTGAAACGGACGTTCCGAAACTAAAGGCTTTCCCATAGGGGGTTTTAAAACAATATTTGGACTCTTCGTTGAACGACAAATATCACAATTGGAAACGTAAGCTCTTATTTGGCTCACCATATGTGGCCAAAATAAATATAGTTTTAGTTTTTCTACCATTTTCGCCATTCCACAATGAGCTGAACTTGGTAAATCATGGGCCTGTCGCAAGACGTCTGGTACTAAGGCAGATGGAATCCACAATTTCCAAGATATATCTTCTCGAGACTCTACGACGTTATTAAATACGGTTCTTTTGTAAACGAATCCTTCTATAACTTTCAAATCAGGGAATTTAGATTGGTTATTTTGAATATGTTTTATCAGTTCTAGATATTCCGCGGATTTGAAATATTCTGATTGTATATCTACAATCGAAGTACTCATTACAAATTCCGATATCTCTAACTCGTTTTGTCTAGATAACGCGTCAGCGACTACATTTTCGGAACCTCGCCTGTGTATTACTTGGAAAGAAAATGATTGCAACTTCATTGACCATCTTGCGAGTCTCCCTGATAGGTCTTTCTGGCGCATTAACCATTGGAGTGAAGCGTGATCTGTGATCACTACAAAATCTTGTCCTTCGATATAAGGTCGAAACTTTTTAATACCCTTGATTACCGCTAAGCATTCTAGTTCAGTTACTGAATAATTTCGCTGAGCTTTTGATAATTTTTCCGACATGTAAGAGATTGGTAACTCGATTCCTTCTCGTTCTTGGGCTAAAACGCATCCGATTCCAACAGCGCTTGCGTCACATAGCAAAATAAATTGTTTTGAAAAGTCTGGAGTGATCAGTATTGGTGCGGTGGTTAAACGCGTTTTCAAGTCTTCGAAAGCTAAAGAAGCCGAATCGTTCCACTTTAAGGGACCTTTAGATTTCAATAACTCTGTAAGGGGGAAAGAAATGGTGGCATAATTTTCGACGAATCGACGATACCAGCCGGACAATCCTAAAAATCGTCTTAACTGTTTTACGGTTGTCGGAGTTGGAAATTCTTTAATGGCTTTTATCTTGTCCGGATCGGTCATTAATTTTCCTTCACGAATAATAAAACCAAGATATTTTATCTCACGCATACAAAATTTAGATTTCCTTATGTTGATGGTAAGATTAGCTTTTCGCAAACATAATGCTATTTCTTGCAGTAAAAGTAAGTGAGAATCAAAAGTATCCGACATGATCAAGAGATCGTCAAGGTATACAAAAACTTGATTACGTAACTGAGGTGGTATTACTTTGTCCATTAACCGACAAAGAGTTTGGGCTGCGTTACAAAGACCAAAAGGCATCATTTTATATTGGTACAACGGTCGATTTGGAATAGAAAATGCAGTATATTGACGCGATTTCTCATCAAGAGAAATTTGCCAGTATGCATGTTTCATATCTAAACCAGTGATGTATTGTGCTGCGGGAAGACGACTTAAAATACCGTCGATGTGCGGTAACGGGTAAGCGTCTTTCCTTGTCACTCGATTAACCTCACGTGAATCCAAACACAATCTATTTTTACTTCCTTTCTGAACCAGGACGCAGTTGCTGCTCCAGGGACTGTTCGATTCTTCAATAACATCTAGGGCTAACATCATATCTACTTCAGGAAACATAAGGTTTTCTTTAGCAGGTGATACGGGCCAAGTTCGTTGTTTTATCGGGACTGCTGAACCGACATCGATCGTATGCTCTATTAGCTTAGTGCGGCCAAGTCCTTCTAATTCAAATGATGGAAAGTTTCCTATTATTACATTCAGTCGTTTCTGTTGCTCTTGTGATAAATTATGATACTTTGGTAGCTCTTCTGAGTAATCTGATCCTACATCCAATTCTGTAACTTCTAGTGGTGAAGTGATAAGGTCCAGTAGACCAAACTTCCTAAAGAAATCAATTCCAAGATAAACGTCTTGTTTAAGTTCAGGAATTATGAATAACTCTACTGTCTTAATGATTTGTCTGTACTTAATTTTAGTTTCAAGTCTACCTACTATTTTACTTGGTGTTCCATTCGCCGTCTGGATTCTGTCTGAACACTTTTTATAATTACTGGTGTCTAACAATTCTTTGGCAGCCATTCCGCCTACACAGCTAATGTTCGCTCCTGAGTCTAGCAAAGCTTTGTATTTTCTGTTTTCTATTGTGATTTCCGTATATACTCGATCGTCAGATTCAGTAAAGATGGTTGAAACGATCTTTTGGTGGTTAGCGCGAATCGCTTTCCAAAAATTTCTTATCCGTATAGTTGAACGTCTGGGTTTTCTAATACAATTTACATAATCTGTTCCTGCAAATATCCTTTCGCGTACCTTATTGTAGTTTTGCAAACGAAGATGATAAGGTTCTCTTTTAGTTAAAATGGACTTTTTCTGTGTTTCTTGAGCTTCATTTTCCATTTGAGAACTATATTCGACGAGTTTTACGGGTGTGCTTTGTGATGTTTGGGAAACACACCCGAAATCCGGTTTCCCGTTGGATTAGCGCCGCACCCGTAACAAAAGATTCTACGCTGTTCTAAGCAGTCATCGAAACGGTGACCGTGTTGGTCACAATTCCAACACTTTGGACTAGACGGGTTTGCTGTTATAGCAAGAACTTCCTCACATGATTCTTTATCAATTGTTTGGTCTGACTTTTCATAGGTTTCAGTCAATTCGTTAACGTATGAGCGGAGCGTGCGTGGTTTAAATGTTTTAATTTCGTTATAAAACTGTTCGTGCTTGCGTATCTCTACTCGTAACTGTGACCTGTTTGGAATTTTCAGATGGAGTAACTCATGATGAAGACTGGATTTAGAATTTCTAATTAAGAGTGCTACCAATTGTTCTTCTGACATGCCTTGTTGAAGTCCGTCGCTTAAGTCTTCAATTGCATACTGGTAGTCGTTAAAAACTTCGTTTTCACCTTGACGTCGTTTTCTAATCTTTTCCCAAATATCTAAGTCTGTCTCTACATCTTCAAATCTTTTGCGAAATTCGACACAAAATATTTCCCAGGTAAGGTTGCTATGATTACTATGATATTTCCAGTACCAATCGCTGGCTTTACCCGCGAATAATAAATATAAATGATCACATAACAGTTGATAGTCGTTATTTAAATTTTGTCGTGTCAGTGATCGTACTCGATAGATGAAAACTTCCATTCTCATACCCTGTTTTGTACCATCGAACTTAATTCGCCACGTCTGGATAATGCTAGACGCTTTTCCAGGTGAAATACAACTAAGTGATCTAAGCTGATCTCTGCTTGTTCCTGAATTGTCTAGGTCTACTCTTGATCTTTGGAAGGTTTGTGGTTCTTCTCTATTGGGGCGTGGTCTGGTTGCTTGTTGTTGGCTAAGTTGAAGTGAAGCTAGATGTTTTTGTATAGTCGACTCAATATTCTGACTTAATATATTGGTCAAATCCTGCACTATCCTTACTTGCTGACTGTCTAAAGCCGAATTGATGTAATTCGTTATTTCGACCTGCGAATTTGCATTGAAAGCATTCTGTGAATGTGGGCAATCAAGTCTACTTTCTACTTGCTTTTGTTGTGATCTAGTATTAACTCCGGGTTTGCTGCCGTGTTTGACTCTGCCTTTGCCTCTGTAGTGTTTTGTAGCTGATCTTTGGACATTTTCGTTAGAAGTATTAACACTTGCTGACCCCATCGCTAGTGAATGTAATTCTGCTGCTAAATTGTTGTTGGAAAATGTTAGCTGTATGGGAATACAACTAGTCGCACATGTCGGACAGGCTGCAGTTGCCTTAAGATGCTCAAGAAGGCATTCCTTGTGAAATCTGTGTTTACATGGAGCGTTTGCTATCAAATCCGTCGCGTTCATTACCTCATTACATATACCGCAGAATGGATCTTCTATTGCCGACTGGGCTATATTTTCATTACTGCGAAACATGTTGAATGTCTGTGTTCAAATAAATTTTACTAAATATTAAAACAAAATTTTCTTTTATCACTAAAGTCTGTCTTTCCTCTTGCCCACCTTTTTATAGATGTCTAACCTTTATCTTGATCTAAATGTTTGTTTTCTTCTTTTGGTCGTACTGTATCTAATATCCCTATTGCTGATTTGAGAGTGGATAAGCTTGAATGACTGGACTATGTCCGAAACTCTCCACAACATAGTAATTCCAAAATAAATCCTCCATGCCTATCAAAACCAAATTTAGGCTAGGCTATCAGGAAACTCACTTGGTCGACCAATCCTCAATTCGGGATTGCAATCGCATTTCCAAAGATCGTACTCGTGCGCGATACCAAAATACTTCCTAGAATATGCACAATAACTTGTAATCAAATGGAACTTTAATTGTTCCTAAAAAAATTTTAAATGTGGATGGATTATTCGAGCTTGGTGGGACGACCCATCATTTGTTTATGGATTTATTGGTCGTGGCCCCACGTTGGGCGCCAATTATTAATATATGTAGTGACCAGAATGGGTTTTGGTTTATAATTCTCGCTCAACCTAGTGAACATCTGAAAGGCTCCAAGGCAAACCTGAATCAAAATAAAGGATGTGAGAGAACTTAGGTGTGATTAGTCCCTCTTCTTTACCCACCCGACCATGACAACTGTTTTATTTCAAAGGTTGTCCCAAAACAAATGTAGTTTTATTACTTTTATGACATCTTATGACAGTTTAGCAAGGGTACTTGACAGACCATATTAAGGTAACTCAAATCATTATTCCTGTTTCAAACATAATTTTGGGTTTCTTTACTTATTTCCTAACAAACTTAACAAAATTTCATATTGTTGACTTCATTACTTTCAAATCCAAAATTGACTTAAATTACTAATATTTTAAATATAAGAGAAACGGTTGTGCTAGATCAAACCATATGGGGATATTTCATATGTAATATATATGTATATATAGCAAAAAAATAGGTTTTTTTTATGATAAAGGATTAACACATTACTCACGACTTTGGCTTACTTCACAGTTTTTCGTTGTAATCGTTGGGCCCAAGATGACGTTGAATTTGCTGTGGTGTGGTTTTTAAAGAAGTTTCAGATTAATTATATAAATGACAATAAAATATACTCCATAGGTTACCTTACGCATATCGCTTCATTAAATCAAACAATTAAAGTAGGATTCTTAACTAGAGATTACTTAAATACTATAAAAAAAAAGGTTTAAAGCTCGCAATGAGCGAAAACGAACTAAATTTAAATTGTTTGGTACAAGGCCGTTGCTGAAGGAACGTTGAGTTATGATTGATTCCAATCGAATGACAAAGTGCGAATTTTATAGATTATAAGAGAGGCTGACTCAATTTAACACTCTCTTTAAACACATTGTGGGTTATTTTTCAGACGGTTTTCATATTTTCGTTTGGCCTACGAGCGACATGAGCGAGGTAGCGTATTTACAGGACCATATGACAACGACTAAGTTTCAGCAGTCTAGGCAGCTCCCTCTGAAGACGATGCATGTAGATTTTAAGGTTTTTCCTAATTCGAGGCCGTCCTTCAGAGCCTTATGTCACTGTAGGTGGACCGTGGGGTGTTCGTCGCCACCAATTCTGGAAACTCCAGCTACGAAATTCCGAGGCCTAGGCTTTCTCTTAGCTCTAATACGGATATTCGGTAACTTGTAACGGCTGGGACTGTGAATACATGAATACCGGGTCAGAGAATTAAAACCTCTCTTAAATATAAAAAATATCACCTTTTAACTCTTCCACTTTTAATAAACTAATCGAACGATTAGGTTTGGCACTGTACTGGTCTTCCAATTTTGCACAGATATTGGCTAGATAGCCTGGTAATTAATTTTTATCCACGACCGCGTGGTATTACGTAATGAAATTTCTTTAAGTAAAAATCACTATATAATTTATGCGACTTATCGCTTCGGCAGAACAGAATAGAATAAATTTTGAGCTTAAAACACGCGTCTTTGGCAAAAGAATTTGCGAAGAGAGCTTTCTAACGGGTCTTTTCCCAAATGTTGCGACGTGGCATCTTTTCATTGGGCGATGTCAGCGTGGGTATCATAACTGTACTCAAAGCTGAAACTCAACCCTGCAATTAAGTTGACCATGATCGTATCAGTGCGACCGTTGTGTTATTTGCTCTTCATGAAAGCGCGGTTGATTTAAAAAAAAATTAATTTCCTTCATTTTGACGGGTAAATATTTGAAAGGAAAAATCCGGTCACTACAATGTTGCCATCGCTTCTATTTATACCAAAAATCCAGAAAACACGAGAGAGTAAGAAATATGTTGCATCTCGCTCAGACGGTTCGTCAGAAAGTAAACGCGAATGTTTTTCTCTCTTTCTCTTTCTAACCCACCCTGATTTTGTTATAAAAGCAGGCACCAAACGAGCTGGCTTGTTTATTGTGTTTTGAACAGTGAAGAGTGAACATAAAAAAAAAGTGTAGTGAAAGCATGGCTCGTACTAAGCAAACTGCTCGAAAATCGACTGGTGGCAAGGCACCAAGGAAGCAGCTGGCTACTAAAGCAGCACGTAAAAGCGCTCCAGCAACCGGTGGTGTAAAGAAACCACATCGTTACCGTCCTGGTACTGTTGCCCTCCGTGAAATTCGTCGTTACCAGAAGAGCACAGAACTGCTCATACGCAAATTGCCATTCCAGCGTTTAGTGCGTGAAATCGCTCAGGACTTCAAGACCGACTTGCGTTTCCAGAGTTCTGCAGTTATGGCTTTACAAGAAGCTAGCGAAGCCTATTTGGTTGGTCTCTTTGAAGATACTAACTTGTGTGCAATCCATGCCAAACGAGTGACCATAATGCCCAAGGATATCCAACTAGCCAGACGTATTCGATGCGAGCGTGCTTAAATTAAATATACTCGTGTATTTACCGTCAGAGTAACTATTTCGAGCACAATTTTAACGCAAAGCGCATTTTTAATACAAATCGGTCCTTTTCAGGACCACAAACTAGTCATATCGATATTGAGATTATTATTTTCCAAATTAAACTTGATTTTTTATTCAATGTGTTTTATTTGGTTTCAGTATAAATATATTATATACATATAATGGTCATTTAATTGTTATTTAATTATTATTAAACCGTTATATCTGGCATATGGTTATATGCCAGCCATATACATAAAATTATTCAGCTTTAATATTTACATAATTTTTTGTTTATATTTTTAAAGATCTGACATTTATATACAGATCGATTTCAACTAAATACATTAATAATCAATTTTGACTTTTATATACTAATCAAAAAGCGCAAGGGCACAACATTAATTTATAAAAAGCATAAAAACTAATATATGTACATATGCTTTTTAAATTTCCTAAATGAAAATAAACTAGAAAAAATATTTTCTTCATCCTACTACACGTTTACTTTGTTGGCTAGGTTTAGCAAGATTTTTAAATAATTAATAATTATGAATTGTATTAATATTTTGTCTGCTAACTAACAAAAAAAGTGTATACAAATTTCTTAATTTGGTGGTCTTTCAACAAGAATGATTATAATAGTTCAAATTTTAGCACACTGTTTATTGGCAGTAGCAACAAATTAAATAATAAAGTTCATTTAAAAAGCAATTTTATAAATATTAATTTTTGATTTATTTTTAATAAATATTTTTCTTTTTCAATATCAAAAACTAATATTGCATGCACTTTGCAAAATTGGTAATTTTTCACCGGATAGAGTCAATTACAATACGATATTAAAATACGAAAAAATTATATAATGCTAAATTGTTTGAATAATATGTAAAGTAAATTGTTGAAATTTTATAACAAATGAATAATTTTTTTTAAATTATGATTTTTTCTATTTTTTATGTAGGGTTACATGGGAAAATTGCATTCTGTAATACATATAGTTGAAATTTGATTGTCTATTCAAAATGTATCCATAAAATTAAATGAAAAAAAAAGTTGGAATATAAATTCTACAACAATTATTAATATTAGGAGAAAATAATTTTTATAAATTTTGTTATTATTAACAGTGAAAACAGCAATATGCGAGTACTATTTAACAAAACTAAAACATCTTAATCGTCCAATACCAAAAACATGTTCATACGGCCGTCCTCCTCGATTCTCATTCGAATGAGTGCCTATGTAATAGCGAAATTTTCATACAATCATTATATTGAAAAGTGTATTTGGTGATGTTTTTGTTTGAGAGTAAAGTGCATAATGTCTGATTCAGTAGCAGCAACATCACTTTCTCAGCAGTGAAACTCAACACCTCTTAACTACAAACAAGAAGAGAAAAAAAAAAAAATCCAATTAAACAAAAATCTTATACACAAAATCTTATAAACAAAATATTTTTTCAAAAGCCTCAATCAAAACTTCTATTCATATACTCCAAAGGAACTAAAACCACATAGTGTAATAATAAAGAAACTACTTCAGTCAGTATATGATGCACAAGAAATACAATCAGCCCTTATCTCTTGCTTACCTGAGCAAAAGATAATATCGGTGGAGCCATTTAAAAAGAGTCTGTGGCTAGTACAGTTTGCTAAATCCGAGAATATCAAACAAATCTATAGCATTAGAACCCTATTAAACTGCCGGATTGTAATTGAAAATTTAAAGCCCAATTCAAACGAAATAAAACAATGCTACAAATGCCAGCGTTTCACACACACCGCCAGCAACTGCGAAATGCAATACCGTTGCGTCAAGTGAACAGAGAAGCACGAGCCTGGCAACTGCAAAATTACAAAATCAGAAAGTCCGTCCGAAGAAAATAAAACACAATGCGTTAACTGTAGCGGGCAACATACCGCCAATGCCAAAATATGCCCTGTCCGAATAGCCCGAATGGAGGCACTTAAAAAGAAACAACAAACGTCCATACAACATATAAACCGAACCTTACAAAATGCAAAAAATTCTTTATCCAATAACACTGCGTCATATGCATCAGTCCTTCAAAACAAAAAATCAGCAAACCCCAAAACTAAACCCAAAAGCCTAACAGGAGAACCCCAGACAAACACGTTTTCGTTTCAAAAACTCAATGACGACGCATTTGAAGCATTTGGTAAGGACATCCTATCCTGCTTCGAAATCATACAAAGAATAAGTAAAAAATATGCTTCAGTAACACACGCAAATGCTGACCCAATAAAACAAAAACAACAAATAGTACTAGAATTTCTCGTCCAAATGTCACAATCATCATGACTCCCTTTAAATGCATATTTCAAAATGTAAACTCAATTGTGTCCCTCCACGAATTTGATCAATTCATTAACCTACATAAGCCTGACGTAATGCTTATAGCCGAGCATCGCCTAAGCTCAAGACACTCGCCATTGTTTACGCACTATCAATTTATCCGCCAGCTGATACCGGCCACACATACTAGAGTAGCACAACAGCAATCGTCCCAGTCCACAAACCTCGGCACCTCCGTCGCCATATGTGTACGAAACGGAGTGCAATACAAAACAATAGAAATTCAGCCTCTTTGATATATCGAAGCGGTGGCAATCGAAATATCACCTGGATTCTCAAAATGCAAACCACAAAATTATACTAGTCTCACTCTACAAACTTCCATATGAGCGTCTTTATAAAAGCGATCTTAATTCCCTGTTCAACTGTTTAAACCAATACTCAAGTAATACACCCATTATCATCGGATGCGATTTAAACTCAAAACATCCCAGCTGGAATATCCCAACGCATAGGCAAAATCATCTGAATTCTGATGGCAATACACTATACCGGTGGATACTAACACAACCCAACCTAACAATTATCCCTAGTACAGAGCCCACACGACCAAATAATAGAAGCAGTAGCTCCATAGATTTCTTTATATGCTCAACGGCGCTCCCGATAGCAATGGAGCAGACATGTAAAATTATCAAAAATTTTATTCCGACCATTTCGGTATAAAACTAGACATACAGCTAGACATTCATCATCTGCTACATACTAATCCAAAACTAATTTATGACTATAACAGAATAGACACGCTGATGTGGAATACAATTTTATTAAGAAACATAAGACCTTTTCGGAAAACTATTAATCAAAGTCCGTCCGAGATAGATGTACATCTACAAAATTTCAACCATGCAATAAACAAGGCACTTAATACCCACACCGCCATACCTAAAATAACTATCGATCCCTCAGAACCAAACAAAACAGTCCGCTTGACCAATATCTGCCTAAATCAAAAAAAACAAAGACGATGTCTTAGGCGTCTCCTTTTCAGACAACAACAACACCTCTCCACTAAGCAAACAACACAAGTCCGCATTTTAATAGCCCAACTATCAACCAATATAAAAGAAAATATCCAACTCAGCAATTTAAAATACATAGAACAACGCATCATAAATCTGAAAGCAAAAAATATTAGTATAAAGAAACTTTGTGAACCAAACCAACTAGACCAGCTGGGTAGTGAAATACATCTCTCGACTACTGAGCAACAGGATATAGATACTACCACCAGCCCTAGAATAACCTCACAATCTGGGAAAATAAACGCTCTTGGATGGGCTTTCATACAATCATTATATTGAATATTGATATCTGATTCAGTAGCAGCAACATCACTTTCTCAGCAGTAAAATTAAATACGCTCTTAAGTATAGAGTAGCAGAAAGAAACAAAAAAAAAACAGTGTTAAAAACAATCAAAACATTTAATTGCAGAGACTACGATAAGTAGCCTCCGGCTTACTTTGCCGTAAGGGCAAAGAATATATCGAAAGTAAAAGAACAAAAAAAGTTAATAAATCAAATTCAACAAAAATCTTGTGTTGGGGGGGGGTTTCCAAACCAAACCCTGGTGTGCAAAATTTGCCGTCCAATGTGAGATATCAAAAAAACATTAAAATGGAAACCAACGATACTACTGATGATGAAAAGGGGGGCGAAATCTCCTCATCTTACTCTTCCGAAAGTGACTATTTAGAAAGTAAAAAAACATTACAAGATGAACCTAACCAAATACAAATACAAGAAATACAGCTTATTCAACAACAACATCTACAAACTCAACAACAGCTTCAGCAAACTCAACAACAACTACAACAAAGTCAACAACAACTACAACAATCGCAGCAGCAATATCACCAGCTACTCAAACAACAACAGCATGCGCAAAACATCAAAAATCAACACAAAAAACTTTGCATATCGTCTGCTATTAAGCAATTAATTGGGAATAAATATGCATCGCTATTTTCTCCTGACGAAGAGTCCGAAGAGCTTTAGATTCAGACTCAGAAACTGATTTTCCCGCCCTAAAGAAGGCTAAACAGACAGTTAAGGGAAAGTCTGGACCAGCCAATAGGAAAAAAAAAGCCGTCATCAAACACAGCTGACTCAATGGAATTTGACAATCAGGAAGTACTGGCAAAGCAAGGCGGATCTGAAAATAGAGGAAACCAGGACACTGCTACCTTATCGAAAGCGGCTTCCAAAGCAGTGTTGGAACGTAACAGTACACTAGCTGCACCTCCTCGTGAAGCGAAGATAAGCCTCAAAACACAAATACCAATAATAGTTATATATAACCAAAATGCAAAAGAAATTTTCGGTAAGTTGAGCAAATTCATAGCAGAACAAACAATGGTAAACTTACCATTAATGTAATAAATAAAAATCTTATGCACATACAAGTCTTCAATTTAGAAGACTTTGATAAAATCAAATATTTTTTCAAAAGCCTCAATCAAAACTTCTATTCATATACCCCAAAGGAACTAAAACCACATAGTGTAATAATAAAGAAACTACCTCAGTCAGTATATGACGCACAAGAAATACTGATTCAGCCCTGGGCGAGCGACGTGATGCTCAACCCCTGGTGTTATCGAGAAGTATCAAGAGAGTGGGTAACAAAACGTTGACGAGAAAGGGTGCGAACGAATAAGCTCCTACGATCGGTGGTAACGAACGGCCATCACGAACGAATCCAACGGCATCGCTTTGCAAACGTCATTTTATTGTTAAGTCTCAATTAGTTAATAAACTTATATTAATTATCTACCTAAACGTACGAGTCTAGCATTTCAATTGTTCCCGTAAGCCGCACTCCCCGCCGAAGCCTTCCTGACAGCTTCTCCATCTACAATCTTCTACTGGGTAATGTGATTTACAACCGACATTCTCAGAATTGGGTTTTAGGTGTGACAATTTTCAGACGTGGGATGGTCTCCAATTTAGAATTTTGATAGTGTGCAAAAAGGAACTGATATTTTTCATAATTAGAAGTGTGTGAAGAAAAAGGTAACGCGCAATTTTCCGCGGTAGAATAGCGTGGCATGAGAAACTCGCAAAGTGTAATAGTGTGTGTTCTGTGCACGAACGAACTCGTGGAAACGAGAACGAAAAACGAATAAGCAAAACGAAAAATCAAAGAACATACAAGTGTGAAAGAGACAACAATAATGCCGCAGAAAAACTACGTGTCAAAGAAAGCTTTGCAGCAAAAATGTAGACAAGCTGGATTGTCAACGTCAGGAAATCGAGAACATATTCAGGCCACTAAAGATAAATCACGTTAATCCAAAGCCTGAATTCATAAAAGCATCCTCACTTATATATAAAAAACTTATTCAGCCCATCCTAACGTACGGACAATTTGCTTGGTTTAATATCAAATCCAGGCAAATGGAAGATCTTCGCCTCTTTGAGAGAAGAGTTCTCCGTTGGGCCTTGGGTAGTACATCTAGAGACCCTACCACGCGTAACTACAGTCGACTCTCGTTAATTCAAACCTTCGAACCTCTCTGTAATTCGAAGTTATCACGAGTCCACTACAAAATCTCTTGATATTTCGAATTTTGCCCATACATTTTTATACACTCGGTAATTCGAACGAAAAAATCATTGCTACGTCGCGGTAATTCGAACTCATATGGTCAAACCCTCGATAATTCGAATTTGCAAAGTCTCTTGGTGTTTTAGTAAAAACTTTGAACTTTGGTAATCCCCTGAAAATACCTTTACCGTGAGTGGTTGCGTGTACACATAATACATGGGCACATTTTGACGCTAGCTTCCGCACGAATCGCTTCATTGGTGTATAGAAGAAGATCAGGACAATTCGCAAATAATTATGGATATTGAAGAACCAACTATCGTACCAGTAGTTGACTTCAGCGGTGTGAGTTTTTCTGAGTATGTTGAAGTGGATGAAGATGTTGCGAACTTTTATCTCTGACCGATAGAAATGAAAGAAACAACGATGAAGGTGAAGACAACATATCAGAACCTTTGGAAGAAGTATCAGTTAAGGTAGCAAGATCGTCATTTGAGAATTTACAAAGCTTTTGCCTATCAAACGAAACTGATGAAACAGCATATCAACAGCAATGTACCCCACAACAAACACATATTAATAAGTTCTTTTCAAAGATTAATTAATTGACATTATAAATATGGAAAACATTAGCAGTTAAATCAAAACTTGATAATTCGAAGTTTTATTTATTTTCACTCAAAAATTCGAACCATTTAATATTCCGAACTCTCGATAATTCGAAATATTTTAAAAGTCCCTTGAATTTCGAATTAACGAGAGTCGACTGTATATCTCAAATAAAGCGCTGTATGCTAGAACCAAGACCAAACGGGTTGACGCCCACATTTTCAAAATAATAGAGAATTTCCTAGAATATAACCAAAATAACACAAACTCCTTAATCTCAGATGCAGTGTCCCAGTGCTCTCTCCTCACCACTTAACCATAAAACATAAAAGAAATTGGAATAATCTATGATCTAAACAAAAATCTAATTTTTACCATAGGAAATAACTATAATTAGACCCAAATCGACTTACTTATTATGTAAATCAATAAATAACCGGTCTGTCATTAGTTTGCTCAACGTACCTAATATACCCGTGCCTCTGTAAATAGTAGTTCTTAAGTAGTTTTTAGTAACCAAGTTCCTTAATAGTATTAAGTAGCTGTAAGTTAGACTTAAGCCCACACTATACCATAAAATTAACAGCTCAATATGGGTTTTTTTCTTGATGCATATATATAAAATATTCTAATTTAAAAACCAATGAGAAGAAATGAAAACTAAATTAATTATGTCTTAAATTAAAAGCCCCGATAAGCTGAAAGCACAGGGCAAAAATAACAAAATCTTAAAATAAGTTAGCTTGACCTTGTCCACCAAGACTAAACCATAATATAAGTACCATATGTATTTGTACTAAACCATATCAAGAGACAAATAAATTCAAATTCAAATTTTCATACAATCATTATATTGAAAAGTGTATTTGGTGATGTTTTTGTTTGAGAGTAAAGTGCATAATGTCTGATTCAGTAGCAGCAACATCACTTTCTCAGCAGTAAAATTAAATACGCTCTTAAGCATAGAGTAGCAGAAAGAAACAAAAACCAGAGGGCCGGGGTTAACTTCGACCACGTCGAAGTTTGTATACCCTTGCAACTGTTTTGGTAATTCTTTCCTTACCCATAGCCATCAAAGTGTAAAAACGTTTTATCCAAAAAGTCTAATGTCTGCGAAAGAACGGCCTTCAATCTTAGCATAGGATATAACGAACTTTTTGATGAAAGTCACTGTTTTCCACCGATCGTTTCTATGGGAGCTATATGATATAGTCACCCGATCTTGATCATATTTGGCACAATTATTAATAAGAACACAAAACTGACTAATACAAACTTTTATGACAATAGCTATAAAATTAATGAAGTTATTGAGAAAGTCACTGTTTGTGACTTTGCCGTTTGTATGGGAGCTATATGATATAGTCACCCGATCTTGATCAAATTTGCCACAATTATTAATAGGAACACCAAACTGACAAATACCAACTTTTATGACAATTGCTGATAAAATAACGAAGTTATTGAGAAAAGTCACTGTTCGTGACTTTGCCGTTTGTATGGGAGCTATATGATATAGTCACCCGATCTTGATCAAATTTGCCACAATTATTAATAGGAACACCAAACTGACAAATACCAACTTTTATGACAATTGCTGATAGAATAACGAAGTTATTGAGGAAAGTCACTGTTCGTGACTTTGACGTTTGTATGGGAGCTATATGATATAGTGGTCCGATCCGGCTGAATCCGAGATATACAACGCCTGCAGTATATACAAGCATAAGAGTTCGCGTTGATCCAGACGGACGGACGGACGGACGGACGGACATGGCTATTTGAACTCGTCTCGTCGTGCTGATCAAGAATATATATACAGTGAAACCTCGATATAACGAACTTCGTTATAACGAAAAACCCAATATAACGAATTTTTTGTTAAGTCCCTTGAAAAAACCTCGGTTTTACATTTCAGTACCTATAGCGAATCAATAGATATAACGAATAATTTTGCGATCCCCCTCAGATTCGTTATATCGAGGTTTCACTGTACTTTATATGGTCTGAGATGCTTCGTTCTATGCGTTGCACACTTCTGACCAAAATTAATATACCCTTTTTGCAAGGGTATAAAAAGCAGTGGTAAAAACAATCAAAACATTTAATTGGAGAGACTACGATAAGTAGCCTCCGGCTTACTTTGCCGTAAGGGCAAAGAATATATCGAAAGTAAAAGAACAAAAAAAGTTAATAAATCAAATTCAACAAAAATCTTTGCCGTGCAATGTGAGATATGAAAAAAACATTAAAATGGAAACCAATGATACTACTGATGATGAAAAGGGGGGGGGGACAAACGCATACATTGCGAAATCTCCTCATCTTACTCTTCCGAAAGTGACTATTTAGAAAGTAAAAAAAAACATTAAAAGAAGAACCTAACCAAATACAAATACAACAAATGCAACAACAAATACAGCTTATTCAACAACAACATCTACAAACTCAACAACAGCTTCAGCAAACTCAACAACAACTACAACAATCGCAGCAGCAATATCACCAGCTACTCAAACAACAACAGCATGCGCAAAACATCAAAAATCAACACAAAAAACTCGGCATATCGTCTGATATTAAGCAATTAATTGGGAATAAATATGCATCGCTATTTTCTCCTGACGAAGAGTCCGAAGAAGCTTTAGATTCAGACTTAGAAACTGATTTTCCCGCCCTAAAGAAGGCTAAACAGACAGTTAAGGGAAAGTCTGGACCAGCCAATAGGAAAAAAAAGCCGTGATCAAACACGGCTGACTCAATGGAATTTGACAATCAGGAAGTACTGGCAAAGCAAGGCGGGGCATCAGCATCGCCAAGACCAGTAGGATCTGAAAATAGAGGAAACCAGGACACTGCTATACTAGCAGCACCTCCTCGTGAAGCGAAGATAAGCCTCAAAACACAAATACCAATAATAGTTATATATAACCAAAATGCAAAAAAAATTGTCGGTAAGTTGAGCAAATTCATAGCAGACCAAAAGTTTACCATTAATGTAATAAATAAAAATCTTATGCACATACAAGTCTTCAATTTAGAAGACTTTGATAAAACCAAATATTTTTTCAAAAGCCTCAATCAAAACTTCTATTCATATACCCCAAAGGAACTAAAACCACATAGTGAAATAATAAAGAAACTAACTCAGTCAGTATATGACGCACAAGAAATACAATCAGCCCTAATCTATTGTGTCACCAGACAGTTTATAAATATACTGATTCAGCCATGGGCGAGCGACGTGATGCTCAACCCCTGGTGTTATCGAGAAGTATCAAGAGAGTGGGTAACAAAACGTTGACGAGAAAGGGTGCGAACGAATAAGCTCCTACGATCGGTGGTAACGAACGGCCATCACGAACGAATCCAACGGCATCGCTTTGCAAACGTCATTTTATTGTTAAGTCTCAATTAGTTAATAAACTTATATTAATTATCTACCTAAACGTACAAGTCTAGCATTTCTATTGTTCCCGTAAGCCGCACTCCCCGCCGAAGCCTTCCTGACAGCTTCTCCATCTACAATCTTCTACTGGGTAATGTGATTTACAACCGACATTCTCAGAAGTGGGTTTTAGGTGTGACAATTTTCAGACGTGGGATGGTCTCCAATTTAGAATTTGGATAGTGTGCAAAAAGGAACTGATTTTTTTCATAATTAGAAGTGTGTGAAAAAAAAGGTAACGCACAATTTTCCGCGGTAGAATAGCGTGGCATGAGAAACTCGCAAAGTGTAATAGTGTGTGTTCTGTGCACGAACGAACTCGTGGAAACGAGAACGAAAGACGAATAAGCAAAACGAAAAATCAACGAACATACAAGTGTGAAAGAGACAACAATAATGCCGCAGAAAAACTACGTGTCAAAGAAAGCTTTGCAGCAAAAATGTAGACAAGCTGGATTGTCAACGTCAGGAAATCGAGAACATATTCAGGCCACTAAAGATAAATCACGTTAATCCAAAGCCTGAATTCATAAAAGCATCCTCACTTATATATAAAAAACTTATTCAGCCCATCCTAACGTACGGACAATTTGCTTGGTTTAATATCAAATCCAGGCAAATGGAAGATCTTCGCCTCTTTGAGAGAAGAGTTCTCCGTTGGGCCTTGGGTAGTACATCTAGAGACCCTACCACGCGTAACTACAGTCGACTCTCGTTAATTCAAACCTGCGATAATTCGAACCTCTCTGTAATTCGAAGTTATCACGAGTCCCCTACAAAATCTCTTGATATTTCGAATTTTGCCCATACATTTTTATACACTCGGTAATTCGAACGAAAAAATCATATTAATAAGTTCTTTTCAAAGATTAATTAATTGACATTATAAATATGTAAAACATTAGCAGTTAAATCAAAACTTGATAATTCGAAGTTTTATTTATTTTCACTCAAAAATTCGAACCATTTAATATTTCGAACTCTCGATAATTCGAAATATTTTAAAAGTCCCTTGAATTTCGAATTAACGAGAGTCGACTGTATATCTCAAATAAAGAGCTGTATGCTAGAACCAAGACCAAACGGGTTGACGCCCACATTTTCAAAATAATAGAGAATTTCTTAGAATATAACCAAAATAACACAAATTCCTTAATCTCAGATGCAGTGTCCCAGTGTTCTCTCCTCACCACTTAACCATAAAACATATAAATCACTTAAAAGAAATTGGAATAATCTATGATCTAAACCAAAATCTAATTTTTACCATAGGAAACAACTATCATTAAACCCAAATCGACTTACTTATTATGTAAATCAATAAATAACCGGTCTGTCATTAATTTGCTCAACGTACCTAATATACCCGTGCCTCTGTAAATAGTAGTTCTTAAGTAGTTTTTAGTAACCAAGTTCCTTAATAGTATTAAGTAGCTGTAAGTTAGACTTAAGCCCACACTATACCATAAAATTAACAGCTCAATATGGGTTTTTTTCCTGATGCATATATATAAAATATTCTAATTTAAAAACCAATGAGAA
This sequence comes from Drosophila paulistorum, assembly GCA_018152135.1. NCBI lineage: Eukaryota > Metazoa > Arthropoda > Insecta > Diptera > Drosophilidae > Drosophila > Drosophila paulistorum. The sequence goes on from JAECXG010000823.1 coordinate 2,991,590, forward strand.
GAAATGAAAACTAAATTAATTATGTCTTAAATCAAAAGCCCCGATAAGCTGAAAGAACAGGGCAAAAATAACAAAATCTTAAAATAAGTTAGCTTGACCTTGTCCACCAAGACTAAACCATAATATAAGTACGATATGTATTTGTACTAAACCATATCAAGAGACAAATAAATTCAAATTCAAATTTTCATACAATCATTATATTGAAAAGTGTATTTGGTGATATTTTTGTTTGAGAGTAAAGTGCACAATGTCTGATTCAGTAGCAGCAACATCACTTTCTCAGCAGTAAAATTAAATACGCTCTTAAGTATAGAGTAGCAGAAAGAAACAAAAAAAAGCAGAGTTAAAAACAATCAAAACATTTAATTGGAGAGACTACGATAAGTAGCCTCCGGCTTACTTTGCCGTAAGGGCAAAGAATATATCGAAAGTAAAAGAACAAAAAAAGTTAATAAATCAAATTCAACAAAAATCTTTGCCGTCCAATGTGAGATATCAAAAAAACATTAAAATGGAAACCAACGATACTACTGATAATGAAAAGGGGTGGGACAAACGCATACATTGCGGAATCTCCTCATCTTACTCTTCCGAAAGTGACTATTTAGAAAGTAAAAAAACATTACAAGAAGAACCTAACCAAATACAAATACAACAAATGCAACAACAAATACAGCTTATTCAACAACAACATCTACAAACTCAACAACAGCTTCAGCAAACTCAACAACAACTACAACAATCGCAGCAGCAATATCACCAGCTACTCAAACAACAACAGCATGCGCAAAACATCAAAAATCAACACAAAAAACTCGGCATATCGTCTGATATTAAGCAATTAATTGGGAATAAATATGCATCGCTATTTTCTCCTGACGAAGAGTCCGAAGAAGCTTTAGATTCAGACTTAGAAACTGATTTTCCCGCCCTAAAGAAGGCTAAACAGACAGTTAAGGGAAAGTCTGGACCAGCCAATAGGAAAAAAAAGCCGTGATCAAACACGGCTGACTCAATGGAATTTGACAATCAGGAAGTACTGGCAAAGCAAGGCGGGGCATCAGCATCGCCAAGACCAGTAGGATCTGAAAATAGAGGAAACCAGGACACTGCTACACTAGCAGCACCTCCTCATGAAGCGAAGATAAGCCTCAAAACACAAATACCAATAATAGTTATATATAACCAAAATGCAAAAAAAATTGTCGGTAAGTTGAGCAAATTCATAGCAGACCAAAAGTTTACCATTAATGTAATAAATAAAAATCTTATGCACATACAAGTCTTCAATTTAGAAGACTTTGATAAAACCAAAAATTTTTTCAAAAGCCTCAATCAAAACTTCTATTCATATACCCCAAAGGAACTAAAACCACATAGTGTAATAATAAAGAAACTACCTCAGTCAGTATATGACGCACAAGAAATACAATCAGCCCTAATCTCTTGTGTCACCAGACAGTTTATAAATATACTGATTCAGCCCTGGGCGAGCGACGTGATGCTCAACCCCTGGTGTTATCGAGAAGTATCAAAAGAGTGGGTAACAAAACGTTGACGAGAAAGGGTACGAACGAATAAGCTCCTACGATCGGTGGTAACGAACGGCCATCACGAACGAATCCAACGGCATCGCTTTGCAAACGTCATTTTATTGTTAAGTCTCAATTAGTTAATAAACTTATATTAATTATCTACCTAAACGTACAAGTCTAGCATTTCTATTGTTCCCGTAAGCCGCACTCCCCGCCGAAGCCTTCCTGACAGCTTCTCCATCTACAATCTTCTACTGGGTAATGTGATTTACAACCGACATTCTCAGAAGTGGGTTTTAGGTGTGACAATTTTCAGACGTGGGATGGTCTCCAATTTAGAATTTGGATAGTGTGCAAAAAGGAACTGATATTTTTCATAATTAGAAGTGTGTGAAAAAAAAGGTAACGCACAATTTTCCGCGGTAGAATAGCGTGGCATGAGAAACTCGCAAAGTGTAATAGTGTGTGTTCTGTGCACGAACGAACTCGTGGAAACGAGAACGAAAAACGAATAAGCAAAACGAAAAATCAACGAACATACAAGTGTGAAAGAGACAACAATAATGCCGCAGAAAAACTACGTGTCAAAGAAAGCTTTGCAGCAAAAATGTAGACAAGCTGGATTGTCAACGTCAGGAAATCGAGAACATATTCAGGCCACTAAAGATAAATCACGTTAATCCAAAGCCTGAATTCATAAAAGCATCCTCACTTATATATAAAAAACTTATTCAGCCCATCCTAACGTTCGGACAATTTGCTTGGTTTAATATCAAATCCAGGCAAATGGAAGATCTTCGCCTCTTTGAGAGAAGAGCTCTCCGTTGGGCCTTGGGTAGTACATCTAGAGACCCTACCACCCGTAACTACAGTCGACTCTCGTTAATTCAAACCTGCGATAATTCGAACCTCTCTGTAATTCGAAGTTATCACGAGTCCCCTACAAAATCTCTTGATATTTCGAATTTTGCCCATACATTTTTATACACTCGGTAATTCGAACGAAAAAATCATATTAATAAGTTCTTTTCAAAGATTAATTAATTGACATTATAAATATGTAAAACATTAGCAGTTAAATCAAAACTTGATAATTCGAAGTTTTATTTATTTTCACTCAAAAATTCGAACCATTTAATATTTCGAACTCTCGATAATTCGAAATATAAAATAGAGCTGTATGCTAGAACCAAGACCAAACGGGTTGACGCCCACATTTTTCAAAATAATAGACAATTTCCTAGAATATAACCAAAATAACACAAATTCCTTAATCTCAGATGCAGTGTCCCAGTGTTCTCTCCTCACCACTTAACCATAAAACATATAAATCACTTAAAAGAAATTGGAATAATCTATGATCTAAACCAAAATCTAATTTTTACCATAGGAAACAACTATCATTAAACCCAAATCGACTTACTTATTATGTAAATCAATAAATAACCGGTCTGTCATTAATTTGCTCAACGTACCTAATATACCCGTGCCTCTGTAAATAGTAGTTCTTAAGTAGTTTTTAGTAACCAAGTTCCTTAATAGTATTAAGTAGCTGTAAGTTAGACTTAAGCCCACACTATACCATAAAATTAACAGCTCAATATGGGTTTTTTTCATGATGCATATATATAAAATATTCTAATTTAAAAACCAATGATAAGAAATGAAAACTAAATTAATTATGTCTTAAATCAAAAGCCCCGATAAGCTGAAAGAACAGGGCAAAAATAACAAAATCTTAAAATAAGTTAGCTTGACCTTGTCCACCAAGACTAAACCATAATATAAGTACCATATGTATTTATACTAAACCATATCAAGAGACAAATAAATTCAAATTCAAATTTTCATACAATCATTATATTGAAAAGTGTATTTGGTGATATTTTTGTTTGAGAGTAAAGTGCATAATGTCTGATTCAGTAGCAGCAACATCACTTTCTCAGCAGTAAAATTAAATACGCTCTTAAGTATAGAGTAGCAGAAAGAAACAAAAAAAAGCAGTGTTAAAAACAATCAAAACATTTAATTGGAGAGACTACGATAAGTAGCCTCCGGCTTACTATGCCGTAAGGGCAAAGAATATATCGAAAGTAAAAGAACAAAAAAAGTTAATAAATCAAATTCAACAAAAATCTTTGCCGTCCAATGTGAGATATCAAAATGAAGTAAGTAAGTCGTCTCGCCGACTTAGGTATACCATACACCAGTAAAACAAATATTTCAAATTTGTAATAACAAATGCATTTGCCTATTTTAAAAAAGTTCTGTTTACAAGCTTTTTACAAGCATATCTTAGTATCTCGCTCACTCATGCATATGAGCACCTTAGCGCCACCACCTGCCAACGGCCAACTTCGGCCTTATGGAAAAACGTTTATATGCATAACTTGGCTATTTTTTGTCCGATTTTGATCAAATTTGGTATTTTGCTGGGTATTAGTATTAAATTGAAGTGTGCCAAATTTGATTCCACAAGGTTAAAAATTAGGAGAGATAATCGAGTTTTTCAAATTTCGGGGGCGGAAAGGGGCGTGGCAAAATCTTTATTCATACAAAATGTGCGCAATTACTGAGCAAATATACATACCAAAAATGGTCTCTCTAGCTGCAATAGTTTTTGAGATAAACGTTTTTTTTGAATTGCGGGGGCGGAAAGGGGCGTGGCAAAAATTCGAAACAAACTCGATCACTCTACATACTACACGAGCCTACATTCCAAATTTGGTGGCTCTATCTCTTATAGTCTCCGAGATCTAGGCGTTCATACGGACGGACAGACGGACGGACGGACGGACGGACGGACGGACAGACGGACATGGCTAGATCGACTCGGCTATTGATACTGATCAAGAATATATATACTTTATGGGGTCGGAAAAGCTTCCTTCTGCCTGTTACATACATTTTGGCGACTTTAATATACCATTTCACCCTATGGGTGTATGGTATAAAAACATTAAAATGGAAAACAACGATACTACTGATGATGAAAAGGGGTGGGACAAACGCATACATTGCGAAATCTCCTCATCTTACTCTTCCGAAAGTGACTATTTAGAAAGTAAAAAAACATTACAAGAAGAACCTAACCAAATACAAATACAACAAATGCAACAACAAATAAAAACAACAAACAAAAAACATTACAAGAAGAACCTAACCAAATACAAATACAACAAATGCAACAACAAATACAGCTTATTCAACAACAACATCTACAAACTCAACAACAGCTTCAGCAAACTCAACAACAACTACAACAATCGCAGCAGCAATATCACCAGCTACTCAAACAACAACAGCATGCGCAAAACATCAAAAATCAACACAAAAAACTCGGCATATCGTCTGATATTAAGCAATTAATTGGGAATAAATATGCATCGCTATTTTCTCCTGACGAAGAGTCCGAAGAAGCTTTAGATTCAGACTTAGAAACTGATTTTCCCGCCCTAAAGAAGGCTAAACAGACAGTTAAGGGAAAGTCTGGACCAGCCAATAGGAAAAAAAAGCCGTGATCAAACACGGCTGACTCAATGGAATTTGACAATCAGGAAGTACTGGCAAAGCAAGGCGGGGCATCAGCATCGCCAAGACCAGTAGGATCTGAAAATAGAGGAAACCAGGACACTGCTATACTAGCAGCACCTCCTCGTGAAGCGAAGATAAGCCTCAAAACACAAATACCAATAATAGTTATATATAACCAAAATGCAAAAAAAAATTGTCGGTAAGTTGAGCAAATTCATAGCAGACCAAAAGTTTACCATTAATGTAATAAATAAAAATCTTATGCACATACAAGTCTTCAATTTAGAAGACTTTGATAAAACCAAATATTTTTTCAAAAGCGTCAATCAAAACTTCTATTCATATACCCCAAAGGAACTAAAACCACATAGTGAAATAATAAAGAAACTAACTCAGTCAGTATATGACGCACAAGAAATACAATCAGCCATAATCTCTTGTGTCACCAGACAGTTTATAAATATACTGATTCAGCCATGGGCGAGCGACGTGATGCTCAACCCCTGGTGTTATCGAGAAGTATCAAGAGAGTGGGTAACAAAACGTTGACGAGAAAGGGTGCGAACGAATAAGCTCCTACGATCGGTGGTAACGAACGGCCATCACGAACGAATCCAACGGCATCGCTTTGCAAACGACATTTTATTGTTAAGTCTCAATTAGTTAATAAACTTATATTAATTATCTACCTAAACGTACAAGTCTAGCATTTCTATTGTTCCCGTAAGCCGCACTCCCCGCCGAAGCCTTCCTGACAGCTTCTCCATCTACAATCTTCTACTGGGTAATGTGATTTACAACCGACATTCTCAGAAGTGGGTTTTAGGTGTGACAATTTTCAGACGTGGGATGGTCTCCAATTTAGAATTTGGATAGTGTGCAAAAAGGAACTGATTTTTTTCATAATTAGAAGTGTGTGAAAAAAAAGGTAACGCACAATTTTCCGCGGTAGAATAGCGTGGCATGAGAAACTCGCAAAGTGTAATAGTGTGTGTTCTGTGCACGAACGAACTCGTGGAAACGAGAACGAAAGACGAATAACCAAAACGAAAAATCAACGAACATACAAGTGTGAAAGAGACAACAATAATGCCGCAGAAAAACTACGTGTCAAAGAAAGCTTTGCAGCAAAAATGTAGACAAGCTGGATTGTCAACGTCAGGAAATCGAGAACATATTCAGGCCACTAAAGATAAATCACTTTAATCCAAAGCCTGAATTCATAAAAGCATCCTCACTTATATATAAAAAACTTATTCAGCCCATCCTAACGTACGGACAATTTGCTTGGTTTAATATCAAATCCAGGCAAATGGAAGATCTTCGCCTCTTTGAGAGAAGAGTTCTCCGTTGGGCCTTGGGTAGTACATCTAGAGACCCTACCACGCGTAACTACAGTCGACTCTCGTTAATTCAAACCTGCGATAATTCGAACCTCTCTGTAATTCGAAGTTATCACGAGTCCCCTACAAAATCTCTTGATATTTCGAATTTTGCCCATACATTTTTATACACTCGGTAATTCGAACGAAAAAATCATATTAATAAGTTCTTTTCAAAGATTAATTAATTGACATTATAAATATGTAAAACATTAGCAGTTAAATCAAAACTTGATAATTCGAAGTTTTATTTATTTTCACTCAAAAATTCGAACCATTTAATATTTCGAACTCTCGATAATTCGAAATATTTTAAAAGTCCCTTGAATTTCGAATTAACGAGAGTCGACTGTATATCTCAAATAAAGAGCTGTATGCTAGAACCAAGACCAAACGGGTTGACGCCCACATTTTCAAAATAATAGAGAATTTCTTAGAATATAACCAAAATAACACAAATTCCTTAATCTCAGATGCAGTGTCCCAGTGTTCTCTCCTCACCACTTAACCATAAAACATATAAATCACTTAAAAGAAATTGGAATAATCTATGATCTAAACCAAAATCTAATTTTTACCATAGGAAACAACTATCATTAAACCCAAATCGACTTACTTATTATGTAAATCAATAAATAACCGGTCTGTCATTAATTTGCTCAACGTACCTAATATACCCGTGCCTCTGTAAATAGTAGTTCTTAAGTAGTTTTTAGTAACCAAGTTCCTTAATAGTATTAAGTAGCTGTAAGTTAGACTTAAGCCCACACTATACCATAAAATTAACAGCTCAATATGGGTTTTTTTCCTGATGCATATATATAAAATATTCTAATTTAAAAACCAATGAGAAGAAATGAAAACTAAATTAATTATGTCTTAAATCAAAAGCCCCGATAAGCTGAAAGAACAGGGCAAAAATAACAAAATCTTAAAATAAGTTAGCTTGACCTTGTCCACCAAGACTAAACCATAATATAAGTACGATATGTATTTGTACTAAACCATATCAAGAGACAAATAAATTCAAATTCAAATTTTCATACAATCATTATATTGAAAAGTGTATTTGGTGATATTTTTGTTTGAGAGTAAAGTGCACAATGTCTGATTCAGTAGCAGCAACATCACTTTCTCAGCAGTAAAATTAAATACGCTCTTAAGTATAGAGTAGCAGAAAGAAACAAAAAAAAGCAGAGTTAAAAACAATCAAAACATTTAATTGGAGAGACTACGATAAGTAGCCTCCGGCTTACTTTGCCGTAAGGGCAAAGAATATATCGAAAGTAAAAGAACAAAAAAAGTTAATAAATCAAATTCAACAAAAATCTTTGCCGTCCAATGTGAGATATCAAAAAAACATTAAAATGGAAACCAACGATACTACTGATAATGAAAAGGGGTGGGACAAACGCATACATTGCGGAATCTCCTCATCTTACTCTTCCGAAAGTGACTATTTAGAAAGTAAAAAAACATTACAAGAAGAACCTAACCAAATACAAATACAACAAATGCAACAACAAATACAGCTTATTCAACAACAACATCTACAAACTCAACAACAGCTTCAGCAAACTCAACAACAACTACAACAATCGCAGCAGCAATATCACCAGCTACTCAAACAACAACAGCATGCGCAAAACATCAAAAATCAACACAAAAAACTCGGCATATCGTCTGATATTAAGCAATTAATTGGGAATAAATATGCATCGCTATTTTCTCCTGACGAAGAGTCCGAAGAAGCTTTAGATTCAGACTTAGAAACTGATTTTCCCGCCCTAAAGAAGGCTAAACAGACAGTTAAGGGAAAGTCTGGACCAGCCAATAGGAAAAAAAAGCCGTGATCAAACACGGCTGACTCAATGGAATTTGACAATCAGGAAGTACTGGCAAAGCAAGGCGGGGCATCAGCATCGCCAAGACCAGTAGGATCTGAAAATAGAGGAAACCAGGACACTGCTACACTAGCAGCACCTCCTCATGAAGCGAAGATAAGCCTCAAAACACAAATACCAATAATAGTTATATATAACCAAAATGCAAAAAAAATTGTCGGTAAGTTGAGCAAATTCATAGCAGACCAAAAGTTTACCATTAATGTAATAAATAAAAATCTTATGCACATACAAGTCTTCAATTTAGAAGACTTTGATAAAACCAAAAATTTTTTCAAAAGCCTCAATCAAAACTTCTATTCATATACCCCAAAGGAACTAAAACCACATAGTGTAATAATAAAGAAACTACCTCAGTCAGTATATGACGCACAAGAAATACAATCAGCCCTAATCTCTTGTGTCACCAGACAGTTTATAAATATACTGATTCAGCCCTGGGCGAGCGACGTGATGCTCAACCCCTGGTGTTATCGAGAAGTATCAAAAGAGTGGGTAACAAAACGTTGACGAGAAAGGGTACGAACGAATAAGCTCCTACGATCGGTGGTAACGAACGGCCATCACGAACGAATCCAACGGCATCGCTTTGCAAACGTCATTTTATTGTTAAGTCTCAATTAGTTAATAAACTTATATTAATTATCTACCTAAACGTACAAGTCTAGCATTTCTATTGTTCCCGTAAGCCGCACTCCCCGCCGAAGCCTTCCTGACAGCTTCTCCATCTACAATCTTCAACTGGGTAATGTGATTTACAACCGACATTCTCAGAAGTGGGTTTTAGGTGTGACAATTTTCAGACGTGGGATGGTCTCCAATTTAGAATTTGGATAGTGTGCAAAAAGGAACTGATATTTTTCATAATTAGAAGTGTGTGAAAAAAAAGGTAACGCACAATTTTCCGCGGTAGAATAGCGTGGCATGAGAAACTCGCAAAGTGTAATAGTGTGTGTTCTGTGCACGAACGAACTCGTGGAAACGAGAACGAAAAACGAATAAGCAAAACGAAAAATCAACGAACATACAAGTGTGAAAGAGACAACAATAATGCCGCAGAAAAACTACGTGTCAAAGAAAGCTTTGCAGCAAAAATGTAGACAAGCTGGATTGTCAACGTCAGGAAATCGAGAACATATTCAGGCCACTAAAGATAAATCACGTTAATCCAAAGCCTGAATTCATAAAAGCATCCTCACTTATATATAAAAAACTTATTCAGCCCATCCTAACGTACGGACAATTTGCTTGGTTTAATATCAAATCCAGGCAAATGGAAGATCTTCGCCTCTTTGAGAGAAGAGTTCTCCGTTGGGCCTTGGGTAGTACATCTAGAGACCCTACCACGCGTAACTACAGTCGACTCTCGTTAATTCAAACCTGCGATAATTCGAACCTCTCTGTAATTCGAAGTTATCACGAGTCCCCTACAAAATCTCTTGATATTTCGAATTTTGCCCATACATTTTTATACACTCGGTAATTCGAACGAAAAAATCATATTAATAAGTTCTTTTCAAAGATTAATTAATTGACATTATAAATATGTAAAACATTAGCAGTTAAATCAAAACTTGATAATTCGAAGTTTTATTTATTTTCACTCAAAAATTCGAACCATTTAATATTTCGAACTCTCGATAATTCGAAATATAAAATAGAGCTGTATGCTAGAACCAAGACCAAACGGGTTGACGCCCACATTTTCAAAATAATAGAGAATTTCCTAGAATATAACCAAAATAACACAAATTCCTTAATCTCAGATGCAGTGTCCCAGTGTTCTCTCCTCACCAGTTAACCATAAAACATATAAATCACTTAAAAGAAATTGGAATAATCTATGATCTAAACCAAAATCTAATTTTTACCATAGGAAACAACTATCATTAAACCCAAATCGACTTACTTATTATGTAAATCAATAAATAACCGGTCTGTCATTAATTTGCTCAACGTACCTAATATACCCGTGCCTCTGTAAATAGTAGTTCTTAAGTAGTTTTTAGTAACCAAGTTCCTTAATAGTATTAAGTAGCTGTAAGTTAGACTTAAGCCCACACTATACCATAAAATTAACAGCTCAATATGGGTTTTTTTCCTGATGCATATATATAAAATATTCTAATTTAAAAACCAATGATAAGAAATGAAAACTAAATTAATTATGTCTTAAATCAAAAGCCCCGATAAGCTGAAAGAACAGGGCAAAAATAACAAAATCTTAAAATAAGTTAGCTTGACCTTGTCCACCAAGACTAAACCATAATATAAGTACCATATGTATTTGTACTAAACCATATCAAGAGACAAATAAATTCAAATTCAAATTTTCATACAATCATTATATTGAAAAGTGTATTTGGTGATATTTTTGTTTGAGAGTAAAGTGCACAATGTCTGATTCAGTAGCAGCAACATCACTTTCTCAGCAGTAAAATTAAATACGCTCTTAAGTATAGAGTAGCAGAAAGAAACAAAAAAAAGCAGAGTTAAAAACAATCAAAACATTTAATTGGAGAGACTACGATAAGTAGCCTCCGGCTTACTTTGCCGTAAGGGCAAAGAATATATCGAAAGTAAAAGAACAAAAAAAGTTAATAAATCAAATTCAACAAAAATCTTTGCCGTCCAATGTGAGATATCAAGAAAACATTAAAATGGAAACCAACGATACTACTGATGATGAAAAGGGGGGGGGGGACAAACGCATACATTGCGAAATCTCCTCATCTTACTCTTCCGAAAGTGACTATTTAGAAAGTAAAAAAACATTACAAGAAGAACCTAACCAAATACAAATACAACAAATGCAACAACAAATACAGCTTATTCAACAACAACATCTACAAACTCAACAACAGCTTCAGCAAACTCAACAACAACTACAACAATCGCAGCAGCAATATCACCAGCTACTCAAACAACAACAGCATGCGCAAAACATCAAAAATCAACACAAAAAACTCGGCATATCGTCTGATATTAAGCAATTAATTGGGAATAAATATGCATCGCTATTTTCTCCTGACGAAGAGTCCGAAGAAGCTTTAGATTCAGACTTAGAAACTGATTTTCCCGCCCTAAAGAAGGCTAAACAGACAGTTAAGGGAAAGTCTGGACCAGCCTATAGGAAAAAAAAGCCGTCATCAAACACGGCTGACTCAATGGAATTTGACAATCAGGAAGTACTGGCAAAGCAAGGCGGGGCATCAGCATCGCCAAGACCAGTAGGATCTGAAAATAGCGGAAACCAGGACACTGCTACACTAGCAGCACCTCCTCGTGAAGCGAAGATAAGCCTCAAAACACAAATACCAATAATAGTTATATATAACCAAAATGCAAAAAAAATTGTCGGTAAGTTGAGCAAATTCATAGCAGACCAAAAGTTTACCATTAATGTAATAAATAAAAATCTTATGCACATACAAGTCTTCAATTTAGAAGACTTTAATAAAACCAAATATTTTTTCAAAAGCCTCAATCAAAACTTCTATTCATATATCCCAAAGGAACTAAAACCACATAGTGTAATAATAAAGAAACTACCTCAGTCAGTATATGACGCACAAGAAATACAATCAGCCCTAATCTCTTGTGTCACCAGACAGTTTATAAATATACTGATTCAGCCCTGGGCGAGCGACGTGATGCTCAACCCCTGGTGTTATCGAGAAGTATCAAGAGAGTGGGTAACAAAACGTTGACGAGAAAGGGTGCGAACGAATAAGCTCCTACGATCGGTGGTAACGAACGGCCATCATGAACGAATCCAACGGCATCGCTTTGCAAACGTCATTTTATTGTTAAGTCTCAATTAGTTAATAAACTTATATTAATTATCTACCTAAACGTACAAGTCTAGCATTTCTATTGTTCCCGTAAGCCGCACTCCCCGCCGAAGCCTTCCTGACAGCTTCTCCATCTACAATCTTCTACTGGGTAATGTGATTTACAACCGACATTCTCAGAAGTGGGTTTTAGGTGTGACAATTTTCAGACGTGGGATGGTCTCCAATTTAGAATTTGGATAGTGTGCAAAAAGGAACTGATTTTTTCATAATTAGAAGTGTGTGAAAAAAAGGTAACGCACAATTTTCCGCGGTAGAATAGCGTGGCATGAGAAACTCGCAAAGTGTAATAGTGTGTGTTCTGTGCACGAACGAACTCGTGGAAACGAGAACGAAAGACGAATAAGCAAAACGAAAAATCAACGAACATACAAGTGTGAAAGAGACAACAATAATGCCGCAGAAAAACTACGTGTCAAAGAAAGCTTTGCAGCAAAAATGTAGACAAGCTGGATTGTCAACGTCAGGAAATCGAGAACATATTCAGGCCACTAAAGATAAATCACGTTAATCCAAAGCCTGAATTCATAAAAGCATCCTCACTTATATATAAAAAACTTATTCAGCCCATCCTAACGTACGGACAATTTGCTTGGTTTAATATCAAATCCAGGCAAATGGAAGATCTTCGCCTCTTTGAGAGAAGAGTTCTCCGTTGGGCCTTGGGTAGTACATCTAGAGACCCTACCACGCGTAACTACAGTCGACTCTCGTTAATTCAAACCTGCGATAATTCGAACCTCTCTGTAATTCGAAGTTATCACGAGTCCCCTACAAAATCTCTTGATATTTCGAATTTTGCCCATACATTTTTATACACTCGGTAATTCGAACGAAAAAATCATATTAATAAGTTCTTTTCAAAGATTAATTAATTGACATTATAAATATGTAAAACATTAGCAGTTAAATCAAAACTTGATAATTCGAAGTTTTATTTATTTTCACTCAAAAATTCGAACCATTTAATATTTCGAACTCTCGATAATTCGAAATATTTTAAAAGTCCCTTGAATTTCGAATTAACGAGAGTCGACTGTATATCTCAAATAAAGAGCTGTATGCTAGAACCAAGACCAAACGGGTTGACGCCCACATTTTCAAAATAATAGAGAATTTCCTAGAATATAACCAAAATAACACAAATTCCTTAATCTCAGATGCAGTGTCCCAGTGTTCTCTCCTCACCACTTAACCATAAAACATAAAAGAAATTGGAATAATCTATGATCTAAACCAAAATCTAATTTTTACCATAGGAAACAACTATCATTAAACCCAAATCGACTTACTTATTATGTAAATCAATAAATAACCGGTCTGTCATTAATTTGCTCAACGTACCTAATATACCCGTGCCTCTGTAAATAGTAGTTCTTAAGTAGTTTTTAGTAACCAAGTTCCTTAATAGTATTAAGTAGCTGTAAGTTAGACTTAAGCCCACACTATACCATAAAATTAACAGCTCAATATGGGTTTTTTTCTTGATGCATATATATAAAATATTCTAATTTAAAAACCAATGAGAAGAAATGAAAACTAAATTAATTATGTCTTAAATCAAAAGCCCCGATAAGCTGAAAGAACAGGGCAAAAATAACAAAATCTTAAAATAAGTTAGCTTGACCTTGTCCACCAAGACTAAACCATAATATAAGTACCATATGTATTTGTACTAAACCATATCAAGAGACAAATAAATTCAAATTCAAATTAAAATGGAAACCAACGATACTACTGATGATGAAAAGGGGGGGGGGACAAACGCATACATTGCGAAATCTCCTCATCTTACTCTTCCGAAAGTGACTATTTAGAAAGTAAAAAAACATTACAAGAAGAACCTAACCAAATACAAATACAACAGCATGCGCAAAACATCAAAAATCAACACAAAAAACTCGGCATATCGTCTGATATTAAGCAATTAATTGGGAATAAATATGCATCGCTATTTTCTCCTGACGAAGAGTCCGAAGAAGCTTTAGATTCAGACTCTGAAACTGATTTTCCCGCCCTAAAGAAGGCTAAACAGACAGTTAAGGGAAAGTCTGGACCAGCCAATAGGAAAAAAAAGCCGTCATCAAACACGGCTGACACAATGGAAGTTGTCAATCAGGAAGTACTGGCAAAGCAAGGCGGGGCATCAGCATCTCCAAGACCAGTAGGATCTGAAAATAGCGGAAACCAGGACACTGCTACCTCATCGGAAGCGGCTTCCAAAGCAGTGTTGGAACGTAACAGTACACTAGCAGCACCTCCTCGTGAAGCGAAGATAAGCCTCAAAACACAAATACCAATAATAGCTATATATAATCAAAATGCAAAAGAAATTGTCGGTAAGTTGAGCAAATTCATAGCAGACCAAAAGTTTACCATTAATGTAATAAATAAAAATCTTATGCACATACAAGTCTTCAATTTAGAAGACTTTGATAAAACCAAATATTTTTTCAAAAGCCTCAATCAAAACTTCTATTCATATACCCCAAAGGAACTAAAACCACATAGTGTAATAATAAAGAAACTACCTCAGTCAGTATATGACGCACAAGAAATACAATCAGCCCTAATCTCTTGTGTCACCAGACAGTTTATAAATATACTGATTCAGCCCTGGGCGAGCGGCGTGATGCTCAACCCCTTGTGTTATCGAGAAGTATAAAGAGAGTGGGTAACAAAACGTTGACGAGAAAGGGTGCGAACGAATAAGCTCCTACGATCGGTGGTAACGAACGGCCATCACGAACGAATCCAACGGCATCGCTTTGCAAACGTCATTTTATTGTTAAGTCTCAATTAGTTAATAAACTTATATTAATTATCTACCTAAAGGTACAAGTCTAGCATTTCTATTGTTCCCGAAAGCCGCACTCCCCGCCGAAGCCTTCCTGACAGCTTCTCCATCTACAATCTTCTACTGGGTAATGTGATTTACAACCGACATTCTCAGAAGTGGGTTTTAGGTGTGACAATTTTCAGACGTGGGATGGTCTCCAATTTAGAATTTGGATAGTGTGCAAAAAGGAACTGATTTTTTTCATAATTAGAAGTGTGTGAAAAAAAAGGTAACGCACAATTTTCCGCGGTAGAATAGCGTGGCATGAGAAACTCGCAAAGTGTAATAGTGTGTGTTCTGTGCACGAACGAACTCGTGGAAACGAGAACGAAAGACGAATAAGCAAAACGAAAAATCAACGAACATACAAGTGTGAAAGAGACAACAATAATGCCGCAGAAAAACTACGTGTCAAAGAAAGCTTTGCAGCAAAAATGTAGACAAGCTGGATTGTCAACGTCAGGAAATCGAGAACATATTCAGGCCACTAAAGATAAATCACGTTAATCCAAAGCCTGAATTCATAAAAGCATCCTCACTTATATATAAAAAACTTATTCAGCCCATCCTAACGTACGGACAATTTGCTTGGTTTAATATCAAATCCAGGCAAATGGAAGATCTTCGCCTCTTTGAGAGAAGAGTTCTCCGTTGGGCCTTGGGTAGTACATCTAGAGACCCTACCACGCGTAACTACAGTCGACTCTCGTTAATTCAAACCTGCGATAATTCGAACCTCTCTGTAATTCGAAGTTATCACGAGTCCCCTACAAAATCTCTTGATATTTCGAATTTTGCCCATACATTTTTATACACTCGGTAATTCGAACGAAAAAATCATATTAATAAGTTCTTTTCAAAGATTAATTAATTGACATTATAAATATGTAAAACATTAGCAGTTAAATCAAAACTTGATAATTCGAAGTTTTATTTATTTTCACTCAAAAATTCGAACCATTTAATATTTCGAACTCTCGATAATTCGAAATATAAAATAGAGCTGTATGCTAGAACCAAGCCCAAACGGGTTGACGCCCACATTTTCAAAATAATAGAGAATTTCCTAGAATATAACCAAAATAACACAAATTCCTTAATCTCAGATGCAGTGTCCCAGTGTTCTCTCCTCACCACTTAACCATAAAACATATAAATCACTTAAAAGAAATTGGAATAATCTATGATCTAAACCAAAATCTAATTTTTACCATAGGAAACAACTATCATTAAACCCAAATCGACTTACTTATTATGTAAATCAATAAATAACCGGTCTGTCATTAATTTGCTCAACGTACCTAATATACCCGTGCCTCTGTAAATAGTAGTTCTTAAGTAGTTTTTAGTAACCAAGTTCCTTAATAGTATTAAGTAGCTGTAAGTTAGACTTAAGCCCACACTATACCATAAAATTAACAGCTCAATATGGGTTTTTTTCTTGATGCATATATATAAAATATTCTAATTTAAAAACCAATGAGAAGAAATGAAAACTAAATTAATTATGTCTTAAATCAAAAGCCCCGATAAGCTGAAAGAACAGGGCAAAAATAACAAAATCTTAAAATAAGTTAGCTTGACCTTGTCCACCAAGACTAAACCATAATATAAGTACCATATGTATTTGTACTAAACCATATCAAGAGACAAATAAATTCAAATTCAAATTTTCATACAATCATTATATTGAAAAGTGTATTTGGTGATATTTTTGTTTGAGAGTAAAGTGCATAATGTCTGATTCAGTAGCAGCAACATCACTTTCTCAGCACTAAAATTAAATACGCTCTTAAGTATAGAATAGCAGAAAGAAACAAAAAAAAGCAGTGTTAAAAACAATCAAAACATTTAATTGGTGAGACTACGATAAGTAGCCTCCGGCTTACTTTGCCGTAAGGGCAAAGAATATATCGAAAGTAAAAGAACAAAAAAAGTTCATAAATCAAATTCAACAAAAATCTTTGCCGTCCAATGTGAGATATCAAAAAAACATTAAAATGGAAACCAACGATACTACTGATGATCGTCATCAGTCTCCTCATCTTACTCTTCCGAAAGTGACTATTTAGAAAGTAAAAAAACATTACAAGAAGAACCTAACCAAATACAAATACAACAAATGCAACAACAAATACAGCTTATTCAACAACAACATCTACAAACTCAACAACAGCTTCAGCAAACTCAACAACAACTACAACAATCGCAGCAGCAATATCACCAGCTACTCAAACAACAACAGCATGCGCAAAACATCAAAAATCAACACAAAAAACTCGGCATATCGTCTGATATTAAGCAATTAATTGGGAATAAATATGCATCGCTATTTTCTCCTGACGAAGAGTCCGAAGAAGCTTTAGATTCAGACTTAGAAACTGATTTTCCCGCCCTAAAGAAGGCTAAACAGACAGTTAAGGGAAAGTCTGGACCAGCCAATAGGAAAAAAAAGCCGTCATCAAACACGGCTGACTCAATGGAATTTGACAATCAGGAAGTACTGGCAAAGCAAGGCGGGGCATCAGCATCTCCAAGACCAGTAGGATCTGAAAATAGAGGAAACCAGGACACTGCTACACTAGCAGCACCTCCTCGTGAAGCGAAGATAAGCCTCAAAACACAAATACCAATAATAGTTATATATAACCAAAATGCAAAAAAAATTGTCGGTAAGTTGAGCAAATTCATAGCAGACCAAAAGTTTACCATTAATGTACCTAATAAATAAAAATCTTATGCACATACAAGTCTTCAATTTAGAAGACTTTGATAAAACCAAATATTTTTTCAAAAGCCTCAATCAAAACTTCTATTCATATACCCCAAAGGAACTAAAACCACATAGTGTAATAATAAAGAAACTACCTCAGTCAGTATATGACGCACAAGAAATACAATCAGCCCTAATCTCTTGTGTCACCAGACAGTTTATAAATATACTGATTCAGCCCTGGGCGAGCGACGTGATGCTCAACCCCTGGTGTTATCGAGAAGTATCAAGAGAGTGGGTAACAAAACGTTGACGAGAAAGGGTGCGAACGAATAAGCTCCTACGATCGGTGGTAACGAACGGCCATCACGAACGAATCCAACGGCATCGCTTTGCAAACGTCATTTTATTGTTAAGTCTCAATTAGTTAATAAACTTATATTAATTATCTACCTAAAGGTACAAGTCTAGCATTTCTATTGTTCCCGAAAGCCGCACTCCCCGCCGAAGCCTTCCTGACAGCTTCTCCATCTACAATCTTCTACTGGGTAATGTGATTTACAACCGACATTCTCAGAAGTGGGTTTTAGGTGTGACAATTTTCAGACGTGGGATGGTCTCCAATTTAGAATTTGGATAGTGTGCAAAAAGGAACTGATTTTTTTCATAATTAGAAGTGTGTGAAAAAAAAGGTAACGCACAATTTTCCGCGGTAGAATAGCGTGGCATGAGAAACTCGCAAAGTGTAATAGTGTGTGTTCTGTGCACGAACGAACTCGTGGAAACGAGAACGAAAGACGAATAAGCAAAACGAAAAATCAACGAACATACAAGTGTGAAAGAGACAACAATAATGCCGCAGAAAAACTACGTGTCAAAGAAAGCTTTGCAGCAAAAATGTAGACAAGCTGGATTGTCAACGTCAGGAAATCGAGAACATATTCAGGCCACTAAAGATAAATCACGTTAATCCAAAGCCTGAATTCATAAAAGCATCCTCACTTATATATAAAAAACTTATTCAGCCCATCCTAACGTACGGACAATTTGCTTGGTTTAATATCAAATCCAGGCAAATGGAAGATCTTCGCCTCTTTGAGAGAAGAGTTCTCCGTTGGGCCTTGGGTAGTACATCTAGAGACCCTACCACGCGTAACTACAGTCGACTCTCGTTAATTCAAACCTGCGATAATTCGAACCTCTCTGTAATTCGAAGTTATCACGAGTCCCCTACAAAATCTCTTGATATTTCGAATTTTGCCCATACATTTTTATACACTCGGCAATTCGAACGAAAAAATCATATTAATAAGTTCTTTTCAAAGATTAATTAATTGACATTATAAATATGTAAAACATTAGCAGTTAAATCAAAACTTGATAATTCGAAGTTTTATTTATTTTCACTCAAAAATTCGAACCATTTAATATTTCGAACTCTCGATAATTCGAAATATTTTAAAAGTCCCTTGAATTTCGAATTAACGAGAGTCGACTGTATATCTCAAATAAAGAGCTGTATGCTAGAACCAAGACCAAACGGGTTGACGCCCACATTTTCAAAATAATAGAGAATTTCCTAGAATATAACACAAATTCCTTAATCTCAGATGCAGTGTCCCAGTGTTCTCTCCTCACCACTTAACCATAAAACATATAAATCACTTAAAAGAAATTGGAATAATCTATGATCTAAACCAAAATCTAATTTTTACCATAGGAAACAACTATCATTAAACCCAAATCGACTTACTTATTATGTAAATCAATAAATAACCGGTCTGTCATTAATTTGCTCAACGTACCTAATATACCCGTGCCTCTGTAAATAGTAGTTCTTAAGTAGTTTTTAGTAACCAAGTTCCTTAATAGTATTAAGTAGCTGTAAGTTAGACTTAAGCCCACACTATACCATAAAATTAACAGCTCAATATGGGTTTTTTTCTTGATGCATATATATAAAATATTCTAATTTAAAAACCAATGAGAAGAAATGAAAACTAAATTAATTATGTCTTAAATCAAAAGCCCCGATAAGCTGAAAGAACAGGGCAAAAATAACAAAATCTTAAAATAAGTTAGCTTGACCTTGTCCACCAAGACTAAACCATAATATAAGTACCATATGTATTTGTACTAAACCATATCAAGAGACAAATAAATTCAAATTTAAATTTTCATACAATCATTATATTGAAAAGTGTATTTGGTGATATTTTTGTTTGAGAGTAAAGTGCATAATGTCTGATTCAGTAGCAGCAACATCACTTTCTCAGCAGTAAAATTAAATACGCTTTTAAGTATAGAGTAGCAGAAAGAAACAAAAAAAGCAGTGGTAAAAACAATCAAAACATTTAATTGGAGAGACTACGATAAGTAGCCTCCGGCTTACTTTGCCGTAAGGGCAAAGAATATATCGAAAGTAAAAGAACAAAAAAAGTTAATAAATCAAATTCAAGAAAAATCTTGTGTGGGGGGGTTTCTAAACCAAAGAGATATGAGATATATGAGATATCAAAAAAACATTAAAATGGAAACCAACGATACTACTGATGATGAAAAGGGGGGGGGACAAACGCATACATTGCGAAATCTCCTCATCTTACTCTTCCGAAAGTGACTATTTAGAAAGTAAAAAAACATTACAAGAAGAACCTAACCAAATACAAATACAACAGCATGCGCAAAACATCAAAAATCAACACAAAAAACTCGGCATATCGTCTGATATTAAGCAATTAATTGGGAATAAATATGCATCGCTATTTTCTCCTGACGAAGAGTCCGAAGAAGCTTTAGATTCAGACTCTGAAACTGATTTTCCCGCCCTAAAGAAGGCTAAACAGACAGTTAAGGGAAAGTCTGGACCAGCCAATAGGAAAAAAAAAGCCGTCATCAAACACGGCTGACTCAATGGAATTTGTCAATCAGGAAGTACTGGCAAAGCAAGGCGGGGCATCAGCATCACAAGACCAGTAGGATCTGAAAATAGCGGAAACCAGGACACTGCTACCTCATCGGAAGCGGCTTCCAAAGCAGTGTTGGAACGTAACAGTACACTAGCAGCACCTCCTCGTAAAGCGAAGATAAGCCTCAAAACACAAATACCAATAATAGTTATATATAACCAAAATGCAAAAGAAATTGTCGGTAAGTTGAGCAAATTCATAGCAGACCAAAAGTTTACCATTAATGTAATAAATAAAAATCTTATGCACATACAAGTCTTCAATTTAGAAGACTTTGATAAAACCAAATATTTTTTCAAAAGCCTCAATCAAAACTTCTATTCATATACCCCAAAGGAACTAAAACCACATAGTGTAGTAATAAAGAAACTACCTCAGTCAGTATATGACGCACAAGAAATACAATCAGCCCTAATCTCTTGTGTCACCAGACAGTTTATAAATATACTGATTCAGCCCTGGGCGAGCGGCGTGATGCTCAACCCCTTGTGTTATCGAGAAGTATAAAGAGAGTGGGTAACAAAACGTTGACGAGAAAGGGTGCGAACGAATAAGCTCCTACGATCGGTGGTAACGAACGGCCATCACGAACGAATCCAACGGCATCGCTTTGCAAACGTCATTTTATTGTTAAGTCTCAATTAGATAATAAACTTATATTAATTATCTACCTAAACGTAGCATTTCTATTGTTCCCGTAAGCCGCACTCCCCGCCGAAGCCTTCCTGACAGCTTCTCCATCTACAATCTTCTACTGGGTAATGTGATTTACAACCGACATTCTCAGAAGTGGGTTTTAGGTGTGACAATTTTCAGACGTGGGATGGTCTCCAATTTAGAATTTGGATAGTGTGCAAAAAGGAACTGATATTTTTCATAATTAGAAGTGTGTGAAGAAAAAGGTAGAATAGCGTGGCATGAGAAACTCGCAAAGTGTAATAGTGTGTGTTCTGTGCACGAACGAACTCGTGGAAACGAGAACGAAAAACGAATAAGCAAAACGAAAAATCAACGAACATACAAGTGTGAAAGAGACAACAATAATGCCGCAGAAAAACTACGTGTCAAAGAAAGCTTTGCAGCAAAAATGTAGACAAGCTGGATTGTCAACGTCAGGAAATCGAGAACATATTCAGGCCACTAAAGATAAATCACGTTAATCCAAAGCCTGAATTCATAAAAGCATCCTCACTTATATAAAAAAACTTATTCAGCCCATCATAACGTACGGACAATTTGCTTGGTTTAATATCAAATCCAGGCAAATGGAAGATCTTCGCCTCTTTGAGAGAAGAGTTCTCCGTTGGGCCTTGGGTAATACATCTAGAGACCCTACCACGCGTAACTACAGTCGACTCTCGTTAATTCAAACCTGCGATAATTCGAACCTCTCTGTAATTCGAAGTGATCACGAGTCCCCTACAAAATCTCTTGATATTTCGAATTTTGCACATACATTTTTATACACTCGGTAATTCGAACGAAAAAATCATTGCTACGTCGCGGTAATTCGAACTCATATGGTCAAACCCTCGATAATTCGAATTTGCAAAGTCTCTTGGTGTTTTAGTAAAAACTTTGAACTTTGGGAATCCCCTGAAAATACCTTTACCGTGAGTGGTTGCGTGTACACATAATACATGGGCACATTTTGACGCTCGCTTCCGCACGAATCGCTTCATTGGTGTATAGAAGAAGATCAGGACAATTCGCAAATAATTATGGATATTGAAGAACCAACTATCGTACCAGTAGTTGACTTCAGCGGTGTGAGTTTTTCTGAGTATGTTGAAGTGGATGAAGATGTTGCTGTCTCAGGATCACTAACCGATGGCGAACTTTTATCTCTGACCGATAGAAATGAAAGGAGCAACGATGAAGGTGAAGACAACATATCAGAACCTTTGGAAGAAGTATCAGTTAAGGTAGCAAGATCGTCATTTGAGAATTTACAAAGCTTTTGCCTATAAAACTAAACTGATGAAACAGCATATCAACAGCAATGTACCCCACAACAAACACATATTAATAAGTTCTTTTCAAAGATTAATTAATTGACATTATAAATATGTAAAACATTAGCAGTTAAATCCAAACTTGATAATTCGAAGTTTTATTTATTTTCACTCAAAAATTCGAACCATTTAATATTTCGAACTCTCGATAATTCGAAATATTTTAAAAGTCCCTTGAATTTCGAATTAACGAGAGTCGACTGTATATCTCAAATAAAAATAGAACCAAGACCAAACGGGTTGACGCCCACATTTTCAAAATAATTGAGAATTTCCTAGAAAATAACCAAAATAACACAAACTCCTTAATCTCAGATGCAGTGTCCCAGTGTTCTCTCCTCACCACTTAACCATAAAACATATAAATCACTTAAAAGAAATTGGAATAATCTATGATCTACACAAAAATGTAATTTTTACCATAGGAAACAACTATCATTAAACCCAAATCGACTTACTTATTATGTAAATCAATAAATAACCGGTCTGTCATTAATTTGCTCAACGTACCTAATATACCCGTGCCTCTGTAAATAGTAGTTCTTAAGTAGTTTTTAGTAACCAAGTTCCTTAATAGTATTAAGCAGCTGTAAGTTAGACTTAAGCCCACACTATACCATAAAATTAACAGCCCAATATGGGTTTTTTTCCTGATGCATATATATAAAATATTCTAATTTAAAAACCAATGAGAAGAAATGAAAACTAAATTAATTATGTCTTAAATCAAGAGCCCCGATAAGCTGAAAGCACAGGGCAAAAATAACAAAATCTTAAAATAAGTTAGCTTGACCTTGTCCACCAAGACTAAACCATAATATAAGTACCATATGTATTTGTACTAAACCATATCAAGAGACAAATAAATTCAAATTCAAATTTTCATACAATCATTATATTGAAAAGTGTATTTGGTGATATTTTTGTTTGAGAGTAAAAAAAAACAATCAAAACATTTAATTGGAGAGACTACGATAAGTAGCCTCCGGCTTACTTTGCCGTAAGGGCAAAGAATATATCGAAAGTAAAAGAACAAAAAAAGTTAATAAATCAAATTCAACAAACCAAACCCTGGTGTGCAAAATTTGCCGTCCAATGTGAGATATCAAAAAAACATTAAAATGGAAACCAACGATACTACTGATGATGAAAGGGGGGAGGGGGGGACAAACGCATACATTGCGAAATCAGAAAGTAAAAAAACATTACAAGAAGAACCTAACCAAATACAAATACAACAAATGCAACAACAAATACAGCTTATTCAACAACAACATCTACAAACTCAACAACAGCTTCAGCAAACTCAACAACAACTACAACAATCGCAGCAGCAATATCACCAGCTACTCAAACAACAACAGCATGCGCAAAACATCAAAAATCAACACAAAAAACTCGGCATATCGTCTGATATTAAGCAATTAATTGGGAATAAATATGCATCGCTATTTTCTCCTGACGAAGAGTCCGAAGAAACTTTAGATTCAGACTCAGAAACTGATTTTCCCGCCCTAAAGAAGGCTAAACAGACAGTTAAGGGAAAGTCTGGACCAGCCAATAGGAAAAAAAAGCCGCCATCAAACACGGCTGACTCAATGGAATTTGTCAATCAGGAAGTACTGGCAAAGCAAGGCGGGGCATCAAGACCAGTAGGATCTAAAAATAGAGGAAACCAGGGCACTGCTACCTCATCGAAAGCGGCTTCCAAAGCAGTGTTGGAACGTAACAGTACACTAGCAGCACCTCCTCGTGAAGCGAAGATAAGCCTCAAAACACAAATACCAATAATAGCTATATATAATCAAAATGCAAAAGAAATTGTCGGTAAGTTGAGCAAATTCATAGCAGACAAAAAGTTTACCATTAATGTAATAAATAAAAATCTTATGCACATACAAGTCTTCAATTTAGATAAAACCAAATATTTTTTCAAAAGCCTCAATCAAAACTTCTATTCATATACCCCAAAGGAACTAAAACCACATAGTGTAATAATAAAAAAACTACCTCAGTCAGAATATGACGCACAAGAAATACAATCAGCCATAATCTCTTGTGTCACCAGACAGTTTATAAATATACTGATTCAGCCCTGGGCGAGCGACGTGATGCTCAACCCCTGGTGTTATCGAGAAGTATCAAGAGAGTGGGTAACAAAACGTTGACGAGAAAGGGTGCGAACGAATAAGCTCCTACGATCGGTGGTAACGAACGGCCATCACGAACGAATCCAACGGCATCGCTTTGCAAACGTCATTTTATTGTTAAGTCTCAATTAGTTAATAAACTTATATTAATTATCTACCTAAACGTACAAGTCTAGCATTTGTATTGTTCCCGTAAGCCGCACTCCCCGCCGAAGCCTTCCTGACAGCTTCTCCATCTACAATCTTCTACTGGGTAATGTGATTTACAACCGACATTCTCAGAATTGGGTTTTAGGTGTGACAATTTTCAGACGTGGGATGGTCTCCAATTTAGAATTTGGATAGTGTGCAAAAAGGAACTGATATTTTTCATAATTAGAAGTGTGTAAAAAAAAAGGTAACGCGCAATTTTCCGCGGTAGAATAGCGTGGCATGAGAAACTCGCAAAGTGTAATAGTGTGTGTTCTGTGCACGAACGAACTCGTGGAAACGAGAACGAAAGACGAATAAGCAAAACGAAAAATCAACGAACATACAAGTGTGAAAGAGACAACAATAATGCCGCAGAAAAACTACGTGTCAAAGAAAGCTTTGCAGCAAAAATGTAGACAAGCTGGATTGTCAACGTCAGGAAATCGAGAACATATTCAGGCCACTAAAGATAAATCACGTTAATCCAAAGCCTGAATTCATAAAAGCATCCTCACTTATATATAAAAAAAACTTATTCAGCCCATCATAACGTACGGACAATTTGCTTGGTTTAATATCAAATCCAGGCAAATGGAAGATCTTCGCCTCTTTGAGAGAAGAGTTCTCCGTTGGGCCTTGGGTAATACATCTAGAGACCCTACCACGCGTAACTACAGTCGACTCTCGTTAATTCAAACCTGCGATAATTCGAACCTCTCTGTAATTCGAAGTTATCACGAGTCCCCTACAAAATCTCTTGATATTTCGAATTTTGCCCATACATTTTTATACACTCGGTAATTCGAACGAAAAAATCATATTAATAAGTTCTTTTCAAAGATTAATTAATTGACATTATAAATATGTAAAACATTAGCAGTTAAATCAAAACTTGATAATTCGAAGTTTTATTTATTTTCACTCAAAAATTCGAACCATTTAATATTTCGAACTCTCGATAATTCGAAATATAAAATAGAGCTGTATGCTAGAACCAAGACCAAACGGGTTGACGCCCACATTTTCAAAATAATAGAGAATTTCCTAGAATATAACCAAAATAACACAAATTCCTTAATCTCAGATGCAGTGTCCCAGTGTTCTCTCCTCACCACTTAACCATAAAACATATAAATCACTTAAAAGAAATTGGAATAATCTATGATCTAAACCAAAATCTAATTTTTACCATAGGAAACAACTATCATTAAACCCAAATCGACTTACTTATTATGTAAATCAATAAATAACCGGTCTGTCATTAATTTGCTCAACGTACCTAATATACCCGTGCCTCTGTAAATAGTAGTTCTTAAGTAGTTTTTAGTAACCAAGTTCCTTAATAGTATTAAGTAGCTGTAAGTTAGACTTAAGCCCACACTATACCATAAAATTAACAGCTCAATATGGGTTTTTTTCTTGATGCATATATATAAAATATTCTAATTTAAAAACCAATGAGAAGAAATGAAAACTAAATTAATTATGTCTTAAATCAAAAGCCCCGATAAGCTGAAAGAACAGGGCAAAAATAACAAAATCTTAAAATAAGTTAGCTTGACCTTGTCCACCAAGACTAAACCATAATATAAGTACCATATGTATTTGTACTAAACCATATCAAGAGACAAATAAATTCAAATTCAAATTTTCATACAATCATTATATTGAAAAGTGTATTTGGTGATATTTTTGTTTGAGAGTAAAGTGCATAATGTCTGATTCAGTAGCAGCAACATCACTTTCTCAGCACTAAAATTAAATACGCTCTTAAGTATAGAATAGCAGAAAGAAACAAAAAAAGCAGTGTTAAAAACAATCAAAACATTTAATTGGTGAGACTACGATAAGTAGCCTCCGGCTTACTTTGCCGTAAGGGCAAAGAATATATCGAAAGTAAAAGAACAAAAAAAGTTCATAAATCAAATTCAACAAAAATCTTTGCCGTCCAATGTGAGATATCAAAAAAACATTAAAATGGAAACCAACGATACTACTGATGATCGTCATCAGTCTCCTCATCTTACTCTTCCGAAAGTGACTATTTAGAAAGTAAAAAAACATTACAAGAAGAACCTAACCAAATACAAATACAACAAATGCAACAACAAATACAGCTTATTCAACAACAACATCTACAAACTCAACAACAGCTTCAGCAAACTCAACAACAACTACAACAATCGCAGCAGCAATATCACCAGCTACTCAAACAACAACAGCATGCGCAAAACATCAAAAATCAACACAAAAACTCGGCATATCGTCTGATATTAAGCAATTAATTGGGAATAAATATGCATCGCTATTTTCTCCTGACGAAGAGTCCGAAGAAGCTTTAGATTCAGACTTAGAAACTGATTTTCCCGCCCTAAAGAAGGCTAAACAGACAGTTAAGGGAAAGTCTGGACCAGCCAATAGGAAAAAAAAGCCGTCATCAAACACGGCTGACTCAATGGAATTTGACAATCAGGAAGTACTGGCAAAGCAAGGCGGGGCATCAGCATCTCCAAGACCAGTAGGATCTGAAAATAGA
This sequence comes from Drosophila paulistorum, assembly GCA_018152135.1. NCBI lineage: Eukaryota > Metazoa > Arthropoda > Insecta > Diptera > Drosophilidae > Drosophila > Drosophila paulistorum. Next base: position 3,019,216 of record JAECXG010000823.1, read on the forward strand.
GGAAACCAGGACACTGCTACACTAGCAGCACCTCCTCGTGAAGCGAAGATAAGCCTCAAAACACAAATACCAATAATAGTTATATATAACCAAAATGCAAAAAAAATTGTCGGTAAGTTGAGCAAATTCATAGCAGACCAAAAGTTTACCATTAATGTACCTAATAAATAAAAATCTTATGCACATACAAGTCTTCAATTTAGAAGACTTTGATAAAACCAAATATTTTTTCAAAAGCCTCAATCAAAACTTCTATTCATATACCCCAAAGGAACTAAAACCACATAGTGTAATAATAAAGAAACTACCTCAGTCAGTATATGACGCACAAGAAATACAATCAGCCCTAATCTCTTGTGTCACCAGACAGTTTATAAATATACTGATTCAGCCCTGGGCGAGCGACGTGATGCTCAACCCCTGGTGTTATCGAGAAGTATCAAGAGAGTGGGTAACAAAACGTTGACGAGAAAGGGTGCGAACGAATAAGCTCCTACGATCGGTGGTAACGAACGGCCATCACGAACGAATCCAACGGCATCGCTTTGCAAACGTCATTTTATTGTTAAGTCTCAATTAGTTAATAAACTTATATTAATTATCTACCTAAAGGTACAAGTCTAGCATTTCTATTGTTCCCGTAAGCCGCACTCCCCGCCGAAGCCTTCCTGACAGCTTCTCCATCTACAATCTTCTACTGGGTAATGTGATTTACAACCGACATTCTCAGAAGTGGGTTTTAGGTGTGACAATTTTCAGACGTGGGATGGTCTCCAATTTAGAATTTGGATAGTGTGCAAAAAGGAACTGATTTTTTTCATAATTAGAAGTGTGTGAAAAAAAGGTAACGCACAATTTTCCGCGGTAGAATAGCGTGGCATGAGAAACTCGCAAAGTGTAATAGTGTGTGTTCTGTGCACGAACGAACTCGTGGAAACGAGAACGAAAGACGAATAAGCAAAACGAAAAATCAACGAACATACAAGTGTGAAAGAGACAACAATAATGCCGCAGAAAAACTACGTGTCAAAGAAAGCTTTGCAGCAAAAATGTAGACAAGCTGGATTGTCAACGTCAGGAAATCGAGAACATATTCAGGCCACTAAAGATAAATCACGTTAATCCAAAGCCTGAATTCATAAAAGCATCCTCACTTATATATAAAAAACTTATTCAGCCCATCCTAACGTACGGACAATTTGCTTGGTTTAATATCAAATCCAGGCAAATGGAAGATCTTCGCCTCTTTGAGAGAAGAGTTCTCCGTTGGGCCTTGGGTAGTACATCTAGAGACCCTACCACGCGTAACTACAGTCGACTCTCGTTAATTCAAACCTGCGATAATTCGAACCTCTCTGTAATTCGAAGTTATCACGAGTCCCCTACAAAATCTCTTGATATTTCGAATTTTGCCCATACATTTTTATACACTCGGCAATTCGAACGAAAAAATCATATTAATAAGTTCTTTTCAAAGATTAATTAATTGACATTATAAATATGTAAAACATTAGCAGTTAAATCAAAACTTGATAATTCGAAGTTTTATTTATTTTCACTCAAAAATTCGAACCATTTAATATTTCGAACTCTCGATAATTCGAAATATTTTAAAAGTCCCTTGAATTTCGAATTAACGAGAGTCGACTGTATATCTCAAATAAAGAGCTGTATGCTAGAACCAAGACCAAACGGGTTGACGCCCACATTTTCAAAATAATAGAGAATTTCCTAGAATATAACACAAATTCCTTAATCTCAGATGCAGTGTCCCAGTGTTCTCTCCTCACCACTTAACCATAAAACATATAAATCACTTAAAAGAAATTGGAATAATCTATGATCTAAACCAAAATCTAATTTTTACCATAGGAAACAACTATCATTAAACCCAAATCGACTTACTTATTATGTAAATCAATAAATAACCGGTCTGTCATTAATTTGCTCAACGTACCTAATATACCCGTGCCTCTGTAAATAGTAGTTCTTAAGTAGTTTTTAGTAACCAAGTTCCTTAATAGTATTAAGCAGCTGTAAGTTAGACTTAAGCCCACACTATACCATAAAATTAACAGCCCAATATGGGTTTTTTTCCTGATGCATATATATAAAATATTCTAATTTAAAAACCAATGAGAAGAAATGAAAACTAAATTAATTATGTCTTAAATCAAGAGCCCCGATAAGCTGAAAGCACAGGGCAAAAATAACAAAATCTTAAAATAAGTTAGCTTGACCTTGTCCACCAAGACTAAACCATAATATAAGTACCATATGTATTTGTACTAAACCATATCAAGAGACAAATAAATTCAAATTCAAATTTTCATACAATCATTATATTGAAAAGTGTATTTGGTGATATTTTTGTTTGAGAGTAAAAAAAAACAATCAAAACATTTAATTGGAGAGACTACGATAAGTAGCCTCCGGCTTACTTTGCCGTAAGGGCAAAGAATATATCGAAAGTAAAAGAACAAAAAAAGTTAATAAATCAAATTCAACAAACCAAACCCTGGTGTGCAAAATTTGCCGTCCAATGTGAGATATCAAAAAAACATTAAAATGGAAACCAACGATACTACTGATGATGAAAAGGGGGGAGGGGGGGACAAACGCATACATTGCGAAATCAGAAAGTAAAAAAACATTACAAGAAGAACCTAACCAAATACAAATACAACAAATGCAACAACAAATACAGCTTATTCAACAACAACATCTACAAACTCAACAACAGCTTCAGCAAACTCAACAACAACTACAACAATCGCAGCAGCAATATCACCAGCTACTCAAACAACAACAGCATGCGCAAAACATCAAAAATCAACACAAAAAACTCGGCATATCGTCTGATATTAAGCAATTAATTGGGAATAAATATGCATCGCTATTTTCTCCTGACGAAGAGTCCGAAGAAACTTTAGATTCAGACTCAGAAACTGATTTTCCCGCCCTAAAGAAGGCTAAACAGACAGTTAAGGGAAAGTCTGGACCAGCCAATAGGGGAAAAAAAGCCGCCATCAAACACGGCTGACTCAATGGAATTTGTCAATCAGGAAGTACTGGCAAAGCAAGGCGGGGCATCAAGACCAGTAGGATCTAAAAATAGAGGAAACCAGGGCACTGCTACCTCATCGAAAGCGGCTTCCAAAGCAGTGTTGGAACGTAACAGTACACTAGCAGCACCTCCTCGTGAAGCGAAGATAAGCCTCAAAACACAAATACCAATAATAGCTATATATAATCAAAATGCAAAAGAAATTGTCGGTAAGTTGAGCAAATTCATAGCAGACAAAAAGTTTACCATTAATGTAATAAATAAAAATCTTATGCACATACAAGTCTTCAATTTAGAAGACTTTGATAAAACCAAATATTTTTTCAAAAGCCTCAATCAAAACTTCTATTCATATACCCCAAAGGAACTAAAACCACATAGTGTAATAATAAAAAAACTACCTCAGTCAGAATATGACGCACAAGAAATACAATCAGCCATAATCTCTTGTGTCACCAGACAGTTTATAAATATACTGATTCAGCCCTGGGCGAGCGACGTGATGCTCAACCCCTGGTGTTATCGAGAAGTATCAAGAGAGTGGGTAACAAAACGTTGACGAGAAAGGGTGCGAACGAATAAGCTCCTACGATCGGTGGTAACGAACGGCCATCACGAACGAATCCAACGGCATCGCTTTGCAAACGTCATTTTATTGTTAAGTCTCAATTAGTTAATAAACTTATATTAATTATCTACCTAAACGTACAAGTCTAGCATTTGTATTGTTCCCGTAAGCCGCACTCCCCGCCGAAGCCTTCCTGACAGCTTCTCCATCTACAATCTTCTACTGGGTAATGTGATTTACAACCGACATTCTCAGAATTGGGTTTTAGGTGTGACAATTTTCAGACGTGGGATGGTCTCCAATTTAGAATTTGGATAGTGTGCAAAAAGGAACTGATATTTTTCATAATTAGAAGTGTGTAAAGAAAAAGGTAACGCGCAATTTTCCGCGGTAGAATAGCGTGGCATGAGAAACTCGCAAAGTGTAATAGTGTGTGTTCTGTGCACGAACGAACTCGTGGAAACGAGAACGAAAGACGAATAAGCAAAACGAAAAATCAACGAACATACAAGTGTGAAAGAGACAACAATAATGCCGCAGAAAAACTACGTGTCAAAGAAAGCTTTGCAGCAAAAATGTAGACAAGCTGGATTGTCAACGTCAGGAAATCGAGAACATATTCAGGCCACTAAAGATAAATCACGTTAATCCAAAGCCTGAATTCATAAAAGCATCCTCACTTATATATAAAAAAAACTTATTCAGCCCATCATAACGTACGGACAATTTGCTTGGTTTAATATCAAATCCAGGCAAATGGAAGATCTTCGCCTCTTTGAGAGAAGAGTTCTCCGTTGGGCCTTGGGTAATACATCTAGAGACCCTACCACGCGTAACTACAGTCGACTCTCGTTAATTCAAACCTGCGATAATTCGAACCTCTCTGTAATTCGAAGTTATCACGAGTCCCCTACAAAATCTCTTGATATTTCGAATTTTGCCCATACATTTTTATACACTCGGTAATTCGAACGAAAAAATCATATTAATAAGTTCTTTTCAAAGATTAATTAATTGACATTATAAATATGTAAAACATTAGCAGTTAAATCAAAACTTGATAATTCGAAGTTTTATTTATTTTCACTCAAAAATTCGAACCATTTAATATTTCGAACTCTCGATAATTCGAAATATAAAATAGAGCTGTATGCTAGAACCAAGACCAAACGGGTTGACGCCCACATTTTCAAAATAATAGAGAATTTCCTAGAATATAACCAAAATAACACAAATTCCTTAATCTCAGATGCAGTGTCCCAGTGTTCTCTCCTCACCACTTAACCATAAAACATATAAATCACTTAAAAGAAATTGGAATAATCTATGATCTAAACCAAAATCTAATTTTTACCATAGGAAACAACTATCATTAAACCCAAATCGACTTACTTATTATGTAAATCAATAAATAACCGGTCTGTCATTAATTTGCTCAACGTACCTAATATACCCGTGCCTCTGTAAATAGTAGTTCTTAAGTAGTTTTTAGTAACCAAGTTCCTTAATAGTATTAAGTAGCTGTAAGTTAGACTTAAGCCCACACTATACCATAAAATTAACAGCTCAATATGGGTTTTTTTCTTGATGCATATATATAAAATATTCTAATTTAAAAACCAATGAGAAGAAATGAAAACTAAATTAATTATGTCTTAAATCAAAAGCCCCGATAAGCTGAAAGAACAGGGCAAAAATAACAAAATCTTAAAATAAGTTAGCTTGACCTTGTCCACCAAGACTAAACCATAATATAAGTACCATATGTATTTGTACTAAACCATATCAAGAGACAAATAAATTCAAATTCAAATTTTCATACAATCATTATATTGAAAAGTGTATTTGGTGATATTTTTGTTTGAGAGTAAAGTGCATAATGTCTGATTCAGTAGCAGCAACATCACTTTCTCAGCACTAAAATTAAATACGCTCTTAAGTATAGAATAGCAGAAAGAAACAAAAAAAGCAGTGTTAAAAACAATCAAAACATTTAATTGGTGAGACTACGATAAGTAGCCTCCGGCTTACTTTGCCGTAAGGGCAAAGAATATATCGAAAGTAAAAGAACAAAAAAAGTTCATAAATCAAATTCAACAAAAATCTTTGCCGTCCAATGTGAGATATCAAAAAAACATTAAAATGGAAACCAACGATACTACTGATGATCGTCATCAGTCTCCTCATCTTACTCTTCCGAAAGTGACTATTTAGAAAGTAAAAAAACATTACAAGAAGAACCTAACCAAATACAAATACAACAAATGCAACAACAAATACAGCTTATTCAACAACAACATCTACAAACTCAACAACAGCTTCAGCAAACTCAACAACAACTACAACAATCGCAGCAGCAATATCACCAGCTACTCAAACAACAACAGCATGCGCAAAACATCAAAAATCAACACAAAAAACTCGGCATATCGTCTGATATTAAGCAATTAATTGGGAATAAATATGCATCGCTATTTTCTCCTGACGAAGAGTCCGAAGAAGCTTTAGATTCAGACTTAGAAACTGATTTTCCCGCCCTAAAGAAGGCTAAACAGACAGTTAAGGGAAAGTCTGGACCAGCCAATAGGAAAAAAAAGCCGTCATCAAACACGGCTGACTCAATGGAATTTGACAATCAGGAAGTACTGGCAAAGCAAGGCGGGGCATCAGCATCTCCAAGACCAGTAGGATCTGAAAATAGAGGAAACCAGGACACTGCTACACTAGCAGCACCTCCTCGTGAAGCGAAGATAAGCCTCAAAACACAAATACCAATAATAGTTATATATAACCAAAATGCAAAAAAAATTGTCGGTAAGTTGAGCAAATTCATAGCAGACCAAAAGTTTACCATTAATGTACCTAATAAATAAAAATCTTATGCACATACAAGTCTTCAATTTAGAAGACTTTGATAAAACCAAATATTTTTTCAAAAGCCTCAATCAAAACTTCTATTCATATACCCCAAAGGAACTAAAACCACATAGTGTAATAATAAAGAAACTACCTCAGTCAGTATATGACGCACAAGAAATACAATCAGCCCTAATCTCTTGTGTCACCAGACAGTTTATAAATATACTGATTCAGCCCTGGGCGAGCGACGTGATGCTCAACCCCTGGTGTTATCGAGAAGTATCAAGAGAGTGGGTAACAAAACGTTGACGAGAAAGGGTGCGAACGAATAAGCTCCTACGATCGGTGGTAACGAACGGCCATCACGAACGAATCCAACGGCATCGCTTTGCAAACGTCATTTTATTGTTAAGTCTCAATTAGTTAATAAACTTATATTAATTATCTACCTAAAGGTACAAGTCTAGCATTTCTATTGTTCCCGTAAGCCGCACTCCCCGCCGAAGCCTTCCTGACAGCTTCTCCATCTACAATCTTCTACTGGGTAATGTGATTTACAACCGACATTCTCAGAAGTGGGTTTTAGGTGTGACAATTTTCAGACGTGGGATGGTCTCCAATTTAGAATTTGGATAGTGTGCAAAAAGGAACTGATTTTTTTCATAATTAGAAGTGTGTGAAAAAAAGGTAACGCACAATTTTCCGCGGTAGAATAGCGTGGCATGAGAAACTCGCAAAGTGTAATAGTGTGTGTTCTGTGCACGAACGAACTCGTGGAAACGAGAACGAAAGACGAATAAGCAAAACGAAAAATCAACGAACATACAAGTGTGAAAGAGACAACAATAATGCCGCAGAAAAACTACGTGTCAAAGAAAGCTTTGCAGCAAAAATGTAGACAAGCTGGATTGTCAACGTCAGGAAATCGAGAACATATTCAGGCCACTAAAGATAAATCACGTTAATCCAAAGCCTGAATTCATAAAAGCATCCTCACTTATATATAAAAAACTTATTCAGCCCATCCTAACGTACGGACAATTTGCTTGGTTTAATATCAAATCCAGGCAAATGGAAGATCTTCGCCTCTTTGAGAGAAGAGTTCTCCGTTGGGCCTTGGGTAGTACATCTAGAGACCCTACCACGCGTAACTACAGTCGACTCTCGTTAATTCAAACCTGCGATAATTCGAACCTCTCTGTAATTCGAAGTTATCACGAGTCCCCTACAAAATCTCTTGATATTTCGAATTTTGCCCATACATTTTTATACACTCGGCAATTCGAACGAAAAAATCATATTAATAAGTTCTTTTCAAAGATTAATTAATTGACATTATAAATATGTAAAACATTAGCAGTTAAATCAAAACTTGATAATTCGAAGTTTTATTTATTTTCACTCAAAAATTCGAACCATTTAATATTTCGAACTCTCGATAATTCGAAATATTTTAAAAGTCCCTTGAATTTCGAATTAACGAGAGTCGACTGTATATCTCAAATAAAGAGCTGTATGCTAGAACCAAGACCAAACGGGTTGACGCCCACATTTTCAAAATAATAGAGAATTTCCTAGAATATAACACAAATTCCTTAATCTCAGATGCAGTGTCCCAGTGTTCTCTCCTCACCACTTAACCATAAAACATATAAATCACTTAAAAGAAATTGGAATAATCTATGATCTAAACCAAAATCTAATTTTTACCATAGGAAACAACTATCATTAAACCCAAATCGACTTACTTATTATGTAAATCAATAAATAACCGGTCTGTCATTAATTTGCTCAACGTACCTAATATACCCGTGCCTCTGTAAATAGTAGTTCTTAAGTAGTTTTTAGTAACCAAGTTCCTTAATAGTATTAAGTAGCTGTAAGTTAGACTTAAGCCCACACTATACCATAAAATTAACAGCTCAGTATGGGTTTTTTTCTTGATGCATATATATAAAATATTCTAATTTAAAAACCAATGAGAAGAAATGAAAACTAAATTAATTATGTCTTAAATCAAAAGCCCCGATAAGCTGAAAGAACAGGGCAAAAATAACAAAATCTTAAAATAAGTTAGCTTGACCTTGTCCACCAAGACTAAACCATAATATAAGTACCATATGTATTTGTACTAAACCATATCAAGAGACAAATAAATTCAAATTTAAATTTTCATACAATCATTATATTGAAAAGTGTATTTGGTGATATTTTTGTTTGAGAGTAAAGTGCATAATGTCTGATTCAGTAGCAGCAACATCACTTTCTCAGCAGTAAAATTAAATACGCTTTTAAGTATAGAGTAGCAGAAAGAAACAAAAAAAAGCAGTGGTAAAAACAATCAAAACATTTAATTGGAGAGACTACGATAAGTAGCCTCCGGCTTACTTTGCCGTAAGGGCAAAGAATATATCGAAAGTAAAAGAACAAAAAAAGTTAATAAATCAAATTCAAGAAAAATCTTGTGTGGGGGGGTTTCTAAACCAAAGAGATATGAGATATATGAGATATCAAAAAAACATTAAAATGGAAACCAACGATACTACTGATGATGAAAAGGGGGGGGGGACAAACGCATACATTGCGAAATCTCCTCATCTTACTCTTCCGAAAGTGACTATTTAGAAAGTAAAAAAACATTACAAGAAGAACCTAACCAAATACAAATACAACAGCATGCGCAAAACATCAAAAATCAACACAAAAAAATCGGCATATCGTCTGATATTAAGCAATTAATTGGGAATAAATATGCATCGCTATTTTCTCCTGACGAAGAGTCCGAAGAAGCTTTAGATTCAGACTCTGAAACTGATTTTCCCGCCCTAAAGAAGGCTAAACAGACAGTTAAGGGAAAGTCTGGACCAGCCAATAGGAAAAAAAAAAGCCGTCATCAAACACGGCTGACTCAATGGAATTTGTCAATCAGGAAGTACTGGCAAAGCAAGGCGGGGCATCAGCATCACAAGACCAGTAGGATCTGAAAATAGCGGAAACCAGGACACTGCTACCTCATCGGAAGCGGCTTCCAAAGCAGTGTTGGAACGTAACAGTACACTAGCAGCACCTCCTCGTAAAGCGAAGATAAGCCTCAAAACACAAATACCAATAATAGTTATATATAACCAAAATGCAAAAGAAATTGTCGGTAAGTTGAGCAAATTCATAGCAGACCAAAAGTTTACCATTAATGTAATAAATAAAAATCTTATGCACATACAAGTCTTCAATTTAGAAGACTTTGATAAAACCAAATATTTTTTCAAAAGCCTCAATCAAAACTTCTATTCATATACCCCAAAGGAACTAAAACCACATAGTGTAGTAATAAAGAAACTACCTCAGTCAGTATATGACGCACAAGAAATACAATCAGCCCTAATCTCTTGTGTCACCAGACAGTTTATAAATATACTGATTCAGCCCTGGGCGAGCGGCGTGATGCTCAACCCCTTGTGTTATCGAGAAGTATAAAGAGAGTGGGTAACAAAACGTTGACGAGAAAGGGTGCGAACGAATAAGCTCCTACGATCGGTGGTAACGAACGGCCATCACGAACGAATCCAACGGCATCGCTTTGCAAACGTCATTTTATTGTTAAGTCTCAATTAGATAATAAACTTATATTAATTATCTACCTAAACGTAGCATTTCTATTGTTCCCGTAAGCCGCACTCCCCGCCGAAGCCTTCCTGACAGCTTCTCCATCTACAATCTTCTACTGGGTAATGTGATTTACAACCGACATTCTCAGAAGTGGGTTTTAGGTGTGACAATTTTCAGACGTGGGATGGTCTCCAATTTAGAATTTGGATAGTGTGCAAAAAGGAACTGATATTTTTCATAATTAGAAGTGTGTGAAGAAAAAGGTAGAATAGCGTGGCATGAGAAACTCGCAAAGTGTAATAGTGTGTGTTCTGTGCACGAACGAACTCGTGGAAACGAGAACGAAAAACGAATAAGCAAAACGAAAAATCAACGAACATACAAGTGTGAAAGAGACAACAATAATGCCGCAGAAAAACTACGTGTCAAAGAAAGCTTTGCAGCAAAAATGTAGACAAGCTGGATTGTCAACGTCAGGAAATCGAGAACATATTCAGGCCACTAAAGATAAATCACGTTAATCCAAAGCCTGAATTCATAAAAGCATCCTCACTTATATATAAAAAAACTTATTCAGCCCATCATAACGTACGGACAATTTGCTTGGTTTAATATCAAATCCAGGCAAATGGAAGATCTTCGCCTCTTTGAGAGAAGAGTTCTCCGTTGGGCCTTGGGTAATACATCTAGAGACCCTACCACGCGTAACTACAGTCGACTCTCGTTAATTCAAACCTGCGATAATTCGAACCTCTCTGTAATTCGAAGTGATCACGAGTCCCCTACAAAATCTCTTGATATTTCGAATTTTGCACATACATTTTTATACACTCGGTAATTCGAACGAAAAAATCATTGCTACGTCGCGGTAATTCGAACTCATATGGTCAAACCCTCGATAATTCGAATTTGCAAAGTCTCTTGGTGTTTTAGTAAAAACTTTGAACTTTGGGAATCCCCTGAAAATACCTTTACCGTGAGTGGTTGCGTGTACACATAATACATGGGCACATTTTGACGCTCGCTTCCGCACGAATCGCTTCATTGGTGTATAGAAGAAGATCAGGACAATTCGCAAATAATTATGGATATTGAAGAACCAACTATCGTACCAGTAGTTGACTTCAGCGGTGTGAGTTTTTCTGAGTATGTTGAAGTGGATGAAGATGTTGCTGTCTCAGGATCACTAACCGATGGCGAACTTTTATCTCTGACCGATAGAAATGAAAGGAGCAACGATGAAGGTGAAGACAACATATCAGAACCTTTGGAAGAAGTATCAGTTAAGGTAGCAAGATCGTCATTTGAGAATTTACAAAGCTTTTGCCTATAAAACGAAACTGATGAAACAGCATATCAACAGCAATGTACCCCACAACAAACACATATTAATAAGTTCTTTTCAAAGATTAATTAATTGACATTATAAATATGTAAAACATTAGCAGTTAAATCAAAACTTGATAATTCGAAGTTTTATTTATTTTCACTCAAAAATTCGAACCATTTAATATTTCGAACTCTCGATAATTCGAAATATTTTAAAAGTCCCTTGAATTTCGAATTAACGAGAGTCGACTGTATATCTCAAATAAAAATAGAACCAAGACCAAACGGGTTGACGCCCACATTTTCAAAATAATTGAGAATTTCCTAGAAAATAACCAAAATAACACAAACTCCTTAATCTCAGATGCAGTGTCCCAGTGTTCTCTCCTCACCACTTAACCATAAAACATATAAATCACTTAAAAGAAATTGGAATAATCTATGATCTACACAAAAATGTAATTTTTACCATAGGAAACAACTATCATTAAACCCAAATCGACTTACTTATTATGTAAATCAATAAATAACCGGTCTGTCATTAATTTGCTCAACGTACCTAATATACCCGTGCCTCTGTAAATAGTAGTTCTTAAGTAGTTTTTAGTAACCAAGTTCCTTAATAGTATTAAGCAGCTGTAAGTTAGACTTAAGCCCACACTATACCATAAAATTAACAGCCCAATATGGGTTTTTTTCCTGATGCATATATATAAAATATTCTAATTTAAAAACCAATGAGAAGAAATGAAAACTAAATTAATTATGTCTTAAATCAAGAGCCCCGATAAGCTGAAAGCACAGGGCAAAAATAACAAAATCTTAAAATAAGTTAGCTTGACCTTGTCCACCAAGACTAAACCATAATATAAGTACCATATGTATTTGTACTAAACCATATCAAGAGACAAATAAATTCAAATTCAAATTTTCATACAATCATTATATTGAAAAGTGTATTTGGTGATATTTTTGTTTGAGAGTAAAAAAAAACAATCAAAACATTTAATTGGAGAGACTACGATAAGTAGCCTCCGGCTTACTTTGCCGTAAGGGCAAAGAATATATCGAAAGTAAAAGAACAAAAAAAGTTAATAAATCAAATTCAACAAACCAAACCCTGGTGTGCAAAATTTGCCGTCCAATGTGAGATATCAAAAAAACATTAAAATGGAAACCAACGATACTACTGATGATGAAAAGGGGGGAGGGGGGGACAAACGCATACATTGCGAAATCAGAAAGTAAAAAAACATTACAAGAAGAACCTAACCAAATACAAATACAACAAATGCAACAACAAATACAGCTTATTCAACAACAACATCTACAAACTCAACAACAGCTTCAGCAAACTCAACAACAACTACAACAATCGCAGCAGCAATATCACCAGCTACTCAAACAACAACAGCATGCGCAAAACATCAAAAATCAACACAAAAAACTCGGCATATCGTCTGATATTAAGCAATTAATTGGGAATAAATATGCATCGCTATTTTCTCCTGACGAAGAGTCCGAAGAAACTTTAGATTCAGACTCAGAAACTGATTTTCCCGCCCTAAAGAAGGCTAAACAGACAGTTAAGGGAAAGTCTGGACCAGCCAATAGGAAAAAAAAGCCGCCATCAAACACGGCTGACTCAATGGAATTTGTCAATCAGGAAGTACTGGCAAAGCAAGGCGGGGCATCAAGACCAGTAGGATCTAAAAATAGAGGAAACCAGGGCACTGCTACCTCATCGAAAGCGGCTTCCAAAGCAGTGTTGGAACGTAACAGTACACTAGCAGCACCTCCTCGTGAAGCGAAGATAAGCCTCAAAACACAAATACCAATAATAGCTATATATAATCAAAATGCAAAAGAAATTGTCGGTAAGTTGAGCAAATTCATAGCAGACAAAAAGTTTACCATTAATGTAATAAATAAAAATCTTATGCACATACAAGTCTTCAATTTAGAAGACTTTGATAAAACCAAATATTTTTTCAAAAGCCTCAATCAAAACTTCTATTCATATACCCCAAAGGAACTAAAACCACATAGTGTAATAATAAAAAAACTACCTCAGTCAGAATATGACGCACAAGAAATACAATCAGCCATAATCTCTTGTGTCACCAGACAGTTTATAAATATACTGATTCAGCCCTGGGCGAGCGACGTGATGCTCAACCCCTGGTGTTATCGAGAAGTATCAAGAGAGTGGGTAACAAAACGTTGACGAGAAAGGGTGCGAACGAATAAGCTCCTACGATCGGTGGTAACGAACGGCCATCACGAACGAATCCAACGGCATCGCTTTGCAAACGTCATTTTATTGTTAAGTCTCAATTAGTTAATAAACTTATATTAATTATCTACCTAAACGTACAAGTCTAGCATTTGTATTGTTCCCGTAAGCCGCACTCCCCGCCGAAGCCTTCCTGACAGCTTCTCCATCTACAATCTTCTACTGGGTAATGTGATTTACAACCGACATTCTCAGAATTGGGTTTTAGGTGTGACAATTTTCAGACGTGGGATGGTCTCCAATTTAGAATTTGGATAGTGTGCAAAAAGGAACTGATATTTTTCATAATTAGAAGTGTGTAAAGAAAAAGGTAACGCGCAATTTTCCGCGGTAGAATAGCGTGGCATGAGAAACTCGCAAAGTGTAATAGTGTGTGTTCTGTGCACGAACGAACTCGTGGAAACGAGAACGAAAGACGAATAAGCAAAACGAAAAATCAACGAACATACAAGTGTGAAAGAGACAACAATAATGCCGCAGAAAAACTACGTGTCAAAGAAAGCTTTGCAGCAAAAATGTAGACAAGCTGGATTGTCAACGTCAGGAAATCGAGAACATATTCAGGCCACTAAAGATAAATCACGTTAATCCAAAGCCTGAATTCATAAAAGCATCCTCACTTATATATAAAAAAAACTTATTCAGCCCATCATAACGTACGGACAATTTGCTTGGTTTAATATCAAATCCAGGCAAATGGAAGATCTTCGCCTCTTTGAGAGAAGAGTTCTCCGTTGGGCCTTGGGTAGTACATCTAGAGACCCTACCACGCGTAACTACAGTCGACTCTCGTTAATTCAAACCTTCGAACCTCTCTGTAATTCGAAGTTATCACGAGTCCCCTACAAAATCTCTTGATATTTCGAATTTTGCCCATACATTTTTATACACTCGGTAATTCGAACGAAAAAATCATTGCTACGTCGCGGTAATTCGAACTCATATGGTCAAACCCTCGATAATTCGAATTTGCAAAGTCTCTTGGTGTTTTAGTAAAAACTTTGAACTTTGGGAATCCCCTGAAAATACCTTTACCGTGAGTGGTTGCGTGTACACATAATACATGGGCACATTTTGACGCTCGCTTCCGCACGAATCGCTTCATTGGTGTATAGAAGAAGATCAGGACAATTCGCAAATAATTATGGATATTGAAGAACCAACTATCGTACCAGTAGTTGACTTCAGCGGTGTGAGTTTTTCTGAGTATGTTGAAGTGGATGAAGATGTTGCTGTCTCAGGATCACTAACCGATGGCGAACTTTTATCTCTGACCGATAGAAATGAAAGGAGCAACGATGAAGGTGAAGACAACATATCAGAACCTTTGGAAGAAGTATCAGTTAAGGTAGCAAGATCGTCATTTGAGAATTTACAAAGCTTTTGCCTATAAAACGAAACTGATATAACAGCATATCAACAGCAATGTACCCCACAACAAACACATATTAATAAGTTCTTTTCTGTAAACACCTATTTATTTAACAAAAAAGATAAGGATGGATTAGTATTTTTTAGATTTTATTTCGCTTGGTTTTTTCCGCAGACGACTTGTTCGTTTCGTTGCCGGAAGAAAAAAGAGAGTTCAAACTCCACATATCGATGACTTCTCACTAACTCGATACTTATTACTAACAATCGATACTTATTACTAACAATCGATACCTTAAAATAAAATTAATCGAACAGAACATAAATAAATGACATCTTACAGCTCGGCCATCCTGACGAGGGATCGACCTCGATCCCAATGGCTAACAAGGGGGTAAACAACAGCATCAGTGGCTAAGATGGAGGTTTGGGGGGGGGGGGAACTTCAGATTGACGTATAAAACTAAGAACATCAGTGGCTGAGACGGCGGTTTGGGGGGGGGGGAACTTCAGATTGACGTATAAAACTCTTCGGGCAGTTATAACTGGTACAGGTTAAATCTCACCTCATCAGCAGCGGCAGTGGTGGCGGCGGCAGTTGCAGCAACTCATGTCGTCCTCCCAGCGTCGTCAGTTGCTCGTCCTGACTGGAGGAGGCAGAAACAGCAGGCGTGATGACTGTAGAGGGAGACGGCATGGAGGGCACTACGTCAGGCATGTCTTCCCATTGGTCAGCGGCCAAGGGAACGTTAGAGTCAGTAGGATGCGGCCGGCAGTATGCATGGCGGCATGCAGGGCATCAATCAGGGCAGCAGGCGTCATCGTCAGATGAAGAGCAGGAGTAGTAACGGAGGTGCCAGTGGCTCGAATTGCCACCGACTGTACAGCGGGCCGGGCAGCGGTAGGCTCGGAAGCGGCAGCCGAGACAGCAGCGGGAACTGCAGAGGCCGGCGTGGAAGCGGCGGACACCGCAGCGGTGGGCACAGCCGGGGCGGGTGCGGCGGCAGTGGTTACAGCAGGGGCGAATATAGCAGCAGTTGGCTCAGCAGGGGCGAGTACGGCAGCAGTTGGTACAGCAGGGGCGGGTGCGGCGGCAGCGGTGACAGCAGGGGCGAATATAGCAGCAGCGGGACCGGCAGGGGCGAATATGGCAGCGGTTGGTCCAGCAGGAGCGGATGCGGCAGCGGCGGGCCCAGCAGGGGCGAGTATATCGGCAGTTGGCCCAGCAGCAGCGGGCCCGGCAGAGGCGAGTGTGTCAGCAGTTGGCCCGGCAGGGGCGAGGATGTCAGCAGTTGGCCCGGCAGGGGCGAGTATGTCAGCAGTTGGCCCAGCATGGGCGAGTATGGCAGCAGTTGGCCCGGCAGGGGCGAGTATGTCGGCAGTCGGCACAGCGGCTCTCGGTACTGCAGCGGCAGGCGCAGCAGTGGGCATGTCAGCAGCGGCCGGCACAGTGGCAACAGATACTGCGGCGGCAGGCACAGCGGTGGGCGCGTGAGCAGCGGTTACAGCAGCGGCCGGCACAGTGCCAACCGGTACTGCAGCGGCAGACACAGCAGTGGGCACGTGAGCAGCGGGTATAGTAGCAACCGGTACTGCAGCGGCAGGCACAGCAGTGGGCACGTGAGCAGCGGGTATAGTAGCAACCGGTACTGCAGCGGCAGGCACAGCAGTGGGCACGTCAGCGGCGGGCACAATGGCAACCGGTACTGCGGTTACAGGCACAGCAGTGGGCATGTGAACAGCGGGTACAGCAGCGGCGGGCACAATGGCAACCGGTACTGCGGTTACAGGCACAGCAGTGGGCACGTGAACAGCGGGTACAGCAGCGGCGGGCACAATGGCAACCGGTACTGCGGTTGCAGGCACAGCAGTAGTGTCAGTGGCAGCGGCGGGCGTGGAGGCGGCCACCTTAGACGCGGAGCGTGTGGCCTGCCTTGTACCGAAATATCTATCCATTCGGGTAGTAATCCCACTTCTGAGTTGTAAACACCTATTTATTTAACAAAAAAGATAAGGATGGATTAGTATTTTTTAGATTTTATTTCGCTTGGTTTTTTCCGCAGACGACTTGTTCGTTTCGTTGCCGGAAGAAAAAAGAGAGTTCAAACTCCACATATCGATGACTTCTCACTAACTCAATACTTATGACTAACAATCGATACTTATTACTAACAATCGATACTTAAAAATACTGACCGCGACATATGTGTAGATAGCTAAAATTAATCGAACAGAACATAAATAAATGACATCTTACATTTCAAAGATTAATTAATTGACATTATAAATATGTAAAACATTAGCAGTTAAATCAAAACTTGATAATTCGAAGTTTTATTTATTTTCACTCAAAAATTCGAACCATTTAATATTTCGAACTCTCGATAATTCGAAATATTTTAAAAGTCCCTTGAATTTCGAATTAACGAGAGTCGACTGTATAAGTTAAGACCAGACATGCTTCACTATCACAATCACACTCACTCCACACCTATAGAGAACATCCAAGAGTCATCATAATGAGCACTGACGTAATGAGCATCGGCACGATCACTGAAGGCACCACCAAGAATGTCACCCGATAACCTTGCAACACACGACCGCCTCCACACAATTGCCAGACTAAACATTCCTAGGGGAATGGTGTCAAGTTCGGTGCACCAGATGGCAAGTCGCCCAATTCCCTGAATCAAATTGGCAACAAGCATCATGTTCGGTACACCAGCCGTCACGTCGCCCAAATCAATTTCATGATAAACAGATCCCACGCTCGCGTTGGACCATTGGACTCAGCAAGCGTCGCTGTCACCATCGACGCCCAAAATCAGAGGCTTCATCCAAACATAATCGACCTACATAATTCAGTCTTTAATCCTAGTACAAACTTGTCACTTCGTTAGAGCTCCGCGATCTTAGTTCAGTCTAGTAGTCACAAAGTCTTCCAGTGAAAAAGATAAATTTCCAAATGTGTACTCAATATTAAATAAACCCAAATAAAACTTTATTTTTTTATGTGACTAACTAAGTTTGTGTTTAATTGGCGCCCGAGCAGGGACCCCGCGTTTAAAAGTTGATCAAGTGAAGTAAAACGGCAATTGTGATAAGTGTTAATCAAAATAAACGCAAAGAAATACGCCTTTAAAACGATAACCGAAATATACGCAGTGCCAACAAAACTTCGCTGAGGTCAGACGGGGTTATAACAAAAAAATTGATCGCTGCATTCCTCTAGTATCCGTTCGGAGGAAAGTTGGTACAACAAGTGTCTGGATTCGGAGCGTTAGTACCCCAACGTGGGAAAAGCGAGCACCCCAACCAACCGACCAATAATAGCACCGAAATGAAAATAATATTAATGTAAGTTAAGTTAAAAATAAAAGAAACAAGAAACAAATTATTAATTATTTAAGCAAGATCAAAAAAAGGAACGAATTAGCATCATAAGAAACGAAAAACGAACTAACTAACATTTATAATAATTATTTTTACTAACAAAATTTTCAAACCGAAAGCCATTTCCATTCAAAATTTTTTTTCTCCCTAAAGCGGTATCGCGTCGCGAGCGAATTTACTTGTCTTTCGAATAATTATTCGACGGTATTGCACTACGAGTTTGTTTTTTGAGTGAATTAAATCCTTTGTGAAATCGAAAATGTCTGAAAACGACAGTTGGGTAAAAGCCGCGGTCCTTCAGCCAGGAGGTCAACCTACAACAGGGTCACAGAATGCGTCAACCTCAGCCCCCGCGAACAGAAGTGTAGAGGCTATATCCATACAAGGGTTAGATGCAGCCATTGATAGTCTGTTAGCAGCTAGAATGGGGAATTATATTGAGCAGCTAAAACTGGCCCAGCCAGCAACCCCAGAATACAGAGACTTAACTCTAAATTTACAGGACAAGTGGAATGAGGTAGATAAAGTTCCAGACCTAGTGAAAGGACTCAAAGAATTCTCGGGTAATCCAGCAGAGTTTACAACTTGGTTCTCTTCAACCTCGCGTGTAATGGATGCCTTTGCTCCTTTGCAAGGAACGCCAAAATACTTTGCGATTTTACTAACAGTCAGAGACAAAATCACAGGACATGCGAACACAGTACTAAAGGTGAATGATACCGCGTTGCACTGGGAGGCAATCTCGAAATGCCTTCTGGAGGAATATTCAGACAGACGAGATTTGGGTACACTAGAATATCAGTTGTTCTCCATGAGTCAGAGGAATAGTACGATCCATGAGTTTTACCTTGCAGTGAACCATCAGATGTCCTTAATCATCAGCCAAATGAAAAATATGGGACACGGTCCTGAGGTCATGGCAGTTTTGTCGAAACAGATAAGGGACAGAGCCCTAGATACTTTTATTAGGGGCCTGAACGGTGATCTATCAGATAGAATAAGTCTAGCGCAACCACTTAACATGCGTTGCAGATGATAGAAGACTTAACCAATAAGCACACTAAAAACTCGATCGGCTCAGGTCATCACCACCCTCGTCCAAACCTAACACACAAGACAGGACAATACACCAGAACTAACGCCCCCCCACAGTGGTCATACCCTCCAGTACTTCCCCCTAAACCGCACAACAACCTGAACTGGTACAACCCCAGACAGACTCAAAATACTTTCACACCCCAAAATAACTTTCCACAGAACCATAGTATTCCCCAAAATATCCCTTTCCGAAACAGTAACCAAACTTTCTTTAACGCACCACCTAGACCTCTCGCCCCAAAGCCTCAACCCAAGCCTACACCAATGGATGTAGACGGCTCCATAATGACCAAGAACGTGAATTACATGAATAGGCCAAATATAAATCCTACACAACCAATTTTATTAAAGAGAGTAAATCCGTTTAATACGAATCTCCCAAACAAAGCCCAAAGACAGTTCCACATCGGAGCCGAGGTACAAGACGGGCAATACAGTGCCCCACCACCAGAAGACCTTCAAGTCAATGTAACCGAAACTCAGTTGTCCGAATACCAAGAACAGGAAGACTATTTTCAATTAGTCCCATACTCGCAATTTTCGGAGTATGAACAACAGCAAGAGTACTCCACCACTCAAGGTGGCATGTCCGAATTAAGTCCGCAAGATAGAGAGACACCACAACCTACAGTAAAGGATCCCTACCCACAAATCGAGGACACGGTTAATTTTTTAGGATGAAGTGTTCCTCTTTGCCGTACTTTGTAGTCCGGGACAAAGACGGAACAGCGTACAATTTTTTAATAGACACCGGTTCAAACAAAAACTATATCCAACCTGAAATAGCCAAGAACATAAAGCGAAATGAGCGTAAATTCTACGCGAATACTGTAAGTGGACGCATCCTAATTACGGAGCATGTCCACTTGGGTCTCTTCAATGAACCCAACAAACCTATAATTTTTTTTCTACTCCCAAATTTAAAATCGTTTCATGGAATCCTAGGCAATGACACACTAAAAGAATTAAATGCCATTATAGATGTAGAAAAAGATTTGTTACATGTCAACAACTCTCATGTTGTTAAAGTGAGACAGATGCGAGCTCAGCAGGTCCACACGATCAACTCAGATCAATTATCGGGTCATCAAAAGTTAAAGCTAGAAGCACTTCAAGAGGAATACAAATCGCTATTTGCAAGTCCGGATATGAGGTTGACTTATGCTACCAATGTCCAAGGTGAAATTCGAACATCGTCAGACACTCCAGTCTACTCAAAACACTACGCGTATCCAGCCTCCTTGAAGGAAGTAGTCGAAGAACAAATTCAAGAACTATTAGAAGATGGTATAATACGACCTTCACGGTCGCCCTATGGTTCTCCTGTATGGATCGTCCCAAAAAAAGCGACAGTTCGGGAAAAAAGAAATATAGGATGGTCATCGACTACAGAAAATTAAATTCAGTCACCATCTCGGATAAATACCCTATCCCAGAAATTGGAGAAATGATTGCTCAATTGGGCAACAACAAATACTTCTCCGTCCTCGACTTAAAGAGCGGATTTCATCAGATCCCTTTAAAGGAATCCGACATTGAAAAATCAGCATTCTCTATAAACGGAGGAAAATATGAGTTCACCAGGCTCCCCTTCGGTTTAAAAAATTCCCCATCTATATTCCAAAGAGCTCTCGACGATATTTTAAGAGAACATATAGGGAAAATATGCTATGTCTATATCGACGACATCATAATATTCAGCAAAACAGAGGAGGAACACTTTCGTCATTTGGCCAAGGTATTCTCTACCTTAACAGAAGCAAACATGAAAGTACAAGTCGACAAGTGTAAATTTCTAAAACATAGCGTTGATTTCCTAGGAGTAGTAATATCAAGCGAAGGTGTTAAGACCAACCCAGAGAAAGTACAGGCTATAAAAAATTTTCCCACATCAAGAAACCTGAAGCAACTAAGATCCTTCTTGGGTTTAGCTAGTTATTATAGGCGGTTCATTAAGGATTTCGCGAAGCTAGCAAGACCCCTTACAAATTTACTGCGTGGCGAGCACGGGAGGACGAAAAAGAATGTCTCCAACAAAATCGAAATTCGTTTTGGCAAGGAAGAGTTGGACTCTTTTGAAAAAGTTAAGAATGTAGGATGTATTGCTAGCATATCCCGATTTTAATAAAGAATTTCATTTGACCACAGATGCTTCAAATATAGCGATAGGTGCCTCACTAGAACAAAATGGCAGACCAATCACATTTATATCCAGAGCATTATCTAAGACAGAAGAAAATTACGCTACGAATGAAAGGGAAATGCTGGCCATAGTATGGGCCTTAGAAAAATTGAGGATGTACCTTTATGGGAAGTCAAAAGTGATCATTTATACAGACCATCAACCGCTTACTTATGCGCTTAGTCCAAAAAACAATAACACGAAACTAAAAAAATGGAAGAGTCACCTAGAAGAATACAACTACGAGTTGAAGTATAAACCGGGTAGCTCAAACGTAGTAGCAGACGCACTTTCAAGAAATCCTACTGGCATAAATGCCAGTAGTACGTCAGCAGCTACGATGCATAGTGACGAAAGCTCAGGACACGAACTGATACCGACAATGGATATCCCTATCAACGTATTTAAAAACCAGTTAATACTCCTCACAGGCGAAAACGAAAACACGACATTCGAGTTACCATTTCCCACTTATCACAGACATACAGTAGTTCGAAGGAACTATTCAGAAAATGATCTTGTAGAAATCCTAAAAGCAAAATTAGATCCTAGGATAGTGAATGGTATTTTCACTTCAGAAAGCATCATGGGAAAAATTCAGCTGATATTTCCAGAACATTTTAGGAATTATAAAGCTAGGTTTACGCATATCCAAACTACGGATGTACACGAGAATAGCGAGCAGCAGGAAATTATAACTAAAGAACATACTAGAGCCCATAGAAACGCAATAGAAAACAAAAAACAAATTTTATCTAAAGTTTTTTTCCCAGGAATGAGAAAAAAAATAGAAGCAGTAGTAAAAACATGCCAAACATGCAAACTTTCTAAATACCAAAGGCACCCCCCAAATCAAGAGATTCAATCAACACCCATACCAAGTTATCCAGGGGAAATAATCCACATAGACCTTTACTCGACTCAAAACAAAACCATTTTAACGGCAATAGACAAATTCTCAAAATACACACAAATAAAATTAGTGAATTCAAAAGCAGCAGAACATTTAAAGGTACCACTACGCGAATTATTGGTAGCTTTTGGCGCGACTAAAACAGTAGTAATGGACAACGAAAAATCGTTAAATTCCGCTTCGATAAAATTCCTTTTGAACGATCAACTGGGTATAAACGTACACACAACCCCACCGTATACTTCGTCTAGCAATGGTCAGGTAGAAAGATTTCATTCCACATTCACGGAATTAATGAGATGCCTAAAGATTGAGCATCCGGAATTAGAATTTGAAGACCTAATATTCAGAGCAGTAGACGAATACAATAAGACGATCCACAGTACAATTAACAAAAAACCGATAGAAGCTTTTTTTGCGTTAGACTTGGCACACTCTCCGGAAAAACTAGCATTAGAAAGAGAAAAAACTTCAAAGAAAATTTCAGACAAACAAATTGCAGATCTACAATATCATAACAAAAACAAAGAACCCATAAAAATTTATGACCCAGGAGAAACAATTTATGTCAAAATCAATAAGAGATTGGGTTCTAAATTAACACCAAGATATAAAAAGGAGAAAGTAGCTGAAGATTTAAATACAAAAGTTAAAACAACGTCAGGCAGGATAGTACATAAGAACCAGTTGAAATACTGACCAATATCCATCTTTGACAGGTTAATATTGATACCAGTCTGTTGGGGACATACGACTATCCTGGATTACTCAAAATCAAGGGTAGTAATGCTGGAAACTGGGATGGCAGCGAGGCAGAATGGCACGTTTAAAATTATACACGTTATAGAAGTAGAAAAATATCAACAGGTATTGTCGGTGTTGAAGGAGGTTGTACAAAACTCAACCAAAGCAAATCCGTATTACCCCTTTCTTATTTACGAAATAACCCGAATCGAAAACGAAATCAAAAGATTAAAGCCTATAAAATTCAAAGCAAAACGCTCTCTTGATATACTCGGAACAGCGTGGAAGTGGCTCGCGGGTACCCCAGATCACCAGGACCATAAGATTGTAATTGATAAGATTGACGAACAGCTAAAGAATAATAATGAGCAAGTAATAATTAATAAACTGGTAGAAGATAAGATAAATGACCTAATTAAAATAACGAACACTTTATTGCATAGAAGTAAACCAGAAACAGACGAAAAACTGAAAGAAATAGAAATAACAAAATTTAAACTGAGCCTTTTAAGAGAAGAAATTACAAACGTCATTTACGCAATAGATTGGGCCAAAGCCAATACAATAAATTCCTTGATTTTATCACCAGCCGAAATAAACATTATTGAAACATATGCCGAAGAAAGTCTAACATTTGTAAATATTGAAGAGCTGATAGAATTTGCCGAAGTAAGTGTTGCTTCCGATGGCAGAGCTCTCCTTTATATCGTTAGCATACCTAGAGTAATTAAAGAACAATGCAAAAAAATTATGGCACTACCTATAAAATATGAGAAAACAATTGAAAAAATAGATTATAATCACATATTAAAATGCAATAAACAATATTTCGGTCTAGCTAATAAGGATAAATGTAAAAATCAGAACAACAAAATATTATGTAAACTGGAAGATTTGACTGACTTAAAAAATAGCAAATGCATAGGAGCGTATTTTCATAGGAAAAAACCAACTTGCCAAACTACTAACAATCAACATGTGAAATCACACTCGGAGGTGGCTCCCGGTACGATCTTGCTAAACCAATTCAAGGGTATCATCAACGTCGATGGAGAAAACCTTACATTGGACGGAACTTTTATAGTCCAATCGCAAAATTCAACAATCAACATAGACGACTCGTGGTACATCATGAAGACTAAGCGTGAAGTAGAAGTCCAACCCCCATTACTTCAACTATTATCGGACAAACAGCACCAAGGCGAAACGCTATCTCTGGAGATGATCAAAGAACTGCACTTGAACAACACGAACAGCCTGGAAAGAATTCAGACTAACAATGTCATAATTTCATCATCCTATTGGATCGTCATAGCAATTTTAGCGATCGCAGCAGTTACATACTGGGCGATCAAGAGGCAATGCAACCACAGGCCAGAAGAGAGCAATCCACCAATGGTAATGCCGATTACACCCGTACAATATGTGGTAGCGACCGAGGACGTCCGCACTTAAGAGGGGAGGAGTTAAGACCAGACATGCTTCACTATCACAATCACACTCACTCCACACCCATAGAGAACATCCAAGAGTCATCATAATGAGCACTGACGTAATGAGCATCGGCACGATCACTGAAGGCACCACCAAGAATGTCACCCGATAACCTTGCAACACACGACCGCCTCCACACAATTGCCAGACTAAACATTCCTAGGGGAATGGTGTCAAGTTCGGTGCACCAGATGGCAAGTCGCCCAATTCCCTGAATCAAATTGGCAACAAGCATCATGTTCGGTACACCAGCCGTCACGTCGCCCAAATCAATTTCATGATAAACAGATCCCACGCTCGCGTTGGACCATTGGACTCAGCAAGCGTCGCTGTCACCATCGACGCCCAAAATCAGAGGCTTCATCCAAACATAATCGACCTACATAATTCAGTCTTTAATCCTAGTACAAACTTGTCACTTCGTTAGAGCTCCGCGATCTTAGTTCAGTCTAGTAGTCACAAAGTCTTCCAGTGAAAAAGATAAATTTCCAAATGTGTACTCAATATTAAATAAACCCAAATAAAACTTTATTTTTTTATGTGACTAACTAAGTTTGTGTTTAATTTATATCTCAAATAAAAATAGAACCAAGACCAAACGGGTTGACGCCCACATTTTCAAAATAATTGAGAATTTCCTAGAAAATAACCAAAATAACACAAACTCCTTAATCTCAGATGCAGTGTCCCAGTGTTCTCTCCTCACCACTTAACCATAAAACATATAAAGCACTTAAAAGAAATTGGAATAATCTATGATCTACACAAAAATCTAATTTTTACCATAGGAAACAACTATCATTAAACCCAAATCGACTTACTTATTATGTAAATCAATAAATAACCGGGTTTTTTTTCCTGATGCATATGTATATATAAAATATTCTAATTTACAAACCAATGAGAAGAAATGAAAACTAAATTAATTATGTCTTAAATCAAAAGCCCCGATAAGCTGAAATCACAGGGCAAAAATAACAAAATCTTAAAATAGGTTAGCTTGACCTTGTCC
Organism: Drosophila paulistorum; assembly: GCA_018152135.1. Lineage (NCBI taxonomy): Eukaryota > Metazoa > Arthropoda > Insecta > Diptera > Drosophilidae > Drosophila > Drosophila paulistorum. Next base: position 3,045,148 of record JAECXG010000823.1, read on the forward strand.
ACCAAGACTAAACCATAATATAAGTACCATATGTATTTGTACTAAACCATATCAAGAGACAAATAAATTCAAATTCAAATTTTCATACAATCATTATATTGAAAAGTGTATTTGGTGATATTTTTGTTTGAGAGTAAAAAAAAACAATCAAAACATTTAATTGGAGAGACTACGATAAGTAGCCTCCGGCTTACTTTGCCGTAAGGGCAAAGAATATGTATATGGAAAGTAAAAGAACAAAAAAAGTTAATAAATCAAATTCAACAAACCAAACCCTGGTGTGCAAAATTTGCCGTCCAATGTGAGATATCAAAAAAACATTAAAATAGAAACCAACGATACTACTGATGATGAAAAGGGGGGGGTGGACAAACGCATACATTGCGAAATCAGAAAGTAAAAAAACATTACAAGAAGAACCTAACCAAATACAAATACAACAAATGCAACAACAAATACAGCTTATTCAACAACAACATCTACAAACTCAACAACAGCTTCAGCAAACTCAACAACAACTACAACAATCGCAGCAGCAATATCACCAGCTACTCAAACAACAACAGCATGCGCAAAACATCAAAAATCAACACAAAAAACTCGGCATATCGTCTGATATTAAGCAATTAATTGGGAATAAATATGCATCGCTATTTTCTCCTGACGAAGAGTCCGAAGAAACTTTAGATTCAGACTCAGAAACTGATTTTCCCGCCCTAAAGAAGGCTAAACAGACAGTTAAGGGAAAGTCTGGACCAGCCAATAGGAAAAAAAAGCCGCCATCAAACACGGCTGACTCAATGGAATTTGTCAATCAGGAAGTACTGGCAAAGCAAGGCGGGGCATCAAGACCAGTAGGATCTAAAAATAGAGGAAACCAGGGCACTGCTACCTCATCGAAAGCGGCTTCCAAAGCAGTGTTGGAACGTAACAGTACACTAGCAGCACCTCCTCGTGAAGCGAAGATAAGCCTCAAAACACAAATACCAATAATAGCTATATATAATCAAAATGCAAAAGAAATTGTCGGTAAGTTGAGCAAATTCATAGCAGACAAAAAGTTTACCATTAATGTAATAAATAAAAATCTTATGCGCATACAAGTCTTCAATTTAGAAGACTTTGATAAAACCAAATATTTTTTCAAAAGCCTCAATCAAAACTTCTATTCATATACCCCAAAGGAACTAAAACCACATAGTGTAATAATAAAAAAACTACCTCAGTCAGAATATGACGCACAAGAAATACAATCAGCCATAATCTCTTGTGTCACCAGACAGTTTATAAATATACTGATTCAGCCCTGGGCGAGCGACGTGATGCTCAACCCCTGGTGTTATCGAGAAGTATCAAGAGAGTGGGTAACAAAACGTTGACGAGAAAGGGTGCGAACGAATAAGCTCCTACGATCGGTGGTAACGAACGGCCATCACGAACGAATCCAACGGCATCGCTTTGCAAACGTCATTTTATTGTTAAGTCTCAATTAGTTAATAAACTTATATTAATTATCTACCTAAACGTACAAGTCTAGCATTTCTATTGTTCCCGTAAGCCGCACTCCCCGCCGAAGCCTTCCTGACAGCTTCTCCATCTACAATCTTCTACTGGCTAATGTGATTTACAACCGACATTCTCAGAAGTGGGTTTTAGGTGTGACAATTTTCAGACGTGGGATGGTCTCCAATTTAGAATTTGGATAGTATGCAAAAAGGAACTGATATTTTTCATAATTAGAAGTGTGTAAAGAAAAAGGTAACGCGCAATTTTCCGCGGTAGAATAGCGTGGCATGAGAAACTCGCAAAGTGTAATAGTGTGTGTTCTGTGCACGAACGAACTCGTGGAAACGAGAACGAAAGACGAATAAGCAAAACGAAAAATCAACGAACATACAAGTGTGAAAGAGACAACAATAATGCCGCAGAAAAACTACGTGTCAAAGAAAGCTTTGCAGCAAAAATGTAGACAAGCTGGATTGTCAACGTCAGGAAATCGAGAACATATTCAGGCCACTAAAGATAAATCACGTTAATCCAAAGCCTGAATTCATAAAAGCATCCTCACTTATATATAAAAAAACTTATTCAGCCCATCATAACGTACGGACAATTTGCTTGGTTTAATATCAAATCCAGGCAAATGGAAGATCTTCGCCTCTTTGAGAGAAGAGTTCTCCGTTGGGCCTTGGGTAGTACATCTAGAGACCCTACCACGCGTAACTACAGTCGACTCTCGTTAATTCAAACCTTCGAACCTCTCTGTAATTCGAAGTTATCACGAGTCCCCTACAAAATCTCTTGATATTTCGAATTTTGCCCATACATTTTTATACACTCGGTAATTCGAACGAAAAAATCATTGCTACGTCGCGGTAATTCGAACTCATATGGTCAAACCCTCGATAATTCGAATTTGCAAAGTCTCTTGGTGTTTTAGTAAAAACTTTGAACTTTGGGAATCCCCTGAAAATACCTTTACCGTGAGTGGTTGCGTGTACACATAATACATGGGCACATTTTGACGCTCGCTTCCGCACGAATCGCTTCATTGGTGTATAGAAGAAGATCAGGACAATTCGCAAATAATTATGGATATTGAAGAACCAACTATCGTACCAGTAGTTGACTTCAGCGGTGTGAGTTTTTCTGAGTATGTTGAAGTGGATGAAGATGTTGCTGTCTCAGGATCACTAACCGATGGCGAACTTTTATCTCTGACCGATAGAAATGAAAGGAGCAACGATGAAGGTGAAGACAACATATCAGAACCTTTGGAAGAAGTATCAGTTAAGGTAGCAAGATCGTCATTTGAGAATTTACAAAGCTTTTGCCTATAAAACGAAACTGATGAAACAGCATATCAACAGCAATGTACCCCACAACAAACACATATTAATAAGTTCTTTTCAAAGATTAATTAATTGACATTATAAATATGTAAAACATTAGCAGTTAAATCAAAACTTGATAATTCGAAGTTTTATTTATTTTCACTCAAAAATTCGAACCATTTAATATTTCGAACTCTCGATAATTCGAAATATTTTAAAAGTCCCTTGAATTTCGAATTAACGAGAGTCGACTGTATATCTCAAATAAAAATAGAACCAAGACCAAACGGGTTGACGCCCACATTTTCAAAATAATAGAGAATTTCCTAGAATATAACCAAAAAAAACCCAAACTCCTTAATCTCAGATGCAGTGTCCCAGTGTTCTCTCCTCACCACTTAACCATAAAACATATAAATCACTTAAAAGAAATTTGAATAATCTATGATCTAAACAAAAATCTAATTTTTACCATAGGAAACAACTATCATTAAACCCAAATCGACTTACTTATTATGTAAATCAATAAATAACCGGTCTGTCATTAATTTGCTCAACGTACCTAATATACCCGTGCCTCTGTAAATAGTAGTTCTTAAGTAGTTTTTAGTAACCAAGTTCCTTAATAGTATTAAGTAGCTGTAAGTTAGACTTAAGCCCACACTATACCATAAAATTAACAGCTCAATATGGGTTTTTTTCCTGATGCATATATATAAACTATTCTAATTTCAAAACCAATGAGAAGAAATGAAAACTAAATTAATTATGTCTTAAATCAAGAGCCCCGATAAGCTGAAAGAACAGGGCAAAAATAACAAAAAAACATTAAAATGGAAACCAACGATACTACTGATGATGAAAAGGGGGGGGACAAACGCATACATTGCGAAATCTCCTCATCTTACTCTTCCGAAAGTGACTATTTAGAAAGTAAAAAAACATTACAAGAAGAACCTAACCAAATACAAATACAACAAATGCAACAACAAATACAGCTTATTCAACAACAACATCTACAAACTCAACAACAGCTTCAGCAAACTCAACAACAACTACAACAAAGTCAACAAAAACTACAACAATCGCAGCAGCAATATCAGCAGCTACTCAAACAACAACAGCATGCGCAAAACAACTATATATTGTCACTCATCGAAGTCGGTCGTGTTGTTTTGCGCTCTCGCTTAATTACTGTCTTTCGTTCTTTTGTGAAGTTAATCTATAATAGTCAATTTAAATTCATTGTTTTATCAATTTTTAATAATTCACTATACTCATCGCGAAGTTTGTGTTAAATTTATTAACATTTATATTTATTAATATCAAAACTTTAACAAACGCAAATATAATTTTGTTGTTGCGCCGCTTACTTTTTTGATTTCGTTCTATTTCTTTGCTCCCACCCGCGCTCTCAATTTACAGTTCATAGTTTGTTTTTGTTTGTGTGGTGTTGGTGCTCTCTATTCTTCTGCTTTCTCTTTTGATCGCGCCCGCTGCCGTTAACTTCGCGCTTGTGACAAGTTTTTGTTGTTGTGTGTTGTAATACAAAAAATAATAAATATTCTCTCTTTCTTCTCTTTTCCAATTTGTATATTGCAGAGCCCGGCACTCATATGCCCCGGGGGCAGTGTTGCCATTTCCGCTTTTTTCCCGTCAGATCTGGCTGTTTTCAAAGTGGAATTGCGGGACAAATTGAAAAACAGCGGGCAGCGGGAATTCTGGCTTTTTAGCAAATTCAAACGACTTCTAAATTTTTTGTAAATGTTTGCAGTAATTTTTATTAAAATTTGACGATATATATGTTAATGCAGTACTTCAAGTAATATATATATATATATAATATATATATTAATATATATATATAATGAAGTGGACATTATTGCTGACGATGAGTTCGAACACCATATCAAAACCGATTTATATCTCGGATATGAATTTGAGAAACAATTGAAAACAGTGAAAATTTCAGCTGCTGAAGAGACAGCAATAAGAGAATGCTGTGCTAGTTTTGTTGTGGACTTAGTCAAACAGCTAAAACAAAGGTAAATTTTTTCAAAATTATATTTTAATTGTTATAAATAAATTTTCTTTTTTAATTTCAGGTTACCGGACAATTGAAATATTTTGCATTGATGCGGTTTCTGTTGAAAATATTTTAAATATCAGGAAAAAAAGCATTACTCCACTTCTGGAGTATTTTAATACTCCGAATATAGACCTAATTGAAAGGCAATACAATCGCATTTCACTAGTAAAATGGGAAAATTCGGATGATACGTCCAAATTTTGGAGTGAAGTGTTAAAATATCGAGATTCAGGCGGAAACTATCAGTTTCATGAATTGTCTGCGGTTGCGCTTAAAATGCTTTCACTGCCTTGGTCCAATGCCGAAGTGGAGCGGGTTTTCAGCCAGGTTAATATTGTGAAAACAAAGATCCGAAATAGATTGAACGTTGATACGTTAAACGCAATTTTAACGATAAGGTACACAATTGAATATATATTTTTTAATTCGAAATTAATTTTTTCCATTTTAGATATAGACTGCACCGAAACAATAAGTGCTGCTTCGGCTATGAGCTACCAAGTAGCTGCCTTACATCATTAAAAGTAAGGGATTTCTACCCAAACAATGTGGAAGAGGAGTCCATTGACGATTTGCTTAATATAATGTAAAAAACAATATCATTTATGTTTAATAAATATACCGAATGTATGGTATATGTATATAAAATTAAATCCGCGTTTTTTTTTTCAACTTTTTTTTCTTGAAAGCAGCTTTTTTCAGCTTTTTTTTCGCTGTTCCAGCTTTTTTTGCTCAAAAAAAATGACATCACTGCCCGGGGGACGAACACGTTCGGCACCTCGTATGCGTGTAACCGAACGGCTGCCGAAGTCCTTACACAGAGCATGAGGGTGGATTTAGATGCCCTCAGCGTTTCGACGCAAGCACATCTATGTCGCTTTGCTCGATCGCTACACATGAAAAAATTAATGCCTTCATTCTTTTTATGTAACTGGCAACTTTTGCAAAAATATTATGATCTAATGTATGGCAATGTTAAAATTATGTTCTATGTTTACCACAACATATATTTGTGAAACAACATTTTCCACAATGAAATTAATTAAAAATTCTATTCGAAACAGTCTAACTGATAGCCATTTGGAAGATAAAAAGTTATCCAAATAATATAGAAGTAAATGAAATAGTTGAGTTTAAAATAAAAAATGAATTCAAAATTATTTGTTTTCCATCGCATTTTACATTGCAATTTGCGCAGTGTAAAGCAACTTACGCACACAAGCAAGCGCACACATACAACTACATTTTTTTAGCGCTCTCTTTGTGCCGGGCCCTGGTATATTGCAGTTAGCTTTTGCTTTGGTTTGTATACGCCTCTCTTAATTTAACATTTTTCCCTTTTTGTTTACATATTGATTTATAATTTGATTGTGATAAATCAATTAGTTAATAATGTCTGTCTGTTGCAAATATAATTGCAATAATCCCAGCACGACCATTGAAGACTTTCTTTACTGTTGGCTGTGTGACAATGTAATGCACTTTAAATGTGCTGGTTATACAGTCAAGGTGCGGGATAGTATTGCACAGGGTGGCGGCCTTAAATGGGGCTGTGATTCGTGTCGTGGCTTGGAGCTCGAGATGCGAAGTTTTATGAAACGGACTGGGGATGCCTTTTAAACTCTGTCAGCTGGCGTTCATAAGCTCCAAGAAGAGCTTTTGACGATGGAGGTTCAATTCAGAAGTTCTAAACTTTTGATTGAATCTCCGACCCGAAAGAGGGCCAGATTTCAGGGCGCGTCTTTCAGTCCGTCGGCACATCGTTCTCTCTCAGTTCCGGCTTCCGACAATGACCCTATGTCACCAAATGGACAGCAGCTGATTTCGTTTAGGAGTCCGGCTTTGGAAGGTGTGGAGTCTCTTCCCATTTCCCCTGGAGACAGTATCCCACCTACTAACACGAAATCGGTTGTAGTTTCCGAACCGTCCGGGCAAACATCCGTTTCCAGGAATATTGCCAATAAAGTAGTTACAAGAGGAGCTAGTAAAGTGTTGGCTGCTTCAGCTGCTGCTGCATCTGCTGTTGCTGCTACTGCTGTGCCTGGCACTTCTAGTTCCCTTGTTGTAGTTCCACCCAAAAAGCAAATTTTTATTTCGCGGCTTGATCCCAATACTACTTCTGAAGAAGTCATAGCCTACATCCAGGGCAAAGTTCAAGCACCAAACATTGCTGTGGAAAAGTTCCGTTTTTCACATACTCGGGACATTTCGTCCTTTAAAATAAGTGTCTCCCCACATCTTTTTGGGCAAATATGTCATAAAGACTTTTGGCCGGAACACCTCATTGTAAAAGAGTATACAATAAAAAAGAAGAATCGGCCTCCGATTAGCCTGCTACCTGCCTCTGTGAATAACGTTCCTTCTGGCTCGTCTGCACCTGTTGGCAAGTCAAAAAACTAATTTCGTCCCTATCAGAACGTACGGGGACTAAAGTCTAAACTCGCTAGACTCTATGTAGATAGTTTAGCTTTTGACTTTCATATTCTTGCCTTTACTGAGACTTGGCTGAAGCCTGATATTGCCGATGCTTCAATTCTCCCCTCAAAATATGTAATATATAGACATGATCGGACTATCCGTAATGGTGGTGGTGTTTTGATCGCTGTTGATTCGGCGTTCTCGTCTGAAATTGTACAGTCTTCCAATCAGGAGATTGAATTTGCTTGTGTTAAAATTTCTCTTAATTCATTTTCTGCCTATATTACTTGTTCGTATATTCCGCCACAGTCCGACTTGGCAGTATACATTCACCATTTGTAAGCTATTCAACTTGTTTCCTCATATATCTCTGACGAAGACTTGTTTGTTGTTATGGGAGATTTTAATTTACCTGAGATTGCCTGGACCCTCTCTTATGATTCTTTATTACTGTTGCCCTCCTCGTCTCATTGTTTCATTGATGGTCTGTTTGAGTTGTCCCTAACTTAAATAAATCCTGTCCGAAATAGTCGGAACAGATCACTAGATCTGGTATTTGTGTTGGATTCTTCCAACTGCGATATTTCCAGGACTGATCCCTTAGTTATCCCTGAAGACAACTTTCATCCAACTCTGGATGTAACCATTGACCTTCCTTTTGGGGTTATGACTCGATATAATAATTCGATGCCTCCAACCCGATGTTTTCGCAAGACAAACTTTACTAAACTTAAAAAACTCCTATTAACTAATGATTGGACATATCTGTATAATTGCACGGATATGGACTCTGCCATTTCTGTCTTCTATAAAACTCTTGAGTCGTTCTTTGATGTTTGTGTCACGCGTGTGACTCAAGGATGGTCTGATAAACCTCCTTGGTTTTCACGTGAGTTATGTAATTTGAAGAACGTAAAATCAAGATGCTATAAAAGATTTAAAAAATCCGGTAAAGCATCGGATCTTTCCCTATACGTAGTTGCTCGATCAAATTTTATGGTGCTGAATTCACAATGCTATAAGGATTATCTTCAGAGATGTAAACTTAGGTTTTCTCGCGATCCTAAGCAATTTTATAAATTCGTCAATGGAAAACGTAAGACATCAGTGCATCCGTCTTAATTGTCTTTCGAAAACAATAAAGCTGACAATGATCAGGCAATTGCTGATATGTTTGCTGATTTTTTCAAAACAACTTATTCCTCTTTGATTTATCAAGCAAATCCTCCTTATCCTTATCACTTGCAATCGTCTAATTGCATTTTAGACCCTGTGTTTGAAAAAAGTTCGATTTTTAGCGTTCTTAGTTCCGTCAAACCAATATATGCACCTGGCCCTGATGGAATACCAGGCTGCGTATTAAGGTTTTTGCGCAGAGGCCCTATGTAAGCCAATACTTAAGTTGTTTACACTGTCCGTTATATTCCGCCTTTCCGTCCATCTGGAAGGAATCATATATTATTCCTCTTCATAAAAACGGGAAAAAGTCCGAAGCCTCCAATTATAGGGGTATTTCTAAATTGTCTGCCATACCCAAAGCATTTGAGAAAATAATAACGTCTCAATTGCAACATTTTTGTAGCTCAATCATTTCGTCATCCCAACATGGGTTTAAAAAACGTAGATCGACAACTACTAACCTATTAGAATTTACATCTCACTCAATCAAAGGATTCAAGACTGCCGTGCAAACCGATGTCATTTATACTGACTTCAGCAAGGCCTTTGACTCTGTTAATCATACTCTACTTTTATATAAGTTAAATGCACTTGGTATCCCCAGCCTTTTGCTAGATTGGATTCTTCAATATCTTTCTAAGCGTACACAAAAGGTCCTCTTTAAGTCTTCATTTTCTAAGACCATCCAAGTGACTTCTGGAGTACCTCAGGGTAGTCATTTGGGTCCATTGCTATTCACTCTTTTTATAAATGATCTTCCATTGGTAGTGTCACATTCTCGGGTGCTTATGTACGCGGATGATGTTAAGCTTTACCTCAGTTTTAAAGACATATCGTCTTCTTGCCTACTTCAATCGGATCTTAATGATTTTCAGATTTGGTGTGAAACCAACCTATTAAACCTTAACGGCTCTAAATGTAAAGTTATGTCTTTTTATAGATGCACTCCACACTTAGCAACTTATTATCTTAACGACACTGCCTTAGAGCGGTTAGAGCGGTTGTCAATGACTTAGGTGTTCTTATGGACCATAAATTAACCTTTAATCCTCATATTTCTGCTACAGTTAGTAAAGCTATGAATGTTCTTGGGTTTGTGAAACGATGGTCAAAAGAGTTTGACGATCTGTACACAACCAAACTTCTGTATACTTCATTAATCCGTCCTATCTTAGAGTACGGATCTTGCATATGGTCACCTCAATATGAGACGCACCAAAGTAAAATTGAATCTGTTCAAAAGCAATTTCTGCTATTTGCTCTTCGTGGTCTAAATTGGGATCGCAATGTCAATTTGCCATCATACTCCAGTAGGCTTCTTTTAATCAATCTTCCTTCATTAATTAATCGTAGAGTAATGCTTGGTGCTATCTTTATTCATAAACTTTTAATAGGTGAAATAGACTCTCCTGAGCTATTTATTGAACCAGTTAAACCTATCTGTAGTCTTATGTTCTGATTACAATCTTCTGTATCCCGTAATCAGTTCAGAAGCCTCTCTTTCTCTTGTGAAAACCTCTATTGTAGCACATTTAGCTCGTAATTAGCTGTAGTTAATCTAATTTTTAATTGTTTGTCCGTTATACTTGTATTTGTCCACGCGATCGTGCCGTCCGATATACGGCTGCGCCCCACGGTCGGTCGGACGGGAGGTGGACAGAGCTCTGCTTGGGCTCGCGCGAAACAGGCTATGTCCTGGTGTCGTAAGGCCCACTTGAACGTACTTCGCATTGTACGCGTCAACGTCCAGACAATTAACATCAAAAATCAACACAAAAAACTCGGCATATCGTCTGATATTAAGCAATTAATTGGGAATAAATATGCATCGCTATTTTCTCCTGACGAAGAGTCCGAAGAAGCTTTAGATTCAGACTCTGAAACTGATTTTCCCGCCCTAAAGAAGGCTAAACAGACAGTTAAGGGAAAGTCTGGACCAGCCAATAGGAAAAAAAAGCCGTCATCAAACACGGCTGACTCAAAGGAATTTGACAATCAGGAAGTACTGGCAGGCCCGGACTGGGACCCTAAGGGCCCACCGGGCATTCAAGTTGAAGGGCCCCCTATACTATATGCTTGAAAAATTATGGCGAGAAAAATGAAAGGTACAAATTTTTAGGTTTTACATCAAGTATGATCGTTTATGTGAATAAAACAAAAGCGACTTCTTACAAACAAATAAACAATTTTATTTGCCTATCTTTTTTCAACAATGCATTTAAATCATCAAAAAGTCAAAAGTTTTTGAAGTAAATTGCTCTGTAAGGATAAGGCGTTAATAATTCGTTCATTTTCAATTTTATTCAAGTTTTTTTTTTTCAACTGCCATAAGCAAGAAAGTTTCTAAATGGTTTTGCGTCAAACAGCTTCTTGATATATTTAACTTGGAAAATGATCTTTCGCAAGCTACTTGAGTATAAGAAAGTGTCAAAAGAAATTTATAAGCAAGAAACATCCGACTTAGGTATACCATACACCAGTATAAGAAAGTGTCAAAAGAAATTTATAAGCAAGAAACATCCGACTTAGGTATACCATACACCAGTAAAGCAAATATTTTAAATTTATTAAATAAATGCATTTTCACACGCATTTTTTTATTACAAGCATATTTTAGTATCTCGCTCACTCAAGCATCCGAGCACCCTAGCGCCCCCACCAGCCAACGGCCAACTCCGTTGGCACAACTTGCTAGTCTCCGAGATCTACGCGTTCATACGGACGGACAGACGGACATGGCTATATCGATTCAGTTTCTCATGCTGATCAAGAATATATGTACTTTATGGGGTCGGAACGTCTCTTTCTGTGCGTTACAAACATCTGATCAATTTTATAATACCCTCTGAAAGGGTAAAAAATGTGAAAACCATTAATTATTGAAAAATTTAATAGACTTGCCAAAGTATAGCTTTGGTAGGAAAATATATAGAAAAATTATACAATTATAGGAAATTGAAGAGGCCCCTAAACATCTAGGGCTCAAGCCTTTTGTTTATTCTATATACGAACAGAAAATTTTGTACTATGAACTTTGTGTTCTGGACCCTGGTTAAAATAAAATCAGTTCTCTGCTACACAATATTTCTTCAATTTTGAAAACAATGTCTAAAGTTCCAGTAGCTTTCAGGGCTTCTGAATTCCATGGGCCCCAGCGTCCATCAGTTTATTACGTTTAAAAATTGATTCGTACTGAGAACTTCGTATGAAGGGCCCCTAGTGGCTAACTGGTATATTGCTACATTCAACTTCGGTTTTTCAAGAAAATTTTTGTATACTTTATTCGTTTTAAAGAGCCCCAGTCTTTTCCAGTCTTACAGAGACTGTGAACGACAGGGGCCCCAGCGCCCATTGATTTATTATGGTAAAAAAAAATAATTCTTACTGGGAACCTCGTACAAAGGGCCCTAGTGACTAAAAACTGCTGCTCTAGTACATAAAATTTCATCAAAAGGGGCCCACCAGGCATTTGCCCGGTTGCCCGGTGGGCCAGTCCGGGCCTGAGTACTGGCAAAGCAAGGCGGGGCATCAGCATCGCCAAGACCAGTAGGATCTGAAAATAGAGGAAACCAGGACACTGCTACCTCATCGAAAGCGGCTTCCAAAGCAGTGTTGGAACGTAACAGTACACTAGCAGCACCTCCTCGTGAAGCGAAGATAAGCCTCAAAACACAAATACCAATAATAGCTATATATAATCAAAATGCAAAAGAAATTGTCGGTAAGTTGAGCAAATTCATAGCAGACAAAAAGTTTACCATTAATGTAATAAATAAAAATCTTATGCGCATACAAGTCTTCAATTTAGAAGACTTTGATAAAACCAAATATTTTTTCAAAAGCCTCAATCAAAACTTCTATTCATATACCCCAAAGGAACTAAAACCACATGGTGTAATAATAAAAAAAACTACCTCAGTCAGAATATGACGCACAAGAAATACAATCAGCCATAATCTCTTGTGTGACCAGACAGTTTATAAATATACTGATTCAGCCCTGGGCGAGCGACGTGATGCTCAACCCCTGGTGTTATCGAGAAGTATCAAGAGAGTGGGTAACAAAACGTTGACGAGAAAGGGTGCGAACGAATAAGCTCCTACGATCGGTGGTAACGAACGGCCATCACGAACGAATCCAACGGCATCGCTTTGCAAACGTCATTTTATTGTTAAGTCTCAATTAGTTAATAAACTTATATTAATTATCTACCTAAACGTACGAGTCTAGCATTTCTATTGTTCCCCGCCGAAGCCTTCCTGACATCTACAATCTTCTACTGGGTAATGTGATTTACAACCGACATTCTCAGAAGTGGGTTTTAGGTGTGACAATTTTCAGACGTGGGATGGTCTCCAATTTAGAATTTGGATAGTGTGCAAAAAGGAACTGATATTTTTCATAATTAGAAGTGTGTGAAGAAAAAGGTAGAATAGCGTGGCATGAGAAACTCGCAAAGTGTAATAGTGTGTGTTCTGTGCACGAACGAACTCGTGGAAACGAGAACGAAAGACGAATAAGCAAAACGAAAAATCAACGAACATACAAGTGTGAAAGAGACAACAATAATGCCGCAGAAAAACTACGTGTCAAAGAAAGCTTTGCAGCAAAAATGTAGACAAGCTGGATTGTCAACGTCAGGAAATCGAGAACATATTCAGGCCACTAAAGATAAATCACGTTAATCCAAAGCCTGAATTCATAAAAGCATCCTCACTTATATATAAAAAACTTATTCAGCCCATCCTAACGTACAATTTGCTTGGTTTAATATCAAATCCAGGCAAATGGAAGATCTTCGCCTCTTTGAGAGAAGAGTTCTCCGTTGGGCCTTGGGTAGTACATCTAGAGACCCTACCACGCGTAACTACAGTCGACTCTCGTTAATTCAAACCTGCGATAATTCGAACCTCTCTGTAATTCGAAGTTATCACGAGTCCCCTACAAAATCTCTTGATATTTCGAATTTTGCCCATACATTTTTATACACTCGGTAATTCGAACGAAAAAATCATTGCTACGTCGCGGTAATTCGAACTCATATGGTCAAACCCTCGATAATTCGAATTTGCAAAGTCTCTTGGTGTTTTAGTAAAAACTTTGAACTTTGGGAATCCCCTGAAAATACCTTTACCGTGAGTGGTTGCGTGTACACATAATACATGGGCATATTTTGACGCTCGCTTCCGCACGAATCGCTTCATTGGTGTATAGAAGAAGATCAGGACAATTCGCAAATAATTATGGATATTGAAGAACCAACTATCGTACCAGGAGTTGACTTCAGCGGTGTGAGTTTTTCTGAGTATGTTGAAGTGGATGAAGATGTTGCTGTCTCAGGATCACTAACCGATGGCGAACTTTTATCTCTGACCGATAGAAATGAAAGGAGCAACGATGAAGGTGAAGACAACATATCAGAACCTTTGGAAGAAGTATCAGTTAAGGTAGCAAGATCGTCATTTGAGAATTTACAAAGCTTTTGCCTATCAAACGAAACTGATGAAACAGCATATCAACAGCAATGTACCCCACAACAAACACATATTAATAAGTTCTTTTCAAAGATTAATTAATTGACATTATAAATATGGAAAACATTAGCAGTTAAATCAAAACTTGATAATTCGAAGTTTTATTTATTTTCACTCAAAAATTCGAACCATTTAATATTTCGAACTCTCGATAATTCGAAATATTTTAAAAGTCCCTTGAATTTCGAATTAACGAGAGTCGACTGTATATCTCAAATAAAAATAGAACCAAGACCAAACGGGTTGACGCCCACATTTTCAAAATAATAGAGAATTTCCTAGAATATAACCAAAAAAACCCAAACTCCTTAATCTCAGATGCAGTGTCCCAGTGTTCTCTCCTCACCACTTAACCATAAAACATATAAATCACTTAAAAGAAATTTGAATAATCTATGATCTAAACAAAAATCTAATTTTTACCATAGGAAACAACTATCATTAAACCCAAATCGACTTACTTATTATGTAAATCAATAAATAACCGGTCTGTCATTAATTTGCTCAACGTACCTAATATACCCGTGCCTCTGTAAATAGTAGTTCTTAAGTAGTTTTTAGTAACCAAGTTCCTTAATAGTATTAAGTAGCTGTAAGTTAGACTTAAGCCCACACTATACCATAAAATTAACAGCTCAATATGGGTTTTTTTCCTGATGCATATATATAAACTATTCTAATTTCAAAACCAATGAGAAGAAATGAAAACTAAATTAATTATGTCTTAAATCAAGAGCCCCGATAAGCTGAAAGAACAGGGCAAAAATAACAAAAAAACATTAAAATGGAAACCAACGATACTACTGATGATGAAAAGGGGGGGGACAAACGCATACATTGCGAAATCTCCTCATCTTACTCTTCCGAAAGTGACTATTTAGAAAGTAAAAAAACATTACAAGAAGAACCTAACCAAATACAAATACAACAAATGCAACAACAAATACAGCTTATTCAACAACAACATCTACAAACTCAACAACAGCTTCAGCAAACTCAACAACAACTACAACAAAGTCAACAAAAACTACAACAATCGCAGCAGCAATATCAGCAGCTACTCAAACAACAACAGCATGCGCAAAACAACTATATATTGTCACTCATCGAAGTCGGTCGTGTTTTTTTGCGCTCTCGCTTAATTACTGTCTTTCGTTCTTTTGTGAAGTTAATCTATAATAGTCAATTTAAATTCATTGTTTTATCAATTTTTAATAATTCACTATACTCATCGCGAAGTTTGTGTTAAATTTATTAACATTTATATTTATTAATATCAAAACTTTAACAAACGCAAATATAATTTTGTTGTTGCGCCGCTTACTTTTTGATTTCGTTCTATTTCTTTGCTCCCACCCGCGCTCTCAATTTACAGTTCATAGTTTGTTTTTGTTTGTGTGGTGTTGGTGCTCTCTATTCTTCTGCTTTCTCTTTTGATCGCGCTCGCTGCCGTTAACTTCGCGCTTGTGACAAGTTTTTGTTGTTGTGTGTTGTAATACAAAAAATAATAAATATTCTCTCTTTCTTCTCTTTTCCAATTTGTATATTGCAGAGCCCGGCACTCATATGCCCCGGGGGCAGTGTTGCCATTTCCGCTTTTTTCCCGTCAGATCTGGCTGTTTTCAAAGTGGAATTGCGGGACAAATTGAAAAACAGCGGGCAGCGGGAATTCTGGCTTTTTAGCAAATTCAAACGACTTCTAAATTTTTTGTAAATGTTTGCAGTAATTTTTATTAAAATTTGACGATATATATGTTAATGCAGTACTTCAAGTAATATATATATATATATAATATATATATTAATATATATATATAATGAAGTGGACATTATTGCTGACGATGAGTTCGAACACCATATCAAAACCGATTTATATCTCGGATATGAATTTGAGAAACAATTGAAAACAGTGAAAATTTCAGCTGCTGAAGAGACAGCAATAAGAGAATGCTGTGCTAGTTTTGTTGTGGACTTAGTCAAACAGCTAAAACAAAGGTAAATTTTTTCAAAATTATATTTTAATTGTTATAAATAAATTTTCTTTTTTAATTTCAGGTTACCGGACAATTGAAATATTTTGCATTGATGCGGTTTCTGTTGAAAATATTTTAAATATCAGGAAAAAAAGCATTACTCCACTTCTGGAGTATTTTAATACTCCGAATATAGACCTAATTGAAAGGCAATACAATCGCATTTCACTAGTAAAATGGGAAAATTCGGATGATACGTCCAAATTTTGGAGTGAAGTGTTAAAATATCGAGATTCAGGCGGAAACTATCAGTTTCATGAATTGTCTGCGGTTGCGCTTAAAATGCTTTCACTGCCTTGGTCCAATGCCGAAGTGGAGCGGGTTTTCAGCCAGGTTAATATTGTGAAAACAAAGATCCGAAATAGATTGAACGTTGATACGTTAAACGCAATTTTAACGATAAGGTACACAATTGAATATATATTTTTTAATTCGAAATTAATTTTTTCCATTTTAGATATAGACTGCACCGAAACAATAAGTGCTGCTTCGGCTATGAGCTACCAAGTAGCTGCCTTACATCATTAAAAGTAAGGGATTTCTACCCAAACAATGTGGAAGAGGAGTCCATTGACGATTTGCTTAATATAATGTAAAAAACAATATCATTTATGTTTAATAAATATACCGAATGTATGGTATATGTATATAAAATTAAATCCGCGTTTTTTTTTTCAACTTTTTTTTCTTGAAAGCAGCTTTTTTCAGCTTTTTTTTTCGCTGTTCCAGCTTTTTTTGCTCAAAAAAAAATGACATCACTGCCCGGGGGACGAACACGTTCGGCACCTCGTATGCGTGTAACCGAACGGCTGCCGAAGTCCTTACACAGAGCATGAGGGTGGATTTAGATGCCCTCAGCGTTTCGACGCAAGCACATCTATGTCGCTTTGCTCGATCGCTACACATGAAAAAATTAATGCCTTCATTCTTTTTATGTAACTGGCAACTTTTGCAAAAATATTATGATCTAATGTATGGCAATGTTAAAATTATGTTCTATGTTTACCACAACATATATTTGTGAAACAACATTTTCCACAATGAAATTAATTAAAAATTCTATTCGAAACAGTCTAACTGATAGCCATTTGGAAGATAAAAAGTTATCCAAATAATATAGAAGTAAATGAAATAGTTGAGTTTAAAATAAAAAATGAATTCAAAATTATTGGTTTTCCATCGCATTTTACATTGCAATTTGCGCAGTGTAAAGCAACTTACGCACACAAGCAAGCGCACACATACAACTACATTTTTTTAGCGCTCTCTTTGTGCCGGGCCCTGGTATATTGCAGTTAGCTTTTGCTTTGGTTTGTATACGCCTCTCTTAATTTAACATTTTTCCCTTTTTGTTTACATATTGATTTATAATTTGATTGTGATAAATCAATTAGTTAATAATGTCTGTCTGTTGCAAATATAATTGCAATAATCCCAGCACGACCATTGAAGACTTTCTTTACTGTTGGCTGTGTGACAATGTAATGCACTTTAAATGTGCTGGTTATACAGTCAAGGTGCGGGATAGTATTGCACAGGGTGGCGGCCTTAAATGGGGCTGTGATTCGTGTCGTGGCTTGGAGCTCGAGATGCGAAGTTTTATGAAACGGACTGGGGATGCCTTTTAAACTCTGTCAGCTGGCGTTCATAAGCTCCAAGAAGAGCTTTTGACGATGGAGGTTCAATTCAGAAGTTCTAAACTTTTGATTGAATCTCCGACCCGAAAGAGGGCCAGATTTCAGGGCGCGTCTTTCAGTCCGTCGGCACATCGTTCTCTCTCAGTTCCGGCTTCCGACAATGACCCTATGTCACCAAATGGACAGCAGCTGATTTCGTTTAGGAGTCCGGCTTTGGAAGGTGTGGAGTCTCTTCCCATTTCCCCTGGAGACAGTATCCCACCTACTAACACGAAATCGGTTGTAGTTTCCGAACCGTCCGGGCAAACATCCGTTTCCAGGAATATTGCCAATAAAGTAGTTACAAGAGGAGCTAGTAAAGTGTTGGCTGCTTCAGCTGCTGCTGCATCTGCTGTTGCTGCTACTGCTGTGCCTGGCACTTCTAGTTCCCTTGTTGTAGTTCCACCCAAAAAGCAAATTTTTATTTCGCGGCTTGATCCCAATACTACTTCTGAAGAAGTCATAGCCTACATCCAGGGCAAAGTTCAAGCACCAAACATTGCTGTGGAAAAGTTCCGTTTTTCATATACTCGGGACATTTCGTCCTTTAAAATAAGTGTCTCCCCACATCTTTTTGGGCAAATATGTCATAAAGACTTTTGGCCGGAACACCTCATTGTAAAAGAGTATACAATAAAAAAGAAGAATCGGCCTCCGATTAGCCTGCTACCTGCCTCTGTGAATAACGTTCCTTCTGGCTCGTCTGCACCTGTTGGCAAGTCAAAAAACTAATTTCGTCCCTATCAGAACGTACGGGGACTAAAGTCTAAACTCGCTAGACTCTATGTAGATAGTTTAGCTTTTGACTTTCATATTCTTGCCTTTACTGAGACTTGGCTGAAGCCTGATATTGCCGATGCTTCAATTCTCCCCTCAAAATATGTAATATATAGACATGATCGGACTATCCGTAATGGTGGTGGTGTTTTGATCGCTGTTGATTCGGCGTTCTCGTCTGAAATTGTACAGTCTTCCAATCAGGAGATTGAATTTGCTTGTGTTAAAATTTCTCTTAATTCATTTTCTGCCTATATTACTTGTTCGTATATTCCGCCACAGTCCGACTTGGCAGTATACATTCACCATTTGTAAGCTATTCAACTTGTTTCCTCATATATCTCTGACGAAGACTTGTTTGTTGTTATGGGAGATTATAATTTACCTGAGATTGCCTGGACCCTCTCATATGATTCTTTATTACTGTTGCCCTCCTCGTCACATTGTTTCATTGATGGTCTGTTTGAGTTGTCCCTAACTTAAATAAATCCTGTCCGAAATAGTCGGAACAGATCACTAGATCTGGTATTTGTGTTGGATTCTTCCAACTGCGATATTTCCAGGACTGATCCCTTAGTTATCCCTGAAGACAACTTTCATCCAACTCTGGATGTAACCATTGACCTTCCTTTTGGGGTTATGACTCGATATAATAATTCGATGCCTCCAACCCGATGTTTTCGCAAGACAAACTTTACTAAACTTAAAAAACTCCTATTAACTAATGATTGGACATATCTGTATACTTGCACGGATATGGACTCTGCCATTTCTGTCTTCTATAAAACTCTTGAGTCGTTCTTTGATGTTTGTGTCACGCGTGTGACTCAAGGATGGTCTGATAAACCTCCTTGGTTCTCACGTGAGTTATGTAATTTGAAGAACGTAAAATCAAGATGCTATAAAAGATTTAAAAAATCCGGTAAAGCATCGGATCTTTCCCTATACGTAGTTGCTCGATCAAATTTTATGGTGCTGAATTCACAATGCTATAAGGATTATCTTCAGAGATGTAAACTTAGGTTTTCTCGCGATCCTAAGCAATTTTATAAATTCGTCAATGGAAAACGTAAGACATCAGTGCATCCGTCTTAATTGTCTTTCGAAAACAATAAAGCTGACAATGATCAGGCAATTGCTGATATGTTTGCTGATTTTTTCAAAACAACTTATTCCTCTTTGATTTATCAAGCAAATCCTCCTTATCCTTATCACTTGCATTCGTCTAATTGCATTTTAGACCCTGTGTTTGAAAAAAGTTCGATTTTTAGCGTTCTTAGTTCCGTCAAACCAATATATGCACCTGGCCCTGATGGAATACCAGGCTGCGTATTAAGGTTTTGCGCAGAGGCCCTATGTAAGCCAATACTTAAGTTGTTTACACTGTCCGTTATATTCCGCCTTTCCGTCCATCTGGAAGAAATCATATATTATTCCTCTTCATAAAAACGGGAAAAAGTCCGAAGCCTCCAATTATAGGGGTATTTCTAAATTGTCTGCCATACCCAAAGCATTTGAGAAAATAATAACGTCTCAATTGCAACATTTTTGTAGCTCAATCATTTCGTCATCCCAACATGGGTTTAAAAAACGTAGATCGACAACTACTAACCTATTAGAATTTACATCTCACTCAATCAAAGGATTCAAGACTGCCGTGCAAACCGATGCCATTTATACTGACTTCAGCAAGGCCTTTGACTCTGTTAATCATACTCTACTTTTATATAAGTTAAATGCACTTGGTATCCCCAGCCTTTTGCTAGATTGGATTCTTCAATATCTTTCTAAGCGTACACAAAAGGTCCTCTTTAAGTCTTCATTTTCTAAGACCATCCAAGTGACTTCTGGAGTACCTCAGGGTAGTCATTTGGGTCCATTGCTATTCACTCTTTTTATAAATGATCTTCCATTGGTAGTGTCACATTCTCGGGTGCTTATGTACGCGGATGATGTTAAGCTTTACCTCAGTTTTAAAGACATATCGTCTTCTTGCCTACTTCAATCGGATCTTAATGATCTTCAGATTTGGTGTGAAACCAACCTATTAAACCTTAACGGCTCTAAATGTAAAGTTATGTCTTTTTATAGATGCACTCCACACTTAGCAACTTATTATCTTAACGACACTGCCTTAGAGCGGTTAGAGCGGTTGTCAATGACTTAGGTGTTCTTATGGACCATAAATTAACCTTTAATCCTCATATTTCTGCTACAGTTAGTAAAGCTATGAATGTTCTTGGGTTTGTGAAACGATGGTCAAAAGAGTTTGACGATCTGTACACAACCAAACTTCTGTATACTTCATTAATCCGTCCTATCTTAGAGTACGGATCTTGCATATGGTCACCTCAATATGAGACGCACCAAAGTAAAATTGAATCTGTTCAAAAGCAATTTCTGCTATTTGCTCTTCGTGGTCTAAATTGGGATCGCAATGTCAATTTGCCATCATACTCCAGTAGGCTTCTTTTAATCAATCTTCCTTCATTAATTAATCGTAGAGTAATGCTTGGTGCTATCTTTATTCATAAACTTTTAATAGGTGAAATAGACTCTCCTGAGCTATTTATTGAACCAGTTAAACCTATCTGTAGTCTTATGTTCTGATTACAATCTTCTGTATCCCGTAATCAGTTCAGAAGCCTCTCTTTCTCTTGTGAAAACCTCTATTTTAGCACATTTAGCTCGTAATTAGCTGTAGTTAATCTAATTTTTAATTGTTTGTCCGTTATACGTGTATATGTCCACGCGATCGTGCCGTCCGATATACGGCTGCGCCCCACGGTCGGTCGGACGGGAGGTGGACAGAGCTCTCCGTGGGCTCGCGCGAAACAGGCTATGTCCTGGTGTCGTAAGGCCCACTTGAACGTACTTCGCATTGTACGCGTCAAGGTCCAGACAATTAACATCAAAAATCAACACAAAAAACTCGGCATATCGTCTGATATTAAGCAATTAATTGGGAATAAATATGCATCGCTATTTTCTCCTGACGAAGAGTCCGAAGAAGCTTTAGATTCAGACTCTGAAACTGATTTTCCCGCCCTAAAGAAGGCTAAACAGACAGTTAAGGGAAAGTCTGGACCAGCCAATAGGAAAAAAAAGCCGTCATCAAACACGGCTGACTCAATGGAATTTGACAATCAGGAAGTACTGGCAGGCCCGGAGTGGGACCCTAAGGGCCCACCGGGCATTCAAGTTGAAGGGCCCCCTATACTATATGCTTGAAAAATTATGGCGAGAAAAATGAAAGGTACAAATTTTTAGGTTTTACATCAAGTATGATCGTTTATGTGAATAAAACAAAAGCGACTTCTTACAAACAAATAAACAATTTTATTTGCCTATCTTTTTTCAACAATGCACTTCTACGTAAGGCGTGATTTTACTAGATTTTAAATCATCAAAAAGTCAAAAGTTTTTGAAGTAAATTGCTCTGTAAGGATAAGGCGTTAATAATTCGTTCATTTTCAATTTTATTCATGTTTTTTTTTTTCAACTGCCATAAGCAAGAAAGTTTCTAAATGGTTTTGCGTCAAACAGCTTCTTGATATATTTAACTTGGAAAATGATCTTTCGCAAGCTACTTGAGTATAAGAAAGTGTCAAAAGAAATTTATAAGCAAGAAACATCCGACTTAGGTATACCATACACCAGTATAAGAAAGTGTCAAAAGAAATTTATAAGCAAGAAACATCCGACTTAGGTATACCATACACCAGTAAAGCAAATATTTTAAATTTATTAAATAAATGCATTTTCACACGCATTTTTTTATTACAAGCATATTTTAGTATCTCGCTCACTCAAGCATCCGAGCACCCTAGCGCCCCCACCAGCCAACGGCCAACTCCGTTGGCACAACTTGCTAGTCTCCGAGATCTACGCGTTCATACGGACGGACAGACGGACATGGCTATATCGATTCAGTTTCTCATGCTGATCAAGAATATATGTACTTTATGGGGTCGGAACGTCTCTTTCTGTGCGTTACAAACATCTGATCAATTTTATAATACCCTCTGAAAGGGTAAAAAATGTGAAAACTTTTCTTTTTAAACTTTTAAAATTTCATCAAAAGGGGCCCACCGGGCATTTGCCCGGTTGCCCGGTGGGCCAGTCCGGGCCTGAGTACTGGCAAAGCAAGGCGGGGCATCAGCATCGCCAAGACCAGTAGGATCTGAAAATAGAGGAAACCAGGACACTGCTACCTCATCGAAAGCGGCTTCCAAAGCAGTGTTGGAACGTAACAGTACACTAGCAGCACCTCCTCGTGAAGCGAAGATAAGCCTCAAAACACAAATACCAATAATAGCTAAATATAACCAAAATGCTAAAGAAATTGTCGGTAAGTTGAGCAAATTCATAGCAGACCAAAAGTTTACCATTAATGTAATAAATAAAAATCTTATGCACATACAAGTCTTCAATTTAGAAGACTTTGATAAAACCAAATATTTTTTCAAAAGCCTCAATCAAAACTTCTATTCATATACCCCAAAGGAACTAAAACCACATAGTGTAATAATAAAGAAACTACCTCAGTCAGTATATGACGCACAAGAAATACAATCAACCAGACAGTTTATAAATATACTGATTCAGCCCTGGGCGAGCGACGTGATGCTCAACCCCTGGTGTTATCGAGAAGTATCAAGAGAGTGGGTAACAAAACGTTGACGAGAAAGGGTGCGAACGAATAAGCTCCTACGATCGGTGGTAACGAACGGCCATCACGAACGAATCCAACGGCATCGCTTTGCAAACGTCATTTTATTGTTAAGTCTCAATTAGTTAATAAACTTATATTAATTATCTACCTAAACGTACGAGTCTAGCATTTCTATTGTTCCCCGCCGAAGCCTTCCTGACATCTACAATCTTCTACTGGGTAATGTGATTTACAACCGACATTCTCAGAAGTGGGTTTTAGGTGTGACAATTTTCAGACGTGGGATGGTCTCCAATTTAGAATTTGGATAGTGTGCAAAAAGGAACTGATATTTTTCATAATTAGAAGTGTGTGAAGAAAAAGGTAGAATAGCGTGGCATGAGAAACTCGCAAAGTGTAATAGTGTGTGTTCTGTGCACGAACGAACTCGTGGAAACGAGAACGAAAGACGAATAAGCAAAACGAAAAATCAACGAACATACAAGTGTGAAAGAGACAACAATAATGCCGCAGAAAAACTACGTGTCAAAGAAAGCTTTGCAGCAAAAATGTAGACAAGCTGGATTGTCAACGTCAGGAAATCGAGAACATATTCAGGCCACTAAAGATAAATCACGTTAATCCAAAGCCTGAATTCATAAAAGCATCCTCACTTATATATAAAAAACTTATTCAGCCCATCCTAACGTACGGACAATTTGCTTGGTTTAATATCAAATCCAGGCAAATGGAAGATCTTCGCCTTGGGTAGTACATCTAGAGAGCCTACCACGCGTAACTACAGTCGACTCTACATCTACGCATACATTGCGAAATCTCCTCATCTTACTCTTCCGAAAGTGACTATTTAGAAAGTAAAAAAACATTACAAGAAGAACCTAACCAAATACAAATACAACAAATGCAACAACAAATACAGCTTATTCAACAACAACATCTACAAACTCAACAACAGCTTCAGCAAACTCAACAACAACTACAACAAAGTCAACAAAAACTACAACAATCGCAGCAGCAATATCAGCAGCTACTCAAACAACAACAGCATGCGCAAAACAACTATATATTGTCACTCATCGAAGTCGGTCGTGTTTTTTTGCGCTCTCGCTTAATTACTGTCTTTCGTTATTTTGTGAAGTTAATCTATGTATAATAGTCAATTTAAATTCATTGTTTTATCAATTTTTAATAATTCACTATACTCATCGCGAAGTTTGTGTTAAATTTATTAACATTTATATTTATTAATATCAAAACTTTAACAAACGCAAATATAATTTTGTTGTTGCGCCGCTTACTTTTTGATTTCGTTCTATTTCTTTGCTCCCACCCGCGCTCTCAATTTACAGTTCATAGTTTGTTTTTGTTTGTGTGGTGTTGGTGCTCTCTATTCTTCTGCTTTCTCTTTTGATCGCGCTCGCTGCCGTTAACTTCGCGCTTGTGACAAGTTTTTGTTGTTGTGTGTTGTAATACAAAAAATAATAAATATTCTCTTTTTCTTCTCTTTTCCAATTTGTATATTGCAGAGCCCGGCACTCATATGCCCCGGGGGCAGTGTTGCCATTTCCGCTTTTTTCCCGTCAGATCTGGCTGTTTTCAAAGTGGAATTGCGGGACAAATTGAAAAACAGCGGGCAGATGGAATTCTGGCTTTTTAGCAAATTCAAACGACTTCTAAATTTTTTGTAAATGTTTGCAGTAATTTTTATTAAAATTTAACGATATATATGTTAATGCAGTACTTCAAGTAATATATATATATATATAATATATATAGTAATATATATATATAATGAAGTGGACATTATTGCTGACGATGAGTTCGAACACCATATCAAAACCGATTTATATCTCGGATATGAATTTGAGAAACAATTGAAAACAGTGAAAATTTCAGCTGCTGAAGAGACAGCAATAAGAGAATGCTGTGCTAGTTTTGTTGTGGACTTAGTCAAACAGCTAAAACAAAGGTAAATTTTTTCAAAATTATATTTTAATTGTTATAAATAAATTTTCTTTTTTAATTTCAGGTTACCGGACAATTGAAATATTTTGCATTGATGCGTTTTCTGTTGAAAATATTTTAAATATCAGGAAAAAAAGCATTACTCCACTTCTGGAGTATTTTAATACTCCGAATATAGACCTAATTGAAAGGCAATACAATCGCATTTCACTAGTAAAATGGGAAAATTCGGATGATACGTCCAAATTTTGGAGTGAAGTGTTAAAATATCGAGATTCAGGCGGAAACTATCAGTTTCATGAATTGTCTGCGGTTGCGCTTAAAATGCTTTCACTGCCTTGGTCCAATGCCGAAGTGGAGCGGGTTTTCAGCCAGGTTAATATTGTGAAAACAAAGATCCGAAATAGATTGAACGTTGATACGTTAAACGCAATTTTAACGATAAGGTACACAATTGAATATATATTTTTTAATTCGAAATTAATTTTTTCCATTTTAGATATAGACTGCACCGAAACAATAAGTGCTGCTTCGGCTATGAGCTACCAAGTAGCTGCCTTACATCATTAAAAGTAAGGGATTTCTACCCAAACAATGTGGAAGAGGAGTCCATTGACGATTTGCTTAATATAATGTAAAAAACAATATCATTTATGTTTAATAAATATACCGAATGTATGGTATATGTATATAAAATTAAATCCGCGTTTTTTTTTCAACTTTTTTTTCTTGAAAGCAGCTTTTTTCAGCTTTTTTTTTCGCTGTTCCAGCTTTTTTTGCTCAAAAAAAAATGACATCACTGCCCGGGGGACGAACACGTTCGGCACCTCGTATGCGTGTAACCGAACGGCTGCCGAAGTCCTTACACAGAGCATGAGGGTGGATTTAGATGCCCTCAGCGTTTCGACGCAAGCACATCTATGTCGCTTTGCTCGATCGCTACACATGAAAAAATTAATGCCTTCATTCTTTTTATGTAACTGGCAACTTTTGCAAAAATATTATGATCTAATGTATGGCAATGTTAAAATTATGTTCTATGTTTACCACAACATATATTTGTGAAACAACATTTTCCACAATGAAATTAATTAAAAATTCTATTCGAAACAGTCTAACTGATAGCCATTTGGAAGATAAAAAGTTATCCAAATAATATAGAAGTAAATGAAATAGTTGAGTTTAAAATAAAAAATGAATTCAAAATTATTGGTTTTCCATCGCATTTTACATTGCAATTTGCGCAGTGTAAAGCAACTTACGCACACAAGCAAGCGCACACATACAACTACATTTTTTTAGCGCTCTCTTTGTGCCGGGCCCTGGTATATTGCAGTTAGCTTTTGCTTTGGTTTGTATACGCCTCTCTTAATTTAACATTTTTCCCTTTTTGTTTACATATTGATTTATAATTTGATTGTGATAAATCAATTAGTTAATAATGTCTGTCTGTTGCAAATATAATTGCAATAATCCCAGCACGACCATTGAAGACTTTCTTTACTGTTGGCTGTGTGACAATGTAATGCACTTTAAATGTGCTGGTTATACAGTCAAGGTGCGGGATAGTATTGCACAGGGTGGCGGCCTTAAATGGGGCTGTGATTCGTGTCGTGGCTTGGAGCTCGAGATGCGAAGTTTTATGAAACGGACTGGGGATGCCTTTTAAACTCTGTCAGCTGGCGTTCATAAGCTCCAAGAAGAGCTTTTGACGATGGAGGTTCAATTCAGAAGTTCTAAACTTTTGATTGAATCTCCGACCCGAAAGAGGGCCAGATTTCAGGGCGCGTCTTTCAGTCCGTCGGCACATCGTTCTCTCTCAGTTCCGGCTTCCGACAATGACCCTATGTCACCAAATGGACAGCAGCTGATTTCGTTTAGGAGTCCGGCTTTGGAAGGTGTGGAGTCTCTTCCCATTTCCCCTGGAGACAGTATCCCACCTACTAACACGAAATCGGTTGTAGTTTCCGAACCGTCCGGGCAAACATCCGTTTCCAGGAATATTGCCAATAAAGTAGTTACAAGAGGAGCTAGTAAAGTGTTGGCTGCTTCAGCTGCTGCTGCATCTGCTGTTGCTGCTACTGCTGTGCCTGGCACTTCTAGTTCCCTTGTTGTAGTTCCACCCAAAAAGCAAATTTTTATTTCGCGGCTTGATCCCAATACTACTTCTGAAGAAGTCATAGCCTACATCCAGGGCAAAGTTCAAGCACCAAACATTGCTGTGGAAAAGTTCCGTTTTTCATATACTCGGGACATTTCGTCCTTTAAAATAAGTGTCTCCCCACATCTTTTTGGGCAAATATGTCATAAAGACTTTTGGCCGGAACACCTCATTGTAAAAGAGTATACAATAAAAAAGAAGAATCGGCCTCCGATTAGCCTGCTACCTTCCTCTGTGAATAACGTTCCTTCTGGCTCGTCTGCACCTGTTGGCAAGTCAAAAAACTAATTTCGTCCCTAACTCTGGCCTATCAGAACGTACGGGGACTAAAGTCTAAACTCGCTAGACTCTTTGTAGATACACTGCCGATCAACTGAATAGGTTCATGATCTCAGAGGTAGGAATTTGTCCATAATTCCTAAACCAGTATTCCGATTTACATAAATTATTTTTTTTTCGTTCAACTGAATAGGTTCAACCTATAAAAATAAAAATTATGAAACAAACTTAAGATTATTTTCATTTTTTTGGCTCTTAGCTTATATTTAGAACATTTTTAAAGTAATTTTAAATAAGTTTAATAATGCGTGAATCCTCCGCTGTTAGAAATAACTTCAAATACACGATTGGGTAGTGAGGTGTACAAATTTTGAAGTATTTGCAGCGAAATGGTTGTCCAGGCCGCTTTAATTGCCGCAACTAAAGTTTTTTTGGAATCAAATTGCCTGCCTCCTTCATATACTTTGCGCGATAACAACCCCCATACGTTTTCCATTATATTTAAGTCAGGTGAATATGGAGGCCATTCGAGTAAGTCCACCTTCTGACCCTTTATCCACTCTTTTACCCTGGCTGTATGAATGGGAGCGTTATCGTGCTGGTAAGTCCATTGCAAAGTGTGAAAAATATTGGAATAATGCGGAAAAACAGTCTGAATGATAGATTTGTAGGTTTCCGCGTTCATTTTGGAGGTAAAAAACTGAAGTTCGCAAGTGCCAAAAATTGACACCGACCCCCACACCATTACACCTCCCTCACAGCTATGGCGACGGCTCAGGAAATGCTCTTCCTTTCGAAGATCGTGGTAATAAAAATTGTACCCATCAGGGCCGTCCAAATTAAATTTTTTTTTCGTCCGAAAAAACCACTCTGTGCCATTCGCTTGTCCAGCTCATGTGCTTGCGCGCAAAGTGCAGTCGTGAAGCTTTACGTGCATCATTTAACGGTGTTTTTTTTTATACCCTTGCAAAAAGGGTATATTAATTTTGGTCAGAAGTGTGCAACGCATAGAAGGAAGCATCTCCGACCATATAAAGTATATATATTCTTGATCAGCACGACGAGACGAGTTCAAATAGCCATGTCCGTCCGTCCGTCCGTCCGTCCGTCCGTCTGGATCAACGCGAACTCCTCCGAGACCGTAAGAGCTACAGAGCTGAAATTTTGCAAGTATGCTTGTATATACTGCAGGCGTTGTATATCTCGGATTCAGCCGGATCGGACCACTATATCATATAGCTCCCATACAAACGTCAAAGTCACGAACAGTGACTTTCTTAATAACTTCATTAATTTTATAGCTATTGTCATAAAAGTTGGTATTGGGCACACAGCGGGCAGCGGGAATTCTGGATTTTTTAAAAATATAAATTGCTTTTTTTCGCTCTTTTTCTACTGAACAATTTATCATTTTTGAGCGATTAATCGTAGTAAAATGTTATTCACCTAATTCAGTGGGAAAATACTGAGAACACTGTTAATTTTTGGGTTGAAGTGTTTGCCTATAAGGATTCTGGAGGATATAGCCGAGAAGTACCAAAACAGTTGCAAGGGTATACAAACTTCGACGTGGTCGAAGTTAACCCCGGCCCTCTGGTTTTAATTTCATTCGTTTTAAATGTTCAGCCGACGATATCACACGTCTAACAGTAGATACACTGGCTGTAACACCGCAAATTTCTTTAATTTTGGGTGCTGATAGATGGGAATTGGACGCAGCTCGCACAATATGCCTCCTGTCTGCCGCAGAGGTGGCGTGTTTGACTCCGCCTTTCATGTTTTTGCCGTATTCGGACATGTTTCTTAAAAAATGACCCACAACATTTTGACTCCGTCCAATTTTTTGACCGATTTTGCGTTGGCTAAGTCCACTTTTGTGATAGGCTTCGATTTGGCCTCTTTCATACTCGGATAATTGATCCCCGCGTCCCATTTTTCATTAAATTTAAAGAAAATATATTAAATTAAAAATTTGCATCAAAAATAGGTCGCCACACCGCCAAGTTATACCGCAAACTAAAAATCTTTCAGCTGAACCTATTCAGTTCAGCCAAAAAATTGCACATTAATTAGCGAAAGAAATAATAAAACAGAATATGCAAAGTAACGGTACTTAGCGAACGGTTCTTTACTAGCGCACACTGATTGATACAAATATAGAGATGCACTGGATTTCAAAAAACATGCGTTCGATCAATAGGTGATGAAAAAATCATGAAATTGCAAGCATAATTATGTAAACCTATTCAGTTGATCGGCAGTGTAGTTTAGCTTTTGACTTTCATATTCTTGCCTTTACTGAGACTTGGCTGAAGCCTGATATTGCCGATGCTTCAATTCTCCCCTCAAAATATGTAATATATAGACATGATCGGACTATCCGTAATGGTGGTGGTGTTTTGATCGCTGTTGATTCGGCGTTCTCCTCTGAAATTGTACAGTCTTCCAATCAGAAGATTGAATTTGCTTGTGTTAAAATTTTTCTTAATTCATTTTCTGCCTATATTACTTGTTCGTATATTCCGCCACAGTCCGACTTGGCAGTATACATTCACCATTTGTAAGCTATTCAACTTGTTTCCTCATATATCCCTGACGAAGACTTGTTTGTTGTTATGGGAGATTTTAATTTACCTGAGATTGCCTCGACCCTCTCATATGATTCTTTATTACTGTTGCCCTCCTCGTCACATTGTTTCATTGATGGTCTGTTTGAGTTGTCCCTAACTTAAATAAATCCTGTCCGAAATAGTCGGAACAGATCACTAGATCTGGTATTTGTGTTGGATTCTTCCAACTGCGATATTTCCAGGACTGATCCCTTAGTTATCCCTGAAGACAACTTTCATCCAACTCTGGATGTAACCATTGACCTTCCTTTTGGGGTTATGACTCGATATAATAATTCGATGCCTCCAACCCGATGTTTTCGCAAGACAAACTTTACTAAACTTAAAAAACTCCTATTAACTAATGATTGGACATATCTGTATACTTGCACGGATATGGACTCTGCCATTTCTGTCTTCTATAAAACTCTTGAGTCGTTCTTTGATGTTTGTGTCACGCGTGTGACTCAAGGATGGTCTGATAAACCTCCTTGGTTCTCACGTGAGTTATGTAATTTGAAGAACGTAAAATCAAGATGCTATAAAAGATTTAAAAAATCCGGTAAAGCATCGGATTTTTCCCTATACGTAGTTGCTCGATCAAATTTTATGGTGCTGAATTCACAATGCTATAAGGATTATCTTCAGAGATGTAAACTTAGGTTTTCTCGCGATCCTAAGCAATTTTATAAATTCGTCAATGGAAAACGTAAGACATCAGTGCATCCGTCTTAATTGTCTTTCGAAAACAATAAAGCTGACAATGATCAGGCAATTGCTGATATGTTTGCTGATTTTTTCAAAACAACTTATTCCTCTTTGATTTATCAAGCAAATCCTCCTTATCCTTATCACTTGCAATCGTCTAATTGCATTTTAGACCCTGTGTTTGAAGAAAGTTCGATTTTTAGCGTTCTTAGTTCCGTCAAACCAATATATGCACCTGGCCCTGATGGAATACCAGGCTGCGTATTAAGGTTTTGCGCAGAGGCCCTATGTAAGCCAATACTTAAGTTGTTTACACTGTCCGTTATATTCCGCCTTTCCGTCCATCTGGAAGGAATCATATATTATTCCTCTTCATAAAAACGGGAAAAAGTCCGAAGCCTCCAATTATAGGGGTATTTCTAAATTGTCTGCCATACCCAAAGCATTTGAGAAAATAATAACGTCTCAATTGCAACATTTTTGTAGCTCAATCATTTCGTCATCCCAACATGGGTTTAAAAAACGTAGATCGACAACTACTAACCTATTAGAATTTACATCTCACTCAATCAAAGGATTCAAGACTGCCGTGCAAACCGATGTCATTTATACTGACTTCAGCAAGGCCTTTGACTCTGTTAATCATACTCTACTTTTATATAAGTTAAATGCACTTGGTATCCCCAGCCTTTTGCTAGATTGGATTCTTCAATATCTTTCTAAGCGTACACAAAAGGTCCTCTTTAAGTCTTCATTTTCTAAGACCATCCAAGTGACTTCTGGAGTACCTCAGGGTAGTCATTTGGGTCCATTGCTATTCACTCTTTTTATAAATGATCTTCCATTGGTAGTGTCACATTCTCGGGTGCTTATGTACGCGGATGATGTTAAGCTTTACCTCAGTTTTAAAGACATATCGTCTTCTTGCCTACTTCAATCGGATCTTAATGATCTTCAGATTTGGTGTGAAACCAACCTATTAAACCTTAACGGCTCTAAATGTAAAGTTATGTCTTTTTATAGATGCACTCCACACTTAGCAACTTATTATCTTAATGACACTGCCTTAGAGCGGTTAGAGCGGTTGTCAATGACTTAGGTGTTCTTATGAACCATAAATTAACCTTTAATCCTCATATTTCTGCTACAGTTAGTAAAGCTATGAATGTTCTTGGGTTTGTGAAACGATGGTCAAAAGAGTTTGACGATCCGTACACAACCAAACTTCTGTATACTTCATTAATCCGTCCTATCTTAGAGTACGGATCTTGCATATGGTCACCTCAATATGAGACGCACCAAAGTAAAATTGAATCTGTTCAAAAGCAATTTCTGCTATTTGCTCTTCGTGGTCTAAATTGGGATCGCAATGTCAATTTGCCATCATACTCCAGTAGGCTTCTTTTAATCAATCTTCCTTCTTTAATTAATCGTAGAGTAATGCTTGGTGCTATCTTTATTCATAAACTTTTAATAGGTGAAATAGACTCTCCTGAGCTATTTATTGAACCAGTTAAACCTATCTGTACCCCGTAGACCTACTAGAAATTTTATTCCTCTATCTTTAAAACATTGTAGTTCTAACTATTCTTTGCATGAACCTTTTCGAGTCTTATGTTCTGATTACAATCTTCTGTATCCCGTAATCAGTTCAGAAGCCTCTCTTTCTCTTGTGAAAACCTCTATCGGACGGGAGGTGGACAGAGCTCTGCTTGGGCTCGCGCGAAACAGGCTATGTCCTGGTGTCGTAAGGGCCACGTACTTCGCATTGTACGCGTCAACGTCCAGACAATTAACATCAAAAATCAACACAAAAAACTCGGCATATCGTCTGATATTAAGCAATTAATTGGGAATAAATATGCATCGCTATTTTCTCCTGACGAAGAGTCCGAAGAAGCTTTAGATTCAGACTCTGAAACTGATTTTCCCGCCCTAAAGGACCAGTCAATAGGAAAAAAAAGCCGTCATCAAACACGGCTGACTCAATGGAATTTGACAATCAGGAAGTACTGGCAGGCCCGGACTGGGACCCTAAGGGCCCACCGGGCATTCAAGTTGAAGGGCCCCCTATACTATATGCTTGAAAAATTATGGCAAGAAAAATGAAAGGTACAAATTTTTAGGTTTTACATCAAGTATGATCGTTTATGTGAATAAAACAAAAGCGACTTCTTACAAACAAATAAACAATTTTATTTGCCTATCTTTTTTCAACAATGCACTTCTACGTAAGGCGTGATTTTACTAGATTTTAAATCATCAAAAAGTCAAAAGTTTTTGAAGTAAATTGCTCTGTAAGGATAAGGCGTTAATAATTCGTTCATTTTCAATTTTATTCAAGTTTTTTTTTTTCAACTGCCATAAGCAAGAAAGTTTCTAAATGGTTTTGCGTCAAACAGCTTCTTGATATATTTAACTTGGAAAATGATCTTTCGCAAGCTACTTGAGTATAAGAAAGTGTCAAAAGAAATTTATAAGCAAGAAACATCCGACTTAGGTATACCATACACCAGTAAAGCAAATATTTTAAATTTATTAAATAAATGCATTTTCACACGCATTTTTTTATTACAAGCATATTTTAGTATCTCGCTCACTCAAGCATCCGAGCACCCTAGCGCCCCCACCAGCCAACGGCCAACTCCGTTGGCACAACTTGCTAGTCTCCGAGATCTACGCGTTCATACGGACGGACAGACGGACATGGCTATATCGATTCAGTTTCTCATGCTGATCAAGAATATATGTACTTTATGGGGTCGGAACGTCTCTTTCTGTGCGTTACAAACATCTGACCAATTTTATAATACCCTGTGAAAGGGTAAAAAATGTGAAAACCATTAATTATTGAAAAATTTAATAGACTTGCCAAAGTATAGCTTTGGTAGGAAAATATATAGAAAAATTATACAATTATAGGAAATTGAAGAGGCCCCTAAACATCTAGGGCTCAAGCCTTTTGTTTATTCTATATACGAACAGAAAATTTTGTACTATGAACTTTGTGTTCTGGACCCTGGTTAAAATAAAATCAGTTCTCTGCTACACAATATTTCTTCAATTTTGAAAACAATGTCTAAAGTTCCAGTAGCTTTCAGGGCTTCTGAATTCCATGGGCCCCAGCGTCCATCAGTTTATTACGTTTAAAAATTGATTCGTACTGAGAACTTCGTATGAAGGGCCCCTAGTGGCTAACTGGTATATTGCTACATTCAACTTCGGTTTTTCAAGAAAATTTTTGTATTGTTTATTCGTTTTAAAGAGCCCCAGTCTTTTCCAGTCTTACAGAGACTGTGAACGACAGGGGCCCCAGCGCCCATTGATTTATTATGGTAAAAAAAAATAATTCTTACTGGGAACCTCGTACAAAGGGCCTAGTGACTAAAAACTGCTGCTCTAGTACATAAAATTTCATCAAAAGGGGCCCACCGGGCATTTGCCCGGTTGCCCGGTGGGCCAGTCCGGGCCTGAGTACTGGCAAAGCAAGGCGGGGCATCAGCATCGCCAAGACCAGTAGGATCTGAAAATAGAGGAAACCAGGACACTGCTACCTCATCGAAAGCGGCTTCCAAAGCAGTGTTGGAACGTAACAGTACACTAGCAGCACCTCCTCGTGAAGCGAAGATAAGCCTCAAAACACAAATACCAATAATAGCTAAATATAACCAAAATGCTAAAGAAATTGTCGGTAAGTTGAGCAAATTCATAGCAGACCAAAAGTTTACCATTAATGTAATAAATAAAAATCTTATGCACATACAAGTCTTCAATTCAGAAGACTTTGATAAAACCAAATATTTTTTCAAAAGCCTCAATCAAAACTTCTATTCATATACCCCAAAGGAACTAAAACCACATAGTGTAATAATAAAGAAACTACCTCAGTCAGTATATGACGCACAAGAAATACAATCAGCCATAATCTCTTGTGTGACCAGACAGTTTATAAATATACTGATTCAGCCCTGGGCGAGCGACGTGATGCTCAACCCCTGGTGTTATCGAGAAGTATCAAGAGAGTGGGTAACAAAACGTTGACGAGAAAGGGTGCGAACGAATAAGCTCCTACGATCGGTGGTAACGAACGGTCATCACGAACGAATCCAACGGCATCGCTTTGCAAACGTCATTTTATTGTTAAGTCTCAATTAGTTAATAAACTTATATTAATTATCTACCTAAACGTACGAGTCTAGCATTTCTATTGTTCCCCGCCGAAGCCTTCCTGACATCTACAATCTTCTACTGGGTAATGTGATTTACAACCGACATTCTCAGAAGTGGGTTTTAGGTGTGACAATTTTCAGACGTGGGATGGTCTCCAATTTAGAATTTGGATAGTGTGCAAAAAGGAACTGATATTTTTCATAATTAGAAGTGTGTGAAGAAAAAGGTAGAATAGCGTGGCATGAGAAACTCGCAAAGTGTAATAGTGTGTGTTCTGTGCACGAACGAACTCGTGGAAACGAGAACGAAAGACGAATAAGCAAAACGAAAAATCAACGAACATACAAGTGTGAAAGAGACAACAATAATGCCGCAGAAAAACTACGTGTCAAAGAAAGCTTTGCAGCAAAAATGTAGACAAGCTGGATTGTCAACGTCAGGAAATCGAGAACATATTCAGGCCACTAAAGATAAATCACGTTAATCCAAAGCCTGAATTCATAAAAGCATCCTCACTTATATATAAAAAACTTATTCAGCCCATCCTAACGTACAATTTGCTTGGTTTAATATCAAATCCAGGCAAATGGAAGATCTTCGCCTCTTTGAGAGAAGAGTTCTCCGTTGGGCCTTGGGTAGTACATCTAGAGACCCTACCACGCGTAACTACAGTCGACTCTCGTTAATTCAAACCTGCGATAATTCGAACCTCTCTGTAATTCGAAGTTATCACGAGTCCCCTACAAAATCTCTTGATATTTCGAATTTTGCCCATACATTTTTATACACTCGGTAATTCGAACGAAAAAATCATTGCTACGTCGCGGTAATTCGAACTCATATGGTCAAACCCTCGATAATTCGAATTTGCAAAGTCTCTTGGTGTTTTAGTAAAAACTTTGAACTTTGGGAATCCCCTGAAAATACCTTTACCGTGAGTGGTTGCGTGTACACATAATACATGGGCATATTTTGACGCTCGCTTCCGCACGAATCGCTTCATTGGTGTATAGAAGAAGATCAGGACAATTCGCAAATAATTATGGATATTGAAGAACCAACTATCGTACCAGTAGTTGACTTCAGCGGTGTGAGTTTTTCTGAGTATGTTGAAGTGGATGAAGATGTTGCTGTCTCAGGATCACTAACCGATGGCGAACTTTTATCTCTGACCGATAGAAATGAAAGGAGCAACGATGAAGGTGAAGACAACATATCAGAACCTTTGGAAGAAGTATCAGTTAAGGTAGCAAGATCGTCATTTGAGAATTTACAAAGCTTTTGCCTATCAAACGAAACTGATGAAACAGCATATCAACAGCAATGTACCCCACAACAAACACATATTAATAAGTTCTTTTCAAAGATTAATTAATTGACATTATAAATATGGAAAACATTAGCAGTTAAATCAAAACTTGATAATTCGAAGTTTTATTTATTTTCACTCAAAAATTCGAACCATTTAATATTCCGAACTCTCGATAATTCGAAATATTTTAAAAGTCCCTTGAATTTCGAATTAACGAGAGTCGACTGTATATCTCAAACAAAGCGCTGTATGCTAGAACCAAGACCAAACGGGTTGACGCCCACATTTTCAAAATAATAGAGAATTTCCTAGAATATAACCAAAATAACACAAACTCCTTAATCTCAGATGCAGTGTCCCAGTGTTCTCTCCTCACCACTTAACCATAAAACATATAAATCACTTAAAAGAAATTTGAATAATCTATGATCTAAACAAAAATCTAATTTTTATCATAGGAAACAACTATCATTAAACCCAAATCGACTTACTTATTATGTAAATCAATAAATAACCGGTCTGTCATTAATTTGCTCAACGTACCTAATATACCCGTGACTCTGTAAATAGTAGTTCTTAAGTAGTTTTTAGTAACCAAGTTCCTTAATAGTATTAAGTAGCTGTAAGTTAGACTTAAGCCCACACTATACCATAAAATTAACAGCTCAATATGGGTTTTTTTCCTGATGCATATATATAAAATATTCTAATTTAAAAACCAATGAGAAGAAATGAAAACTAAATTAATTATGTCTTAAATCAAAAGCCCCGATAAGCTGAAAGAACAGGGCAAAAATAACAAAATCTTAAAATAAGTTAGCTTGACCTAGTCCACCAAGACTAAACCATAATATAAGTACCATATGTATTTGTACTAAACCATATCAAGAGACAACTAAATTCAAATTCAAATTTTCATACAATCATTATATTGAAAAGTGTATTTGGTGATATTTTTGTTTGAGAGTAAAGTGCATAATGTCTGATTCAGTAGCAGCAACATCACTTTCTCAGCAGTAAAATTAAATACGCTCTTAAGTATATAGTAGCAGAAAAAAACAAAAAAAAGCAGTGTTAAAAACAATCAAAACATTTAATTGGAGAGACTACGATAAGTAGTCTTTGCCGTAAGGGCAAAGAATATATCGAAAGTAAAGGAACAAAAAAAGTTAATAAATGAAATTCAACAAAAATCTTGTGTGGGGGGGTTTCCAAACCAAACCCTGGTGTGCAAAATTTGCCGTCCAATGTGAGATATCAAAAAAAGATTAAAATGGAAACCAACGATACTACTGATGATGAAAAGGGGGGGGGGGACAAACGCATACATTGCGAAATCTCCTCATCTTACTCTTCCGAAAGTGACTATTTAGAAAGTAAAAAAACATTACAAGAAGAACCTAACCAAATACAAATACAACAAATGCAACAACAAATACAGCTTATTCAACAACAACATCTACAAACTCAACAACAGCTTCAGCAAACTCAACAACAACTACAACAAAGTCAACAACAACTACAACAATCGCAGCAGCAATATCAGCAGCTACTCAAACAACAACAGCATGCGCAAAACATCAAAAATAACACAAAAAACTCGGCATATCGTCTGATATTAAGCAATTAATTGGGAATAAATATGCATCGCTATTTTCTCCTGACGAAGAGTCCGAAGAAGCTTTAGATTCAGACTCTGAAACTGATTTTCCCGCCCTAAAGAAGGCTAAACAGACAGTTAAGGGAAAGTCTGGACCAGCCAATAGGAAAATAAAGCCGCCATCAAACACGGCTGACTCAATGGAATTTGTCAATCAGGAAGTACTAGCAAAGCAAGGCGGGGCATCAGCATCTCCAAGACCAGTAGGATCTGAAAATAGCGGAAACCAGGACACTGCTACCTCATCGGAAGCGGCTTCCAAAGCAGTGTTGGAACGTAACAGTACACTAGCAGCACCTCCTCGTAAAGCGAAGATAAGCCTCAAAACACAAATACCAATAATAGTTATATATAACCAAAATGCAAAAGAAATTGTCGGTAAGTTGAGCAAATTCATAGCAGACCAAAAGACCATTAATGTAATAAATAAAAATCTTATGCACATACAAGTCTTCAATTTAGAAGACTTTGATAAAACCAAATATTTTTTTAAAGCCTCAATCAAAACTTCTATTCATATACCCCAAAGGAACTAAAACCACATAGTGTAATAATAAAGAAACTACCTCAGTCAGTATATGACGCACAAGGAATACAATCAGCCCTAATCTCTTGTGTCACCAGACAGTTTATAAATATACTGATTCAGCCCTGGGCGAGCGACGTGATGCTCAACCCCTGGTGTTATCGAGAAGTATCAAGAGAGTGGGTAACAAAACGTTGACGAGAAAGGGTGCGAACGAATAAGCTCCTACGATCGGTGGTAGCGAACGGCCATCACGAACGAATCCAACGGCATCGCTTTGCAAACGTCATTTTATTGTTAAGTCTCAATTAGTTAATAAACTTATATTAATTATCTACCTAAACGTACAAGTCTAGCATTTCTATTGTTCCCGTAAGCCGCACTCCCCGCCGAAGCCTTCCTGACAGCTTCTCCATCTACAATCTTCTACTGGGTAATGTGATTTACAACCGACATTCTCAGAAGTGGGTTTTAGGTGTGACAATTTTCAGACGTGGGATGGTGTCCAATTTAGAACTTGGATAGTGTGCAAAAAGGAACTGATATTTTTCATAATTAGAAGTGTGTGAAGAAAAAGTTAACGCGCAATTTTCCGCGGTAGAATAGCGTGGCATGAGAAACTCGCAAAGTGTAATAGTGTGTGTTCTGTGCACGAACGAACTCGTGGAAAAATTAACGAACATACAAGTGTGAAAGAGGCAACAATAATGCCGCAGAAGAACTACGTGTCAAAGAAAGCTTTGGAGCAAAAATGTAGACAAGCTGGATTGTCAACGTCAGGAAATCGAGAACAATTACAGAGAAAATTAACCACGATCTGTAGTGACGACGAATACGCTAGTGCGGAAAATCAATCAATGGCTAAAAAGATAAACGAATTAGAAAAAACGATTAGAGTATTGCAGGAGCGTTCATTCCAACCTGCAATGATTTCGTCACCATTTGAGGTTAGTGACGTAAACGTACAAGAAGTTTCTGGAGAAAGAAACGTGCTTGTGACAAACGAACGAACAAACGTAACGTATTTGCCAAACGAAAACACTGCTACGTCTCAGCAGTACGGTAATGTTGCTACGCTTCAGCAACTCGGTAACACTGCTACGTCTCAGCAGTACGGTAATGTTGCTACGCTTCAGCAACTCGGTAATACTACGTCTCAGCAGTTCGGTAACATTGCTACGTTTCAGCAACCCGGTAACACTGCTACGTCTCAGCAGTACGGTAATGCTACGACTCAGCAGTACGATCATGTCGATACTTCGCAACAACTTGGTTATGCAGCTACGTCTCAGCAGCACGCTTACTTTGCTACGTCTCAGCAACCCAATTACATTGTTTCATCTCAACACGGCTATATGGTTACGCCTCGCCAACACGTACCCTTCGCTCCGACTCATCAAAGTGGTAACACTGCTACGATTCAGCACTACAATAACGTTGTTATATCACAGCAAGATAATTATGCTCCAACGTCACGGAATTACGTAAGCAAAAGTAGGTCAAATGTAAATGAAGGTCAGTATTCGGAAAGTTCTCAGGATTTCGCAACCCAACGACAACAACGACACTAAGTCAACTGCGAAGAAAAATATAATAATTTTAATCATTATTTTGGAAACATGAACGAAATTATAGCTCTTGTTCCTGAATTTAATCCATCGTCCGTAAAATCATTGGATTCGCATCAGTTTGTTAAACGTGTGGAAACTCTGAAAAACGCATATAACTGGGACGACAGAAAGGTAATTTTTGCAGTTCAACAAAAGATGCAAGGTGCAGCTCGTTACTGGGTGGATGCAACGGATGAAATATTTCAAACATGGCCAGAATTTGTTTCGAAATTTCTATACGACTTCCCATGTATCAGCAACGCAGCTGATGTTCATTTAAAAATGCTAAAAACCAACCGGGAAACAACGGAATCACCACAAGATTATTTTTATAAAATGCTAGCTATTGGTAAAAAGGGTGAGTTAGCTGATTCAGCAATTGTAACACATATTATAAACGGCATCAACGATTACGATCTTAAGAGAAAGATATCTAACCATTATACCTCATGTAACGAACTTTTACGGCTCATAACGAAATCAAATATAATCCACATAGCTTTCAAAATAAACGTGAGTCCAACGGTAATACGCAGAAGTCAAGTCAATCCGTAATAAAACAGACACCCAAAAAAAATTTAGAGCCGTCAATCAAATGCTTTAATTGTCAACTATTGGGACATTATTCGTCAGATTGTCCTGAACCACAGCGTAAACCTCGATGTACCCATTGTAATCGTACTAATCACAACTCCACCAACTGCCCTGAAAAATTTAAAAACGTTTCGAAAGTAAATAAAATTGACTCAAACATCAACTCAGATATTTGTAAATTTATTTCAGTTAACGGAAACGAAACAAACGCAGTCGTCGATCCAGGTAGTACACATATGTATTCTGATTCGAAAATCATTTGCCGAAAACGTAAGCGGTTTGCAACGATGTGCAATAACACTGAATGGATTTGGAGGAGGAAAATTCTTCTGTAACCAAAAACTAAATCCGAAAATCGTTGTCGACAAGATAGGTCACGAAGTCGAAGTCCTTGTAGTGGAAAATGACTTAATATCTGAAAACGTTTTATTGGGTAAGGATATTCTTTGTCGGGATGGCAATAAACTAATTATTTACGGAAACAAATGTTTTATCGAAAACATACGCCAAATAGAAACGACTCAAAATCGAGCAGATACCGAAAACGAAGAATTGGAAAAGGCCTTAATAGATAATGCTACTTGTTTCGCGCAGAAAACCAACGAATTAGGTAAATGCTCAATATCGAAAATGGAAATCACTTTAACATGAAACGTCCCATGAACTCGTCCCCGAACACCGTTTGCGCTCAGACCTATTGTTACGAATATCATATCTGAGCTACTGGAAAACGATATAATTCGTCCTTCGGATTCGCCGTACGCCTCGGGAATCGTCCTCGTAGATAAAAAGAATGGAGAACATCGTCTTTGCGTCGACTATCGTCGCCTTAACAGTATTACGGTCAAAATTACATTTCCTATGCCAAACATGGAAGAGCAACCCGCTCAACTAGCTGGAAACGTCTATTTTACGCAACTTGATCTACGTATGGGATACCATCAATTCGAGATAAGTGAATCGTCCAAACAGTACACGGGGTTTGTTACAGCTGACGGGCATTACGAATACAATAGAATGCCTTTTGGACTCATTAACGCTCCGGCAGTCTTTCAGTCGGTAATGAACCAAATCATAAAACGTATGGAACCAGGTGAGGTACTCGCATATTTAGATGACGTAATAATCCCAAGTAAGACTTTCGAATCTGGTATGCAACGAATTAAACAGTTTTTCTCAATCTTACAAGACAGTGGCTTAACCCTACGATACGACAAATGCAAGTTTCTGCAATCCGAAATTACGTTCTTGGGCCACATAGTCAATAAAGATGGAATAAAACCTGGCGAATGTAAAGTAAACGCAATTAAAAATTTTAAAGTACCTACAAACGTAAGAGAAGTAAGAAGATTCCTTGGTCTCACAGGTTTCTTCAGAAAATTTATTGAAAATTATTCATTAATATCACGTCCTTTAACAGAACTGCTACGCAAAACGGAGGCGAATACATTTAGTTGGGGAGAAGCCCAGCAACATGCATTTATCGAACTAATCGAAAAACTATGCAGCGAA
Source organism: Drosophila paulistorum (assembly GCA_018152135.1). Lineage (NCBI taxonomy): Eukaryota > Metazoa > Arthropoda > Insecta > Diptera > Drosophilidae > Drosophila > Drosophila paulistorum. The sequence continues at coordinate 3,087,469 of JAECXG010000823.1, forward strand.
CCTGTTCTCACTCTATACGATTTTTCGGCTAAACACGAAGTACACACCGATGCTTGTGCTTTACATAATGACAAAGATTGGCGTCCCGTTTGCTATTTTAGTCGACACTGTACCAATGCTGAGAGTAAATACCACAGTTACGCATTGGAAACGCTTGCAGTTGTAGAAACACTCCAAAGGTTCAGAGTCTAACTTTTGAGAAAATCATTCCGTCTGGTGACCGATTGCTCAGCTATTGCCAAGGTTAAAACGAATAAAAAACTCATTCCACAGGTGGCGCGCTGGTGGATTAAAATAATGGATTACGACTGTGAATTTGTTCATCGAGATGGTAGCAAAATGGCTCATGTAGATACGTTGAGCCGTGCTCCAAATTTACCCCTGGAAGGATCACTAGATGAATTTGTTAGAACCATAATTTCAGAAATCGACGACTGGTTGTTAACAATGCAACTACAGGACAAAATACTTGCCGAAATAATCGCAGTACTGAAGGGAAAGCGTCACAGTGATCAACTGAAGCAACTACGTACTGATTATGTCATCGAAAATCATCGCCTTTATCGAAAAACACTATCGCGTTTGTTGTGCCAAAGGCAGTTAGATGGCGCATTGCTAAAAGTTGCTGAATAGGGATTCCCGGAGAGAAGGAAAATAACCCAGTCTTCATTCGTTGAATTCAAAATATGAACTGATTTTATTTAAAAAACTCTTAAACTCTAAGAAGCAACAATTGTTCTTAAAAATACTTATTCCAATGCCCTACGTTTTCGGGGGTTGAAAATTGTTTATATTTCATGCTCAGCGCTGGTTACTTGATACCGCGCCGCTGTTATAAGCTCAAGTGTTTTCCACAGAGTGTGGATGCATGTTTTGTTTGGTATTAAGCAATAATTGTCATATGAATTTTATGATTTACTTATGTTTTTGTTTCGTTTTGTATATTTCATTGGTGCATCTGATTTGGTGAAGCCATTTCAGATGAAGACGATATTTATTCTTAAACATTCTGCAAAGGGCCACCAAATGCGGCGTTTTGGACTTTATTTTTATAGTTAGTTGTCTTATACAAATTATTATTAAAATATCATTAGTAAGATAGTTATTGTTAAAGAAGCATGACCAGTTACTTTGCGGACGTTAAACCTAGTCAATCTGATGTTCTTTTACCGATTGTAACTAACTTCATATTCTTACCAATTATGTATTACTGAGTTGGCTTCTACTGGTTTTTATAATATTTGGTAAATTACTTAATGATTTCTGTTTCGGGATATCTACGCACTCCTGATGTGTATTAGTGTGCTGACTTCTAGCCTTTTTATAAGCTGGAGAATTTAAAAAAAAACTATCTTTCCTTTTTGAATTGTACCAATGTGATCTTCGCTCCACCATTTTTAAATATCGCTGACTGCTAAAACTTGAGTGGTTATTCTGTTTATTATTAAATTTTGTTCTTTTATAATTATTTTGCCATGTCTGCCTTTTTGGTACTACAGTTTCGGACACTTTGTTACCGGAATCTATTTTGATATTATTTTTTAGATAATCATTATCTAATTGACCCATTGCCTTCTGAATATTCTCATTTTGTACTGGCTCTGGGATATATGCTTTTTCTTCCGCAATTTTCACTTCACCTCCAATGTGAGGTCCTGCCGGGGGCCATAAATTTATTTCTTGAGTTTTCCTGTTGTATTTCTTTGGAATTGTGTTGTTTTTATTTTGAAATTTACCTTTCCTCTCCCAACGTTGTTCAAAACCTGTGACATCTATTGTTGTTGCCACTACAGATTTATTCTGATTAGATTTGGTGCATCCTGAGACGATCCAACCAAATTGAGTATTTTGGCCTAGCAGGCCATCAATCTTTTTTATTCCCCTTTTTAAGATTTGGCTATACACGTTTACTCCCATTATTATATCAACCCTACCAGGTTTATTAAAGGTAGGATCAGCTAGCACGTAAGTTTGCCATTTTGATATATCCACGTTTGCTATTTTTAATGGAAGAACTTTAATTCAACCTTTAGATGTCCTTTCCAAAGATTTCGCGTCTTTACATATATTTTTACCTTATATTTTGATTTATTGGATTTTATTGAAGACACGCCACTTATTTCTGTATATAGTTTAATTTTAGTTAATATCTGAGCGGCCTCTTCAGACAAAATGGTGCTCTGTGAACCACAATCAATTAGGGCTCTTAGAGTCCATTTACATTTTTTACTTGTATTACAGCTGTGGCCAACAGTGTTGGTTGTGCGGTTACACAAGTATTAACTCTCTCCTGTGTTTCTTCAAAATGGAGTAAGGTATGGTGTTCCTTACTGCACAATGAACAGACCATTTCATTAGTGCACACCTTATTGCTTGAATGGTTCAAGCATCTTATGCAAAGCTGCACTTTTTTGGCTGTCTCATACCTTTCAGTAGGTGTCAACCCTTTAAACTTATATATTTTGCAAATCGGACATTTATCTTCGACTTCCGCATAATTTAAAACAGTTTGTAGCGATTTTTTCTCTTCTTTGCTCATGGCACTTAGCGAGCAATATCTTTGCTCCAAGTATTCCATGACATCAGATAGCATCTGAACTTGCCTGGTTTTTCTAATCTGACTCTCATACAGTTGCAGAGCCTCTCTGTCAAATTTCCTTAGTAGGATTTGTGCGAATATGACGTCAACTTCATCGGACAAATTTGCTTTTTTTTTAATTAAGTAAACTGACTCATTAACTATGTGAATCACTCCCTTTACATTTTTTACGGATTCATTGTTGATCATCGGTAAATCAACGATCCGACTTAATTGTTCGGAAAATACCCTCCGACTATTTTCATACCGCTTGTTTAATAATTCCCAAGCGGCACTATAATTGTCAGCTGAACCTGACAATAGATGGGCTACCATGCTCTTGGCTTCGCCCTTTAACGCGGATTTTAAATAATTGAATTTAAGAGCAGGACTTAGATCCTCTCTTTTTTCAATCAGTTCCGCAAATAATTCCACAAACAGGTCCCATTCTTTTCGGCAATACCGGTAGTTCGCCTTTCACGGTTACATTCTTAATCTTACTTTCCTTATTGTTTATTTTCATTTCTAACACTGATACAGAATTCCGAACATCGAATTCTAACTCCTCCATAGTATTTTTAGATTTTGCATCTTTCAACACAACCTGGCACCCCTGTACTTTCTCCCATAAATAATTCATCTTATTAATATATATTATGCATGCCTCATTGCCTGTTGAATTATCTATAGTGCGTAAATCTTTGGTTACCCTATCCAAATATTCCTGGAGCTGTCGGACTTTATCCATAAATATCTCCTGATTACCACTAGCGTTTTCATTACTGGAGGTCGCATTCCCTCGCGACTCTCCTTTGCTATCATCAAACATTTCTGACATATTTGTCTCTGCTTCAACTAACACTGACTTACTAGTGCCTGGTTTTTCTGACTCTCCTGTAGCTATTATTTTGGCAACTATCTTTAAAACCTCTTCATGTACTTTATCTCTGTAGTACTGATGATCGAAAACCCCCTGCTGGAGCAATTTCTCATGGTTAGGCATCCATCGGCTACTAATCACTTTTACTTCCTCAATCTCCTTGTTAGTAATGTTTCTGGGATCTAGTGCTTCCAACTGCCTTAACCTGGTATGCAACTCTACCTGCTTCTCTAACAATTTCGCAGTCTTATTAGTGAACATTTTATCTTGTGCGAATATTAGGATATCGATGTAAATATATAATAATAAAAATAGATAGATGTACTTATAACTATCTTAATTTATATCTTATCTGATGATCCTGTTGACACCGTTCGCCACTGTTGTCCGCCAAGTAGAGTTTGCCAAGTATGTTTTGCCGATAGTCTGCTGCTGCTTGTCTGCCAATGGGTAGGGTTTGATGATAGTTTGCTGGTGTTGCTCAGCTGCTGTTGTCCAGGGCCTATGAGCTCAGGCGGTCCCGGTGCCGGTCATCGCACCAGATTTCTCGTCTTAGCTGCCTCTTCTTTGCAACTATCTTGTTGCACTGCTGCTGTTTGTAGTTGCCGACTTGCAACTACAGTTGCTCGACTAGCCAAACTGCCTTATTTAAACTCGGTCGCACGCACTTTTTATACATTAAGCAATATTTTGCTTTTTGTTTTTATACTCTGTCTCTTACCACTGGTGGGGGAGAACACGAGGTTTTTTATTTTTGCTACCTTTAGCTGATCTTAGCATTTACACTTGCATAAGAATTCAGCCTTAAAGGCACTGATTCATCCTCTGAGTCTCTTACCACTGGTGGGGGAAAACTACAGAGTTCCTTTTTTCGAAGGACCAAAATGAATCCGGTTCGAAGGACCAAAATGAATCCGGCTCGAAGGACCAAAATGAATAGGGAACCCGGAGAGAAGGAAAATAACCCAGTCTTCATTCGTTGAATTCAAAATATGAACTGATTTTATTTAAAAAACTCTTAAACTCTAAGAAGCAACAATTGTTCTTAAAAATACTTATTCCAATGCCCCACGTTTTCGGGGGTTGAAAATTGTTTATATTTCATGCTCAGTGCTGGTTACTTGATACCGCGCCGCTGTTATAAGCTCAAGTGTTTTCCACAGAGTGTGGATGCATGTTTTGTTTGGTATTAAGCAATAATTGTCATTTGAATTTTATGATTTAGTTATGTTTTTGTTTCGTTTTGTATATTTCATTGGTGCATCTGATTTGGTGAAGCCAGTTCAGATGAACACGATGTTTATTCTTAAACAGTTGCCATGATGATGTTGGGCACTTCGGTCTTGATAAAACCATTGAAAGGTTTCAAAAACGATTTTGGTTTCCAAAGATGACGAAATACGTGAAGGACTATATTTCCACATGCATCCAATGCATAAGTCTAAAGGAGGAAAGCCTGAAGGTCGCATGCATTACAACGATGTTGAACCGGTTCCTTTTCGTCGACTTTACGCGGATCATTTGGGTCCTTTTATTCGAAGCAAACGAGGAAATACTCATATACTGGCTATATCTGATTCATTCAGTAAATTTCTAATTGTAAAAGCAGTTAAAAGTACAAAATCATTACCTGTTCTATCAACGCTAAATGAAGTTTCTAGTTACTTTGGCTTGCCAAATTTTTTTATAACAGACCGTGGAACAGCGTTTACGTCAAAATTATTTGAAGATTACTGTAAGCAAAACCATATCCAACACGTTAAGAATGCTGTACGAACACCCCGTGCAAATGGTCAAGTGGAACGCGCTAATCAAATAATTCTCAATTATATACGAACGATGAACGAAAATCCAAAGGATTGGGATCTGACTCTTCATAACCTTCAATGGACCGTCAACTCACAGAAAAACAGCACCACTGGATTCAGTCCAATTGTTCTCGTATTTAATTTCAACGCTATTGATGTCGTGCAGAACAACCTTACTGCAGCGATACACGCAGACCTGGATATTCCAACGAAACCGTCACCGAAATTCGAAGTCAAGCCGCAGCCAAAATCGCATCAGAAAGAGCTAAATGAAAGAAACGTTTTGATGCCAAACACGCTAACCCCTTTGTTTATTCCACAGGTGATCTTGTAGTAGTGGAAAACGAACCAGCCGCGACAGGCGAATCGCGTAAACTGGAACCACGATACCGAGGTCCTTATCAAGTGGCCAAAATCCTTGGAAACGATCGTTATGTAATCAAAGATATCCCCGGCATACAGATTACAGGACGTAAATACTGTTCTGTATACTCCTCGGATAAGATGAAACCCTGGTGTTCAAATATTCCCGAATTGGATGTATCTGACGACGAAGATACTCGAATCGAGGGCGATCCGAATGCAGGATTGGCCGAGCTGTTACCATACAGTTTATAAATATACTGATTCAGCCCTGGGCGAGCGACGTGATGCTCAACCCCTGGTGTTATCGAGAAGTATCAAGAGAGTGGGTAACAAAACGTTGACGAGTAAGGGTGCGAACGAATAAGCTCCTACGATCGGTGGTAACGAACGGCCATCACGAACGAATCCAACGGCATCGCTTTGCAAACGTCATTTTATTGTTAAGTCTCAATTAGTTAATAAACTTATATTAATTATCTACCTAAACGTACGAGTCTAGCATTTCGAAGCCATTTAAAAAGAGTCTGTGGCTAGTAAAGTTTGCTAATATCAAACAAATCTATAGCATTAAAACCCTATTAAACTGCCGGATTGTAATAGAAAATTTAAAGCCCAATTCAAACGAAATAAAATAATGCTACAAATGCCAGCGTTTCACACACACCGCCTGCAACTGCGAAATGCAATACCGTTGCGTCAAGTAAACAGAGAAGCATGAGCCTGGCAACTGCAAAATTACAAAATCAGAAAGTCCGTCCGAAGAAAACCGAACCTTACAAAATGCAAAAAATTCATTATCGAATAACACTGCATCATATGCATCAGTCCTTCAAAACAAAAAACCAGCAAACCCCAAAACTAAACCCAAAAGCCTAACAGGAGAAACCCAGACAAACACGTTTTCGTTTCAAAAACTCAATGACGATGCTTTGGAAGCATTTGGTAAGGACATCCTATCCTGCTTCGAAATCATACAAAGAATAGGTAAATGAAGTAAGTAAGTCGTCTCGCCGACTTAGGTATACCATACACCAGTAAAACAAATATTTCAAATTTGTAATAACAAATGCATTTTGCCTATTTCAAAAAAATTCTGTTCACATGCTTTTTACAAGCATATCTTAGTATCTCACTGACTCATGCATCTGAGCACCCTAGCGCCGCCACCCGCCAACGGCCAACTCCGGCCTTATGGAAAAACGTTTATATGCATAACTTGGCTATTTTTTGTCCGATTTTGATCAAATTTGGTATTTTGCTGGGCATTAGTATCAAATTCAAGTGTGCCAAATTTGATTCCACAAGGTAAAAAATTACGGGAGATAATCGAGTTTTTCAAATTTTGGGGGCGGAAAGGGGCGTGGCAAAATCTTTATAAATACAAAATGTGCGCATTTACTAAGCAAACATACATACCAAATACGGTGTCTCTAGCTACAATAGTTTTTGAAATAAACGTTTTTTTGAATTGCGGGGGCGGAAAGGGGCGTGGTAAAATCTTTATAATTACAAAATGAGCGCATTTACTAAGCAAATATACATACCAAATATGGTGTCTCTAGCTGCAATAGTTTTTGAGATAAACGTTTTTTTTTGAATTGCGGGGGCGGAAAGGGGCGTGGCAAAATTTTGAAATAAACTCGATCACTCTACATACTACATGAGCCTACATACCAAATTTGGTGGCTCTATCTCTTATAGTCTCTGAGATCTAGGCGTTCATACGGACGGACAGACGGACAGACGGACAGACGGACGGACGGACGGACAGGCGGACGGACGGACGGACAGACGGACATGGCTAGATCGACTCGGCTGTTGATACTGATCAAGAATATATATACTATATGGGGTCGGAAAAGCTTCCTTCTGCCTGTTACATACATTTTGGCGACTTTAATATACCATTTCACCCTATGGGTGTATGGTATAATTACAAATATGTAATTTACATAATGTTCATACATTATATGTACACACAGATAAGCAACGTATACAAATTTGAAACTGTACGAGTCTTTTGTAATTAAATTTAGATGCATTTTTTCCAGTTTTGCCTTGCGATAAACAGAAATGACTAAAATCAAAATAACAAAAATGATTTTTAGTCCCATTACCACATGCTGTATGTATTTTGCAATATTAATTGAAAATATGTTAATCCTTTTTTAATATAAAATTGTGGCCCTGAAAAGGGCCTTTTTTTTTAATAGGAAGCGTGTGTTTAAGCTAGGGACATTTATTTTCAGCTGGTATACTTGGTGACAGCTTTTGTTCCCTCACTAACAGCGTGTTTAGCGAGCTCACCAGGCAAAAGCAAACGAACAGCCGTTTGGATTTCGCGACTGGTGATGGTCGACCTCTTATTGTAGTGGGCCAAGCGGGAGGCCTCAGCAGCAATACGTTCAAAAATATCGTTCACAAAGCTGTTCATTATGCTCATTGCTTTTGAAGAAATACCAGTGTCTGGGTGGACTTGCTTTAACACTTTGTAAATGTAAATAGCATAGCTCTCCTTACGCTTGCGCTTCTTCTTTTTGTCATTCTTGGTGATGTTCTTACTCCGTAAAGGAAATTATGCCGAGCGTGTTGGTGCTGGCGCTCCAGTATATTTGGCTGCCGTTATGGAATATTTGGCGGCTGAAGTTCTTGAGTTGGCTGGTAATGCTGCTCGAGACAACAAAAAGACCAGAATTATACCTCGTCATCTACAATTGGCCATTCGCAACGATGAGGAATTAAACAAATTGCTTTCTGGCGTAACCATTGCACAGGGTGGTGTGCTACCTAACATTCAGGCTGTACTGCTGCCCAAGAAAACCGAATAGAAGGCATAAATCAATTAACACTTGCTTTAAAATAATACAACTCTGTACATACAACAAACATAAAACATCCGTCCTTTTCAGGACGACCAAAAAATTAAAAGAAATTAATACAGTTTTCGATCCATGCATATACATATATTGTATTTGTATGTGTAAGCACAGCCTTACGGACAAATGTACATGTTTTTATTTTCATTGTAGATACTAATGCATGTACATATACAAACATATTCAATAAATTTGTTTGTTTCATCGAACGATCAGAACATCAGATAGTTTAATAATAAAACGAGCTATGGAAGTTAACTTCGGCCTTGCCGAAGTTTATATACCCTTGCAGTTCTTTATTATATTTAATTCGATAAGAAAAGTGAAATTTCATACATCAACAGCATTAGTTGTCGTATTATGAATATGCTCAAATATTTTTCAAACTACTGAATTCAAAACACATTTAATGATTATTTAACAATATATGATATAGTAGTCCGATCCCGATGATTTTCATACTTTATCTCACACAGGTAATAAAGAGTCTCCAAAAAAAATTTCAACCCGATATCTCTTAAGATGGCTGAGTAAAACGCATTTTCAAAACACATTTAATGATTATTTAACAATATATGATATAGTAGTCCGATCCCGATGATTTTCATACTTTATCTCACACAGGTAATAAAGAGTCTCCAAAAAAAATTTCAACCCGATATCTCTTAAGATGGCTGAGTAAAACGCATACTTCAAACTACTGAATTCAAAACACATTTAATGATTATTAAACAATATATGATATAGTAGTCCGATCCCGATGATTTTCATACTTTATCTCACACAGGTAATAAAGAGTCTCCAAAAAAAATTTCAACCCGATATCTCTTAAGATGGCTGAGTAAAACGCATACGCACAGACGGACGGACAGACGGACAGACGGACATGGCTATATCGACTCAGCTTCTCAAGCTGATCAAGAATATATATACTTTATGGGGTCGGAAACGTCTCCTTCTGTGCGTTACAAACATCTGACCAATTTTATAATACCCTCTGCAAGGGTATAATTAAGCAGATTTTGTGCATAAATTCTTTGTTTTTTTTTTTTTTTTTGTATATATGTGTGAATTCAAATTAACATTAAATCGGTATATATATTTTACTATTTTTCTTTTTATTTATAAAAAATTTGATAAAACAAAGACATGTTCTGGTTTTTTTTTTCTTTTCTCTTTTGATTAATAACTTTAGTGGTCCTGAAAAGGACCGATTTTTGAAGGGCATGGTTTTTAGTTAATACATTTTGGTTTTTATAAATATTTTAACCGCCGAAACCATAAAGAGTGCGGCCCTGTCTCTTCAATGCGTATACAACATCCATGGCAGTAACTGTCTTCCTTTTAGCATGTTCCGTGTAGGTCACTGCATCGCGGATTACATTTTCAAGAAATACCTTTAGAACACCACGAGTTTCTTCATATATAAGACCAGAAATTCGCTTCACACCGCCACGACGAGCCAAACGGCGGATAGCGGGTTTCGTGATACCTTGAATATTATCACGTAATACTTTACGATGACGCTTAGCACCACCCTTTCCCAATCCTTTTCCACCTTTGCCACGACCAGTCATTTTTATTTTTCACTTTTCACTATAAACGCACTGCACAAGAGTCAGAAATAAACTAATGCTGTACGTGTTGCCATCGCTTCTATTTATACCAAAAATCAAGAAAACACGAGAGAGTAAGAAATATGTTGCATCTCGCTCAGACGGTTCGTCAGAAAGTAAACGCGAATGTTTTTCTCTCTTTCTCTTTCTAACCCACCCTGATTTTGCTATAAAAGCAGGCACCAAACGAGCTGGCTTGTTTATTGTGTTTTGAACAGTGAAGAGTGAACATAAGAAAAGAGTGTAGTGAAAGCATGGCTCGTACTAAGCAAACTGCTCGAAAATCGACTGGTGGCAAGGCACCAAGGAAGCAGCTGGCTACTAAAGCAGCACGTAAAAGCGCTCCAGCAACCGGTGGTGTAAAGAAACCACATCGTTACCGTCCTGGTACTGTTGCTCTCCGTGAAATTCGTCGTTACCAGAAGAGCACAGAACTGCTCATACGCAAATTGCCATTCCAGCGTTTAGTGCGTGAAATCGCTCAGGACTTCAAGACCGACTTGCGTTTCCAGAGTTCTGCAGTTATGGCTTTACAAGAAGCTAGCGAAGCCTATTTGGTTGGTCTCTTTGAAGATACTAACTTGTGTGCAATCCATGCCAAACGAGTGACCATAATGCCCAAGGATATCCAACTAGCCAGACGTATTCGAGGCGAGCGTGCTCAAATTAAATATACTTGTGTATTTACCGTCAGAGTAACTATTTCGAGCACAATTTTAACGCAAAGCGCATTTTTAATACAAATCGGTCCTTTTCAGGACCACAAACTAGTCATATCGATATTGAGATTATTATTTTCCAAATTAAACTTGATTTTTTATTCAATGTGTTTTATTTGGTTTCAGTATAAATATATTATATACATATAATGGTCATTTAATTGTTATTTAATTATTATTAAACCGTTATATCTGGCATATGGTTATATGCCAGCCATATACATAAAATTATCCAGCTTTAATATTTACATAATTTTTTGTTTATATTTTTAAAGATCTGACATTTATATACAGATCGATTTCAACTAAATACATTAATAATCAATTTTGACTTTTATATACTAATCAAAAAGCGCAAGGGCACAACATTAATTTATAAAAAGCATAAAAACTAATATATGTACATATGCTTTTTAAATTTCCTAAATGAAAATAAACTAGAAAAAATATTTTCTTCATCCTACTACACGTTTACTTTGTTGGCTAGGTTTAGCAAGATTTTTAAATAATTAATAATTATGAATTGTATTAATATTTTGTCTGCTAACTAACAAAAAAAGTGTATACAAATTTCTTAATTTGGTGGTCTTTCAACAAGAATGATTATAATAGTTCAAATTTTAGCACACTGTTTATTGGCAGTAGCAAGAAATTAAATAATAAAGTTCATTTAAAAAGCAATTTTATAAATATTAATTTTTGATTTATTTTTAATAAATATTTTCTTTTTTTCTTTAAAGTTGAATTTGCCGGCTCGAGGTCAGATGTTGTGGGAATAAAAACAAAAATAAAAAACACAGTTTGTTCTTAATTTCGTTCCGATATATTTCGACCACTCATCGGTGGTCGTCTTCAGGGCAACTATAAATAACATTGAATTGTGATTGACATAATATTAATTTAACAACAAGAAAACACCTACTTAGTTTTACACGTCCGCACACTGTGACGTGGAGCTACACACTGATTTGTCCCTAATAAATGCCTGTATAAATGCGCGCCATTGTCCGTATGTACCTTATAATTAAGTCTTATATTTGTCGGGGTATTTATTATATTGCAGCATCTCCAAAGTGTAACGTTTGTTGTAATGTTGTTCTTGGTCTATTATGTTTACTTCGTCAAAATTTGGGGAATGTCCACTGGCGGCACAGTGGGCCATAAGTGCCGTTTTAGGTGCATTGGAGTGTTGACGAAGTTTATAGTCAGATCTATGTTGCGATAGTCTTGTTTTTAGCTTCGATTTTGTTGTCCCTCTATATATATTTTATCACAGTTTTCTTCATTAGTCCCATTGCACGGTATTTTATATACTACGTTGCTCTTGTGCATTGTATCAATCTTACTTTTTGTTCTGTTAAAAATACTCCGTAGTGTGTTATTGGGTTTATGTGCTATCTGTATTTGTTCGATGTCATAGCAATCTGAGTTTGCTAATCTTTCCGATAGTTGTGGGACATATGTGACGGACATAAAGCGTTTTGTCGGAACATCTTTGTTGGTTTTCTTATTGCGAGATTTTAGTAAAGTCATTATGGTGTGGTTTGGAAAGTCATTATCCTTTAAAATTCGTCGTATTTCTTCCTTCGTTTCTTCATGAAAAATTGGGTCCGATATATTAAGCATCCGTTGTATACAACCTCTTGCTGTATTCATTATCATCGACTTCGGATGTTTGGAGTTGAAGTTAATTATTCGTCCTGATGCTGTTGGTTTTTTTTTTTTTTTTTTTTTTTTGTACCATTTTAATTTTAGTTCATTTCCTCTTCTGTGTATTGATGCGTCCAGATATGTTAATTTGTTGTCATTTTCTAATTCTATTGTAAACTTTATGTTCCTGTCAAATGAATTTAGGTTGTCAAGTGTGTTTTGGATCTCGTCTTCTTTAATTATGGCAAAAAGGTCATCTACATATTTCGTCATAACTCTAGGTGGTCGCTGTAGTGTTTTCATCATTTTGTCTAAGAGTTCTTCCATAATTATGTCAGCTATTATCGGTGACGCTGGTGAGCCCATAGGCATTCCTTTTAGTTGTGTGTATATCTTGTCTTTGTATCTGAAATATCTGTTCTCTTGTATACAAAAACGTACTATTTCCATAAATGTTAATTTTGGAATGTTAGTGTGCGCTTTTATTTTAATCCACTTTTCTCTAATGGTGTCAAGTGCCAATTCTATTGGAATACTTGGAAAAAGTGAGACTACGTCAAATGAAATTAATCTTTCATCGTCGCAAATGTATGTGTCATTAATCCTTGTCTTAAATTCTGAGGCGTTCTTTACGTTATATGTTGAGTCTGTCGTTATATTTTTTAATATGTTGACTATATATTTGCATAGTCCGTATGATGGAGAACCAATCGATGAACAGATTGGTCTCAATGGCGTACCTTCTTTGTGAATTTTAGGTAATCCATATATTCTTGGTGGAATTGATGTGGTTGTTATAAGCTTATTTCTTTCGGTCCGTGAAATAAGTTGATGTTTGTATAGTTTTTCTACCAATTCGTTGTTTTTGGTCTGTAGTCTAGTGGTTGGGTCCTTCCTTAAGGTTCTATATGTATTTAAATCGTTAAGTATACTATCCATTTTTTTGTCATACTCAGTCTTATCCATTGCAACAGTCTTATTTCCTTTATCTAAAGTTAAAATTAATAAGTCATCATTCTGTCTAAGAAATTTCCTTGTTTGTTCCACTGTGTCAAGTATTGCACGATCCGCTGCGTCTTCTTTGTTAGATGTTTTGTGGTCTTTTATTAATAAAGAGAATTTTGTGCGTGCTTCCTCTTGTTTTTCTTTGTCTTTAAAAGTCTGTACTAGCTCCTCTCCGTCTACTACATATTTAAAGAGAGGGAATTTTCTCTTCTCTACTGGGATTGCGAACTTAGGGCCTTTCGCCAGTAACGCTTTTACGTCGTTCGGGAATTCTATATTCGTCTTATTTACAAACCAATCGTTTGTGTTGTTGTTGTTGTTGTTCAAGAGAACGCTGTTCCGTTGTTTTCGTAGTCTCTCATGTTTGGATTCATGATGTCTCTTCAAAGTTGTTGTTAGTTTTTCGGCTATGGTGTTCTCACTCTTCATAAATGCTTTAAAATCATTTTCGTCCAGCTTTTTCTTTTTTCAATATCAAAAACTAATATTGCATGCACTTTGCAAAATTGGTCATTTTTCACCGGATAGAGTCAATTACAATACGATATTAAAATACGAAAAAATTATATAATGCTAAATTGTTTGAATAATATGTAAAGTAAATTGTTGAAATTTTATAACAAATGAATAATTTTTTTTAAATTATGATTTTTTCTATTTTTTATGTAGGGTTACATGGGAAAATTGCATTCTGTAATACATATAGTTGAAATTTGATTGTCTATTAAAAATGTATCCATAAAATTAAATGAAAAAAAAAGTTGGAATATAAATTCTACAACAATTATTAATATTAGGAGAAAATAATTTTTATAAATTTTGTTATTATTAACAGTGAAAACAGCAATATGCGAGTACTATTTAACAAAACCAAAACATCTTAATCGTCCAATACCAAAAACATGTTCATACGGCCGTCCTCCTCGATTCTCATTCGAATGAGTGCCTATGTAATAGCGAAATTTTCATACAATCATTATATTGAAAAGTGTATTTGGTGATATTTTTGTTTGAGAGTAAAGTGCATAATGTCTGATTCAGTAGCAGCAACATCAGCATCTCCTGTGGCTGCCCCAACAGCACCAGCAATGGCATCAGTTGATAAGAAGGTTTCTGCCAAAAAAAACATCGGCAGCGTCGTCAACAAAGACCAAAAAATCAACTGCTCCACCATCGCATCCACCAACTCAGCAAATGGTAGACGCTTCGATTAAAAACTTAAAGGAACGTGGTGGCTCCTCACTACTGGCAATCAAAAAATATATTAGTGCCACATACAAGTGCGATGCCCAGAAACTTGCACCATTTATCAAGAGGTACTTAAAGTCAGCTGTCGGAAATGGTAAACTGGTCCAAACAAAAGGAAAGGGTGCCTCTGGTTCATTTAAACTGTCTGCTGCTGCTAAAAAGGACCCGAAGCCAAAGGTTGCCTCTGTAGAAAAGAAAAGCAAACCGAAAAAGGTAACTCAATCAGCAGCAGCTAAAAAGAAAGCAATCGGTAGCAAAAAAACAGCTGCTGCTGGTTCTGTTGATAAGAAACCAAAGGCCAAAAAGGCAGTCGCAACCAAAAAGACAGCCGAGAAAAAGAAAAGTGAAAAGGTAAAGGTAAAGGATGCTAAGAAAACAGGAACTGTAAAGTCTGTACTGTCCAAACCTGTCGCATCGAAGGCTAAGTTAAGTTCAACTAAGCCAAAAGCTAAAACAGTTGCCGTATCGTCGGCTAAACCAAAAAAGGCAACCAAAAAGGCAGCTGCTCCTGCTACCGTCAAGAAGCCAAAAGCCAAGACAACTGGTGCCAAAAAGTAAATAACTAATACTTTATTGCAATCGTAATATTGAACAAATTTTAGATATCAAATACGAAAATCTAAAATTTTAATTAAACACAGCCCTTCTCAGGGCTACAATTTCAAATAATAAGAGAAAAAAATATCATATTTTATGAAAATTACAAATATGTAATTTACATAATGTTCATACATTATATGTACACACAGATAAGCAACGTATACAAATTTGAAACTGTACGAGTCTTTTGTAATTAAATTTAGATGCATTTTTTCCAGTTTTGCCTTGCGATAAACAGAAATGACTAAAATCAAAATAACAAAAATGATTTTTAGTCCCATTACCACATGCTGTATGTATTTTGCAATATTAATTGAAAATATGTTAATCCTTTTTTAATATAAAATTGTGGCCCTGAAAAGGGCCTTTTTTTTAATAGGAAGCGTGTGTTTAAGCTAGGGACATTTATTTTGAGCTGGTATACTTGGTGACAGCTTTTGTTCCCTCACTAACAGCGTGTTTAGCGAGCTCACCGGGCAAAAGCAAACGAACAGCCGTTTGGATTTCGCGACTGGTGATGGTCGACCTCTTATTGTAGTGGGCCAAGCGGGAGGCCTCAGCAGCAATACGTTCAAAAATATCGTTCACAAAGCTGTTCATTATGCTCATTGCTTTTGAAGAAATACCAGTGTCTGGGTGGACTTGCTTTAACACTTTGTAAATGTAAATAGCATAGCTCTCCTTACGCTTGCGCTTCTTCTTTTTGTCATTCTTGGTGATGTTCTTTTGAGCCTTGCCAGCCTTCTTGGCTGCCTTTCCACTAGTTTTTGGCGGCATTTCTCACTTCAAATTCAATAATTTAAATTTCACAAAACACAATTCACATTTAACAAATGCCACGATTCGTGTGTCTCCAATTTATACATTTTTTTTGTGCATCGCTTTCTGGATAAATATAATTATTGAGTACCAACCCCTAGTAGAGCGAGTGTGTCGTTGGAAAAGGTATAAATAAAACGACAATGTACCACATCAACATCAACATTTGTGTGTGAAAAGTGAACAGTGTGTAAACAAGAAAAAAATAAATAAATATTGAAATATGTCTGGTCGTGGTAAAGGTGGCAAAGTGAAGGGAAAGGCAAAGTCTCGCTCGAACCGAGCTGGGCTCCAGTTTTCTGTTAGCCGTATTCACCGTTTACTCCGTAAAGGAAATTATGCCGAGCGTGTTGGTGGTGGCGCTCCAGTATATTTGGCTGCCGTTATGAAATATTTGGCGGCTGAAGTTCTTGAGTTGGCTGGTAATGCTGCTCGAGACAACAAAAAGACCAGAATTATACCTCGTCATCTACAATTGGCCATTCGCAACGATGAGGAATTAAACAAATTGCTTTCTGGCGTAACCATTGCACAGGGTGGTGTGCTACCTAACATTCAGGCTGTACTGCTGCCCAAGAAAACCGAATAGAAGGCATAAATCAATTAACACTTGCTTTAAAATAATACAACTCTGTACATACAACAAACATAAAACATCCGTCCTTTTCAGGACGACCAAAAAATTAAAAGAAATTAATACAGTTTTCGATCCATGCATATACATATATTGTATTTGTATGTGTAAGCACAGCATGTTTTTATTTTCATTGTAGATACTAATGCATGTACATATACAAACATATTCAATAAATTTGTTTGTTTCATCGAAGGATCAGAACATCAGATAGTTTAATAATAAAATTAAGCAGATTTTGTGCATAAACTTTTTTTTTTTTATTTTTTTTGTATATATGTGTGAATTCAAATTAACATTAAATCGGTATATATATTTTACTATTTTTCTTTTTATTTATAAAAAATTTGATAAAACAAAGACATGTTCTGTTTTTTTTTTTCTTTTCTCTTTTGATTAATAACTTTAGTGGTCCTGAAAAGGACCGATTTTTTGAAGGGCATGGTTTTTAGTTAATACATTTTGGTTTTTATAAATATTTTAACCGCCGAAACCATAAAGAGTGCGGCCCTGTCTCTTCAATGCGTATACAACATCCATGGCAGTAACTGTCTTTCTTTTAGCATGTTCCGTGTAGGTCACCACGAGTTTCTTCATATATAAGACCAGAAATTCGCTTCACACCGCCACGACGAGCCAAACGGCGGATAGCGGGTTTCGTGATACCTTGAATATTATCACGTAATACTTTACGATGACGCTTAGCACCACCCTTTCCCAATCCTTTTCCACCTTTGCCACGACCAGTCATTTTTATTTTTCACTTTTCACTATAAACGCACTGCACAAGAGTCAGAAATAAACTAATGCTGTACGTGTTGCCATCGCTTCTATTTATACCAAAAATCAAGAAAACGCGAGAGAGTAAGAAATATGTTGCATCTCGCTCAGACGGTTCGTCAGAAAGTAAACGCGAATGTTTTTCTCTCTTTCTCTTTCTAACCCACCCTGATTTTGCTATAAAAGCAGGCACCAAACGAGCTGGCTTGTTTATTGTGTTTTGAACAGTGAAGAGTGAACATAAAAAAAAGTGTAGTGAAAGCATGGCTCGTACTAAGCAAACTGCTCGAAAATCGACTGGTGGCAAGGCACCAAGGAAGCAGCTGGCTACTAAAGCAGCACGTAAAAGCGCTCCAGCAACCGGTGGTGTAAAGAAACCACATCGTTACCGTCCTGGTACTGTTGCCCTCCGTGAAATTCGTCGTTACCAGAAGAGCACAGAACTGCTCATACGCAAATTGCCATTCCAGCGTTTAGTGCGTGAAATCGCTCAGGACTTCAAGACCGACTTGCGTGTCCAGAGTTCTGCAGCTATGGCTTTACAAGAAGCTAGCGAAGCCTATTTGGTTGGTCTCTTTGAAGATACTAACTTGTGTGCAATCCATGCCAAACGAGTGACCATAATGCCCAAGGATATCCAACTAGCCAGACGTATTCGAGGCGAGCGTGCTTAAATTAAATATACTCGTGTATTTACCGTCAGAGTAACTATTTCGAACACAATTTTAACGCTAAGAACATTTTTAATACAAGTCGGTCCTTTTCAGGACCACAAACTAGTCATATCGATATTGAGATTATTATTTTCCAAATTAAACTTGATTTTGTATTCAATGTTTTTTATTTGGTTATCAGTATAAATATATTATATACATAATGGTCATTTAATGGTTATTTAATTATTATTAAACCGTTATATCTGGCATATGGTTATATGCCAGCCATATACATAAAATTATCCAGCTTTAATATTTACATAATTTTTTGTTTATATTTTTAAAGATCTGATTTCGACTAAATACATTAATAATCAATTTTGACTTTTATATACTAATCAAAAAGCGCAAGGGCACAACATTAATTTATAAAAAGCATAAAAACTAATTATGTACATATGCTTTTTAAATTTCCTAAATGAAAATAAACTAGAAAAAATATTTTCTTCATCCTACTACACGTTTACTTTGTTGGCTAGGTTTAGCAAGATTTTTAAATAATTAATAATTATGAATTGTATTAATATTTTGTCTGCTAACTAACAAAAAAAGTGTATACAAATTTCTTAATTTGGTGGTCTTTCAACAAGAATGATTATAATAGTTCAAATTTTAGCACACTGTTTATTGGCAGTAGCAACAAATTAAATAATAAAGTTCATTTAAAAAGCAATTTTATAAATATTAATTTTTGATTTATTTTTAATAAATATTTTTCTTTTTTCAATATCAAAAACTAATATTGCATGCACTTTGCAAAATTGGTAATTTTTCACCGGATAGAGTCAATGTTTAAGAATAAACATCGTGTTCATCTGAACTGGCTTCACCAAATCAGATGCACTAAAGAAAATACAATACAACTGTACCTTTGTACCAAACAACTAACCTAGCATATGACTAGAAATACAATCTGCCACACGCGGTGTGGGAAAAAACACTTGAAAATCTAAACTAACCCAAAAGATCACAACGACAGGATGTCAAGTGGCCGACGATGTGCCCAAAATAATAATTTTTCAACCCCCGAATACGTGGGTGTGACTCTAAAATAAGATCTTCTAAGAACAATTGTTACCTACTAGAGCCTAAGATAATTCCTATATAAACTCCGTACTTTTGTAAATAAAATCAGTTCATATTTTGAATTCAACGAATGAAGATTGGGTTTTTTCCTTCTCTCCGGGAATCCCTATTCATTTTTGGTCCTTCGAACCGGATTCACTTTGGTCCTTCGAAAAAAGGAACTCTGCAGTTTTCCCCCACCAGTGGTAAGAGACTCAGAGTGTGAATCAGCTCCTTAAAGTCTGAATTCTTATGCAAGTGTAAATGCTAAGATCAGCTATAGGTAGCAAAATAAATTAACTCTTGTTTTCCCCCACCAGTGGTAAGAGACAGAGTATAATACAAAAGGCAAAATTTTGCTTAAGAAATAAAAAGTGCGTGCGTCCGATTTTAAAGTCAGTTTGGCTAGTGGAGCAACTGTAGTAATTTCGGCGGCGGGAGTTTTTGTGTGTGGCGTATTCGAAGCCCTAATATCGAAAGTAAAAAAAAAAAGAATTTACTAGTGTACATACACATATATACACTGTATATTATACAGTTGCAAGTCGTCAACTAGAAATAGCAGCAGAGCAACAAGATAGTTGCAAAGAAGAGGCGACTGGAGGCGAGGCAAATATAAAGAAACGGCAAATCCGACCTATTGGCAGACAAGCAGCAGCAGAATATCGGCAAAACCTACTTGGCAAACTCTACTTGGCGGACAACAGTGGTGAACGGTGTCAACAGGATCATCAGATAAGATACAAATTAAGATAGTTATAAGTACATCTATCTATTTTTATTATTATATATTTATATCGATATCCTAATATTCGCACAAGATAAAATGTTCACTAATAAGACTGGGAAATTGTTAGAGAAGCAGGTAGAGTTGCATACCAGGTTAAGGCAGTTGGAAGCACTAAATCCCAGAAACATTACTAACAAGGAGATTGAGGAAGTAAAAGTGATTAGTAGCCGATGGATGCCTAACCATGAGAAATTGCTCCAGCAGGGGGTTTTCGATCATCAGTACTACAGAGATAAAAATACATGAAGAAGTTTTACAGATAGTTGCCAAAATAATAGCTACAGGAGAGTCAGAAAAACCAGGCACCAGTAAGTCAGTGTTAGTCGAAGCAGAAGCAGATATGTCAGAAATGGTTGATGATAGCAAAGGAGAGTCGTGCGGGAATGCGACCTCCAGTCATGAAAACGGTAATGGTAATCAGGAGATATTTATGGATAGAGTTCGACAGCTCCAGGAATATTTGGAGGTAGTAGAGTTGAAATCTACAGGCAATGGGACATGGATAATGTATATTAATAAAATAAATTATTTATGGGAGAAGGTACGGGCATGCCAAAAAACAAGTGATGCAAAATTTAAGAATACTATGGAGGATTTGGAATTCGACGTCCAAAATTCATTGTCAATGCTAGAAATGAAAATGAACAATAAGGAAAGTAAGATTGAGAATGTAACAGTGAGAGGCGAACTACCGGTGTTGCCGAAAATACATGTACCCACATTCTCTGGAGAACCTAGAGAATGGGACCTGTTTGTGGAATTATTTGCAGAACTTATTGAAAAAAGAGAGGATTTAAGTCTTGCTCTTAAGTTTAATTATTTAAAATCCGCTTTAAAGGGGGAAGCGAGGAGCATGGTAGCTCATCTATTGTCAGGTTCAGCTGATAACTATAGTGCCGCTTGGGAACTGTTAACCAAGCGGTATGAAAATAATCGGAGGGTATTTTCCGAACAATTAAGTCGGATCGTTGATTTACCGATGATCAACAATGAATCCGCAAAAAGCGTAAAAGGAGTGATTGACATAATTAATGAGTCAATACACTTAATTAAAATTAAAGCAAATTTGTCCGATGAAGTTGACGTAATAGTCGCTCAACTCATACTTCGGAAACTTGACAGGGAGACTCTACAGTTATATGAGAGTCAAATTAGAAAAACAAAGCAGATACAATTGCTATCTGATGTCATGGAATACTTGGAGCAAAGATATTGCTCGCTAAGTGCCATGAGCAAAGAGGAGAAAAAACGGCTACACACTGTTTTAAATTATGCGGAAGTCGAAGATAAATGTCCGATTTGCAAAATTGCCGGGCACAAAGCATATAAATGCTATAAGTTTAAAGGTTTGGCACCTACTGAAAGGTATGAGACAGCCAAAAAAGTGCAGCTTTGCATAAGATGCTTGAACCATTCAAGCAATAAGGTGTGCACTAATGAAATGGTCTGTTCATTGTGCAGTAAGGAACACCATACCTTACTCCATTTTGAAGAAACACAGGAGAGAGTTAATACTTGTGTAACCGCACAACCAACACTGTTGGCCACAGCTGTAATACAAGTAAAAAATGTAAATGGACTCTAAGAGCCCTAATTGATTGTGGTTCACAGAGCACCATTTTGTCTGAAGAGGCCGCTCAAATATTAAAATTAACTAAAATTAAACAATATACAGAAATAAGTGGCGTGTCCTCAATAAAATCTAATAAATCAAAATATAAGGTAAAAATAGATGTGAAGACGAGAAATCCTTGGAAAGGACATCTAAAGGTTGAGGCAATTGTGTTGCCAAAGTTAATGAAAGCTCTTCCATTAAAAATTGCAAACGTGGATATGTCAAAATGGCAAACTTACGTGCTAGCTGATCCTAGCTTTAATAAACCTGGTAGGGTTGATATAATAATGGGGGTAAACGTATATACCCAAATCTTAAAAAGGGGAATTACAAAGATTGATGGCCTGCTAGGCCAAAATACTCAATTTGGTTGGATCGTCTCGGGATGCACCAAATCAAATCAGAATAAATCTGTAGTGGCAACAACAATAGATGTCACAGGTTTTGAACAACGTTGGGAGAGGAAAGGTAAATTTCAAAATAAAAACAACACAATTCGAAAGAAATGCAACAGCAAAACTCAAAAAATAAATTTATGGCCCCCGGCAGGACCTCACATTGGAGGTAAAGTGAAAATTGGGGAACAAAAAGTATATATCCCAGAGCCAGTACAAAATAAGAATATTGAAAAGGCAATGGGTCAATTAGATAATGATTATCTAAAAAATAATATCAAAATAGATTTCGGTAACAAATTGTCCGAAACTATAGTACCAAAAAGGCAGATAAGGCAAAATATTTATAAAAAGACAACATTTAATGATAGCCAGAATAACCACTCAAGTTTTAGCAGTCAGCGATATTTAAAAATGGTGGAGCGAAGATCACATTGGTACAATTCAAAAAGGAAAGTTAGTTCTTTTTTAAATTCTCCAGCTTATAAAAAGGTTAGAAGTCAGCACAGTACTACACATCAGGAATGGGTAGATATCCCGAAACAGAAACAATTAGGTAATATGCCAAATGTTATAAAAACCAGTAGAAGCCAACTCAGTAATACATACGGGAGAATTGGTAAGAATAGGAAGTCAGTGACAATGGCAAAGGAACATCAGATTGACTAGGTTCAACGTCCATCATGTAACTGGTCATGCTTCTTTAACAATAGTTATCTTACTAATGATAATATTAATAATAATTTGTATAAGACAACTAACTATAAAAATAAAGTCCAAAACGCCGCATTTGGTGGCCCTTTGCAGAATGTTTAAGAATAAACATCGTGTTCATCTGAACTGGCTTCACCAAATCAGATGCACTAAAGAAAATACAATACAACTGTACCTTTGTACCAAACAACTAACCTAGCATATGACTAGAAATACAATCTGCCACACGCGGTGTGGGAAAAAACACTTGAAAATCTAAACTAACCCAAAAGATCACAACGACAGGATGTCAAGTGGCCGACGATGTGCCCAAAATAATAATTTTTCAACCCCCGAATACGTGGGTGTGACTCTAAAATAAGATCTTCTAAGAACAATTGTTACCTACTAGAGCCTAAGATAATTCCTATATAAACTCCGTACTTTTGTAAATAAAATCAGTTCATATTTTGAATTCAACGAATGAAGATTGGGTTTTTTCCTTCTCTCCGGGAATCCCTATTCAGTCAATTACAATACGATATTAACATACGAAAAAATTATACAATGCTAAATTGTTTGAATAATATGTAAAGTAAATTGTTGAAATTTTATAACAAATGAATAATTTTTTTTAAATTATGATTTTTTCTATTTTTTATGTAGGGTTACATGGGAAAATTGCATTCTGTAATACATATAGTTGAAATTTGATTGTCTATTCAAAATGTATCCATAAAATTAAATGAAAAAAAAAGTTGGAATATAAATTCTACAACAATTATTAATATTAGGAGAAAATAATTTTTATAAATTTTGTTATTATTAACAGTGAAAACAGCAATATGCGAGTACTATTTAACAAAACCAAAACATCTTAATCGTCCAATACCAAAAACATGTTCATACGGCCGTCCTCCTCGATTCTCATTCGAATGAGTGCCTATGTAATAGCGAAATTTTCATACAATCATTATATTGAAAAGTGTATTTGGTGATATTTTTGTTTGAGAGTAAAGTGCATAATGTCTGATTCAGTAGCAGCAACATCAGCATCTCCTGTGGCTGCCCCAACAGCACCAGCAATGGCATCAGTTGATAAGAAGGTTTCTGCCAAAAAAAACATCGGCAGCGTCGTCAACAAAGACCAAAAAATCAACTGCTCCACCATCGCATCCACCAACTCAGCAAATGGTAGACGCTTCGATTAAAAACTTAAAGGAACGTGGTGGCTTCTCACTACTGGCAATCAAAAAATATATTAGTGACACATACAAGTGCGATGCCCAGAAACTTGCACCATTTATCAAGAGGTACTTAAAGTCAGCTGTCGGAAATGGTAAACTGGTCCAAACAAAAGGAAAGGGTGCCTCTGGTTCATTTAAACTGTCTGCTGCTGCTAAAAAGGACCCGAAGCCAAAGGTTGCCTCTGTAGAAAAGAAAAGCAAACCGAAATATCAAAGAAGCTAACTTCGGCTATGCCAAAGTTTATATACCCTTGCAGTCCTTTGCAATAATATTTTTACATTTTGAAATTTCTTTCCTTGCAACTCAATTCATCAACAAACAAACAAAGCATTCAAATTATTTCTCTTTTCACTACAAATTTTTAAGCAAAGCACAACACGCATACACATACATACATACGTGTAGCGCTACGTCTGTGTGTGTGTATGCATGTGCTCTGTTTGATTTGCTGATGACGTAGAACCGATTTGTATTGACTGTAACTTGTGTTCTATTTATCGGATCAAATTCAAATTTTGGGATCTGAGATTTTATATCAAATTCTATTATATTGCTAAATTTCATGGGGATACTCCAATTTTTGCAAAAATTTTTGTTCCAGAGCTATATGATATAGTAGTCCGATCCCGATGATTTTCATACTTTATCTCACCTGGGTAAAAATAAGCCCCCAAAAAAAATTTCATCCCCATAGCTCTTAAGATGGCTGAGTAAAACGCGTACGCACCGACGGACAGACGGACAGACCGTCAGACGGACAGACGGACATGGCTATATCGACTCAGCTTCTCATGCTGATCAAGAATATATATACTTTATGGGGTCGGAAACGTCTCCTTCTGTGCGTTACAAACATCTGACCAATTTTATAATACCCTCTGCAAGGGTATAAAAAGGTAACTCAATCAGCAGCAGCTACAAAGAAAGCAATCGGTAGCAAAAAAACAGCTGCTGCTGGTTCTGTTGATAAGAAACCAAAGGCCAAAAAGGCAGTCGCAACCAAAAAGACAGCCGAAAAAAAGAAAAGTGAAAAGGTAAAGGATGCTAAGAACACAGGAACTGTAAAATCCAAACCTGTCGCATCGAAGGCTAAGTTAAGTTCAACTAAGCCAAAAGCTAAAACAGTTGCCGTATCGTCGGCTAAACCAAAAAAGGCAACCAAAAAGGCAGCTGCTCCTGCTACCGTCAAGAAGCCAAAAGCCAAGACAACTGGTGCCAAAAAGTAAATAACTAATACTTTATTGCAATCGTAATATTGAACAAATTTTAGATATCAAATACGAAAATCTAAAATTTTAATTAAACACAGCCCTTCTCAGGGCTACAATTTCAAATAATAAGAGAAAAAAAAAATCATATTTTATGAAAATTACAAATATGTAATTTACATAATGTTCATACATTATATGTACACACAGATAAGCAACGTATACAAATTTGAAACTGTACGAGTCTTTTGTAATTAAATTTAGATGCATTTTTTCCAGTTTTGCCTTGCGATAAACAGAAATGACTAAAATCAAAATAACAAAAATGATTTTTAGTCCCATTACCACATGCTGTATGTATTTTGCAATATTAATTGAAAATATGTTAATCCTTTTTTAATATAAAATTGTGGCCCTGAAAAGGGCCTTTTTTTTTTAATAGGAAGCGTGTGTTTAAGCTAGGGACATTTATTTTGAGCTGGTATACTTGGTGACAGCTTTTGTTCCCTCACTAACAGCGTGTTTAGCGAGCTCACCGGGCAAAAGCAAACGAACAGCCGTTTCTTATTGTAGTGGGCCAAGCGGGAGGCCTCAGCAGCAATACGTTCAAAAATATCGTTCACAAAGCTGTTCATTATGCTCATTGCTTTTGAAGAAATACCAGTGTCTGGGTGGACTTGCTTTAACACTTTGTAAATGTAAATAGCATAGCTCTCCTTACGCTTGCGCTTCTTCTTTTTGTCATTCTTGGTGATGTTCTTTTGAGCCTTGCCAGCCTTCTTGGCTGCCTTTCCACTAGTTTTTGGCGGCATTTCTCACTTCAAATTCAATAATTTAAATTTCACAAAACACAATTCACTTTTAACAAATGACACGATTCGTGCGTCTCCAATTTATACATTTTTTTTGTGCATCGCTTTCTGGATAAATATAATTATTGAGTACCAACCCCTAGTTGAGCGAGTGTGTCGTTGGAAAAGGTATAAATAAAACGACAATGTACCACATCAACATCAACATTTGTGTGTGAAAAGTGAACAGTGTGTAAAAGAGAAAAAAATAAATAAATATTGAAATATGTCTGGTCGTGGTAAAGGTGGCAAAGTGAAGGGAAAGGCAAAGTCTCGCTCGAACCGAGCTGGGCTCCAGTTTCCTGTTGGCCGTATTCACCGTTTACTCCGTAAAGGAAATTATGCCGAGCGTGTTGGTGCTGGCGCTCCAGTATATTTGGCTGCCGTTATGGAATATTTGGCGGCTGAAGTTCTTGAGTTGGCTGGTAATGCTGCTCGAGACAACAAAAAGACCAGAATTATACC
Organism: Drosophila paulistorum; assembly: GCA_018152135.1. Lineage (NCBI taxonomy): Eukaryota > Metazoa > Arthropoda > Insecta > Diptera > Drosophilidae > Drosophila > Drosophila paulistorum. Next base: position 3,114,094 of record JAECXG010000823.1, read on the forward strand.
TCGTCATCTACAATTGGCCATTCGCAACGATGAGGAATTAAACAAATTGCTTTCTGGCGTAACCATTGCACAGGGTGGTGTGCTACCTAACATTCAGGCTGTACTGCTGCCCAAGAAAACCGAATAGAAGGCATAAATCAATTAACACTTGCTTTAAAATAATACAACTCTGTACATACAACAAACATAAAACATCCGTCCTTTTCAGGACGACCAAAAAATTAAAAGAAATTAATACAGTTTTCGATCCATGCATATACATATATTGTATTTGTATGTGTAAGCACAGCCTTACGGACAAATGTACATGTTTTTATTTTCATTGTAGATACTAATGCATGTACATATACAAACATATTCAATAAATTTGTTTGTTTCATCGAAGGATCAGAACATTAGATAGTTTAATAATAAAATTAAGCAGATTTTGTGCATAAATTCTTTGTTTTGTTTTTTTTTTTTTTTGTATATATGTGTGAATTCAAATTAACATTAAATCGGTATATATATTTTACTATTTTTCTTTTTATTTATAAAAAATTTGATAAAACAAAGACATGTTCTGGTTTTTTTTTTCTTTCTCTTTTGATTAATAACTTTAGTGGTCCTGAAAAGGACCGATTTTTGAAGGGCATGGTTTTTAGTTAATACATTTTGGTTTTTATAAATATTTTAACCGCCGAAACCATAAAGAGTGCGGCCCTGTCTCTTCAATGCGTATACAACATCCATGGCAGTAACTGTCTTCCTTTTAGCATGTTCCGTGTAGGTCACTGCATCGCGGATTACATTTTCAAGAAATACCTTTAGAACACCACGAGTTTCTTCATATATAAGACCAGAAATTCGCTTCACACCGCCACGACGAGCCAAACGGCGGATAGCGGGTTTCGTGATACCTTGAATATTATCACGTAATACTTTACGATGACGCTTAGCACCACCCTTTCCCAATCCTTTTCCACCTTTGCCACGACCAGTCATTTTTATTTTTCACTTTTCACTATAAACGCACTGCACAAGAGTCAGAAATAAACTAATGCTGTACGTGTTGCCATCGCTTCTATTTATACCAAAAATCAAGAAAACGCGAGAGAGTAAGAAATATGTTGCATCTCGCTCAGACGGTTCGTCAGAAAGTAAACGCGAATGTTTTTCTCTCTTTCTCTTTCTAACCCACCCTGATTTTGCTATAAAAGCAGGCACCAAACGAGCTGGCTTGTTTATTGTGTTTTGAACAGTGAAGAGTGAACATAAAAAAAAGTGTAGTGAAAGCATGGCTCGTACTAAGCAAACTGCTCGAAAATCGACTGGTGGCAAGGCACCAAGGAAGCAGCTGGCTACTAAAGCAGCACGTAAAAGCGCTCCAGCAACCGGTGGTGTAAAGAAACCACATCGTTACCGTCCTGGTACTGTTGCCCTCCGTGAAATTCGTCGTTACCAGAAGAGCACAGAACTGCTCATACGCAAATTGCCATTCCAGCGTTTAGTGCGTGAAATCGCTCAGGACTTCAAGACCGACTTGCGTTTCCAGAGTTCTGCAGTTATGGCTTTACAAGAAGCTAGCGAAGCCTATTTGGTTGGTCTCTTTGAAGATACTAACTTGTGTGCAATCCATGCCAAACGAGTGACCATAATGCCCAAGGATATCCAACTAGCCAGACGTATTCGAGGCGAGCGTGCTTAAATTAAATATACTCGTGTATTTACCGTCAGAGTAACTATTTCGAGCACAATTTTAACGCAAAGCGCATTTTTAATACAAATCGGTCCTTTTCAGGACCACAAACTAGTCATATCGATATTGAGATTATTATTTTCCAAATTAAACTTGATTTTTTATTCAATGTGTTTTATTTGGTTTCAGTATAAATATATTATATACATATAATGGTCATTTAATTGTTATTTAATTATTATTAAACCGTTATATCTGGCATATGGTTATATGCCAGCCATATACATAAAATTATCCAGCTTTAATATTTACATAATTTTTTGTTTATATTTTTAAAGATCTGACATTTATATACAGATCGATTTCAACTAAATACATTAATAATCAATTTTGACTTTTATATACTAATCAAAAAGCGCAAGGGCACAACATTAATTTATAAAAAGCATAAAAACTAATATATGTACATATGCTTTTTAAATTTCCTAAATGAAAATAAACTAGAAAAAATATTTTCTTCATCCTACTACACGTTTACTTTGTTGGCTAGGTTTAGCAAGATTTTTAAATAATTAATAATTATGAATTGTATTAATATTTTGTCTGCTAACTAACAAAAAAAGTGTATACAAATTTCTTAATTTGGTGGTCTTTCAACAAGAATGATTATAATAGTTCAAATTTTAGCACACTGTTTATTGGCAGTAGCAACAAATTAAATAATAAAGTTCATTTAAAAAGCAATTTTATAAATATTAATTTTTGATTTATTTTTAATAAATATTTTTCTTTTTTCAATATCAAAAACTAATATTGCATGCACTTTGCAAAATTGGTAATTTTTCACCGGATAGAGTCAATTACAATACGATATTAAAATACGAAAAAATTATATAATGCTAAATTGTTTGAATAATATGTAAAGTAAATTGTTGAAATTTTATAACAAATGAATAATTTTTTTTAAATTATGATTTTTTCTATTTTTTATGTAGGGTTACATGGGAAAATTGCATTCTGTAATACATATAGTTGAAATTTGATTGTCTATTCAAAATGTATCCATAAAATTAAATGAAAAAAAAAGTTGGAATATAAATTCTACAACAATTATTAATATTAGGAGAAAATAATTTTTATAAATTTTGTTATTATTAACAGTGAAAACAGCAATATGCGAGTACTATTTAACAAAACTAAAACATCTTAATCGTCCAATACCAAAAACATGTTCATACGGCCGTCCTCCTCGATTCTCATTCGAATGAGTGCCTATGTAATAGCGAAATTTTCATACAATCATTATATTGAAAAGTGTATTTGGTGATATTTTTGTTTGAGAGTAAAGTGCATAATGTCTGATTCAGTAGCAGCAACATCAGCATCTCCTGTGGCTGCCCCAACAGCACCAGCAATGGCATCAGTTGATAAGAAGGTTTCTGCCAAAAAAACATCGGCAGCGTCGTCAACAAAGACCAAAAAATCAACTGCTCCACCATCGCATCCACCAACTCAGCAAATGGTAGACGCTTCGATTAAAAACTTAAAGGAACGTGGTGGCTCCTCACTACTGGCAATCAAAAAATATATTAGTGACACATACAAGTGCGATGCCCAGAAACTTGCACCATTTATCAAGAGGTACTTAAAGTCAGCTGTCGGAAATGGTAAACTGGTCCAAACAAAAGGAAAGGGTGCCTCTGGTTCATTTAAACTGTCTGCTGCTGCTAAAAAGGACCCGAAGCCAAAGGTTGCCTCTGTAGAAAAGAAAAGCAAACCGAAAAAGTAACTCAATCAGAGCAGCTAACTTCGAAGCAATGCGATAGTTTATATACCCTTGCAGTCCTTTGCAATAATTTTTTTACATTTTGAAATTTCTTTCCAAAATTGCAGACTCAATCCATCAACAAACAAACAAAATTAAAGAATTTTTAACTGAAATTTTTAAAGGTAAAGGATGCTAAGAAAACAGGATACTACATAAATACATACGTGTCGCATCTAAGTCTGTGTTAAGTTCAACTAAGCCAAATGCTAAAACTTTTGATTTGCCGTATCGTCGTAGAACCAGATTTGTAATTGACTGTAAGCAGCTGTTCTATTTATCCGATCAAAAGCAAATTCAAATTTTGGCATCTGGATGCCAATAAAGTAAATAACTAATACTTTATTGCAATCGCAATATTGCACAAATTTTAGATATCAAATACGAAAATCTAAAATTTTAGTTAAATCACAGCCCTTTTCAGGGCTACAATTTCAAATAATAAGGAAAAAAAAATCATATTTTATAAAAATTACAAATATGTAATTTAATGATGTTCATACATTATATGTACACACAGATAAGCAACGTAGACAAATTTGAGACTGTACGAGTCTTGTAATTAATTTAGACGCACATGCTATATCGACTCAGTATGCTGATCAAGAATATATATATTTTTGGGGTCGGAAACGTCTCCTTCTGTGCGTTACAAATCATCTGACCAATTTTATAATACCCTCTGCAAGGGTATAAAAGGTAACTCAATCAGCAGCAGCTAAAAAGAAAGCAATCGGTAGCAAAAACAGCTGCTGCTGGTTCTGTTGATAAGAAACCAAAGGCCAAAAAGGCAGTCGCAACCAAAAAGACAGCCGAAAAAAAGAAAAGTGAAAAGGTAAAGGATGCTAAGAAAACAGGAACTGTAAAATCCAAACCTGTCGCATCGAAGGCTAAGTTAAGTTCAACTAAGCCAAAAGCTAAAACAGTTGCCGTATCGTCGGCTAAACCAAAAAGGCAACCAAAAAGGCAGCTGCTCCTGCTACCGTCAAGAAGCCAAAAGCCAAGACAACTGGTGCCAAAAAGTAAATAACTAATACTTTATTGCAATCGTAATATTGAACAAATTTTAGATATCAAATACGAAAATCTAAAATTTTAATTAAACACAGCCCTTCTCAGGGCTACAATTTCAAATAATAAGAGAAAAAAATCATATTTTATGAAAATTACAAATATGTAATTTACATAATGTTCATACATTATATGTACACACAGATAAGCAACGTATACAAATTTGAAACTGTACGAGTCTTTTGTAATTAAATTTAGATGCATTTTTTCCAGTTTTGCCTTGCGATAAACAGAAATGACTAAAATCAAAATAACAAAAATGATTTTTAGTCCCATTACCACATGCTGTATGTATTTTGCAATATTAATTGAAAATATGTTAATCCTTTTTTAATATAAAATTGTGGCCCTGAAAAGGGCCTTTTTTTTAATAGGAAGCGTGTGTTTAAGCTAGGGACATTTATTTTGAGCTGGTATACTTGGTGACAGCTTTTGTTCCCTCACTAACAGCGTGTTTAGCGAGCTCACCGGGCAAAAGCAAACGAACAGCCGTTTGGTTTCGGACTGGGGGCCTCTTATTGTAGTGGGCCAAGCGGGAGGCCTCAGCAGCAATACGTTCAAAAATATCGTTCACAAAGCTGTTCATTATGCTCATTGCTTTTGAAGAAATACCAGTGTCTGGGTGGACTTGCTTTAACACTTTGTAAATGTAAATAGCATAGCTCTCCTTACGCTTGCGCTTCTTCTTTTTGTCATTCTTGGTGATGTTCTTTTGAGCCTTGCCAGCCTTCTTGGCTGCCTTTCCACTAGTTTTTGGCGGCATTTCTCACTTCAAATTCAATAATTTAAATTTCACAAAACACAATTCACTTTTAACAAATGCCACGATTCGTGCGTCTCCAATTTATACATTTTTTTTGTGCATCGCTTTCTGGATAAATATAATTATTGAGTACCAACCCCTAGTTGAGCGAGTGTGTCGTTGGAAAAGGTATAAATAAAACGACAATGTACCACATCAACATCAACATTTGTGTGTGAAAAGTGAACAGTGTGTAAAAAAGAAAAAAAATAAATAAATATTGAAATATGTCTGGTCGTGGTAAAGGTGGCAAAGTGAAGGGAAAGGCAAAGTCTCGCTCGAACCGAGCTGGGCTCCAGTTTCCTGTTGGCCGTATTCACCGTTTACTCCGTAAAGGAAATTATGCCGAGCGTGTTGGTGCTGGCGCTCCAGTATATTTGGCTGCCGTTATGGAATATTTGGCGGCTGAAGTTCTTGAGTTGGCTGGTAATGCTGCTCGAGACAACAAAAAGACCAGAATTATACCTCGTCATCTACAATTGGCCATTCGCAACGATGAGGAATTAAACAAATTGCTTTCTGGCGTAACCATTGCACAGGGTGGTGTGCTACCTAACATTCAGGCTGTACTGCTGCCCAAGAAAACCGAAAAGAAGGCATAAATCAATTAACACTTGCTTTAAAATAATACAACTCTGTACATACAACAAACATAAAACATCCGTCCTTTTCAGGACGACCAAAAAATTAAAAGAAATTAATACAGTTTTCGATCCATGCATATACATATATTGTATTTGTATGTGTAAGCACAGCCTTACGGACAAATGTACATGTTTTTATTTTCATTGTAGATACTAATGCATGTACATATACAAACATATTCAATAAATTTGTTTGTTTCATCGAAGGATCAGAACATCAGATAGTTTAATAATAAAATTAAGCAGATTTTGTGCATAAATTCTTTGTTTTGTTTTTTTTTTTTTTTTGTATATATGTGTGAATTCAAATTAACATTAAATCGGTATATATATTTTACTATTTTTCTTTTTATTTATAAAAAATTTGATAAAACAAAGACATGTTCTGGTTTTTTTTTTCTTTTCTCTTTTGATTAATAACTTTAGTGGTCCTGAAAAGGACCGATTTTTGAAGGGCATGGTTTTTAGTTAATACATTTTGGTTTTTATAAATATTTTAACCGCCGAAACCATAAAGAGTGCGGCCCTGTCTCTTCAATGCGTATACAACATCCATGGCAGTAACTGTCTTCCTTTTAGCATGTTCCGTGTAGGTCACTGCATCGCGGATTACATTTTCAAGAAATACCTTTAGAACACCACGAGTTTCTTCATATATAAGACCAGAAATTCGCTTCACACCGCCACGACGAGCCAAACGGCGGATAGCGGGTTTCGTGATACCTTGAATATTATCACGTAATACTTTACGATGACGCTTAGCACCACCCTTTCCCAATCCTTTTCCACCTTTGCCACGACCAGTCATTTTTATTTTTCACTTTTCACTATAAACGCACTGCACAAGAGTCAGAAATAAACTAATGCTGTACGTGTTGCCATCGCTTCTATTTATACCAAAAATCAAGAAAACACGAGAGAGTAAGAAATATGTTGCATCTCGCTCAGACGGTTCGTCAGAAAGTAAACGCGAATGTTTTTCTCTCTTTCTCTTTCTAACCCACCCTGATTTTGCTATAAAAGCAGGCACCAAACGAGCTGGCTTGTTTATTGTGTTTTGAACAGTGAAGAGTGAACATAAAAAAAAAGTGTAGTGAAAGCATGGCTCGTACTAAGCAAACTGCTCGAAAATCGACTGGTGGCAAGGCACCAAGGAAGCAGCTGGCTACTAAAGCAGCACGTAAAAGCGCTCCAGCAACCGGTGGTGTAAAGAAACCACATCGTTACCGTCCTGGTACTGTTGCCCTCCGTGAAATTCGTCGTTACCAGAAGAGCACAGAACTGCTCATACGCAAATTGCCATTCCAGCGTTTAGTGCGTGAAATCGCTCAGGACTTCAAGACCGACTTGCGTTTCCAGAGTTCTGCAGTTATGGCTTTACAAGAAGCTAGCGAAGCCTATTTGGTTGGTCTCTTTGAAGATACTAACTTGTGTGCAATCCATGCCAAACGAGTGACCATAATGCCCAAGGATATCCAACTAGCCAGACGTATTCGAGGCGAGCGTGCTTAAATTAAATATACTCGTGTATTTACCGTCAGAGTAACTATTTCGAGCACAATTTTAACGCAAAGCGCATTTTTAATACAAATCGGTCCTTTTCAGGACCACAAACTAGTCATATCGATATTGAGATTATTATTTTCCAAATTAAACTTGATTTTTTATTCAATGTGTTTTATTTGGTTATCAGTATAAATATATTATATACATATAATGGTCATTTAATGGTTATTTAATTATTATTAAACCGTTATATCTGGCATATGGTTATATGCCAGCCATATACATAAAATTATCCAGCTTTAATATTTACATAATTTTTTGTTTATATTTTTAAAGATCTGACATTTATATACAGATCGATTTCAACTAAATACATTAATAATCAATTTTGACTTTTATATACTAATCAAAAAGCGCAAGGGCACAACATTAATTTATAAAAAGCATAAAAACTAATATATGTACATATGCTTTTTAAATTTCCTAAATGAAAATAAACTAGAAAAAATATTTTCTTCATCCTACTACACGTTTACTTTGTTGGCTAGGTTTAGCAAGATTTTTAAATAATTAATAATTATGAATTGTATTAATATTTTGTCTGCTAACTAACAAAAAAAGTGTATACAAATTTCTTAATTTGGTGGTCTTTCAACAAGAATGATTATAATAGTTCAAATTTTAGCACACTGTTTATTGGCAGTAGCAAGAAATTAAATAATAAAGTTCATTTAAAAAGCAATTTTATAAATATTAATTTTTGATTTATTTTTAATAAATATTTTTCTTTTTTCAATATCAAAAACTAATATTGCATGCACTTTGCAAAATTGGTAATTTTTCACCGGATAGAGTCAATTACAATACGATATTAAAATACGAAAAAATTATATAATGCTAAATTGTTTGAATAATATGTAAAGTAAATTGTTGAAATTTTATAACAAATGAATAATTTTTTTTAAATTATGATTTTTTCTATTTTTTATGTAGGGTTACATGGGAAAATTGCATTCTGTAATACATATAGTTGAAATTTGATTGTCTATTCAAAATGTATCCATAAAATTAAATGAAAAAAAGTTGGAATATAAATTCTACAACAATTATTAATATTAGGAGAAAATAATTTTTATAAATTTTGTTATTATTAACAGTGAAAACAGCAATATGCGAGTACTATTTAACAAAACTAAAACATCTTAATCGTCCAATACCAAAAACATGTTCATACGGCCGTCCTCCTCGATTCTCATTCGAATGAGTGCCTATGTAATAGCGAAATTTTCATACAATCATTATATTGAAAAGTGTATTTGGTGATATTTTTGTTTGAGAGTAAAGTGCATAATGTCTGATTCAGTAGCAGCAACATCAGCATCTCCTGTGGCTGCCCCAACAGCACCAGCAATGGCATCAGTTGATAAGAAGGTTTCTGCCAAAAAAACATCGGCAGCGTCGTCAACAAAGACCAAAAAATCAACTGCTCCACCATCGCATCCACCAACTCAGCAAATGGTAGACGCTTCGATTAAAAACTTAAAGGAACGTGGTGGCTCCTCACTACTGGCAATCAAAAAATATATTAGTGCCACATACAAGTGCGATGCCCAGAAACTTGCACCATTTATCAAGAGGTACTTAAAGTCAGCTGTCGGAAATGGTAAACTGATCCAAACAAAAGGAAAGGGTGCCTCTGGTTCATTTAAACTGTCTGCTGCTGCTAAAAAGGAACCGAAGCCAAAGGTTGCCTCTGTAGAAAAGAAAAGCAAACCGAAAAAGGTAACTCAATCAGCAGCAGCTAAAAAGAAAGCAATCGGTAGCAAAAAAACAGCTGCTGCTGGTTCTGTTGATAAGAAACCAAAGGCCAAAAAGGCAGTCGCAACCAAAAAGACAGCCGAAAAAAAGAAAAGTGAAAAGGTAAAGGTAAAGGATGCTAAGAAAACAGGAACTGTAAAATCCAAACCTGTCGCATCGAAGGCTAAGTTAAGTTCAACTAAGCCAAAAGCTAAAACAGTTGCCGTATCGTCGGCTAAACCAAAAAAGGCAACCAAAAAGGCAGCTGCTCCTGCTACCGTCAAGAAGCCAAAAGCCAAGACAACTGGTGCCAAAAAGTAAATAACTAATACTTTATTGCAATCGTAATATTGAACAAATTTTAGATATCAAATACGAAAATCTAAAATTTTAATTAAACACAGCCCTTCTCAGGGCTACAATTTCAAATAATAAGAGAAAAAAAAAAATCATATTTTATGAAAATTACAAATATGTAATTTACATAATGTTCATACATTATATGTACACACAGATAAGCAACGTATACAAATTTGAAACTGTACGAGTCTTTTGTAATTAAATTTAGATGCATTTTTTCCAGTTTTGCCTTGCGATAAACAGAAATGACTAAAATCAAAATAACAAAAATGATTTTTAGTCCCATTACCACATGCTGTATGTATTTTGCAATATTAATTGAAAATATGTTAATCCTTTTTTAATATAAAATTGTGGCCCTGAAAAGGGCCTTTTTTTTTTAATAGGAAGCGTGTGTTTAAGCTAGGGACATTTATTTTGAGCTGGTATACTTGGTGACAGCTTTTGTTCCCTCACTAACAGCGTGTTTAGCGAGCTCACCGGGCAAAAGCAAACGAACAGCCGTTTGGATTTCGCGACTGGTGATGGTCGACCTCTTATTGTAGTGGGCCAAGCGGGAGGCCTCAGCAGCAATACGTTCAAAAATATCGTTCACAAAGCTGTTCATTATGCTCATTGCTTTTGAAGAAATACCAGTGTCTGGGTGGACTTGCTTTAACACTTTGTAAATGTAAATAGCATAGCTCTCCTTACGCTTGCGCTTCTTCTTTTTGTCATTCTTGGTGATGTTCTTTTGAGCCTTGCCAGCCTTCTTGGCTGCCTTTCCACTAGTTTTTGGCGGCATTTCTCACTTCAAATTCAATAATTTAAATTTCACAAAACACAATTCACTTTTAACAAATGCCACGATTCGTGCGTCTCCAATTTATACATTTTTTTTGTGCATCGCTTTCTGGATAAATATAATTATTGAGTACCAACCCCTAGTTGAGCGAGTGTGTCGTTGGAAAAGGTATAAATAAAACGACAATGTACCACATCAACATCAACATTTGTGTGTGAAAAGTGAACAGTGTGTAAAAAAGAAAAAAAAATAAATAAATATTGAAATATGTCTGGTCGTGGTAAAGGTGGCAAAGTGAAGGGAAAGGCAAAGTCTCGCTCGAACCGAGCTGGGCTCCAGTTTCCTGTTGGCCGTATTCACCGTTTACTCCGTAAAGGAAATTATGCCGAGCGTGTTGGTGCTGGCGCTCCAGTATATTTGGCTGCCGTTATGGAATATTTGGCGGCTGAAGTTCTTGAGTTGGCTGGTAATGCTGCTCGAGACAACAAAAAGACCAGAATTATACCTCGTCATCTACAATTGGCCATTCGCAACGATGAGGAATTAAACAAATTGCTTTCTGGCGTAACCATTGCACAGGGTGGTGTGCTACCTAACATTCAGGCTGTACTGCTGCCCAAGAAAACCGAAAAGAAGGCATAAATCAATTAACACTTGCTTTAAAATAATACAACTCTGTACATACAACAAACATAAAACATCCGTCCTTTTCAGGACGACCAAAAAATTAAAAGAAATTAATACAGTTTTCGATCCATGCATATACATATATTGTATTTGTATGTGTAAGCACAGCCTTACGGACAAATGTACATGTTTTTATTTTCATTGTAGATACTAATGCATGTACATATACAAACATATTCAATAAATTTGTTTGTTTCATCGAAGGATCAGAACATCAGATAGTTTAATAATAAAATTAAGCAGATTTTGTGCATAAATTCTTTGTTTTGTTTTTTTTTTTTTTTTGTATATATGTGTGAATTCAAATTAACATTAAATCGGTATATATATTTTACTATTTTTCTTTTTATTTATAAAAAATTTGATAAAACAAAGACATGTTCTGGTTTTTTTTTTCTTTTCTCTTTTGATTAATAACTTTAGTGGTCCTGAAAAGGACCGATTTTTGAAGGGCATGGTTTTTAGTTAATACATTTTGGTTTTTATAAATATTTTAACCGCCGAAACCATAAAGAGTGCGGCCCTGTCTCTTCAATGCGTATACAACATCCATGGCAGTAACTGTCTTCCTTTTAGCATGTTCCGTGTAGGTCACTGCATCGCGGATTACATTTTCAAGAAATACCTTTAGAACACCACGAGTTTCTTCATATATAAGACCAGAAATTCGCTTCACACCGCCACGACGAGCCAAACGGCGGATAGCGGGTTTCGTGATACCTTGAATATTATCACGTAATACTTTACGATGACGCTTAGCACCACCCTTTCCCAATCCTTTTCCACCTTTGCCACGACCAGTCATTTTTATTTTTCACTTTTCACTATAAACGCACTGCACAAGAGTCAGAAATAAACTAATGCTGTACGTGTTGCCATCGCTTCTATTTATACCAAAAATCAAGAAAACACGAGAGAGTAAGAAATATGTTGCATCTCGCTCAGACGGTTCGTCAGAAAGTAAACGCGAATGTTTTTCTCTCTTTCTCTTTCTAACCCACCCTGATTTTGCTATAAAAGCAGGCACCAAACGAGCTGGCTTGTTTATTGTGTTTTGAACAGTGAAGAGTGAACATAAAAAAAAAGTGTAGTGAAAGCATGGCTCGTACTAAGCAAACTGCTCGAAAATCGACTGGTGGCAAGGCACCAAGGAAGCAGCTGGCTACTAAAGCAGCACGTAAAAGCGCTCCAGCAACCGGTGGTGTAAAGAAACCACATCGTTACCGTCCTGGTACTGTTGCCCTCCGTGAAATTCGTCGTTACCAGAAGAGCACAGAACTGCTCATACGCAAATTGCCATTCCAGCGTTTAGTGCGTGAAATCGCTCAGGACTTCAAGACCGACTTGCGTTTCCAGAGTTCTGCAGTTATGGCTTTACAAGAAGCTAGCGAAGCCTATTTGGTTGGTCTCTTTGAAGATACTAACTTGTGTGCAATCCATGCCAAACGAGTGACCATAATGCCCAAGGATATCCAACTAGCCAGACGTATTCGAGGCGAGCGTGCTTAAATTAAATATACTCGTGTATTTACCGTCAGAGTAACTATTTCGAGCACAATTTTAACGCAAAGCGCATTTTTAATACAAATCGGTCCTTTTCAGGACCACAAACTAGTCATATCGATATTGAGATTATTATTTTCCAAATTAAACTTGATTTTTTATTCAATGTGTTTTATTTGGTTATCAGTATAAATATATTATATACATATAATGGTCATTTAATGGTTATTTAATTATTATTAAACCGTTATATCTGGCATATGGTTATATGCCAGCCATATACATAAAATTATCCAGCTTTAATATTTACATAATTTTTTGTTTATATTTTTAAAGATCTGACATTTATATACAGATCGATTTCAACTAAATACATTAATAATCAATTTTGACTTTTATATACTAATCAAAAAGCGCAAGGGCACAACATTAATTTATAAAAAGCATAAAAACTAATATATGTACATATGCTTTTTAAATTTCCTAAATGAAAATAAACTAGAAAAAATATTTTCTTCATCCTACTACACGTTTACTTTGTTGGCTAGGTTTAGCAAGATTTTTAAATAATTAATAATTATGAATTGTATTAATATTTTGTCTGCTAACTAACAAAAAAAGTGTATACAAATTTCTTAATTTGGTGGTCTTTCAACAAGAATGATTATAATAGTTCAAATTTTAGCACACTGTTTATTGGCAGTAGCAAGAAATTAAATAATAAAGTTCATTTAAAAAGCAATTTTATAAATATTAATTTTTGATTTATTTTTAATAAATATTTTTCTTTTTTCAATATCAAAAACTAATATTGCATGCACTTTGCAAAATTGGTAATTTTTCACCGGATAGAGTCAATTACAATACGATATTAAAATACGAAAAAATTATATAATGCTAAATTGTTTGAATAATATGTAAAGTAAATTGTTGAAATTTTATAACAAATGAATAATTTTTTTTAAATTATGATTTTTTCTATTTTTTATGTAGGGTTACATGGGAAAATTGCATTCTGTAATACATATAGTTGAAATTTGATTGTCTATTCAAAATGTATCCATAAAATTAAATGAAAAAAAAAGTTGGAATATAAATTCTACAACAATTATTAATATTAGGAGAAAATAATTTTTATAAATTTTGTTATTATTAACAGTGAAAACAGCAATATGCGAGTACTATTTAACAAAACTAAAACATCTTAATCGTCCAATACCAAAAACATGTTCATACGGCCGTCCTCCTCGATTCTCATTCGAATGAGTGCCTATGTAATAGCGAAATTTTCATACAATCATTATATTGAAAAGTGTATTTGGTGATATTTTTGTTTGAGAGTAAAGTGCATAATGTCTGATTCAGTAGCAGCAACATCAGCATCTCCTGTGGCTGCCCCAACAGCACCAGCAATGGCATCAGTTGATAAGAAGGTTTCTGCCAAAAAAAACATCGGCAGCGTCGTCAACAAAGACCAAAAAATCAACTGCTCCACCATCGCATCCACCAACTCAGCAAATGGTAGACGCTTCGATTAAAAACTTAAAGGAACGTGGTGGCTCCTCACTACTGGCAATCAAAAAATATATTAGTGCCACATACAAGTGCGATGCCCAGAAACTTGCACCATTTATCAAGAGGTACTTAAAGTCAGCTGTCGGAAATGGTAAACTGATCCAAACAAAAGGAAAGGGTGCCTCTGGTTCATTTAAACTGTCTGCTGCTGCTAAAAAGGAACCGAAGCCAAAGGTTGCCTCTGTAGAAAAGAAAAGCAAACCGAAAAAGGTAACTCAATCAGCAGCAGCTAAAAAGAAAGCAATCGGTAGCAAAAAAACAGCTGCTGCTGGTTCTGTTGATAAGAAACCAAAGGCCAAAAAGGCAGTCGCAACCAAAAAGACAGCCGAAAAAAAGAAAAGTGAAAAGGTAAAGGTAAAGGATGCTAAGAAAACAGGAACTGTAAAATCCAAACCTGTCGCATCGAAGGCTAAGTTAAGTTCAACTAAGCCAAAAGCTAAAACAGTTGCCGTATCGTCGGCTAAACCAAAAAAGGCAACCAAAAAGGCAGCTGCTCCTGCTACCGTCAAGAAGCCAAAAGCCAAGACAACTGGTGCCAAAAAGTAAATAACTAATACTTTATTGCAATCGTAATATTGAACAAATTTTAGATATCAAATACGAAAATCTAAAATTTTAATTAAACACAGCCCTTCTCAGGGCTACAATTTCAAATAATAAGAGAAAAAAAAAAATCATATTTTATGAAAATTACAAATATGTAATTTACATAATGTTCATACATTATATGTACACACAGATAAGCAACGTATACAAATTTGAAACTGTACGAGTCTTTTGTAATTAAATTTAGATGCATTTTTTCCAGTTTTGCCTTGCGATAAACAGAAATGACTAAAATCAAAATAACAAAAATGATTTTTAGTCCCATTACCACATGCTGTATGTATTTTGCAATATTAATTGAAAATATGTTAATCCTTTTTTAATATAAAATTGTGGCCCTGAAAAGGGCCTTTTTTTTTTAATAGGAAGCGTGTGTTTAAGCTAGGGACATTTATTTTGAGCTGGTATACTTGGTGACAGCTTTTGTTCCCTCACTAACAGCGTGTTTAGCGAGCTCACCGGGCAAAAGCAAACGAACAGCCGTTTGGATTTCGCGACTGGTGATGGTCGACCTCTTATTGTAGTGGGCCAAGCGGGAGGCCTCAGCAGCAATACGTTCAAAAATATCGTTCACAAAGCTGTTCATTATGCTCATTGCTTTTGAAGAAATACCAGTGTCTGGGTGGACTTGCTTTAACACTTTGTAAATGTAAATAGCATAGCTCTCCTTACGCTTGCGCTTCTTCTTTTGTCATTCTTGGTGATGTTCTTTTGAGCCTTGCCAGCCTTCTTGGCTGCCTTTCCACTAGTTTTTGGCGGCATTTCTCACTTCAAATTCAATAATTTAAATTTCACAAAACACAATTCACTTTTAACAAATGCCACGATTCGTGCGTCTCCAATTTATACATTTTTTTTGTGCATCGCTTTCTGGATAAATATAATTATTGAGTACCAACCCCTAGTTGAGCGAGTGTGTCGTTGGAAAAGGTATAAATAAAACGACAATGTACCACATCAACATCAACATTTGTGTGTGAAAAGTGAACAGTGTGTAAAAAAGAAAAAAATAAATAAATATTGAAATATGTCTGGTCGTGGTAAAGGTGGCAAAGTGAAGGGAAAGGCAAAGTCTCGCTCGAACCGAGCTGGGCTCCAGTTTCCTGTTGGCCGTATTCACCGTTTACTCCGTAAAGGAAATTATGCCGAGCGTGTTGGTGCTGGCGCTCCAGTATATTTGGCTGCCGTTATGGAATATTTGGCGGCTGAAGTTCTTGAGTTGGCTGGTAATGCTGCTCGAGACAACAAAAAGACCAGAATTATACCTCGTCATCTACAATTGGCCATTCGCAACGATGAGGAATTAAACAAATTGCTTTCTGGCGTAACCATTGCACAGGGTGGTGTGCTACCTAACATTCAGGCTGTACTGCTGCCCAAGAAAACCGAAAAGAAGGCATAAATCAATTAACACTTGCTTTAAAATAATACAACTCTGTACATACAACAAACATAAAACATCCGTCCTTTTCAGGACGACCAAAAAATTAAAAGAAATTAATACAGTTTTCGATCCATGCATATACATATATTGTATTTGTATGTGTAAGCACAGCCTTACGGACAAATGTACATGTTTTTATTTTCATTGTAGATACTAATGCATGTACATATACAAACATATTCAATAAATTTGTTTGTTTCATCGAAGGATCAGAACATCAGATAGTTTAATAATAAAATTAAGCAGATTTTGTGCATAAATTCTTTGTTTTGTTTTTTTTTTTTTTTTTGTATATATGTGTGAATTCAAATTAACATTAAATCGGTATATATATTTTACTATTTTTCTTTTTATTTATAAAAAATTTGATAAAACAAAGACATGTTCTGGTTTTTTTTTTTTTTTTCTCTTTTGATTAATAACTTTAGTGGTCCTGAAAAGGACCGATTTTTGAAGGGCATGGTTTTTAGTTAATACATTTTGGTTTTTATAAATATTTTAACCGCCGAAACCATAAAGAGTGCGGCCCTGTCTCTTCAATGCGTATACAACATCCATGGCAGTAACTGTCTTCCTTTTAGCATGTTCCGTGTAGGTCACTGCATCGCGGATTACATTTTCAAGAAATACCTTTAGAACACCACGAGTTTCTTCATATATAAGACCAGAAATTCGCTTCACACCGCCACGACGAGCCAAACGGCGGATAGCGGGTTTCGTGATACCTTGAATATTATCACGTAATACTTTACGATGACGCTTAGCACCACCCTTTCCCAATCCTTTTCCACCTTTGCCACGACCAGTCATTTTTATTTTTCACTTTTCACTATAAACGCACTGCACAAGAGTCAGAAATAAACTAATGCTGTACGTGTTGCCATCGCTTCTATTTATACCAAAAATCAAGAAAACACGAGAGAGTAAGAAATATGTTGCATCTCGCTCAGACGGTTCGTCAGAAAGTAAACGCGAATGTTTTTCTCTCTTTCTCTTTCTAACCCACCCTGATTTTGCTATAAAAGCAGGCACCAAACGAGCTGGCTTGTTTATTGTGTTTTGAACAGTGAAGAGTGAACATAAAAAAAAAGTGTAGTGAAAGCATGGCTCGTACTAAGCAAACTGCTCGAAAATCGACTGGTGGCAAGGCACCAAGGAAGCAGCTGGCTACTAAAGCAGCACGTAAAAGCGCTCCAGCAACCGGTGGTGTAAAGAAACCACATCGTTACCGTCCTGGTACTGTTGCCCTCCGTGAAATTCGTCGTTACCAGAAGAGCACAGAACTGCTCATACGCAAATTGCCATTCCAGCGTTTAGTGCGTGAAATCGCTCAGGACTTCAAGACCGACTTGCGTTTCCAGAGTTCTGCAGTTATGGCTTTACAAGAAGCTAGCGAAGCCTATTTGGTTGGTCTCTTTGAAGATACTAACTTGTGTGCAATCCATGCCAAACGAGTGACCATAATGCCCAAGGATATCCAACTAGCCAGACGTATTCGAGGCGAGCGTGCTTAAATTAAATATACTCGTGTATTTACCGTCAGAGTAACTATTTCGAGCACAATTTTAACGCAAAGCGCATTTTTAATACAAATCGGTCCTTTTCAGGACCACAAACTAGTCATATCGATATTGAGATTATTATTTTCCAAATTAAACTTGATTTTTTATTCAATGTGTTTTATTTGGTTATCAGTATAAATATATTATATACATATAATGGTCATTTAATGGTTATTTAATTATTATTAAACCGTTATATCTGGCATATGGTTATATGCCAGCCATATACATAAAATTATCCAGCTTTAATATTTACATAATTTTTTGTTTATATTTTTAAAGATCTGACATTTATATACAGATCGATTTCAACTAAATACATTAATAATCAATTTTGACTTTTATATACTAATCAAAAAGCGCAAGGGCACAACATTAATTTATAAAAAGCATAAAAACTAATATATGTACATATGCTTTTTAAATTTCCTAAATGAAAATAAACTAGAAAAAATATTTTCTTCATCCTACTACACGTTTACTTTGTTGGCTAGGTTTAGCAAGATTTTTAAATAATTAATAATTATGAATTGTATTAATATTTTGTCTGCTAACTAACAAAAAAAGTGTATACAAATTTCTTAATTTGGTGGTCTTTCAACAAGAATGATTATAATAGTTCAAATTTTAGCACACTGTTTATTGGCAGTAGCAAGAAATTAAATAATAAAGTTCATTTAAAAAGCAATTTTATAAATATTAATTTTTGATTTATTTTTAATAAATATTTTTCTTTTTCAATATCAAAAACTAATATTGCATGCACTTTGCAAAATTGGTAATTTTTCACCGGATAGAGTCAATTACAATACGATATTAAAATACGAAAAAATTATATAATGCTAAATTGTTTGAATAATATGTAAAGTAAATTGTTGAAATTTTATAACAAATGAATAATTTTTTTAAATTATGATTTTTTCTATTTTTTATGTAGGGTTACATGGGAAAATTGCATTCTGTAATACATATAGTTGAAATTTGATTGTCTATTCAAAATGTATCCATAAAATTAAATGAAAAAAAAGTTGGAATATAAATTCTACAACAATTATTAATATTAGGAGAAAATAATTTTTATAAATTTTGTTATTATTAACAGTGAAAACAGCAATATGCGAGTACTATTTAACAAAACTAAAACATCTTAATCGTCCAATACCAAAAACATGTTCATACGGCCGTCCTCCTCGATTCTCATTCGAATGAGTGCCTATGTAATAGCGAAATTTTCATACAATCATTATATTGAAAAGTGTATTTGGTGATATTTTTGTTTGAGAGTAAAGTGCATAATGTCTGATTCAGTAGCAGCAACATCAGCATCTCCTGTGGCTGCCCCAACAGCACCAGCAATGGCATCAGTTGATAAGAAGGTTTCTGCCAAAAAAACATCGGCAGCGTCGTCAACAAAGACCAAAAAATCAACTGCTCCACCATCGCATCCACCAACTCAGCAAATGGTAGACGCTTCGATTAAAAACTTAAAGGAACGTGGTGGCTCCTCACTACTGGCAATCAAAAAATATATTAGTGCCACATACAAGTGCGATGCCCAGAAACTTGCACCATTTATCAAGAGGTACTTAAAGTCAGCTGTCGGAAATGGTAAACTGATCCAAACAAAAGGAAAGGGTGCCTCTGGTTCATTTAAACTGTCTGCTGCTGCTAAAAAGGAACCGAAGCCAAAGGTTGCCTCTGTAGAAAAGAAAAGCAAACCGAAAAAGGTAACTCAATCAGCAGCAGCTAAAAAGAAAGCAATCGGTAGCAAAAAAACAGCTGCTGCTGGTTCTGTTGATAAGAAACCAAAGGCCAAAAAGGCAGTCGCAACCAAAAAGACAGCCGAAAAAAGAAAAGTGAAAAGGTAAAGGTAAAGGATGCTAAGAAAACAGGAACTGTAAAATCCAAACCTGTCGCATCGAAGGCTAAGTTAAGTTCAACTAAGCCAAAAGCTAAAACAGTTGCCGTATCGTCGGCTAAACCAAAAAAGGCAACCAAAAAGGCAGCTGCTCCTGCTACCGTCAAGAAGCCAAAAGCCAAGACAACTGGTGCCAAAAAGTAAATAACTAATACTTTATTGCAATCGTAATATTGAACAAATTTTAGATATCAAATACGAAAATCTAAAATTTTAATTAAACACAGCCCTTCTCAGGGCTACAATTTCAAATAATAAGAGAAAAAAAAAAATCATATTTTATGAAAATTACAAATATGTAATTTACATAATGTTCATACATTATATGTACACACAGATAAGCAACGTATACAAATTTGAAACTGTACGAGTCTTTTGTAATTAAATTTAGATGCATTTTTTCCAGTTTTGCCTTGCGATAAACAGAAATGACTAAAATCAAAATAACAAAAATGATTTTTAGTCCCATTACCACATGCTGTATGTATTTTGCAATATTAATTGAAAATATGTTAATCCTTTTTTTAATATAAAATTGTGGCCCTGAAAAGGGCCTTTTTTTTTTAATAGGAAGCGTGTGTTTAAGCTAGGGACATTTATTTTGAGCTGGTATACTTGGTGACAGCTTTTGTTCCCTCACTAACAGCGTGTTTAGCGAGCTCACCGGGCAAAAGCAAACGAACAGCCGTTTGGATTTCGCGACTGGTGATGGTCGACCTCTTATTGTAGTGGGCCAAGCGGGAGGCCTCAGCAGCAATACGTTCAAAAATATCGTTCACAAAGCTGTTCATTATGCTCATTGCTTTTGAAGAAATACCAGTGTCTGGGTGGACTTGCTTTAACACTTTGTAAATGTAAATAGCATAGCTCTCCTTACGCTTGCGCTTCTTCTTTTGTCATTCTTGGTGATGTTCTTTTGAGCCTTGCCAGCCTTCTTGGCTGCCTTTCCACTAGTTTTTGGCGGCATTTCTCACTTCAAATTCAATAATTTAAATTTCACAAAACACAATTCACTTTTAACAAATGCCACGATTCGTGCGTCTCCAATTTATACATTTTTTTGTGCATCGCTTTCTGGATAAATATAATTATTGAGTACCAACCCCTAGTTGAGCGAGTGTGTCGTTGGAAAAGGTATAAATAAAACGACAATGTACCACATCAACATCAACATTTGTGTGTGAAAAGTGAACAGTGTGTAAAAAAGAAAAAAATAAATAAATATTGAAATATGTCTGGTCGTGGTAAAGGTGGCAAAGTGAAGGGAAAGGCAAAGTCTCGCTCGAACCGAGCTGGGCTCCAGTTTCCTGTTGGCCGTATTCACCGTTTACTCCGTAAAGGAAATTATGCCGAGCGTGTTGGTGCTGGCGCTCCAGTATATTTGGCTGCCGTTATGGAATATTTGGCGGCTGAAGTTCTTGAGTTGGCTGGTAATGCTGCTCGAGACAACAAAAAGACCAGAATTATACCTCGTCATCTACAATTGGCCATTCGCAACGATGAGGAATTAAACAAATTGCTTTCTGGCGTAACCATTGCACAGGGTGGTGTGCTACCTAACATTCAGGCTGTACTGCTGCCCAAGAAAACCGAAAAGAAGGCATAAATCAATTAACACTTGCTTTAAAATAATACAACTCTGTACATACAACAAACATAAAACATCCGTCCTTTTCAGGACGACCAAAAAATTAAAAGAAATTAATACAGTTTTCGATCCATGCATATACATATATTGTATTTGTATGTGTAAGCACAGCCTTACGGACAAATGTACATGTTTTTATTTTCATTGTAGATACTAATGCATGTACATATACAAACATATTCAATAAATTTGTTTGTTTCATCGAAGGATCAGAACATCAGATAGTTTAATAATAAAATTAAGCAGATTTTGTGCATAAATTTTTTGTTTTTTTTTTTTTTTGTATATATGTGTGAATTCAAATTAACATTAAATCGGTATATATATTTTACTATTTTTCTTTTTATTTATAAAAATTTGATAAAACAAAGACATGTTCTGGTTTTTTTTTTCTTTTCTCTTTTGATTAATAACTTTAGTGGTCCTGAAAAGGACCGATTTTTGAAGGGCATGGTTTTTAGTTAATACATTTTGGTTTTTATAAATATTTTAACCGCCGAAACCATAAAGAGTGCGGCCCTGTCTCTTCAATGCGTATACAACATCCATGGCAGTAACTGTCTTCCTTTTAGCATGTTCCGTGTAGGTCACTGCATCGCGGATTACATTTTCAAGAAATACCTTTAGAACACCACGAGTTTCTTCATATATAAGACCAGAAATTCGCTTCACACCGCCACGACGAGCCAAACGGCGGATAGCGGGTTTCGTGATACCTTGAATATTATCACGTAATACTTTACGATGACGCTTAGCACCACCCTTTCCCAATCCTTTTCCACCTTTGCCACGACCAGTCATTTTTATTTTTCACTTTTCACTATAAACGCACTGCACAAGAGTCAGAAATAAACTAATGCTGTACGTGTTGCCATCGCTTCTATTTATACCAAAAATCAAGAAAACACGAGAGAGTAAGAAATATGTTGCATCTCGCTCAGACGGTTCGTCAGAAAGTAAACGCGAATGTTTTTCTCTCTTTCTCTTTCTAACCCACCCTGATTTTGCTATAAAAGCAGGCACCAAACGAGCTGGCTTGTTTATTGTGTTTTGAACAGTGAAGAGTGAACATAAAAAAAAAGTGTAGTGAAAGCATGGCTCGTACTAAGCAAACTGCTCGAAAATCGACTGGTGGCAAGGCACCAAGGAAGCAGCTGGCTACTAAAGCAGCACGTAAAAGCGCTCCAGCAACCGGTGGTGTAAAGAAACCACATCGTTACCGTCCTGGTACTGTTGCCCTCCGTGAAATTCGTCGTTACCAGAAGAGCACAGAACTGCTCATACGCAAATTGCCATTCCAGCGTTTAGTGCGTGAAATCGCTCAGGACTTCAAGACCGACTTGCGTTTCCAGAGTTCTGCAGTTATGGCTTTACAAGAAGCTAGCGAAGCCTATTTGGTTGGTCTCTTTGAAGATACTAACTTGTGTGCAATCCATGCCAAACGAGTGACCATAATGCCCAAGGATATCCAACTAGCCAGACGTATTCGAGGCGAGCGTGCTTAAATTAAATATACTCGTGTATTTACCGTCAGAGTAACTATTTCGAGCACAATTTTAACGCAAAGCGCATTTTTAATACAAATCGGTCCTTTTCAGGACCACAAACTAGTCATATCGATATTGAGATTATTATTTTCCAAATTAAACTTGATTTTTTATTCAATGTGTTTTATTTGGTTATCAGTATAAATATATTATATACATATAATGGTCATTTAATGGTTATTTAATTATTATTAAACCGTTATATCTGGCATATGGTTATATGCCAGCCATATACATAAAATTATCCAGCTTTAATATTTACATAATTTTTTGTTTATATTTTTAAAGATCTGACATTTATATACAGATCGATTTCAACTAAATACATTAATAATCAATTTTGACTTTTATATACTAATCAAAAAGCGCAAGGGCACAACATTAATTTATAAAAAGCATAAAAACTAATATATGTACATATGCTTTTTAAATTTCCTAAATGAAAATAAACTAGAAAAAATATTTTCTTCATCCTACTACACGTTTACTTTGTTGGCTAGGTTTAGCAAGATTTTTAAATAATTAATAATTATGAATTGTATTAATATTTTGTCTGCTAACTAACAAAAAAAGTGTATACAAATTTCTTAATTTGGTGGTCTTTCAACAAGAATGATTATAATAGTTCAAATTTTAGCACACTGTTTATTGGCAGTAGCAACAAATTAAATAATAAAGTTCATTTAAAAAGCAATTTTATAAATATTAATTTTTGATTTATTTTTAATAAATATTTTTCTTTTTTCAATATCAAAAACTAATATTGCATGCACTTTGCAAAATTGGTAATTTTTCACCGGATAGAGTCAATTACAATACGATATTAAAATACGAAAAAATTATATAATGCTAAATTGTTTGAATAATATGTAAAGTAAATTGTTGAAATTTTATAACAAATGAATAATTTTTTTTAAATTATGATTTTTTCTATTTTTTATGTAGGGTTACATGGGAAAATTGCATTCTGTAATACATATAGTTGAAATTTGATTGTCTATTCAAAATGTATCCATAAAATTAAATGAAAAAAAAAGTTGGAATATAAATTCTACAACAATTATTAATATTAGGAGAAAATAATTTTTATAAATTTTGTTATTATTAACAGTGAAAACAGCAATATGCGAGTACTATTTAACAAAACTAAAACATCTTAATCGTCCAATACCAAAAACATGTTCATACGGCCGTCCTCCTCGATTCTCATTCGAATGAGTGCCTATGTAATAGCGAAATTTTCATACAATCATTATATTGAAAAGTGTATTTGGTGATATTTTTGTTTGAGAGTAAAGTGCATAATGTCTGATTCAGTAGCAGCAACATCAGCATCTCCTGTGGCTGCCCCAACAGCACCAGCAATGGCATCAGTTGATAAGAAGGTTTCTGCCAAAAAAACATCGGCAGCGTCGTCAACAAAGACCAAAAAATCAACTGCTCCACCATCGCATCCACCAACTCAGCAAATGGTAGACGCTTCGATTAAAAACTTAAAGGAACGTGGTGGCTCCTCACTACTGGCAATCAAAAAATATATTAGTGACACATACAAGTGCGATGCCCAGAAACTTGCACCATTTATCAAGAGGTACTTAAAGTCAGCTGTCGGAAATGGTAAACTGATCCAAACAAAAGGAAAGGGTGCCTCTGGTTCATTTAAACTGTCTGCTGCTGCTAAAAAGGAACCGAAGCCAAAGGTTGCCTCTGTAGAAAAGAAAAGCAAACCGAAAAAGGTAACTCAATCAGCAGCAGCTAAAAAGAAAGCAATCGGTAGCAAAAAAACAGCTGCTGCTGGTTCTGTTGATAAGAAACCAAAGGCCAAAAAGGCAGTCGCAACCAAAAAGACAGCCGAAAAAAAGAAAAGTGAAAAGGTAAAGGTAAAGGATGCTAAGAAAACAGGAACTGTAAAATCCAAACCTGTCGCATCGAAGGCTAAGTTAAGTTCAACTAAGCCAAAAGCTAAAATAGTTGCCGTATCGTCGGCTAAACCAAATAAGGCAACCAAAAAGGCAGCTGCTCCTGCTACCGTCAAGAAGCCAAAAGCCAAGACAACTGGTGCCAAAAAGTAAATAACTAATACTTAATACGAAAATCTAAAATTTTAATTAAACACAGCCCTTCTCAGGGCTACAATTTCAAATAATAAGAGAAAAAAAAATCATATTTTATGAAAATTACAAATATGTAATTTACATAATGTTCATACATTATATGTACACACAGATAAGCAACGTATACAAATTTGAAACTGTACGAGTCTTTTGTAATTAAATTTAGATGCATTTTTTAAAATCAAAATAACAAAAATGATTTTTAGTCCCATTACCACATGCTGTATGTATTTTGCAATATTAATTGAAAATATGTTAATCCTTTTTATACCCTTGCAGAGGGTATTATAAAATTGATCAGATGTTTGTAACGCACAGAAGGAGACGTTTCCGACCCCATAAAGTATATATATTCTTGATCAGCTTGAGAAGCTGAGTCGATATAGCCATGTCCGTCTGTCCGTCTGTCCGTCTGTCCGTCTGTCCGTCCGTCTGTGCGTATGCGTTTTACTCAGCCATCTTAAGAGATATCGGGTTGAAATTTTTTTTGGAGACTCTTTATTACCTGTGTGAGATAAAGTATGAAAATCATCGGGATCGGACTACTATATCATATACTGTCCGTCTGTCCGTCTGTCCGTCTGTCCGTCTGTCCGTCCGTCTGTGCGTATGCGTTTTACTCAGCCATCTTAAGAGATATCGGGTTGAAATTTTTTTGGAGACTCTTTATTACCTGTGTGAGATAAAGTATGAAAATCATCGGGATCGGACTACTATATCATATACTGTCCGTCTGTCCGTCTGTCCGTCCGTCTGTGCGTATGCGTTTTACTCAGCCATCTTAAGAGATATCGGGTTGAAATTTTTTTTGGAGACTCTTTATTACCTGTGTGAGATAAAGTATGAAAATCATCGGGATCGGACTACTATATCATATACTGTCCGTCTGTCCGTCCGTCTGTGCGTATGCGTTTTACTCAGCCATCTTAAGAGATATCGGGTTGAAATTTTTTTTGGAGACTCTTTATTACCTGTGTGAGATAAAGTATGAAAATCATCGGGATCGGACTACTATGTCATATATTGTTAAATAATCATTAAATGTGTTTTGAATTCAGTAGTTTGAAAAATATTTGAGCATATTCATAATACGACAACTAATGCTGTTGATGTATGAAATTTCACTTTTCTTATCGAATTAAATATAATAAAGAACTGCAAGGGTATATAAACTTCGGCAAGGCCGAAGTTAACTTCCATAGCTCGTTTTTTAATAGGAAGCGTGTGTTTAAGCTAGGGACATTTATTTTGAGCTGGTATACTTGGTGACAGCTTTTGTTCCCTCACTAACAGCGTGTTTAGCGAGCTCACCGGGCAAAAGCAAACGAACAGCCGTTTGGATTTCGCGACTGGTGATGGTCGACCTCTTATTGTAGTGGGCCAAGCGGGAGGCCTCAGCAGCAATACGTTCAAAAATATCGTTCACAAAGCTGTTCATTATGCTCATTGCTTTTGAAGAAATACCAGTGTCTGGGTGGACTTGCTTTAACACTTTGTAAATGTAAATAGCATAGCTCTCCTTACGCTTGCGCTTCTTCTTTTTGTCATTCTTGGTGATGTTCTTTTGAGCCTTGCCAGCCTTCTTGGCTGCCTTTCCACTAGTTTTTGGCGGCATTTCTCACTTCAAATTCAATAATTTAAATTTCACAAAACACAATTCACTTTTAACAAATGCCACGATTCGTGTGTCTCCAATTTATACATTTTTTTTGTGCATCGCTTTCTGGATAAATATAATTATTGAGTACCAACCCCTAGTTGAGCGAGTGTGTCGTTGGAAAAGGTATAAATAAAACGACAATGTACCACATCAACATCAACATTTGTGTGTGAAAAGTGAACAGTGTGTAAAAGAGAAAAAAATAAATAAATATTGAAATATGTCTGGTCGTGGTAAAGGTGGGCAAAGTGAAGGGAAAGGCAAAGTCTCGCTCGAACCGAGCTGGGCTCCAGTTTCCTGTTGGCCGTATTCACCGTTTACTCCGTAAAGGAAATTATGCCGAGCGTGTTGGTGCTGGCGCTCCAGTATATTTGGCTGCCGTTATGGAATATTTGGCGGCTGAAGTTCTTGAGTTGGCTGGTAATGCTGCTCGAGACAACAAAAAGACCAGAATTATACCTCGTCATCTACAATTGGCCATTCGCAACGATGAGGAATTAAACAAATTGCTTTCTGGCGTAACCATTGCACAGGGTGGTGTGCTACCTAACATTCAGGCTGTACTGCTGCCCAAGAAAACCGAAAAGAAGGCATAAATCAATTAACACTTGCTTTAAAATAATACAACTCTGTACATACAACAAACATAAAACATCCGTCCTTTTCAGGACGACCAAAAAATTAAAAGAAATTAATACAGTTTTCGATCCATGCATATACATATATTGTATTTGTATGTGTAAGCACAGCATGTTTTTATTTTCATTGTAGATACTAATGCATGTACATATACAAACATATTCAATAAATTTGTTTGTTTCATCGAAGGATCAGAACATCAGATAGTTTAATAATAAAATTAAGCAGATTTTGTGCATAAATTCTTTTTTTTTTTTTTTTTTTGTATATATGTGTGAATTCAAATTAACATTAAATCGGTATATATATTTTACTATTTTTCTTTTTATTTATAAAAAATTTGATAAAACAAAGACATGTTCTGGTTTTTTTTTATACCCTTGCAGAGGGTATTATAAAATTGATCAGATGTTTGTAACGCACAGAAGGAGACGTTTCCGACCCCATAAAGTATATATATTCTTGATCAGCTTGAGAAGCTGAGTCGATATAGCCATGTCCGTCTGTCCGTCTGTCCGTCTGTCCGTCCGTCTGTGCGTATGCGTTTTACTCAGCCATCTTAAGAGATATCGGGTTGAAATTTTTTTTGGAGACTCTTTATTACCTGTGTGAGATAAAGTATGAAAATCATCGGGATCGGACTACTATGTCATATATTGTTAAATAATCATTAAATGTGTTTTGAATTCAGTAGTTTGAAAAATATTTGAGCATATTCATAATACGACAACTAATGCTGTTGATGTATGAAATTTCACTTTTCTTATCGAATTAAATATAATAAAGAACTGCAAGGGTATATAAACTTCGGCAAGGCCGAAGTTAACTTCCATAGCTCGTTTAATATAAAATTGTGGCCCTGAAAAGGGCCTTTTTTTTTTAATAGGAAGCGTGTGTTTAAGCTAGGGACATTTATTTTGAGCTGGTATACTTGGTGACAGCTTTTGTTCCCTCACTAACAGCGTGTTTAGCGAGCTCACCGGGCAAAAGCAAACGAACAGCCGTTTGGATTTCGCGACTGGTGATGGTCGACCTCTTATTGTAGTGGGCCAAGCGGGAGGCCTCAGCAGCAATACGTTCAAAAATATCGTTCACAAAGCTGTTCATTATGCTCATTGCTTTTGAAGAAATACCAGTGTCTGGGTGGACTTGCTTTAACACTTTGTAAATGTAAATAGCATAGCTCTCCTTACGCTTGCGCTTCTTCTTTTGTCATTCTTGGTGATGTTCTTTTGAGCCTTGCCAGCCTTCTTGGCTGCCTTTCCACTAGTTTTTGGCGGCATTTCTCACTTCAAATTCAATAATTTAAATTTCACAAAACACAATTCACTTTTAACAAATGCCACGATTCGTGTGTCTCCAATTTATACATTTTTTTTGTGCATCGCTTTCTGGATAAATATAATTATTGAGTACCAACCCCTAGTTGAGCGAGTGTGTCGTTGGAAAAGGTATAAATAAAACGACAATGTACCACATCAACATCAACATTTGTGTGTGAAAAGTGAACAGTGTGTAAAAGAGAAAAAAATAAATAAATATTGAAATATGTCTGGTCGTGGTAAAGGTGGGCAAAGTGAAGGGAAAGGCAAAGTCTCGCTCGAACCGAGCTGGGCTCCAGTTTCCTGTTGGCCGTATTCACCGTTTACTCCGTAAAGGAAATTATGCCGAGCGTGTTGGTGCTGGCGCTCCAGTATATTTGGCTGCCGTTATGGAATATTTGGCGGCTGAAGTTCTTGAGTTGGCTGGTAATGCTGCTCGAGACAACAAAAAGACCAGAATTATACCTCGTCATCTACAATTGGCCATTCGCAACGATGAGGAATTAAACAAATTGCTTTCTGGCGTAACCATTGCACAGGGTGGTGTGCTACCTAACATTCAGGCTGTACTGCTGCCCAAGAAAACCGAAAAGAAGGCATAAATCAATTAACACTTGCTTTAAAATAATACAACTCTGTACATACAACAAACATAAAACATCCGTCCTTTTCAGGACGACCAAAAAATTAAAAGAAATTAATACAGTTTTCGATCCATGCATATACATATATTGTATTTGTATGTGTAAGCACAGCATGTTTTTATTTTCATTGTAGATACTAATGCATGTACATATACAAACATATTCAATAAATTTGTTTGTTTCATCGAAGGATCAGAACATCAGATAGTTTAATAATAAAATTAAGCAGATTTTGTGCATAAATTTTTTTTTTTTTTTTTTTTTGTATATATGTGTGAATTCAAATTAACATTAAATCGGTATATATATTTTACTATTTTTCTTTTTATTTATAAAAAATTTGATAAAACAAAGACATGTTCTGGTTTTTTTTTTCTTTTCTCTTTTGATTAATAACTTTAGTGGTCCTGAAAAGGACCGATTTTTGAAGGGCATGGTTTTTAGTTAATACATTTTGGTTTTTATAAATATTTTAACCGCCGAAACCATAAAGAGTGCGGCCCTGTCTCTTCAATGCGTATACAACATCCATGGCAGTAACTGTCTTCCTTTTAGCATGTTCCGTGTAGGTCACTGCATCGCGGATTACATTTTCAAGAAATACCTTTAGAACACCACGAGTTTCTTCATATATAAGACCAGAAATTCGCTTCACACCGCCACGACGAGCCAAACGGCGGATAGCGGGTTTCGTGATACCTTGAATATTATCACGTAATACTTTACGATGACGCTTAGCACCACCCTTTCCCAATCCTTTTCCACCTTTGCCACGACCAGTCATTTTTATTTTTCACTTTTCACTATAAACGCACTGCACAAGAGTCAGAAATAAACTAATGCTGTACGTGTTGCCATCGCTTCTATTTATACCAAAAATCAAGAAAACGCGAGAGAGTAAGAAATATGTTGCATCTCGCTCAGACGGTTCGTCAGAAAGTAAACGCGAATGTTTTTCTCTCTTTCTCTTTCTAACCCACCCTGATTTTGCTATAAAAGCAGGCACCAAACGAGCTGGCTTGTTTATTGTGTTTTGAACAGTGAAGAGTGAACATAAAAAAAAGTGTAGTGAAAGCATGGCTCGTACTAAGCAAACTGCTCGAAAATCGACTGGTGGCAAGGCACCAAGGAAGCAGCTGGCTACTAAAGCAGCACGTAAAAGCGCTCCAGCAACCGGTGGTGTAAAGAAACCACATCGTTACCGTCCTGGTACTGTTGCCCTCCGTGAAATTCGTCGTTACCAGAAGAGCACAGAACTGCTCATACGCAAATTGCCATTCCAGCGTTTAGTGCGTGAAATCGCTCAGGACTTCAAGACCGACTTGCGTTTCCAGAGTTCTGCAGTTATGGCTTTACAAGAAGCTAGCGAAGCCTATTTGGTTGGTCTCTTTGAAGATACTAACTTGTGTGCAATCCATGCCAAACGAGTGACCATAATGCCCAAGGATATCCAACTAGCCAGACGTATTCGAGGCGAGCGTGCTTAAATTAAATATACTCGTGTATTTACCGTCAGAGTAACTATTTCGAGCACAATTTTAACGCAAAGCGCATTTTTAATACAAATCGGTCCTTTTCAGGACCACAAACTAGTCATATCGATATTGAGATTATTATTTTCCAAATTAAACTTGATTTTTTATTCAATGTGTTTTATTTGGTTATCAGTATAAATATATTATATACATATAATGGTCATTTAATGGTTATTTAATTATTATTAAACCGTTATATCTGGCATATGGTTATATGCCAGCCATATACATAAAATTATCCAGCTTTAATATTTACATAATTTTTTGTTTATATTTTTAAAGATCTGACATTTATATACAGATCGATTTCAACTAAATACATTAATAATCAATTTTGACTTTTATATACTAATCAAAAAGCGCAAGGGCACAACATTAATTTATAAAAAGCATAAAAACTAATATATGTACATATGCTTTTTAAATTTCCTAAATGAAAATAAACTAGAAAAAATATTTTCTTCATCCTACTACACGTTTACTTTGTTGGCTAGGTTTAGCAAGATTTTTAAATAATTAATAATTATGAATTGTATTAATATTTTGTCTGCTAACTAACAAAAAAAGTGTATACAAATTTCTTAATTTGGTGGTCTTTCAACAAGAATGATTATAATAGTTCAAATTTTAGCACACTGTTTATTGGCAGTAGCAACAAATTAAATAATAAAGTTCATTTAAAAAGCAATTTTATAAATATTAATTTTTGATTTATTTTTAATAAATATTTTTCTTTTTTCAATATCAAAAACTAATATTGCATGCACTTTGCAAAATTGGTAATTTTTCACCGGATAGAGTCAATTACAATACGATATTAAAATACGAAAAAATTATATAATGCTAAATTGTTTGAATAATATGTAAAGTAAATTGTTGAAATTTTATAACAAATGAATAATTTTTTTTAAATTATGATTTTTTCTATTTTTTATGTAGGGTTACATGGGAAAATTGCATTCTGTAATACATATAGTTGAAATTTGATTGTCTATTCAAAATGTATCCATAAAATTAAATGAAAAAAAAGTTGGAATATAAATTCTACAACAATTATTAATATTAGGAGAAAATAATTTTTATAAATTTTGTTATTATTAACAGTGAAAACAGCAATATGCGAGTACTATTTAACAAAACTAAAACATCTTAATCGTCCAATACCAAAAACATGTTCATACGGCCGTCCTCCTCGATTCTCATTCGAATGAGTGCCTATGTAATAGCGAAATTTTCATACAATCATTATATTGAAAAGTGTATTTGGTGATATTTTTGTTTGAGAGTAAAGTGCATAATGTCTGATTCAGTAGCAGCAACATCAGCATCTCCTGTGGCTGCCCCAACAGCACCAGCAATGGCATCAGTTGATAAGAAGGTTTCTGCCAAAAAAACATCGGCAGCGTCGTCAACAAAGACCAAAAAATCAACTGCTCCACCATCGCATCCACCAACTCAGCAAATGGTAGACGCTTCGATTAAAAACTTAAAGGAACGTGGTGGCTCCTCACTACTGGCAATCAAAAAATATATTAGTGACACATACAAGTGCGATGCCCAGAAACTTGCACCATTTATCAAGAGGTACTTAAAGTCAGCTGTCGGAAATGGTAAACTGATCCAAACAAAAGGAAAGGGTGCCTCTGGTTCATTTAAACTGTCTGCTGCTGCTAAAAAGGAACCGAAGCCAAAGGTTGCCTCTGTAGAAAAGAAAAGCAAACCGAAAAAGGTAACTCAATCAGCAGCAGCTAAAAAGAAAGCAATCGGTAGCAAAAAAACAGCTGCTGCTGGTTCTGTTGATAAGAAACCAAAGGCCAAAAAGGCAGTCGCAACCAAAAAGACAGCCGAAAAAAAGAAAAGTGAAAAGGTAAAGGTAAAGGATGCTAAGAAAACAGGAACTGTAAAATCCAAACCTGTCGCATCGAAGGCTAAGTTAAGTTCAACTAAGCCAAAAGCTAAAATAGTTGCCGTATCGTCGGCTAAACCAAAAAAGGCAACCAAAAAGGCAGCTGCTCCTGCTACCGTCAAGAAGCCAAAAGCCAAGACAACTGGTGCCAAAAAGTAAATAACTAATACTTTATTGCAATCGTAATATTGAACAAATTTTAGATATCAAATACGAAAATCTAAAATTTTAATTAAACACAGCCCTTCTCAGGGCTACAATTTCAAATAATAAGAGAAAAAAAAAATCATATTTTATGAAAATTACAAATATGTAATTTACATAATGTTCATACATTATATGTACACACAGATAAGCAACGTATACAAATTTGAAACTGTACGAGTCTTTTGTAATTAAATTTAGATGCATTTTTTCCAGTTTTGCCTTGCGATAAACAGAAATGACTAAAATCAAAATAACAAAAATGATTTTTAGTCCCATTACCACATGCTGTATGTATTTTGCAATATTAATTGAAAATATGTTAATCCTTTTTTAATATAAAATTGTGGCCCTGAAAAGGGCCTTTTTTTTTTAATAGGAAGCGTGTGTTTAAGCTAGGGACATTTATTTTGAGCTGGTATACTTGGTGACAGCTTTTGTTCCCTCACTAACAGCGTGTTTAGCGAGCTCACCGGGCAAAAGCAAACGAACAGCCGTTTGGATTTCGCGACTGGTGATGGTCGACCTCTTATTGTAGTGGGCCAAGCGGGAGGCCTCAGCAGCAATACGTTCAAAAATATCGTTCACAAAGCTGTTCATTATGCTCATTGCTTTTGAAGAAATACCAGTGTCTGGGTGGACTTGCTTTAACACTTTGTAAATGTAAATAGCATAGCTCTCCTTACGCTTGCGCTTCTTCTTTTTGTCATTCTTGGTGATGTTCTTTTGAGCCTTGCCAGCCTTCTTGGCTGCCTTTCCACTAGTTTTTGGCGGCATTTCTCACTTCAAATTCAATAATTTAAATTTCACAAAACACAATTCACTTTTAACAAATGCCACGATTCGTGTGTCTCCAATTTATACATTTTTTTTGTGCATCGCTTTCTGGATAAATATAATTATTGAGTACCAACCCCTAGTTGAGCGAGTGTGTCGTTGGAAAAGGTATAAATAAAACGACAATGTACCACATCAACATCAACATTTGTGTGTGAAAAGTGAACAGTGTGTAAAAGAGAAAAAAATAAATAAATATTGAAATATGTCTGGTCGTGGTAAAGGTGGGCAAAGTGAAGGGAAAGGCAAAGTCTCGCTCGAACCGAGCTGGGCTCCAGTTTCCTGTTGGCCGTATTCACCGTTTACTCCGTAAAGGAAATTATGCCGAGCGTGTTGGTGCTGGCGCTCCAGTATATTTGGCTGCCGTTATGGAATATTTGGCGGCTGAAGTTCTTGAGTTGGCTGGTAATGCTGCTCGAGACAACAAAAAGACCAGAATTATACCTCGTCATCTACAATTGGCCATTCGCAACGATGAGGAATTAAACAAATTGCTTCTGGCGTAACCATTGCACAGGGTGGTGTGCTACCTAACATTCAGGCTGTACTGCTGCCCAAGAAAACCGAAAAGAAGGCATAAATCAATTAACACTTGCTTTAAAATAATACAACTCTGTACATACAACAAACATAAAACATCCGTCCTTTTCAGGACGACCAAAAAATTAAAAGAAATTAATACAGTTTTCGATCCATGCATATACATATATTGTATTTGTATGTGTAAGCACAGCCTTACGGACAAATGTACATGTTTTTATTTTCATTGTAGATACTAATGCATGTACATATACAAACATATTCAATAAATTTGTTTGTTTCATCGAAGGATCAGAACATCAGATAGTTTAATAATAAAATTAAGCAGATTTTGTGCATAAATTCTTTTTTTTTTTTTTTTTTGGATATATGTGTGAATTCAAATTAACATTAAATCGGTATATATATTTTACTATTTTTCTTTTTATTTATAAAAAATTTGATAAAACAAAGACATGTTCTGGTTTTTTTTTTTTCTTTTCTCTTTTGATTAATAACTTTAGTGGTCCTGAAAAGGACCGATTTTTGAAGGGCATGGTTTTTAGTTAATACATTTTGGTTTTTATAAATATTTTAACCGCCGAAACCATAAAGAGTGCGGCCCTGTCTCTTCAATGCGTATACAACATCCATGGCAGTAACTGTCTTCCTTTTAGCATGTTCCGTGTAGGTCACTGCATCGCGGATTACATTTTCAAGAAATACCTTTAGAACACCACGAGTTTCTTCATATATAAGACCAGAAATTCGCTTCACACCGCCACGACGAGCCAAACGGCGGATAGCGGGTTTCGTGATACCTTGAATATTATCACGTAATACTTTACGATGACGCTTAGCACCACCCTTTCCCAATCCTTTTCCACCTTTGCCACGACCAGTCATTTTTATTTTTCACTTTTCACTATAAACGCACTGCACAAGAGTCAGAAATAAACTAATGCTGTACGTGTTGCCATCGCTTCTATTTATACCAAAAATCAAGAAAACGCGAGAGAGTAAGAAATATGTTGCATCTCGCTCAGACGGTTCGTCAGAAAGTAAACGCGAATGTTTTTCTCTCTTTCTCTTTCTAACCCACCCTGATTTTGCTATAAAAGCAGGCACCAAACGAGCTGGCTTGTTTATTGTGTTTTGAACAGTGAAGAGTGAACATAAGAAAAGAGTGTAGTGAAAGCATGGCTCGTACTAAGCAAACTGCTCGAAAATCGACTGGTGGCAAGGCACCAAGGAAGCAGCTGGCTACTAAAGCAGCACGTAAAAGCGCTCCAGCAACCGGTGGTGTAAAGAAACCACATCGTTACCGTCCTGGTACTGTTGCTCTCCGTGAAATTCGTCGTTACCAGAAGAGCACAGAACTGCTCATACGCAAATTGCCATTCCAGCGTTTAGTGCGTGAAATCGCTCAGGACTTCAAGACCGACTTGCGTTTCCAGAGTTCTGCAGTTATGGCTTTACAAGAAGCTAGCGAAGCCTATTTGGTTGGTCTCTTTGAAGATACTAACTTGTGTGCAATCCATGCCAAACGAGTGACCATAATGCCCAAGGATATCCAACTAGCCAGACGTATTCGAGGCGAGCGTGCTCAAATTAAATATACTTGTGTATTTACCGTCAGAGTAACTATTTCGAGCACAATTTTAACGCAAAGCGCATTTTTAATACAAATCGGTCCTTTTCAGGACCACAAACTAGTCATATCGATATTGAGATTATTATTTTCCAAATTAAACTTGATTTTTTATTCAATGTGTTTTATTTGGTTTCAGTATAAATATATTATATACATATAATGGTCATTTAATTGTTATTTAATTATTATTAAACCGTTATATCTGGCATATGGTTATATGCCAGCCATATACATAAAATTATCCAGCTTTAATATTTACATAATTTTTTGTTTATATTTTTAAAGATCTGACATTTATATACAGATCGATTTCAACTAAATACATTAATAATCAATTTTGACTTTTATATACTAATCAAAAAGCGCAAGGGCACAACATTAATTTATAAAAAGCATAAAAACTAATATATGTACATATGCTTTTTAAATTTCCTAAATGAAAATAAACTAGAAAAAATATTTTCTTCATCCTACTACACGTTTACTTTGTTGGCTAGGTTTAGCAAGATTTTTAAATAATTAATAATTATGAATTGTATTAATATTTTGTCTGCTAACTAACAAAAAAAGTGTATACAAATTTCTTAATTTGGTGGTCTTTCAACAAGAATGATTATAATAGTTCAAATTTTAGCACACTGTTTATTGGCAGTAGCAAGAAATTAAATAATAAAGTTCATTTAAAAAGCAATTTTATAAATATTAATTTTTGATTTATTTTTAATAAATATTTTTCTTTTTTCTTTAAAGTTGAATTTGCCGGCTCGAGGTCAGATGTTGTGGGAATAAAAACAAAAATAAAAAACACAGTTTGTTCTTAATTTCGTTCCGATATATTTCGACCACTCATCGGTGGTCGTCTTCAGGGCAACTATAAATAACATTGAATTGTGATTGACATAATATTAATTTAACAACAAGAAAACACCTACTTAGTTTTACACGTCCGCACACTGTGACGTGGAGCTACACACTGATTTGTCCCTAATAAATGCCTGTATAAATGCGCGCAGTTGTCCGTATGTACCTTATAATTAAGTCTTATATTTGTCGGGGTATTTATTATATTGCAGCATCTCCAAAGTGTAACGTTTGTTGTAATGTTGTTCTTGGTCTATTATGTTTACTTCGTCAAAATTTGGGGAATGTCCACTGGCGGCACAGTGGGCCATAAGTGCCGTTTTAGGTGCATTGGAGTGTTGACGAAGTTTATAGTCAGATCTATGTTGCGATAGTCTTGTTTTTAGCTTCGATTTTGTTGTCCCTCTATATATATTTTATCACAGTTTTCTTCATTAGTCCCATTGCACGGTATTTTATATACTACGTTGCTCTTGTGCATTGTATCAATCTTACTTTTTGTTCTGTTAAAAATACTCCGTAGTGTGTTATTGGGTTTATGTGCTATCTGTATTTGTTCGATGTCATAGCAAGATTGCTATGACATCAAACTCAGATGAGTTTGCTAATCTTTCCGATAGTTGTGGGACATATGTGACGGACATAAAGCGTTTTGTCGAAACATCTTTGTTGGTTTTCTTATTGCGAGATTTTAGTAAAGTCATTATGGTGTGGTTTGGAAAGTCATTATCCTTTAAAATTCGTCGTATTTCTTCCTTCGTTTCTTCATGAAAAATTGGGTCCGATATATTAAGCATCCGTTGTATACAACCTCTTGCTGTATTCATTATCATCGACTTCGGATGTTTGGAGTTGAAGTTAATTATTCGTCCTGATGCTGTTGGTTTTTTTTTTTTTTTTTTTTTTTTTTTGTACCATTTTAATTTTAGTTCATTTCCTCTTCTGTGTATTGATGCGTCCAGATATGTTAATTTGTTGTCATTTTCTAATTCTATTGTAAACTTTATGTTCCTGTCAAATGAATTTAGGTTGTCAAGTGTGTTTTGGATCTCGTCTTCTTTAATTATGGCAAAAAGGTCATCTACATATTTCGTCATAACTCTAGGTGGTCGCTGTAGTGTTTTCATCATTTTGTCTAAGAGTTCTTCCATAATTATGTCAGCTATTATCGGTGACGCTGGTGAGCCCATAGGCATTCCTTTTAGTTGTGTGTATATCTTGTCTTTGTATCTGAAATATCTGTTCTCTTGTATACAAAAACGTACTATTTCCATAAATGTTAATTTTGGAATGTTAGTGTGCGCTTTTATTTTAATCCACTTTTCTCTAATGGTGTCAAGTGCCAATTCTATTGGAATACTTGGAAAAAGTGAGACTACGTCAAATGAAATTAATCTTTCATCGTCGCAAATGTATGTGTCATTAATCCTTGTCTTAAATTCTGAGGCGTTCTTTACGTTATATGTTGAGTCTGTCGTTATATTTTTTAATATGTTGACTATATATTTGCATAGTCCGTATGATGGAGAACCAATCGATGAACAGATTGGTCTCAATGGCGTACCTTCTTTGTGAATTTTAGGTAATCCATATATTCTTGGTGGAATTGATGTGGTTGTTATAAGCTTATTTCTTTCGGTCCGTGAAATAAGTTGATGTTTGTATAGTTTTTTTACCAATTCGTTGTTTTTGGTCTGTAGTCTAGTGGTTGGGTCCTTCCTTAAGGTTCTATATGTATTTAAATCGTTAAGTATACTATCCATTTTTTTGTCATACTCAGTCTTATCCATTGCAACAGTCTTATTTCCTTTATCTAAAGTTAAAATTAATAAGTCATCATTCTGTCTAAGAAATTTCCTTGTTTGTTCCACTGTGTCAAGTATTGCACGATCCGCTGCGTCTTCTTTGTTAGATGTTTTGTGGTCTTTTATTAATAAAGAGAATTTTGTGCGTGCTTCCTCTTGTTTTTCTTTGTCTTTAAAAGTCTGTACTAGCTCCTCTCCGTCTACTACATATTTAAAGAGAGGGAATTTTCTCTTCTCTACTGGGATTGCGAACTTAGGGCCTTTCGCCAGTAACGCTTTTACGTCGTTCGGGAATTCTATATTCGTCTTATTTACAAACCAATCGTTTGTGTTGTTGTTGTTGTTGTTCAAGAGAACGCTGTTCCGTTGTTTTCGTAGTCTCTCATGTTTGGATTCATGATGTCTCTTCAAAGTTGTTGTTAGTTTTTCGGCTATGGTGTTCTCACTCTTCATAAATGCTTTAAAATCATTTTCGTCCAGCTTTTTCTTTTTTCAATATCAAAAACTAATATTGCATGCACTTTGCAAAATTGGTAATTTTTCACCGGATAGAGTCAATTACAATACGATATTAAAATACGAAAAAATTATATAATGCTAAATTGTTTGAATAATATGTAAAGTAAATTGTTGAAATTTTATAACAAATGAATAATTTTTTTTAAATTATGATTTTTTCTATTTTTTATGTAGGGTTACATGGGAAAATTGCATTCTGTAATACATATAGTTGAAATTTGATTGTCTATTCAAAATGTATCCATAAAATTAAATGAAAAAAAAGTTGGAATATAAATTCTACAACAATTATTAATATTAGGAGAAAATAATTTTTATAAATTTTGTTATTATTAACAGTGAAAACAGCAATATGCGAGTACTATTTAACAAAACCAAAACATCTTAATCGTCCAATACCAAAAACATGTTCATACGGCCGTCCTCCTCGATTCTCATTCGAATGAGTGCCTATGTAATAGCGAAATTTTCATACAATCATTATATTGAAAAGTGTATTTGGTGATATTTTTGTTTGAGAGTAAAGTGCATAATGTCTGATTCAGTAGCAGCAACATCAGCATCTCCTGTGGCTGCCCCAACAGCACCAGCAATGGCATCAGTTGATAAGAAGGTTTCTGCCAAAAAAACATCGGCAGCGTCGTCAACAAAGACCAAAAAATCAACTGCTCCACCATCGCATCCACCAACTCAGAAAATGGTAGACGCTTCGATTAAAAACTTAAAGGAACGTGGTGGCTCCTCACTACTGGCAATCAAAAAATATATTAGTGCCACATACAAGTGCGATGCCCAGAAACTTGCACCATTTATCAAGAGGTACTTAATGTCAGCTGTCGGAAATGGTAAACTGGTCCAAACAAAAGGAAAGGGTGCCTCTGGTTCATTTAAACTGTCTGCTGCTGCTAAAAAGGACCCGAAGCCAAAGGTTGCCTCTGTAGAAAAGAAAAGCAAACCGAAAAAGGTAACTCAATCAGCAGCAGCTAAAAAGAAAGCAATCGGTAGCAAAAAAACAGCTGCTGCTGGTTCTGTTGATAAGAAACCAAAGGCCAAAAAGGCAGTCGCAACCAAAAAGACAGCCGAAAAAAAGAAAAGTGAAAAGGTAAAGGTAAAGGATGCTAAGAAAACAGGAACTGTAAAATCCAAACCTGTCGCATCGAAGGCTAAGTTAAGTTCAACTAAGCCAAAAGCTAAAACAGTTGCCGTATCGTCGGCTAAACCAAAAAAGGCAACCAAAAAGGCAGCTGCTCCTGCTACCGTCAAGAAGCCAAAAGCCAAGACAACTGGTGCCAAAAAGTAAATAACTAATACTTTATTGCAATCGTAATATTGAACAAATTTTAGATATCAAATACGAAAATCTAAAATTTTAATTAAACACAGCCCTTCTCAGGGCTACAATTTCAAATAATAAGAGAAAAAAAATCATATTTTATGAAAATTACAAATATGTAATTTACATAATGTTCATAGATTATATGTACACACAGATAAGCAACGTATACAAATTTGAAACTGTACGAGTCTTTTGTAATTAAATTTAGATGCATTTTTTCCAGTTTTGCCTTGCGATAAACAGAAATGACTAAAATCAAAATAACAAAAATGATTTTTAGTCCCATTACCACATGCTGTATGTATTTTGCAATATTAATTGAAAATATGTTAATCCTTTTTTAATATAAAATTGTGGCCCTGAAAAGGGCCTTTTTTTTTTAATAGGAAGCGTGTGTTTAAGCTAGGGACATTTATTTTGAGCTGGTATACTTGGTGACAGCTTTTGTTCCCTCACTAACAGCGTGTTTAGCGAGCTCACCGGGCAAAAGCAAACGAACAGCCGTTTGGATTTCGCGACTGGTGATGGTCGACCTCTTATTGTAGTGGGCCAAGCGGGAGGCCTCAGCAGCAATACGTTCAAAAATATCGTTCACAAAGCTGTTCATTATGCTCATTGCTTTTGAAGAAATACCAGTGTCTGGGTGGACTTGCTTTAACACTTTGTAAATGTAAATAGCATAGCTCTCCTTACGCTTGCGCTTCTTCTTTTGTCATTCTTGGTGATGTTCTTTTGAGCCTTGCCAGCCTTCTTGGCTGCCTTTCCACTAGTTTTTGGCGGCATTTCTCACTTCAAATTCAATAATTTAAATTTCACAAAACACAATTCACTTTTAACAAATGCCACGATTCGTGTGTCTCCAATTTATACATTTTTTTTGTGCATCGCTTTCTGGATAAATATAATTATTGAGTACCAACCCCTAGTTGAGCGAGTGTGTCGTTGGAAAAGGTATAAATAAAACGACAATGTACCACATCAACATCAACATTTGTGTGTGAAAAGTGAACAGTGTGTAAAAGAGAAAAAATTAAATAAATATTGAAATATGTCTGGTCGTGGTAAAGGTGGGCAAAGTGAAGGGAAAGGCAAAGTCTCGCTCGAACCGAGCTGGGCTCCAGTTTCCTGTTGGCCGTATTCACCGTTTACTCCGTAAAGGAAATTATGCCGAGCGTGTTGGTGCTGGCGCTCCAGTATATTTGGCTGCCGTTATGGAATATTTGGCGGCTGAAGTTCTTGAGTTGGCTGGTAATGCTGCTCGAGACAACAAAAAGACCAGAATTATACCTCGTCATCTACAATTGGCCATTCGCAACGATGAGGAATTAAACAAATTACTTTCTGGCGTAACCATTGCACAGGGTGGTGTGCTACCTAACATTCAGGCTGTACTGCTGCCCAAGAAAACCGAAAAGAAGGCATAAATCAATTAACACTTGCTTTAAAATAATACAACTCTGTACATACAACAAACATAA
Organism: Drosophila paulistorum; assembly: GCA_018152135.1. NCBI lineage: Eukaryota > Metazoa > Arthropoda > Insecta > Diptera > Drosophilidae > Drosophila > Drosophila paulistorum. The sequence continues at coordinate 3,156,084 of JAECXG010000823.1, forward strand.
AACATCCGTCCTTTTCAGGACGACCAAAAAATTAAAAGAAATTAATACAGTTTTCGATCCATGCATATACATATATTGTATTTGTATGTGTAAGCACAGCATGTTTTTATTTTCATTGTAGATACTAATGCATGTACATATACAAACATATTCAATAAATTTGTTTGTTTCATCGAAGGATCAGAACATCAGATAGTTTAATAATAAAATTAAGCAGATTTTGTGCATAAATTCTTTGTTTTTTTTTTTTTTTTTGTATATATGTGTGAATTCAAATTAACATTAAATCGGTATATATATTTTACTATTTTTCTTTTTATTTATAAAAAATTTGATAAAACAAAGACATGTTCTGGTTTTTTTTTTTCTTTTCTCTTTTGATTAATAACTTTAGTGGTCCTGAAAAGGACCGATTTTTGAAGGGCATGGTTTTTAGTTAATACATTTTGGTTTTTATAAATATTTTAACCGCCGAAACCATAAAGAGTGCGGCCCTGTCTCTTCAATGCGTATACAACATCCATGGCAGTAACTGTCTTCCTTTTAGCATGTTCCGTGTAGGTCACTGCATCGCGGATTACATTTTCAAGAAATACCTTTAGAACACCACGAGTTTCTTCATATATAAGACCAGAAATTCGCTTCACACCGCCACGACGAGCCAAACGGCGGATAGCGGGTTTCGTGATACCTTGAATATTATCACGTAATACTTTACGATGACGCTTAGCACCACCCTTTCCCAATCCTTTTCCACCTTTGCCACGACCAGTCATTTTTATTTTTCACTTTTCACTATAAACGCACTGCACAAGAGTCAGAAATAAACTAATGCTGTACGTGTTGCCATCGCTTCTATTTATACCAAAAATCAAGAAAACGCGAGAGAGTAAGAAATATGTTGCATCTCGCTCAGACGGTTCGTCAGAAAGTAAACGCGAATGTTTTTCTCTCTTTCTCTTTCTAACCCACCCTGATTTTGCTATAAAAGCAGGCACCAAACGAGCTGGCTTGTTTATTGTGTTTTGAACAGTGAAGAGTGAACATAAGAAAAGAGTGTAGTGAAAGCATGGCTCGTACTAAGCAAACTGCTCGAAAATCGACTGGTGGCAAGGCACCAAGGAAGCAGCTGGCTACTAAAGCAGCACGTAAAAGCGCTCCAGCAACCGGTGGTGTAAAGAAACCACATCGTTACCGTCCTGGTACTGTTGCCCTCCGTGAAATTCGTCGTTACCAGACATTCCAGCGTTTAGTGCGTGAAATCGCTCAGGACTTCAAGACCGACTTGCGTTTCCAGAGTTCTGCAGTTATGGCTTTACAAGAAGCTAGCGAAGCCTATTTGGTTGGTCTCTTTGAAGATACTAACTTGTGTGCAATCCATGCCAAACGAGTGACCATAATGCCCAAGGATATCCAACTAGCCAGACGTATTCGAGGCGAGCGTGCTCAAATTAAATATACTTGTGTATTTACCGTCAGAGTAACTATTTCGAGCACAATTTTAACGCAAAACGCATTTTTAATACAAATCGGTCCTTTTCAGGACCACAAACTAGTCATATCGATATTGAGATTATTATTTTCCAAATTAAACTTGATTTTTTATTCAATGTGTTTTATTTGGTTATCAGTATAAATATATTATATACATATAATGGTCATTTAATGGTTATTTAATTATTATTAAACCGTTATATCTGGCATATGGTTATATGCCAGCCATATACATAAAATTATCCAGCTTTAATATTTACATAATTTTTTGTTTATATTTTTAAAGATCTGACATTTATATACAGATCGATTTCAACTAAATACATTAATAATCAATTTTGACTTTTATATACTAATCAAAAAGCGCAAGGGCACAACATTAATTTATAAAAAGCATAAAAACTAATATATGTACATATGCTTTTTAAATTTCCTAAATGAAAATAAACTAGAAAAAATATTTTCTTCATCCTACTACACGTTTACTTTGTTGGCTAGGTTTAGCAAGATTTTTAAATAATTAATAATTATGAATTGTATTAATATTTTGTCTGCTAACTAACAAAAAAAGTGTATACAAATTTCTTAATTTGGTGGTCTTTCAACAAGAATGATTATAATAGTTCAAATTTTAGCACACTGTTTATTGGCAGTAGCAACAAATTAAATAATAAAGTTCATTTAAAAAGCAATTTTATAAATATTAATTTTTGATTTATTTTTAATAAATATTTTTCTTTTTTCAATATCAAAAACTAATATTGCATGCACTTTGCAAAATTGGTAATTTTTCACCGGATAGAGTCAATTACAATACGATATTAAAATACGAAAAAATTATATAATGCTAAATTGTTTGAATAATATGTAAAGTAAATTGTTGAAATTTTATAACAAATGAATAATTTTTTTTAAATTATGATTTTTTCTATTTTTTATGTAGGGTTACATGGGAAAATTGCATTCTGTAATACATATAGTTGAAATTTGATTGTCTATTCAAAATGTATCCATAAAATTAAATGAAAAAAAAGTTGGAATATAAATTCTACAACAATTATTAATATTAGGAGAAAATAATTTTTATAAATTTTGTTATTATTAACAGTGAAAACAGCAATATGCGAGTACTATTTAACAAAACTAAAACATCTTAATCGTCCAATACCAAAAACATGTTCATACGGCCGTCCTCCTCGATTCTCATTCGAATGAGTGCCTATGTAATAGCGAAATTTTCATACAATCATTATATTGAAAAGTGTATTTGGTGATATTTTTGTTTGAGAGTAAAGTGCATAATGTCTGATTCAGTAGCAGCAACATCAGCATCTCCTGTGGCTGCCCCAACAGCACCAGCAATGGCATCAGTTGATAAGAAGGTTTCTGCCAAAAAAACATCGGCAGCGTCGTCAACAAAGACCAAAAAATCAACTGCTCCACCATCGCATCCACCAACTCAGCAAATGGTAGACGCTTCGATTAAAAACTTAAAGGAACGTGGTGGCTCCTCACTACTGGCAATCAAAAAATATATTAGTGCCACATACAAGTGCGATGCCCAGAAACTTGCACCATTTATCAAGAGGTACTTAAAGTCAGCTGTCGGAAATGGTAAACTGATCCAAACAAAAGGAAAGGGTGCCTCTGGTTCATTTAAACTGTCTGCTGCTGCTAAAAAGGAACCGAAGCCAAAGGTTGCCTCTGTAGAAAAGAAAAGCAAACCGAAAAAGGTAACTCAATCAGCAGCAGCTAAAAAGAAAGCAATCGGTAGCAAAAAAACAGCTGCTGCTGGTTCTGTTGATAAGAAACCAAAGGCCAAAAAGGCAGTCGCAACCAAAAAGACAGCCGAAAAAAAGAAAAGTGAAAAGGTAAAGGTAAAGGATGCTAAGAAAACAGGAACTGTAAAATCCAAACCTGTCGCATCGAAGGCTAAGTTAAGTTCAACTAAGCCAAAAGCTAAAACAGTTGCCGTATCGTCGGCTAAACCAAAAAAGGCAACCAAAAAGGCAGCTGCTCCTGCTACCGTCAAGAAGCCAAAAGCCAAGACAACTGGTGCCAAAAAGTAAATAACTAATACTTTATTGCAATCGTAATATTGAACAAATTTTAGATATCAAATACGAAAATCTAAAATTTTAATTAAACACAGCCCTTCTCAGGGCTACAATTTCAAATAATAAGAGAAAAAAAAAATCATATTTTATGAAAATTACAAATATGTAATTTACATAATGTTCATACATTATATGTACACACAGATAAGCAACGTATACAAATTTGAAACTGTACGAGTCTTTTGTAATTAAATTTAGATGCATTTTTTCCAGTTTTGCCTTGCGATAAACAGAAATGACTAAAATCAAAATAACAAAAATGATTTTTAGTCCCATTACCACATGCTGTATGTATTTTGCAATATTAATTGAAAATATGTTAATCCTTTTTTAATATAAAATTGTGGCCCTGAAAAGGGCCTTTTTTTTTAATAGGAAGCGTGTGTTTAAGCTAGGGACATTTATTTTGAGCTGGTATACTTGGTGACAGCTTTTGTTCCCTCACTAACAGCGTGTTTAGCGAGCTCACCGGGCAAAAGCAAACGAACAGCCGTTTGGATTTCGCGACTGGTGATGGTCGACCTCTTATTGTAGTGGGCCAAGCGGGAGGCCTCAGCAGCAATACGTTCAAAAATATCGTTCACAAAGCTGTTCATTATGCTCATTGCTTTTGAAGAAATACCAGTGTCTGAGTGGACTTGCTTTAACACTTTGTAAATGTAAATAGCATAGCTCTCCTTACGCTTGCGCTTCTTCTTTTGTCATTCTTGGTGATGTTCTTTTGAGCCTTGCCAGCCTTCTTGGCTGCCTTTCCACTAGTTTTTGGCGGCATTTCTCACTTCAAATTCAATAATTTAAATTTCACAAAACACAATTCACTTTTAACAAATGCCACGATTCGTGTGTCTCCAATTTATACATTTTTTTGTGCATCGCTTTCTGGATAAATATAATTATTGAGTACCAACCCCTAGTTGAGCGAGTGTGTCGTTGGAAAAGGTATAAATAAAACGACAATGTACCACATCAACATCAACATTTGTGTGTGAAAAGTGAACAGTGTGTAAAAAAGAAAAAAAATAAATAAATATTGAAATATGTCTGGTCGTGGTAAAGGTGGGCAAAGTGAAGGGAAAGGCAAAGTCTCGCTCGAACCGAGCTGGGCTCCAGTTTCCTGTTGGCCGTATTCACCGTTTACTCCGTAAAGGAAATTATGCCGAGCGTGTTGGTGCTGGCGCTCCAGTATATTTGGCTGCCGTTATGGAATATTTGGCGGCTGAAGTTCTTGAGTTGGCTGGTAATGCTGCTCGAGACAACAAAAAGACCAGATTTATACCTCGTCATCTACAATTGGCCATTCGCAACGATGAGGAATTAAACAAATTGCTTTCTGGCGTAACCATTGCACAGGGTGGTGTGCTACCTTACATTCAGGCTGTACTGCTGCCCAAGAAAACCGAAAAGAAGGCATAAATCAATTAACACTTGCTTTAAAATAATACAACTCTGTACATACAACAAACATAAAACATCCGTCCTTTTCAGGACGACCAAAAAATTAAAAGAAATTAATACAGTTTTCGATCCATGCATATACATATATTGTATTTGTATGTGTAAGCACAGCATGTTTTTATTTTCATTGTAGATACTAATGCATGTACATATACAAACATATTCAATAAATTTGTTTGTTTCATCGAAGGATCAGAACATCAGATAGTTTAATAATAAAATTAAGCAGATTTTGTGCATAAATTCTTATTGTTTTTTTTTTTTTGGATATATGTGTGAATTCAAATTAACATTAAATCGGTATATATATTTTACTATTTTTCTTTTTATTTATAAAAAATTTGATAAAACAAAGACATGTTCTGGTTTTTTTTTTTCTTTTCTCTTTTGATTAATAACTTTAGTGGTCCTGAAAAGGACCGATTTTTGAAGGGCATGGTTTTTAGTTAATACATTTTGGTTTTTATAAATATTTTAACCGCCGAAACCATAAAGAGTGCGGCCCTGTCTCTTCAATGCGTATACAACATCCATGGCAGTAACTGTCTTCCTTTTAGCATGTTCCGTGTAGGTCACTGCATCGCGGATTACATTTTCAAGAAATACCTTTAGAACACCACGAGTTTCTTCATATATAAGACCAGAAATTCGCTTCACACCGCCACGACGAGCCAAACGGCGGATAGCGGGTTTCGTGATACCTTGAATATTATCACGTAATACTTTACGATGACGCTTAGCACCACCCTTTCCCAATCCTTTTCCACCTTTGCCACGACCAGTCATTTTTATTTTTCACTTTTCACTATAAACGCACTGCACAAGAGTCAGAAATAAACTAATGCTGTACGTGTTGCCATCGCTTCTATTTATACCAAAAATCAAGAAAACGCGAGAGAGTAAGAAATATGTTGCATCTCGCTCAGACGGTTCGTCAGAAAGTAAACGCGAATGTTTTTCTCTCTTTCTCTTTCTAACCCACCCTGATTTTGCTATAAAAGCAGGCACCAAACGAGCTGGCTTGTTTATTGTGTTTTGAACAGTGAAGAGTGAACATAAGAAAAGAGTGTAGTGAAAGCATGGCTCGTACTAAGCAAACTGCTCGAAAATCGACTGGTGGCAAGGCACCAAGGAAGCAGCTGGCTACTAAAGCAGCACGTAAAAGCGCTCCAGCAACCGGTGGTGTAAAGAAACCACATCGTTACCGTCCTGGTACTGTTGCTCTCCGTGAAATTCGTCGTTACCAGAAGAGCACAGAACTGCTCATACGCAAATTGCCATTCCAGCGTTTAGTGCGTGAAATCGCTCAGGACTTCAAGACCGACTTGCGTTTCCAGAGTTCTGCAGTTATGGCTTTACAAGAAGCTAGCGAAGCCTATTTGGTTGGTCTCTTTGAAGATACTAACTTGTGTGCAATCCATGCCAAACGAGTGACCATAATGCCCAAGGATATCCAACTAGCCAGACGTATTCGAGGCGAGCGTGCTCAAATTAAATATACTTGTGTATTTACCGTCAGAGTAACTATTTCGAGCACAATTTTAACGCAAAGCGCATTTTTAATACAAATCGGTCCTTTTCAGGACCACAAACTAGTCATATCGATATTGAGATTATTATTTTCCAAATTAAACTTGATTTTTTATTCAATGTGTTTTATTTGGTTTCAGTATAAATATATTATATACATATAATGGTCATTTAATTGTTATTTAATTATTATTAAACCGTTATATCTGGCATATGGTTATATGCCAGCCATATACATAAAATTATCCAGCTTTAATATTTACATAATTTTTTGTTTATATTTTTAAAGATCTGACATTTATATACAGATCGATTTCAACTAAATACATTAATAATCAATTTTGACTTTTATATACTAATCAAAAAGCGCAAGGGCACAACATTAATTTATAAAAAGCATAAAAACTAATATATGTACATATGCTTTTTAAATTTCCTAAATGAAAATAAACTAGAAAAAATATTTTCTTCATCCTACTACACGTTTACTTTGTTGGCTAGGTTTAGCAAGATTTTTAAATAATTAATAATTATGAATTGTATTAATATTTTGTCTGCTAACTAACAAAAAAGTGTATACAAATTTCTTAATTTGGTGGTCTTTCAACAAGAATGATTATAATAGTTCAAATTTTAGCACACTGTTTATTGGCAGTAGCAAGAAATTAAATAATAAAGTTCATTTAAAAAGCAATTTTATAAATATTAATTTTTGATTTATTTTTAATAAATATTTTTCTTTTTCTTTAAAGTTGAATTTGCCGGCTCGAGGTCAGATGTTGTGGGAATAAAAACAAAAATAAAAAACACAGTTTGTTCTTAATTTCGTTCCGATATATTTCGACCACTCATCGGTGGTCGTCTTCAGGGCAACTATAAATAACATTGAATTGTGATTGACATAATATTAATTTAACAACAAGAAAACACCTACTTAGTTTTACACGTCCGCACACTGTGACGTGGAGCTACACACTGATTTGTCCCTAATAAATGCCTGTATAAATGCGCGCAGTTGTCCGTATGTACCTTATAATTAAGTCTTATATTTGTCGGGGTATTTATTATATTGCAGCATCTCCAAAGTGTAACGTTTGTTGTAATGTTGTTCTTGGTCTATTATGTTTACTTCGTCAAAATTTGGGGAATGTCCACTGGCGGCACAGTGGGCCATAAGTGCCGTTTTAGGTGCATTGGAGTGTTGACGAAGTTTATAGTCAGATCTATGTTGCGATAGTCTTGTTTTTAGCTTCGATTTTGTTGTCCCTCTATATATATTTTATCACAGTTTTCTTCATTAGTCCCATTGCACGGTATTTTATATACTACGTTGCTCTTGTGCATTGTATCAATCTTACTTTTTGTTCTGTTAAAAATACTCCGTAGTGTGTTATTGGGTTTATGTGCTATCTGTATTTGTTCGATGTCATAGCAATCTGAGTTTGCTAATCTTTCCGATAGTTGTGGGACATATGTGACGGACATAAAGCGTTTTGTCGGAACATCTTTGTTGGTTTTCTTATTGCGAGATTTTAGTGAAGTCATTATGGTGTGGTTTGGAAAGTCATTATCCTTTAAAATTCGTCGTATTTCTTCCTTCGTTTCTTCATGAAAAATTGGGTCCGATATATTAAGCATCCGTTGTATACAACCTCTTGCTGTATTCATTATCATCGACTTCGGATGTTTGGAGTTGAAGTTAATTATTCGTCCTGATGCTGTTGGTTTTTTTTTTTTTTTTTTTTTTTTGTACCATTTTAATTTTAGTTCATTTCCTCTTCTGTGTATTGATGCGTCCAGATATGTTAATTTGTTGTCATTTTCTAATTCTATTGTAAACTTTATGTTCCTGTCAAATGAATTTTGGTTGTCAAGTGTGTTTTGGATCTCGTCTTCTTTAATTATGGCAAAAAGGTCATCTACATATTTCGTCATAACTCTAGGTGGTCGCTGTAGTGTTTTCATCATTTTGTCTAAGAGTTCTTCCATAATTATGTCAGCTATTATCGGTGACGCTGGTGAGCCCATAGGCATTCCTTTTAGTTGTGTGTATATCTTGTCTTTGTATCTGAAATATCTGTTCTCTTGTATACAAAAACGTACTATTTCCATAAATGTTAATTTTGGAATGTTAGTGTGCGCTTTTATTTTAATCCACTTTTCTCTAATGGTGTCAAGTGCCAATTCTATTGGAATACTTGGAAAAAGTGAGACTACGTCAAATGAAATTAATCTTTCATCGTCGCAAATGTATGTGTCATTAATCCTTGTCTTAAATTCTGAGGCGTTCTTTACGTTATATGTTGAGTCTGTCGTTATATTTTTTAATATGTTGACTATATATTTGCATAGTCCGTATGATGGAGAACCAATCGATGAACAGATTGGTCTCAATGGCGTACCTTCTTTGTGAATTTTAGGTAATCCATATATTCTTGGTGGAATTGATGTGGTTGTTATAAGCTTATTTCTTTCGGTCCGTGAAATAAGTTGATGTTTGTATAGTTTTTCTACCAATTCGTTGTTTTTGGTCTGTAGTCTAGTGGTTGGGTCCTTCCTTAAGGTTCTATATGTATTTAAATCGTTAAGTATACTATCCATTTTTTTGTCATACTCAGTCTTATCCATTGCAACAGTCTTATTTCCTTTATCTAAAGTTAAAATTAATAAGTCATCATTCTGTCTAAGAAATTTCCTTGTTTGTTCCACTGTGTCAAGTATTGCACGACCCCCCCCCTTTTTTTTTTTTGAATTTTTTGGGGTTTTTTTTTAAAAAAGAAAATTTTGGGGGGCCTTCCTTTTTTTTTTTTTTTTTTTTAAAAATAATACCCCCCCCCCTCCCCCATAAATAAAAAAAAAAAAAAAAATAATTTTTTTTTTTTGGGATGTAGAGAAAATATCCCCTCTCCCCAAAATAAATTTTGAATTCCTTAAATAAATTTATAATAAAAAAAAAAAAAAAAATTGTTTTTTTTTTTTTTTTTATAAAAAAAAAAAAGTTGGTTTTTTTTTTTTTTTTTTTTTGATGTTTTAATTAGTTTAATTTAAAGTTGTTTTTTGTTGTTTTTCAATATCATAAATGCTTTAAAATCATTGCATGCAGCTTTTTCTTTTTCAATATCAAAAACTAATTTGCATGCACTTTGCAAAATTGGTAATTTTTCACCGGATAGAGTCAATTACAATACGATATTAAAATACGAAAAAATTATATAATGCTAAATTGTTTGAATAATATGTAAAGTAAATTGTTGAAATTTTATAACAAATGAATAATTTTTTTTAAATTATGATTTTTTCTATTTTTTATGTAGGGTTACATGGGAAAATTGCATTCTGTAATACATATAGTTGAAATTTGATTGTCTATTCAAAATGTATCCATAAAATTAAATGAAAAAAAAAGTTGGAATATAAATTCTACAACAATTATTAATATTAGGAGAAAATAATTTTTATAAATTTTGTTATTATTAACAGTGAAAACAGCAATATGCGAGTACTATTTAACAAAACTAAAACATCTTAATCGTCCAATACCAAAAACATGTTCATACGGCCGTCCTCCTCGATTCTCATTCGAATGAGTGCCTATGTAATAGCGAAATTTTCACACAATCATTATATTGAAAAGTGTATTTGGTGATATTTTTGTTTGAGAGTAAAGTGCATAATGTCTGATTCAGTAGCAGCAACATCAGCATCTCCTGTGGCTGCCCCAACAGCACCAGCAATGGCATCAGTTGATAAGAAGGTTTCTGCCAAAAAAACATCGGCAGCGTCGTCAACAAAGACCAAAAAATCAACTGCTCCACCATCGCATCCACCAACTCAGCAAATGGTAGACGCTTCGATTAAAAACTTAAAGGAACGTGGTGGCTCCTCACTACTGGCAATCAAAAAATATATTAGTGCCACATACAAGTGCGATGCCCAGAAACTTGCACCATTTATCAAGAGGTACTTAAAGTCAGCTGTCGGAAATGGTAAACTGATCCAAACAAAAGGAAAGGGTGCCTCTGGTTCATTTAAACTGTCTGCTGCTGCTAAAAAGGAACCGAAGCCAAAGGTTGCCTCTGTAGAAAAGAAAAGCAAACCGAAAAAGGTAACTCAATCAGCAGCAGCTAAAAAGAAAGCAATCGGTAGCAAAAAAACAGCTGCTGCTGGTTCTGTTGATAAGAAACCAAAGGCCAAAAAGGCAGTCGCAACCAAAAAGACAGCCGAAAAAAAGAAAAGTGAAAAGGTAAAGGTAAAGGATGCTAAGAAAACAGGAACTGTAAAATCCAAACCTGTCGCATCGAAGGCTAAGTTAAGTTCAACTAAGCCAAAAGCTAAAACAGTTGCCGTATCGTCGGCTAAACCAAAAAAGGCAACCAAAAAGGCAGCTGCTCCTGCTACCGTCAAGAAGCCAAAAGCCAAGACAACTGGTGCCAAAAAGTAAATAACTAATACTTTATTGCAATCGTAATATTGAACAAATTTTAGATATCAAATACGAAAATCTAAAATTTTAATTAAACACAGCCCTTCTCAGGGCTACAATTTCAAATAATAAGAGAAAAAAAAAATCATATTTTATGAAAATTACAAATATGTAATTTACATAATGTTCATACATTATATGTACACACAGATAAGCAACGTATACAAATTTGAAACTGTACGAGTCTTTTGTAATTAAATTTAGATGCATTTTTTCCAGTTTTGCCTTGCGATAAACAGAAATGACTAAAATCAAAATAACAAAAATGATTTTTAGTCCCATTACCACATGCTGTATGTATTTTGCAATATTAATTGAAAATATGTTAATCCTTTTTAATATAAAATTGTGGCCCTGAAAAGGGCCTTTTTTTTTTAATAGGAAGCGTGTGTTTAAGCTAGGGACATTTATTTTGAGCTGGTATACTTGGTGACAGCTTTTGTTCCCTCACTAACAGCGTGTTTAGCGAGCTCACCGGGCAAAAGCAAACGAACAGCCGTTTGGATTTCGCGACTGGTGATGGTCGACCTCTTATTGTAGTGGGCCAAGCGGGAGGCCTCAGCAGCAATACGTTCAAAAATATCGTTCACAAAGCTGTTCATTATGCTCATTGCTTTTGAAGAAATACCAGTGTCTGGGTGGACTTGCTTTAACACTTTGTAAATGTAAATAGCATAGCTCTCCTTACGCTTGCGCTTCTTCTTTTGTCATTCTTGGTGATGTTCTTTTGAGCCTTGCCAGCCTTCTTGGCTGCCTTTCCACTAGTTTTTGGCGGCATTTCTCACTTCAAATTCAATAATTTAAATTTCACAAAACACAATTCACTTTTAACAAATGCCACGATTCGTGCGTCTCCAATTTATACATTTTTTTTGTGCATCGCTTTCTGGATAAATATAATTATTGAGTACCAACCCCTAGTTGAGCGAGTGTGTCGTTGGAAAAGGTATAAATAAAACGACAATGTACCACATCAACATCAACATTTGTGTGTGAAAAGTGAACAGTGTGTAAAAAAGAAAAAAATAAATAAATATTGAAATATGTCTGGTCGTGGTAAAGGTGGCAAAGTGAAGGGAAAGGCAAAGTCTCGCTCGAACCGAGCTGGGCTCCAGTTTCCTGTTGGCCGTATTCACCGTTTACTCCGTAAAGGAAATTATGCCGAGCGTGTTGGTGCTGGCGCTCCAGTATATTTGGCTGCCGTTATGGAATATTTGGCGGCTGAAGTTCTTGAGTTGGCTGGTAATGCTGCTCGAGACAACAAAAAGACCAGAATTATACCTCGTCATCTACAATTGGCCATTCGCAACGATGAGGAATTAAACAAATTGCTTTCTGGCGTAACCATTGCACAGGGTGGTGTGCTACCTAACATTCAGGCTGTACTGCTGCCCAAGAAAACCGAAAAGAAGGCATAAATCAATTAACACTTGCTTTAAAATAATACAACTCTGTACATACAACAAACATAAAACATCCGTCCTTTTCAGGACGACCAAAAAATTAAAAGAAATTAATACAGTTTTCGATCCATGCATATACATATATTGTATTTGTATGTGTAAGCACAGCCTTACGGACAAATGTACATGTTTTTATTTTCATTGTAGATACTAATGCATGTACATATACAAACATATTCAATAAATTTGTTTGTTTCATCGAAGGATCAGAACATCAGATAGTTTAATAATAAAATTAAGCAGATTTTGTGCATAAATTCTTTGTTTTTTTTTTTTTTTTTTTGTATATATGTGTGAATTCAAATTAACATTAAATCGGTATATATATTTTACTATTTTTCTTTTTATTTATAAAAAATTTGATAAAACAAAGACATGTTCTGGTTTTTTTTTTCTTTTCTCTTTTGATTAATAACTTTAGTGGTCCTGAAAAGGACCGATTTTTGAAGGGCATGGTTTTTAGTTAATACATTTTGGTTTTTATAAATATTTTAACCGCCGAAACCATAAAGAGTGCGGCCCTGTCTCTTCAATGCGTATACAACATCCATGGCAGTAACTGTCTTCCTTTTAGCATGTTCCGTGTAGGTCACTGCATCGCGGATTACATTTTCAAGAAATACCTTTAGAACACCACGAGTTTCTTCATATATAAGACCAGAAATTCGCTTCACACCGCCACGACGAGCCAAACGGCGGATAGCGGGTTTCGTGATACCTTGAATATTATCACGTAATACTTTACGATGACGCTTAGCACCACCCTTTCCCAATCCTTTTCCACCTTTGCCACGACCAGTCATTTTTATTTTTCACTTTTCACTATAAACGCACTGCACAAGAGTCAGAAATAAACTAATGCTGTACGTGTTGCCATCGCTTCTATTTATACCAAAAATCAAGAAAACACGAGAGAGTAAGAAATATGTTGCATCTCGCTCAGACGGTTCGTCAGAAAGTAAACGCGAATGTTTTTCTCTCTTTCTCTTTCTAACCCACCCTGATTTTGCTATAAAAGCAGGCACCAAACGAGCTGGCTTGTTTATTGTGTTTTGAACAGTGAAGAGTGAACATAAAAAAAAGTGTAGTGAAAGCATGGCTCGTACTAAGCAAACTGCTCGAAAATCGACTGGTGGCAAGGCACCAAGGAAGCAGCTGGCTACTAAAGCAGCACGTAAAAGCGCTCCAGCAACCGGTGGTGTAAAGAAACCACATCGTTACCGTCCTGGTACTGTTGCCCTCCGTGAAATTCGTCGTTACCAGAAGAGCACAGAACTGCTCATACGCAAATTGCCATTCCAGCGTTTAGTGCGTGAAATCGCTCAGGACTTCAAGACCGACTTGCGTTTCCAGAGTTCTGCAGTTATGGCTTTACAAGAAGCTAGCGAAGCCTATTTGGTTGGTCTCTTTGAAGATACTAACTTGTGTGCAATCCATGCCAAACGAGTGACCATAATGCCCAAGGATATCCAACTAGCCAGACGTATTCGAGGCGAGCGTGCTTAAATTAAATATACTCGTGTATTTACCGTCAGAGTAACTATTTCGAGCACAATTTTAACGCAAAGCGCATTTTTAATACAAATCGGTCCTTTTCAGGACCACAAACTAGTCATATCGATATTGAGATTATTATTTTCCAAATTAAACTTGATTTTTTATTCAATGTGTTTTATTTGGTTATCAGTATAAATATATTATATACATATAATGGTCATTTAATGGTTATTTAATTATTATTAAACCGTTATATCTGGCATATGGTTATATGCCAGCCATATACATAAAATTATCCAGCTTTAATATTTACATAATTTTTTGTTTATATTTTTAAAGATCTGACATTTATATACAGATCGATTTCAACTAAATACATTAATAATCAATTTTGACTTTTATATACTAATCAAAAAGCGCAAGGGCACAACATTAATTTATAAAAAGCATAAAAACTAATATATGTACATATGCTTTTTAAATTTCCTAAATGAAAATAAACTAGAAAAAATATTTTCTTCATCCTACTACACGTTTACTTTGTTGGCTAGGTTTAGCAAGATTTTTAAATAATTAATAATTATGAATTGTATTAATATTTTGTCTGCTAACTAACAAAAAAAGTGTATACAAATTTCTTAATTTGGTGGTCTTTCAACAAGAATGATTATAATAGTTCAAATTTTAGCACACTGTTTATTGGCAGTAGCAAGAAATTAAATAATAAAGTTCATTTAAAAAGCAATTTTATAAATATTAATTTTTGATTTATTTTTAATAAATATTTTTCTTTTTCAATATCAAAAACTAATATTGCATGCACTTTGCAAAATTGGTAATTTTTCACCGGATAGAGTCAATTACAATACGATATTAAAATACGAAAAAATTATATAATGCTAAATTGTTTGAATAATATGTAAAGTAAATTGTTGAAATTTTATAACAAATGAATAATTTTTTTTAAATTATGATTTTTTCTATTTTTTATGTAGGGTTACATGGGAAAATTGCATTCTGTAATACATATAGTTGAAATTTGATTGTCTATTCAAAATGTATCCATAAAATTAAATGAAAAAAAAGTTGGAATATAAATTCTACAACAATTATTAATATTAGGAGAAAATAATTTTTATAAATTTTGTTATTATTAACAGTGAAAACAGCAATATGCGAGTACTATTTAACAAAACTAAAACATCTTAATCGTCCAATACCAAAAACATGTTCATACGGCCGTCCTCCTCGATTCTCATTCGAATGAGTGCCTATGTAATAGCGAAATTTTCACACAATCATTATATTGAAAAGTGTATTTGGTGATATTTTTGTTTGAGAGTAAAGTGCATAATGTCTGATTCAGTAGCAGCAACATCAGCATCTCCTGTGGCTGCCCCAACAGCACCAGCAATGGCATCAGTTGATAAGAAGGTTTCTGCCAAAAAAACATCGGCAGCGTCGTCAACAAAGACCAAAAAATCAACTGCTCCACCATCGCATCCACCAACTCAGCAAATGGTAGACGCTTCGATTAAAAACTTAAAGGAACGTGGTGGCTCCTCACTACTGGCAATCAAAAAATATATTAGTGCCACATACAAGTGCGATGCCCAGAAACTTGCACCATTTATCAAGAGGTACTTAAAGTCAGCTGTCGGAAATGGTAAACTGATCCAAACAAAAGGAAAGGGTGCCTCTGGTTCATTTAAACTGTCTGCTGCTGCTAAAAAGGAACCGAAGCCAAAGGTTGCCTCTGTAGAAAAGAAAAGCAAACCGAAAAAGGTAACTCAATCAGCAGCAGCTAAAAAGAAAGCAATCGGTAGCAAAAAAACAGCTGCTGCTGGTTCTGTTGATAAGAAACCAAAGGCCAAAAAGGCAGTCGCAACCAAAAAGACAGCCGAAAAAAAGAAAAGTGAAAAGGTAAAGGTAAAGGATGCTAAGAAAACAGGAACTGTAAAATCCAAACCTGTCGCATCGAAGGCTAAGTTAAGTTCAACTAAGCCAAAAGCTAAAACAGTTGCCGTATCGTCGGCTAAACCAAAAAAGGCAACCAAAAAGGCAGCTGCTCCTGCTACCGTCAAGAAGCCAAAAGCCAAGACAACTGGTGCCAAAAAGTAAATAACTAATACTTTATTGCAATCGTAATATTGAACAAATTTTAGATATCAAATACGAAAATCTAAAATTTTAATTAAACACAGCCCTTCTCAGGGCTACAATTTCAAATAATAAGAGAAAAAAAAAATCATATTTTATGAAAATTACAAATATGTAATTTACATAATGTTCATACATTATATGTACACACAGATAAGCAACGTATACAAATTTGAAACTGTACGAGTCTTTTGTAATTAAATTTAGATGCATTTTTTCCAGTTTTGCCTTGCGATAAACAGAAATGACTAAAATCAAAATAACAAAAATGATTTTTAGTCCCATTACCACATGCTGTATGTATTTTGCAATATTAATTGAAAATATGTTAATCCTTTTTTAATATAAAATTGTGGCCCTGAAAAGGGCCTTTTTTTTTTAATATGAAGCGTGTGTTTAAGCTAGGGACATTTATTTTGAGCTGGTATACTTGGTGACAGCTTTTGTTCCCTCACTAACAGCGTGTTTAGCGAGCTCACCGGGCAAAAGCAAACGAACAGCCGTTTGGATTTCGCGACTGGTGATGGTCGACCTCTTATTGTAGTGGGCCAAGCGGGAGGCCTCAGCAGCAATACGTTCAAAAATATCGTTCACAAAGCTGTTCATTATGCTCATTGCTTTTGAAGAAATACCAGTGTCTGGGTGGACTTGCTTTAACACTTTGTAAATGTAAATAGCATAGCTCTCCTTACGCTTGCGCTTCTTCTTTTTGTCATTCTTGGTGATGTTCTTTTGAGCCTTGCCAGCCTTCTTGGCTGCCTTTCCACTAGTTTTTGGCGGCATTTCTCACTTCAAATTCAATAATTTAAATTTCACAAAACACAATTCACTTTTAACAAATGCCACGATTCGTGCGTCTCCAATTTATACATTTTTTTTGTGCATCGCTTTCTGGATAAATATAATTATTGAGTACCAACCCCTAGTTGAGCGAGTGTGTCGTTGGAAAAGGTATAAATAAAACGACAATGTACCACATCAACATCAACATTTGTGTGTGAAAAGTGAACAGTGTGTAAAAAAGAAAAAAATAAATAAATATTGAAATATGTCTGGTCGTGGTAAAGGTGGCAAAGTGAAGGGAAAGGCAAAGTCTCGCTCGAACCGAGCTGGGCTCCAGTTTCCTGTTGGCCGTATTCACCGTTTACTCCGTAAAGGAAATTATGCCGAGCGTGTTGGTGCTGGCGCTCCAGTATATTTGGCTGCCGTTATGGAATATTTGGCGGCTGAAGTTCTTGAGTTGGCTGGTAATGCTGCTCGAGACAACAAAAAGACCAGAATTATACCTCGTCATCTACAATTGGCCATTCGCAACGATGAGGAATTAAACAAATTGCTTTCTGGCGTAACCATTGCACAGGGTGGTGTGCTACCTAACATTCAGGCTGTACTGCTGCCCAAGAAAACCGAAAAGAAGGCATAAATCAATTAACACTTGCTTTAAAATAATACAACTCTGTACATACAACAAACATAAAACATCCGTCCTTTTCAGGACGACCAAAAAATTAAAAGAAATTAATACAGTTTTCGATCCATGCATATACATATATTGTATTTGTATGTGTAAGCACAGCCTTACGGACAAATGTACATGTTTTTATTTTCATTGTAGATACTAATGCATGTACATATACAAACATATTCAATAAATTTGTTTGTTTCATCGAAGGATCAGAACATCAGATAGTTTAATAATAAAATTAAGCAGATTTTGTGCATAAATTCTTTGTTTTTTTTTTTTTTTTTTTTGTATATATGTGTGAATTCAAATTAACATTAAATCGGTATATATATTTTACTATTTTTCTTTTTATTTATAAAAAATTTGATAAAACAAAGACATGTTCTGGTTTTTTTTTTCTTTTCTCTTTTGATTAATAACTTTAGTGGTCCTGAAAAGGACCGATTTTTGAAGGGCATGGTTTTTAGTTAATACATTTTGGTTTTTATAAATATTTTAACCGCCGAAACCATAAAGAGTGCGGCCCTGTCTCTTCAATGCGTATACAACATCCATGGCAGTAACTGTCTTCCTTTTAGCATGTTCCGTGTAGGTCACTGCATCGCGGATTACATTTTCAAGAAATACCTTTAGAACACCACGAGTTTCTTCATATATAAGACCAGAAATTCGCTTCACACCGCCACGACGAGCCAAACGGCGGATAGCGGGTTTCGTGATACCTTGAATATTATCACGTAATACTTTACGATGACGCTTAGCACCACCCTTTCCCAATCCTTTTCCACCTTTGCCACGACCAGTCATTTTTATTTTTCACTTTTCACTATAAACGCACTGCACAAGAGTCAGAAATAAACTAATGCTGTACGTGTTGCCATCGCTTCTATTTATACCAAAAATCAAGAAAACACGAGAGAGTAAGAAATATGTTGCATCTCGCTCAGACGGTTCGTCAGAAAGTAAACGCGAATGTTTTTCTCTCTTTCTCTTTCTAACCCACCCTGATTTTGCTATAAAAGCAGGCACCAAACGAGCTGGCTTGTTTATTGTGTTTTGAACAGTGAAGAGTGAACATAAAAAAAAAGTGTAGTGAAAGCATGGCTCGTACTAAGCAAACTGCTCGAAAATCGACTGGTGGCAAGGCACCAAGGAAGCAGCTGGCTACTAAAGCAGCACGTAAAAGCGCTCCAGCAACCGGTGGTGTAAAGAAACCACATCGTTACCGTCCTGGTACTGTTGCCCTCCGTGAAATTCGTCGTTACCAGAAGAGCACAGAACTGCTCATACGCAAATTGCCATTCCAGCGTTTAGTGCGTGAAATCGCTCAGGACTTCAAGACCGACTTGCGTTTCCAGAGTTCTGCAGTTATGGCTTTACAAGAAGCTAGCGAAGCCTATTTGGTTGGTCTCTTTGAAGATAC
Source organism: Drosophila paulistorum (assembly GCA_018152135.1). Taxonomy (NCBI): domain Eukaryota; kingdom Metazoa; phylum Arthropoda; class Insecta; order Diptera; family Drosophilidae; genus Drosophila; species Drosophila paulistorum. The sequence continues at coordinate 3,175,171 of JAECXG010000823.1, forward strand.
TAACTTGTGTGCAATCCATGCCAAACGAGTGACCATAATGCCCAAGGATATCCAACTAGCCAGACGTATTCGAGGCGAGCGTGCTTAAATTAAATATACTCGTGTATTTACCGTCAGAGTAACTATTTCGAGCACAATTTTAACGCAAAGCGCATTTTTAATACAAATCGGTCCTTTTCAGGACCACAAACTAGTCATATCGATATTGAGATTATTATTTTCCAAATTAAACTTGATTTTTTATTCAATGTGTTTTATTTGGTTATCAGTATAAATATATTATATACATATAATGGTCATTTAATGGTTATTTAATTATTATTAAACCGTTATATCTGGCATATGGTTATATGCCAGCCATATACATAAAATTATCCAGCTTTAATATTTACATAATTTTTTGTTTATATTTTTAAAGATCTGACATTTATATACAGATCGATTTCAACTAAATACATTAATAATCAATTTTGACTTTTATATACTAATCAAAAAGCGCAAGGGCACAACATTAATTTATAAAAAGCATAAAAACTAATATATGTACATATGCTTTTTAAATTTCCTAAATGAAAATAAACTAGAAAAAATATTTTCTTCATCCTACTACACGTTTACTTTGTTGGCTAGGTTTAGCAAGATTTTTAAATAATTAATAATTATGAATTGTATTAATATTTTGTCTGCTAACTAACAAAAAAAGTGTATACAAATTTCTTAATTTGGTGGTCTTTCAACAAGAATGATTATAATAGTTCAAATTTTAGCACACTGTTTATTGGCAGTAGCAAGAAATTAAATAATAAAGTTCATTTAAAAAGCAATTTTATAAATATTAATTTTTGATTTATTTTTAATAAATATTTTTCTTTTTCAATATCAAAAACTAATATTGCATGCACTTTGCAAAATTGGTAATTTTTCACCGGATAGAGTCAATTACAATACGATATTAAAATACGAAAAAATTATATAATGCTAAATTGTTTGAATAATATGTAAAGTAAATTGTTGAAATTTTATAACAAATGAATAATTTTTTTTAAATTATGATTTTTTCTATTTTTTATGTAGGGTTACATGGGAAAATTGCATTCTGTAATACATATAGTTGAAATTTGATTGTCTATTCAAAATGTATCCATAAAATTAAATGAAAAAAAAAGTTGGAATATAAATTCTACAACAATTATTAATATTAGGAGAAAATAATTTTTATAAATTTTGTTATTATTAACAGTGAAAACAGCAATATGCGAGTACTATTTAACAAAACTAAAACATCTTAATCGTCCAATACCAAAAACATGTTCATACGGCCGTCCTCCTCGATTCTCATTCGAATGAGTGCCTATGTAATAGCGAAATTTTCACACAATCATTATATTGAAAAGTGTATTTGGTGATATTTTTGTTTGAGAGTAAAGTGCATAATGTCTGATTCAGTAGCAGCAACATCAGCATCTCCTGTGGCTGCCCCAACAGCACCAGCAATGGCATCAGTTGATAAGAAGGTTTCTGCCAAAAAAACATCGGCAGCGTCGTCAACAAAGACCAAAAAATCAACTGCTCCACCATCGCATCCACCAACTCAGCAAATGGTAGACGCTTCGATTAAAAACTTAAAGGAACGTGGTGGCTCCTCACTACTGGCAATCAAAAAATATATTAGTGCCACATACAAGTGCGATGCCCAGAAACTTGCACCATTTATCAAGAGGTACTTAAAGTCAGCTGTCGGAAATGGTAAACTGATCCAAACAAAAGGAAAGGGTGCCTCTGGTTCATTTAAACTGTCTGCTGCTGCTAAAAAGGAACCGAAGCCAAAGGTTGCCTCTGTAGAAAAGAAAAGCAAACCGAAAAAGGTAACTCAATCAGCAGCAGCTAAAAAGAAAGCAATCGGTAGCAAAAAAACAGCTGCTGCTGGTTCTGTTGATAAGAAACCAAAGGCCAAAAAGGCAGTCGCAACCAAAAAGACAGCCGAAAAAAAGAAAAGTGAAAAGGTAAAGGTAAAGGATGCTAAGAAAACAGGAACTGTAAAATCCAAACCTGTCGCATCGAAGGCTAAGTTAAGTTCAACTAAGCCAAAAGCTAAAACAGTTGCCGTATCGTCGGCTAAACCAAAAAAGGCAACCAAAAAGGCAGCTGCTCCTGCTACCGTCAAGAAGCCAAAAGCCAAGACAACTGGTGCCAAAAAGTAAATAACTAATACTTTATTGCAATCGTAATATTGAACAAATTTTAGATATCAAATACGAAAATCTAAAATTTTAATTAAACACAGCCCTTCTCAGGGCTACAATTTCAAATAATAAGAGAAAAAAAAAAATCATATTTTATAAAAATTACAAATATGTAATTTACATAATGTTCATACATTATATGTACACACAGATAAGCAACGTATACAAATTTGAAACTGTACGAGTCTTTTGTAATTAAATTTAGATGCATTTTTTCCAGTTTTGCCTTGCGATAAACAGAAATGACTAAAATCAAAATAACAAAAATGATTTTTAGTCCCATTACCACATGCTGTATGTATTTTGCAATATTAATTGAAAATATGTTAATCCTTTTTTAATATAAAATTGTGGCCCTGAAAAGGGCCTTTTTTTTTAATATGAAGCGTGTGTTTAAGCTAGGGACATTTATTTTGAGCTGGTATACTTGGTGACAGCTTTTGTTCCCTCACTAACAGCGTGTTTAGCGAGCTCACCGGGCAAAAGCAAACGAACAGCCGTTTGGATTTCGCGACTGGTGATGGTCGACCTCTTATTGTAGTGGGCCAAGCGGGAGGCCTCAGCAGCAATACGTTCAAAAATATCGTTCACAAAGCTGTTCATTATGCTCATTGCTTTTGAAGAAATACCAGTGTCTGGGTGGACTTGCTTTAACACTTTGTAAATGTAAATAGCATAGCTCTCCTTACGCTTGCGCTTCTTCTTTTGTCATTCTTGGTGATGTTCTTTTGAGCCTTGCCAGCCTTCTTGGCTGCCTTTCCACTAGTTTTTGGCGGCATTTCTCACTTCAAATTCAATAATTTAAATTTCACAAAACACAATTCACTTTTAACAAATGCCACGATTCGTGCGTCTCCAATTTATACATTTTTTTTGTGCATCGCTTTCTGGATAAATATAATTATTGAGTACCAACCCCTAGTTGAGCGAGTGTGTCGTTGGAAAAGGTATAAATAAAACGACAATGTACCACATCAACATCAACATTTGTGTGTGAAAAGTGAACAGTGTGTAAAAAAGAAAAAAATAAATAAATATTGAAATATGTCTGGTCGTGGTAAAGGTGGCAAAGTGAAGGGAAAGGCAAAGTCTCGCTCGAACCGAGCTGGGCTCCAGTTTCCTGTTGGCCGTATTCACCGTTTACTCCGTAAAGGAAATTATGCCGAGCGTGTTGGTGCTGGCGCTCCAGTATATTTGGCTGCCGTTATGGAATATTTGGCGGCTGAAGTTCTTGAGTTGGCTGGTAATGCTGCTCGAGACAACAAAAAGACCAGAATTATACCTCGTCATCTACAATTGGCCATTCGCAACGATGAGGAATTAAACAAATTGCTTTCTGGCGTAACCATTGCACAGGGTGGTGTGCTACCTAACATTCAGGCTGTACTGCTGCCCAAGAAAACCGAAAAGAAGGCATAAATCAATTAACACTTGCTTTAAAATAATACAACTCTGTACATACAACAAACATAAAACATCCGTCCTTTTCAGGACGACCAAAAAATTAAAAGAAATTAATACAGTTTTCGATCCATGCATATACATATATTGTATTTGTATGTGTAAGCACAGCCTTACGGACAAATGTACATGTTTTTATTTTCATTGTAGATACTAATGCATGTACATATACAAACATATTCAATAAATTTGTTTGTTTCATCGAAGGATCAGAACATCAGATAGTTTAATAATAAAATTAAGCAGATTTTGTGCATAAATTCTTTGTTTTGTTTTTTTTTTTTTTGTATATATGTGTGAATTCAAATTAACATTAAATCGGTATATATATTTTACTATTTTTCTTTTTATTTATAAAAAATTTGATAAAACAAAGACATGTTCTGGTTTTTTTTTTCTTTTCTCTTTTGATTAATAACTTTAGTGGTCCTGAAAAGGACCGATTTTTGAAGGGCATGGTTTTTAGTTAATACATTTTGGTTTTTATAAATATTTTAACCGCCGAAACCATAAAGAGTGCGGCCCTGTCTCTTCAATGCGTATACAACATCCATGGCAGTAACTGTCTTCCTTTTAGCATGTTCCGTGTAGGTCACTGCATCGCGGATTACATTTTCAAGAAATACCTTTAGAACACCACGAGTTTCTTCATATATAAGACCAGAAATTCGCTTCACACCGCCACGACGAGCCAAACGGCGGATAGCGGGTTTCGTGATACCTTGAATATTATCACGTAATACTTTACGATGACGCTTAGCACCACCCTTTCCCAATCCTTTTCCACCTTTGCCACGACCAGTCATTTTTATTTTTCACTTTTCACTATAAACGCACTGCACAAGAGTCAGAAATAAACTAATGCTGTACGTGTTGCCATCGCTTCTATTTATACCAAAAATCAAGAAAACACGAGAGAGTAAGAAATATGTTGCATCTCGCTCAGACGGTTCGTCAGAAAGTAAACGCGAATGTTTTTCTCTCTTTCTCTTTCTAACCCACCCTGATTTTGCTATAAAAGCAGGCACCAAACGAGCTGGCTTGTTTATTGTGTTTTGAACAGTGAAGAGTGAACATAAAAAAAAAGTGTAGTGAAAGCATGGCTCGTACTAAGCAAACTGCTCGAAAATCGACTGGTGGCAAGGCACCAAGGAAGCAGCTGGCTACTAAAGCAGCACGTAAAAGCGCTCCAGCAACCGGTGGTGTAAAGAAACCACATCGTTACCGTCCTGGTACTGTTGCCCTCCGTGAAATTCGTCGTTACCAGAAGAGCACAGAACTGCTCATACGCAAATTGCCATTCCAGCGTTTAGTGCGTGAAATCGCTCAGGACTTCAAGACCGACTTGCGTTTCCAGAGTTCTGCAGTTATGGCTTTACAAGAAGCTAGCGAAGCCTATTTGGTTGGTCTCTTTGAAGATACTAACTTGTGTGCAATCCATGCCAAACGAGTGACCATAATGCCCAAGGATATCCAACTAGCCAGACGTATTCGAGGCGAGCGTGCTTAAATTAAATATACTCGTGTATTTACCGTCAGAGTAACTATTTCGAGCACAATTTTAACGCAAAGCGCATTTTTAATACAAATCGGTCCTTTTCAGGACCACAAACTAGTCATATCGATATTGAGATTATTATTTTCCAAATTAAACTTGATTTTTTATTCAATGTGTTTTATTTGGTTATCAGTATAAATATATTATATACATATAATGGTCATTTAATGGTTATTTAATTATTATTAAACCGTTATATCTGGCATATGGTTATATGCCAGCCATATACATAAAATTATCCAGCTTTAATATTTACATAATTTTTTGTTTATATTTTTAAAGATCTGACATTTATATACAGATCGATTTCAACTAAATACATTAATAATCAATTTTGACTTTTATATACTAATCAAAAAGCGCAAGGGCACAACATTAATTTATAAAAAGCATAAAAACTAATATATGTACATATGCTTTTTAAATTTCCTAAATGAAAATAAACTAGAAAAAATATTTTCTTCATCCTACTACACGTTTACTTTGTTGGCTAGGTTTAGCAAGATTTTTAAATAATTAATAATTATGAATTGTATTAATATTTTGTCTGCTAACTAACAAAAAAAGTGTATACAAATTTCTTAATTTGGTGGTCTTTCAACAAGAATGATTATAATAGTTCAAATTTTAGCACACTGTTTATTGGCAGTAGCAAGAAATTAAATAATAAAGTTCATTTAAAAAGCAATTTTATAAATATTAATTTTTGATTTATTTTTAATAAATATTTTTCTTTTTTCAATATCAAAAACTAATATTGCATGCACTTTGCAAAATTGGTAATTTTTCACCGGATAGAGTCAATTACAATACGATATTAAAATACGAAAAAATTATATAATGCTAAATTGTTTGAATAATATGTAAAGTAAATTGTTGAAATTTTATAACAAATGAATAATTTTTTTTAAATTATGATTTTTTCTATTTTTTATGTAGGGTTACATGGGAAAATTGCATTCTGTAATACATATAGTTGAAATTTGATTGTCTATTCAAAATGTATCCATAAAATTAAATGAAAAAAAAGTTGGAATATAAATTCTACAACAATTATTAATATTAGGAGAAAATAATTTTTATAAATTTTGTTATTATTAACAGTGAAAACAGCAATATGCGAGTACTATTTAACAAAACTAAAACATCTTAATCGTCCAATACCAAAAACATGTTCATACGGCCGTCCTCCTCGATTCTCATTCGAATGAGTGCCTATGTAATAGCGAAATTTTCACACAATCATTATATTGAAAAGTGTATTTGGTGATATTTTTGTTTGAGAGTAAAGTGCATAATGTCTGATTCAGTAGCAGCAACATCAGCATCTCCTGTGGCTGCCCCAACAGCACCAGCAATGGCATCAGTTGATAAGAAGGTTTCTGCCAAAAAAACATCGGCAGCGTCGTCAACAAAGACCAAAAAATCAACTGCTCCACCATCGCATCCACCAACTCAGCAAATGGTAGACGCTTCGATTAAAAACTTAAAGGAACGTGGTGGCTCCTCACTACTGGCAATCAAAAAATATATTAGTGCCACATACAAGTGCGATGCCCAGAAACTTGCACCATTTATCAAGAGGTACTTAAAGTCAGCTGTCGGAAATGGTAAACTGATCCAAACAAAAGGAAAGGGTGCCTCTGGTTCATTTAAACTGTCTGCTGCTGCTAAAAAGGAACCGAAGCCAAAGGTTGCCTCTGTAGAAAAGAAAAGCAAACCGAAAAAGGTAACTCAATCAGCAGCAGCTAAAAAGAAAGCAATCGGTAGCAAAAAAACAGCTGCTGCTGGTTCTGTTGATAAGAAACCAAAGGCCAAAAAGGCAGTCGCAACCAAAAAGACAGCCGAAAAAAAGAAAAGTGAAAAGGTAAAGGTAAAGGATGCTAAGAAAACAGGAACTGTAAAATCCAAACCTGTCGCATCGAAGGCTAAGTTAAGTTCAACTAAGCCAAAAGCTAAAACAGTTGCCGTATCGTCGGCTAAACCAAAAAAGGCAACCAAAAAGGCAGCTGCTCCTGCTACCGTCAAGAAGCCAAAAGCCAAGACAACTGGTGCCAAAAAGTAAATAACTAATACTTTATTGCAATCGTAATATTGAACAAATTTTAGATATCAAATACGAAAATCTAAAATTTTAATTAAACACAGCCCTTCTCAGGGCTACAATTTCAAATAATAAGAGAAAAAAAAAAATCATATTTTATGAAAATTACAAATATGTAATTTACATAATGTTCATACATTATATGTACACACAGATAAGCAACGTATACAAATTTGAAACTGTACGAGTCTTTTGTAATTAAATTTAGATGCATTTTTTCCAGTTTTGCCTTGCGATAAACAGAAATGACTAAAATCAAAATAACAAAAATGATTTTTAGTCCCATTACCACATGCTGTATGTATTTTGCAATATTAATTGAAAATATGTTAATCCTTTTTTTAATATAAAATTGTGGCCCTGAAAAGGGCCTTTTTTTTTTAATATGAAGCGTGTGTTTAAGCTAGGGACATTTATTTTGAGCTGGTATACTTGGTGACAGCTTTTGTTCCCTCACTAACAGCGTGTTTAGCGAGCTCACCGGGCAAAAGCAAACGAACAGCCGTTTGGATTTCGCGACTGGTGATGGTCGACCTCTTATTGTAGTGGGCCAAGCGGGAGGCCTCAGCAGCAATACGTTCAAAAATATCGTTCACAAAGCTGTTCATTATGCTCATTGCTTTTGAAGAAATACCAGTGTCTGGGTGGACTTGCTTTAACACTTTGTAAATGTAAATAGCATAGCTCTCCTTACGCTTGCGCTTCTTCTTTTGTCATTCTTGGTGATGTTCTTTTGAGCCTTGCCAGCCTTCTTGGCTGCCTTTCCACTAGTTTTTGGCGGCATTTCTCACTTCAAATTCAATAATTTAAATTTCACAAAACACAATTCACTTTTAACAAATGCCACGATTCGTGCGTCTCCAATTTATACATTTTTTTTGTGCATCGCTTTCTGGATAAATATAATTATTGAGTACCAACCCCTAGTTGAGCGAGTGTGTCGTTGGAAAAGGTATAAATAAAACGACAATGTACCACATCAACATCAACATTTGTGTGTGAAAAGTGAACAGTGTGTAAAAAAGAAAAAAATAAATAAATATTGAAATATGTCTGGTCGTGGTAAAGGTGGCAAAGTGAAGGGAAAGGCAAAGTCTCGCTCGAACCGAGCTGGGCTCCAGTTTCCTGTTGGCCGTATTCACCGTTTACTCCGTAAAGGAAATTATGCCGAGCGTGTTGGTGCTGGCGCTCCAGTATATTTGGCTGCCGTTATGGAATATTTGGCGGCTGAAGTTCTTGAGTTGGCTGGTAATGCTGCTCGAGACAACAAAAAGACCAGAATTATACCTCGTCATCTACAATTGGCCATTCGCAACGATGAGGAATTAAACAAATTGCTTTCTGGCGTAACCATTGCACAGGGTGGTGTGCTACCTAACATTCAGGCTGTACTGCTGCCCAAGAAAACCGAAAAGAAGGCATAAATCAATTAACACTTGCTTTAAAATAATACAACTCTGTACATACAACAAACATAAAACATCCGTCCTTTTCAGGACGACCAAAAAATTAAAAGAAATTAATACAGTTTTCGATCCATGCATATACATATATTGTATTTGTATGTGTAAGCACAGCCTTACGGACAAATGTACATGTTTTTATTTTCATTGTAGATACTAATGCATGTACATATACAAACATATTCAATAAATTTGTTTGTTTCATCGAAGGATCAGAACATCAGATAGTTTAATAATAAAATTAAGCAGATTTTGTGCATAAATTCTTTGTTTTTTTTTTTTTTTTTTTGTATATATGTGTGAATTCAAATTAACATTAAATCGGTATATATATTTTACTATTTTTCTTTTTATTTATAAAAAATTTGATAAAACAAAGACATGTTCTGGTTTTTTTTTTCTTTTCTCTTTTGATTAATAACTTTAGTGGTCCTGAAAAGGACCGATTTTTGAAGGGCATGGTTTTTAGTTAATACATTTTGGTTTTTATAAATATTTTAACCGCCGAAACCATAAAGAGTGCGGCCCTGTCTCTTCAATGCGTATACAACATCCATGGCAGTAACTGTCTTCCTTTTAGCATGTTCCGTGTAGGTCACTGCATCGCGGATTACATTTTCAAGAAATACCTTTAGAACACCACGAGTTTCTTCATATATAAGACCAGAAATTTCGCTTCACACCGCCACGACGAGCCAAACGGCGGATAGCGGGTTTCGTGATACCTTGAATATTATCACGTAATACTTTACGATGACGCTTAGCACCACCCTTTCCCAATCCTTTTCCACCTTTGCCACGACCAGTCATTTTTATTTTTCACTTTTCACTATAAACGCACTGCACAAGAGTCAGAAATAAACTAATGCTGTACGTGTTGCCATCGCTTCTATTTATACCAAAAATCAAGAAAACACGAGAGAGTAAGAAATATGTTGCATCTCGCTCAGACGGTTCGTCAGAAAGTAAACGCGAATGTTTTTCTCTCTTTCTCTTTCTAACCCACCCTGATTTTGCTATAAAAGCAGGCACCAAACGAGCTGGCTTGTTTATTGTGTTTTGAACAGTGAAGAGTGAACATAAAAAAAAGTGTAGTGAAAGCATGGCTCGTACTAAGCAAACTGCTCGAAAATCGACTGGTGGCAAGGCACCAAGGAAGCAGCTGGCTACTAAAGCAGCACGTAAAAGCGCTCCAGCAACCGGTGGTGTAAAGAAACCACATCGTTACCGTCCTGGTACTGTTGCCCTCCGTGAAATTCGTCGTTACCAGAAGAGCACAGAACTGCTCATACGCAAATTGCCATTCCAGCGTTTAGTGCGTGAAATCGCTCAGGACTTCAAGACCGACTTGCGTTTCCAGAGTTCTGCAGTTATGGCTTTACAAGAAGCTAGCGAAGCCTATTTGGTTGGTCTCTTTGAAGATACTAACTTGTGTGCAATCCATGCCAAACGAGTGACCATAATGCCCAAGGATATCCAACTAGCCAGACGTATTCGAGGCGAGCGTGCTTAAATTAAATATACTCGTGTATTTACCGTCAGAGTAACTATTTCGAGCACAATTTTAACGCAAAGCGCATTTTTAATACAAATCGGTCCTTTTCAGGACCACAAACTAGTCATATCGATATTGAGATTATTATTTTCCAAATTAAACTTGATTTTTTATTCAATGTGTTTTATTTGGTTATCAGTATAAATATATTATATACATATAATGGTCATTTAATGGTTATTTAATTATTATTAAACCGTTATATCTGGCATATGGTTATATGCCAGCCATATACATAAAATTATCCAGCTTTAATATTTACATAATTTTTTGTTTATATTTTTAAAGATCTGACATTTATATACAGATCGATTTCAACTAAATACATTAATAATCAATTTTGACTTTTATATACTAATCAAAAAGCGCAAGGGCACAACATTAATTTATAAAAAGCATAAAAACTAATATATGTACATATGCTTTTTAAATTTCCTAAATGAAAATAAACTAGAAAAAATATTTTCTTCATCCTACTACACGTTTACTTTGTTGGCTAGGTTTAGCAAGATTTTTAAATAATTAATAATTATGAATTGTATTAATATTTTGTCTGCTAACTAACAAAAAAAGTGTATACAAATTTCTTAATTTGGTGGTCTTTCAACAAGAATGATTATAATAGTTCAAATTTTAGCACACTGTTTATTGGCAGTAGCAAGAAATTAAATAATAAAGTTCATTTAAAAAGCAATTTTATAAATATTAATTTTTGATTTATTTTTAATAAATATTTTTCTTTTTTCAATATCAAAAACTAATATTGCATGCACTTTGCAAAATTGGTAATTTTTCACCGGATAGAGTCAATTACAATACGATATTAAAATACGAAAAAATTATATAATGCTAAATTGTTTGAATAATATGTAAAGTAAATTGTTGAAATTTTATAACAAATGAATAATTTTTTTTAAATTATGATTTTTTCTATTTTTTATGTAGGGTTACATGGGAAAATTGCATTCTGTAATACATATAGTTGAAATTTGATTGTCTATTCAAAATGTATCCATAAAATTAAATGAAAAAAAAGTTGGAATATAAATTCTACAACAATTATTAATATTAGGAGAAAATAATTTTTATAAATTTTGTTATTATTAACAGTGAAAACAGCAATATGCGAGTACTATTTAACAAAACTAAAACATCTTAATCGTCCAATACCAAAAACATGTTCATACGGCCGTCCTCCTCGATTCTCATTCGAATGAGTGCCTATGTAATAGCGAAATTTTCACACAATCATTATATTGAAAAGTGTATTTGGTGATATTTTTGTTTGAGAGTAAAGTGCATAATGTCTGATTCAGTAGCAGCAACATCAGCATCTCCTGTGGCTGCCCCAACAGCACCAGCAATGGCATCAGTTGATAAGAAGGTTTCTGCCAAAAAAACATCGGCAGCGTCGTCAACAAAGACCAAAAAATCAACTGCTCCACCATCGCATCCACCAACTCAGCAAATGGTAGACGCTTCGATTAAAAACTTAAAGGAACGTGGTGGCTCCTCACTACTGGCAATCAAAAAATATATTAGTGCCACATACAAGTGCGATGCCCAGAAACTTGCACCATTTATCAAGAGGTACTTAAAGTCAGCTGTCGGAAATGGTAAACTGATCCAAACAAAAGGAAAGGGTGCCTCTGGTTCATTTAAACTGTCTGCTGCTGCTAAAAAGGAACCGAAGCCAAAGGTTGCCTCTGTAGAAAAGAAAAGCAAACCGAAAAAGGTAACTCAATCAGCAGCAGCTAAAAAGAAAGCAATCGGTAGCAAAAAAACAGCTGCTGCTGGTTCTGTTGATAAGAAACCAAAGGCCAAAAAGGCAGTCGCAACCAAAAAGACAGCCGAAAAAAAGAAAAGTGAAAAGGTAAAGGTAAAGGATGCTAAGAAAACAGGAACTGTAAAATCCAAACCTGTCGCATCGAAGGCTAAGTTAAGTTCAACTAAGCCAAAAGCTAAAACAGTTGCCGTATCGTCGGCTAAACCAAAAAAGGCAACCAAAAAGGCAGCTGCTCCTGCTACCGTCAAGAAGCCAAAAGCCAAGACAACTGGTGCCAAAAAGTAAATAACTAATACTTTATTGCAATCGTAATATTGAACAAATTTTAGATATCAAATACGAAAATCTAAAATTTTAATTAAACACAGCCCTTCTCAGGGCTACAATTTCAAATAATAAGAGAAAAAAAAAAATCATATTTTATAAAAATTACAAATATGTAATTTACATAATGTTCATACATTATATGTACACACAGATAAGCAACGTATACAAATTTGAAACTGTACGAGTCTTTTGTAATTAAATTTAGATGCATTTTTTCCAGTTTTGCCTTGCGATAAACAGAAATGACTAAAATCAAAATAACAAAAATGATTTTTAGTCCCATTACCACATGCTGTATGTATTTTGCAATATTAATTGAAAATATGTTAATCCTTTTTTAATATAAAATTGTGGCCCTGAAAAGGGCCTTTTTTTTTAATATGAAGCGTGTGTTTAAGCTAGGGACATTTATTTTGAGCTGGTATACTTGGTGACAGCTTTTGTTCCCTCACTAACAGCGTGTTTAGCGAGCTCACCGGGCAAAAGCAAACGAACAGCCGTTTGGATTTCGCGACTGGTGATGGTCGACCTCTTATTGTAGTGGGCCAAGCGGGAGGCCTCAGCAGCAATACGTTCAAAAATATCGTTCACAAAGCTGTTCATTATGCTCATTGCTTTTGAAGAAATACCAGTGTCTGGGTGGACTTGCTTTAACACTTTGTAAATGTAAATAGCATAGCTCTCCTTACGCTTGCGCTTCTTCTTTTGTCATTCTTGGTGATGTTCTTTTGAGCCTTGCCAGCCTTCTTGGCTGCCTTTCCACTAGTTTTTGGCGGCATTTCTCACTTCAAATTCAATAATTTAAATTTCACAAAACACAATTCACTTTTAACAAATGCCACGATTCGTGCGTCTCCAATTTATACATTTTTTTTGTGCATCGCTTTCTGGATAAATATAATTATTGAGTACCAACCCCTAGTTGAGCGAGTGTGTCGTTGGAAAAGGTATAAATAAAACGACAATGTACCACATCAACATCAACATTTGTGTGTGAAAAGTGAACAGTGTGTAAAAAAGAAAAAAATAAATAAATATTGAAATATGTCTGGTCGTGGTAAAGGTGGCAAAGTGAAGGGAAAGGCAAAGTCTCGCTCGAACCGAGCTGGGCTCCAGTTTCCTGTTGGCCGTATTCACCGTTTACTCCGTAAAGGAAATTATGCCGAGCGTGTTGGTGCTGGCGCTCCAGTATATTTGGCTGCCGTTATGGAATATTTGGCGGCTGAAGTTCTTGAGTTGGCTGGTAATGCTGCTCGAGACAACAAAAAGACCAGAATTATACCTCGTCATCTACAATTGGCCATTCGCAACGATGAGGAATTAAACAAATTGCTTTCTGGCGTAACCATTGCACAGGGTGGTGTGCTACCTAACATTCAGGCTGTACTGCTGCCCAAGAAAACCGAAAAGAAGGCATAAATCAATTAACACTTGCTTTAAAATAATACAACTCTGTACATACAACAAACATAAAACATCCGTCCTTTTCAGGACGACCAAAAAATTAAAAGAAATTAATACAGTTTTCGATCCATGCATATACATATATTGTATTTGTATGTGTAAGCACAGCCTTACGGACAAATGTACATGTTTTTATTTTCATTGTAGATACTAATGCATGTACATATACAAACATATTCAATAAATTTGTTTGTTTCATCGAAGGATCAGAACATCAGATAGTTTAATAATAAAATTAAGCAGATTTTGTGCATAAATTCTTTGTTTTGTTTTTTTTTTTTTTTGTATATATGTGTGAATTCAAATTAACATTAAATCGGTATATATATTTTACTATTTTTCTTTTTATTTATAAAAAATTTGATAAAACAAAGACATGTTCTGGTTTTTTTTTTCTTTTCTCTTTTGATTAATAACTTTAGTGGTCCTGAAAAGGACCGATTTTTGAAGGGCATGGTTTTTAGTTAATACATTTTGGTTTTTATAAATATTTTAACCGCCGAAACCATAAAGAGTGCGGCCCTGTCTCTTCAATGCGTATACAACATCCATGGCAGTAACTGTCTTCCTTTTAGCATGTTCCGTGTAGGTCACTGCATCGCGGATTACATTTTCAAGAAATACCTTTAGAACACCACGAGTTTCTTCATATATAAGACCAGAAATTCGCTTCACACCGCCACGACGAGCCAAACGGCGGATAGCGGGTTTCGTGATACCTTGAATATTATCACGTAATACTTTACGATGACGCTTAGCACCACCCTTTCCCAATCCTTTTCCACCTTTGCCACGACCAGTCATTTTTATTTTTCACTTTTCACTATAAACGCACTGCACAAGAGTCAGAAATAAACTAATGCTGTACGTGTTGCCATCGCTTCTATTTATACCAAAAATCAAGAAAACACGAGAGAGTAAGAAATATGTTGCATCTCGCTCAGACGGTTCGTCAGAAAGTAAACGCGAATGTTTTTCTCTCTTTCTCTTTCTAACCCACCCTGATTTTGCTATAAAAGCAGGCACCAAACGAGCTGGCTTGTTTATTGTGTTTTGAACAGTGAAGAGTGAACATAAAAAAAAAGTGTAGTGAAAGCATGGCTCGTACTAAGCAAACTGCTCGAAAATCGACTGGTGGCAAGGCACCAAGGAAGCAGCTGGCTACTAAAGCAGCACGTAAAAGCGCTCCAGCAACCGGTGGTGTAAAGAAACCACATCGTTACCGTCCTGGTACTGTTGCCCTCCGTGAAATTCGTCGTTACCAGAAGAGCACAGAACTGCTCATACGCAAATTGCCATTCCAGCGTTTAGTGCGTGAAATCGCTCAGGACTTCAAGACCGACTTGCGTTTCCAGAGTTCTGCAGTTATGGCTTTACAAGAAGCTAGCGAAGCCTATTTGGTTGGTCTCTTTGAAGATACTAACTTGTGTGCAATCCATGCCAAACGAGTGACCATAATGCCCAAGGATATCCAACTAGCCAGACGTATTCGAGGCGAGCGTGCTTAAATTAAATATACTCGTGTATTTACCGTCAGAGTAACTATTTCGAGCACAATTTTAACGCAAAGCGCATTTTTAATACAAATCGGTCCTTTTCAGGACCACAAACTAGTCATATCGATATTGAGATTATTATTTTCCAAATTAAACTTGATTTTTTATTCAATGTGTTTTATTTGGTTATCAGTATAAATATATTATATACATATAATGGTCATTTAATGGTTATTTAATTATTATTAAACCGTTATATCTGGCATATGGTTATATGCCAGCCATATACATAAAATTATCCAGCTTTAATATTTACATAATTTTTTGTTTATATTTTTAAAGATCTGACATTTATATACAGATCGATTTCAACTAAATACA
Organism: Drosophila paulistorum; assembly: GCA_018152135.1. Lineage (NCBI taxonomy): Eukaryota > Metazoa > Arthropoda > Insecta > Diptera > Drosophilidae > Drosophila > Drosophila paulistorum. The sequence goes on from JAECXG010000823.1 coordinate 3,191,009, forward strand.
TTAATAATCAATTTTGACTTTTATATACTAATCAAAAAGCGCAAGGGCACAACATTAATTTATAAAAAGCATAAAAACTAATATATGTACATATGCTTTTTAAATTTCCTAAATGAAAATAAACTAGAAAAAATATTTTCTTCATCCTACTACACGTTTACTTTGTTGGCTAGGTTTAGCAAGATTTTTAAATAATTAATAATTATGAATTGTATTAATATTTTGTCTGCTAACTAACAAAAAAAGTGTATACAAATTTCTTAATTTGGTGGTCTTTCAACAAGAATGATTATAATAGTTCAAATTTTAGCACACTGTTTATTGGCAGTAGCAAGAAATTAAATAATAAAGTTCATTTAAAAAGCAATTTTATAAATATTAATTTTTGATTTATTTTTAATAAATATTTTTCTTTTTCAATATCAAAAACTAATATTGCATGCACTTTGCAAAATTGGTAATTTTTCACCGGATAGAGTCAATTACAATACGATATTAAAATACGAAAAAATTATATAATGCTAAATTGTTTGAATAATATGTAAAGTAAATTGTTGAAATTTTATAACAAATGAATAATTTTTTTTAAATTATGATTTTTTCTATTTTTTATGTAGGGTTACATGGGAAAATTGCATTCTGTAATACATATAGTTGAAATTTGATTGTCTATTCAAAATGTATCCATAAAATTAAATGAAAAAAAAGTTGGAATATAAATTCTACAACAATTATTAATATTAGGAGAAAATAATTTTTATAAATTTTGTTATTATTAACAGTGAAAACAGCAATATGCGAGTACTATTTAACAAAACTAAAACATCTTAATCGTCCAATACCAAAAACATGTTCATACGGCCGTCCTCCTCGATTCTCATTCGAATGAGTGCCTATGTAATAGCGAAATTTTCACACAATCATTATATTGAAAAGTGTATTTGGTGATATTTTTGTTTGAGAGTAAAGTGCATAATGTCTGATTCAGTAGCAGCAACATCAGCATCTCCTGTGGCTGCCCCAACAGCACCAGCAATGGCATCAGTTGATAAGAAGGTTTCTGCCAAAAAAACATCGGCAGCGTCGTCAACAAAGACCAAAAAATCAACTGCTCCACCATCGCATCCACCAACTCAGCAAATGGTAGACGCTTCGATTAAAAACTTAAAGGAACGTGGTGGCTCCTCACTACTGGCAATCAAAAAATATATTAGTGCCACATACAAGTGCGATGCCCAGAAACTTGCACCATTTATCAAGAGGTACTTAAAGTCAGCTGTCGGAAATGGTAAACTGATCCAAACAAAAGGAAAGGGTGCCTCTGGTTCATTTAAACTGTCTGCTGCTGCTAAAAAGGAACCGAAGCCAAAGGTTGCCTCTGTAGAAAAGAAAAGCAAACCGAAAAAGGTAACTCAATCAGCAGCAGCTAAAAAGAAAGCAATCGGTAGCAAAAAAACAGCTGCTGCTGGTTCTGTTGATAAGAAACCAAAGGCCAAAAAGGCAGTCGCAACCAAAAAGACAGCCGAAAAAAAGAAAAGTGAAAAGGTAAAGGTAAAGGATGCTAAGAAAACAGGAACTGTAAAATCCAAACCTGTCGCATCGAAGGCTAAGTTAAGTTCAACTAAGCCAAAAGCTAAAACAGTTGCCGTATCGTCGGCTAAACCAAAAAAGGCAACCAAAAAGGCAGCTGCTCCTGCTACCGTCAAGAAGCCAAAAGCCAAGACAACTGGTGCCAAAAAGTAAATAACTAATACTTTATTGCAATCGTAATATTGAACAAATTTTAGATATCAAATACGAAAATCTAAAATTTTAATTAAACACAGCCCTTCTCAGGGCTACAATTTCAAATAATAAGAGAAAAAAAAAAATCATATTTTATAAAAATTACAAATATGTAATTTACATAATGTTCATACATTATATGTACACACAGATAAGCAACGTATACAAATTTGAAACTGTACGAGTCTTTTGTAATTAAATTTAGATGCATTTTTTCCAGTTTTGCCTTGCGATAAACAGAAATGACTAAAATCAAAATAACAAAAATGATTTTTAGTCCCATTACCACATGCTGTATGTATTTTGCAATATTAATTGAAAATATGTTAATCCTTTTTTAATATAAAATTGTGGCCCTGAAAAGGGCCTTTTTTTTTAATATGAAGCGTGTGTTTAAGCTAGGGACATTTATTTTGAGCTGGTATACTTGGTGACAGCTTTTGTTCCCTCACTAACAGCGTGTTTAGCGAGCTCACCGGGCAAAAGCAAACGAACAGCCGTTTGGATTTCGCGACTGGTGATGGTCGACCTCTTATTGTAGTGGGCCAAGCGGGAGGCCTCAGCAGCAATACGTTCAAAAATATCGTTCACAAAGCTGTTCATTATGCTCATTGCTTTTGAAGAAATACCAGTGTCTGGGTGGACTTGCTTTAACACTTTGTAAATGTAAATAGCATAGCTCTCCTTACGCTTGCGCTTCTTCTTTTTGTCATTCTTGGTGATGTTCTTTTGAGCCTTGCCAGCCTTCTTGGCTGCCTTTCCACTAGTTTTTGGCGGCATTTCTCACTTCAAATTCAATAATTTAAATTTCACAAAACACAATTCACTTTTAACAAATGCCACGATTCGTGCGTCTCCAATTTATACATTTTTTTTGTGCATCGCTTTCTGGATAAATATAATTATTGAGTACCAACCCCTAGTTGAGCGAGTGTGTCGTTGGAAAAGGTATAAATAAAACGACAATGTACCACATCAACATCAACATTTGTGTGTGAAAAGTGAACAGTGTGTAAAAAAGAAAAAAATAAATAAATATTGAAATATGTCTGGTCGTGGTAAAGGTGGCAAAGTGAAGGGAAAGGCAAAGTCTCGCTCGAACCGAGCTGGGCTCCAGTTTCCTGTTGGCCGTATTCACCGTTTACTCCGTAAAGGAAATTATGCCGAGCGTGTTGGTGCTGGCGCTCCAGTATATTTGGCTGCCGTTATGGAATATTTGGCGGCTGAAGTTCTTGAGTTGGCTGGTAATGCTGCTCGAGACAACAAAAAGACCAGAATTATACCTCGTCATCTACAATTGGCCATTCGCAACGATGAGGAATTAAACAAATTGCTTTCTGGCGTAACCATTGCACAGGGTGGTGTGCTACCTAACATTCAGGCTGTACTGCTGCCCAAGAAAACCGAAAAGAAGGCATAAATCAATTAACACTTGCTTTAAAATAATACAACTCTGTACATACAACAAACATAAAACATCCGTCCTTTTCAGGACGACCAAAAAATTAAAAGAAATTAATACAGTTTTCGATCCATGCATATACATATATTGTATTTGTATGTGTAAGCACAGCCTTACGGACAAATGTACATGTTTTTATTTTCATTGTAGATACTAATGCATGTACATATACAAACATATTCAATAAATTTGTTTGTTTCATCGAAGGATCAGAACATCAGATAGTTTAATAATAAAATTAAGCAGATTTTGTGCATAAATTCTTTGTTTTTTTTTTTTTTTTTTTGTATATATGTGTGAATTCAAATTAACATTAAATCGGTATATATATTTTACTATTTTTCTTTTTATTTATAAAAAATTTGATAAAACAAAGACATGTTCTGGTTTTTTTTTTCTTTTCTCTTTTGATTAATAACTTTAGTGGTCCTGAAAAGGACCGATTTTTGAAGGGCATGGTTTTTAGTTAATACATTTTGGTTTTTATAAATATTTTAACCGCCGAAACCATAAAGAGTGCGGCCCTGTCTCTTCAATGCGTATACAACATCCATGGCAGTAACTGTCTTCCTTTTAGCATGTTCCGTGTAGGTCACTGCATCGCGGATTACATTTTCAAGAAATACCTTTAGAACACCACGAGTTTCTTCATATATAAGACCAGAAATTCGCTTCACACCGCCACGACGAGCCAAACGGCGGATAGCGGGTTTCGTGATACCTTGAATATTATCACGTAATACTTTACGATGACGCTTAGCACCACCCTTTCCCAATCCTTTTCCACCTTTGCCACGACCAGTCATTTTTATTTTTCACTTTTCACTATAAACGCACTGCACAAGAGTCAGAAATAAACTAATGCTGTACGTGTTGCCATCGCTTCTATTTATACCAAAAATCAAGAAAACACGAGAGAGTAAGAAATATGTTGCATCTCGCTCAGACGGTTCGTCAGAAAGTAAACGCGAATGTTTTTCTCTCTTTCTCTTTCTAACCCACCCTGATTTTGCTATAAAAGCAGGCACCAAACGAGCTGGCTTGTTTATTGTGTTTTGAACAGTGAAGAGTGAACATAAAAAAAAAGTGTAGTGAAAGCATGGCTCGTACTAAGCAAACTGCTCGAAAATCGACTGGTGGCAAGGCACCAAGGAAGCAGCTGGCTACTAAAGCAGCACGTAAAAGCGCTCCAGCAACCGGTGGTGTAAAGAAACCACATCGTTACCGTCCTGGTACTGTTGCCCTCCGTGAAATTCGTCGTTACCAGAAGAGCACAGAACTGCTCATACGCAAATTGCCATTCCAGCGTTTAGTGCGTGAAATCGCTCAGGACTTCAAGACCGACTTGCGTTTCCAGAGTTCTGCAGTTATGGCTTTACAAGAAGCTAGCGAAGCCTATTTGGTTGGTCTCTTTGAAGATACTAACTTGTGTGCAATCCATGCCAAACGAGTGACCATAATGCCCAAGGATATCCAACTAGCCAGACGTATTCGAGGCGAGCGTGCTTAAATTAAATATACTCGTGTATTTACCGTCAGAGTAACTATTTCGAGCACAATTTTAACGCAAAGCGCATTTTTAATACAAATCGGTCCTTTTCAGGACCACAAACTAGTCATATCGATATTGAGATTATTATTTTCCAAATTAAACTTGATTTTTTATTCAATGTGTTTTATTTGGTTATCAGTATAAATATATTATATACATATAATGGTCATTTAATGGTTATTTAATTATTATTAAACCGTTATATCTGGCATATGGTTATATGCCAGCCATATACATAAAATTATCCAGCTTTAATATTTACATAATTTTTTGTTTATATTTTTAAAGATCTGACATTTATATACAGATCGATTTCAACTAAATACATTAATAATCAATTTTGACTTTTATATACTAATCAAAAAGCGCAAGGGCACAACATTAATTTATAAAAAGCATAAAAACTAATATATGTACATATGCTTTTTAAATTTCCTAAATGAAAATAAACTAGAAAAAATATTTTCTTCATCCTACTACACGTTTACTTTGTTGGCTAGGTTTAGCAAGATTTTTAAATAATTAATAATTATGAATTGTATTAATATTTTGTCTGCTAACTAACAAAAAAAGTGTATACAAATTTCTTAATTTGGTGGTCTTTCAACAAGAATGATTATAATAGTTCAAATTTTAGCACACTGTTTATTGGCAGTAGCAAGAAATTAAATAATAAAGTTCATTTAAAAAGCAATTTTATAAATATTAATTTTTGATTTATTTTTAATAAATATTTTTCTTTTTCAATATCAAAAACTAATATTGCATGCACTTTGCAAAATTGGTAATTTTTCACCGGATAGAGTCAATTACAATACGATATTAAAATACGAAAAAATTATATAATGCTAAATTGTTTGAATAATATGTAAAGTAAATTGTTGAAATTTTATAACAAATTAATAATTTTTTTTAAATTATGATTTTTTCTATTTTTTATGTAGGGTTACATGGGAAAATTGCATTCTGTAATACATATAGTTGAAATTTGATTGTCTATTCAAAATGTATCCATAAAATTAAATGAAAAAAAAGTTGGAATATAAATTCTACAACAATTATTAATATTAGGAGAAAATAATTTTTATAAATTTTGTTATTATTAACAGTGAAAACAGCAATATGCGAGTACTATTTAACAAAACTAAAACATCTTAATCGTCCAATACCAAAAACATGTTCATACGGCCGTCCTCCTCGATTCTCATTCGAATGAGTGCCTATGTAATAGCGAAATTTTCACACAATCATTATATTGAAAAGTGTATTTGGTGATATTTTTGTTTGAGAGTAAAGTGCATAATGTCTGATTCAGTAGCAGCAACATCAGCATCTCCTGTGGCTGCCCCAACAGCACCAGCAATGGCATCAGTTGATAAGAAGGTTTCTGCCAAAAAAACATCGGCAGCGTCGTCAACAAAGACCAAAAAATCAACTGCTCCACCATCGCATCCACCAACTCAGCAAATGGTAGACGCTTCGATTAAAAACTTAAAGGAACGTGGTGGCTCCTCACTACTGGCAATCAAAAAATATATTAGTGCCACATACAAGTGCGATGCCCAGAAACTTGCACCATTTATCAAGAGGTACTTAAAGTCAGCTGTCGGAAATGGTAAACTGATCCAAACAAAAGGAAAGGGTGCCTCTGGTTCATTTAAACTGTCTGCTGCTGCTAAAAAGGAACCGAAGCCAAAGGTTGCCTCTGTAGAAAAGAAAAGCAAACCGAAAAAGGTAACTCAATCAGCAGCAGCTAAAAAGAAAGCAATCGGTAGCAAAAAAACAGCTGCTGCTGGTTCTGTTGATAAGAAACCAAAGGCCAAAAAGGCAGTCGCAACCAAAAAGACAGCCGAAAAAAAGAAAAGTGAAAAGGTAAAGGTAAAGGATGCTAAGAAAACAGGAACTGTAAAATCCAAACCTGTCGCATCGAAGGCTAAGTTAAGTTCAACTAAGCCAAAAGCTAAAACAGTTGCCGTATCGTCGGCTAAACCAAAAAAGGCAACCAAAAAGGCAGCTGCTCCTGCTACCGTCAAGAAGCCAAAAGCCAAGACAACTGGTGCCAAAAAGTAAATAACTAATACTTTATTGCAATCGTAATATTGAACAAATTTTAGATATCAAATACGAAAATCTAAAATTTTAATTAAACACAGCCCTTCTCAGGGCTACAATTTCAAATAATAAGAGAAAAAAAAAATCATATTTTATGAAAATTACAAATATGTAATTTACATAATGTTCATACATTATATGTACACACAGATAAGCAACGTATACAAATTTGAAACTGTACGAGTCTTTTGTAATTAAATTTAGATGCATTTTTTCCAGTTTTGCCTTGCGATAAACAGAAATGACTAAAATCAAAATAACAAAAATGATTTTTAGTCCCATTACCACATGCTGTATGTATTTTGCAATATTAATTGAAAATATGTTAATCCTTTTTTAATATAAAATTGTGGCCCTGAAAAGGGCCTTTTTTTTTTTAATATGAAGCGTGTGTTTAAGCTAGGGACATTTATTTTGAGCTGGTATACTTGGTGACAGCTTTTGTTCCCTCACTAACAGCGTGTTTAGCGAGCTCACCGGGCAAAAGCAAACGAACAGCCGTTTGGATTTCGCGACTGGTGATGGTCGACCTCTTATTGTAGTGGGCCAAGCGGGAGGCCTCAGCAGCAATACGTTCAAAAATATCGTTCACAAAGCTGTTCATTATGCTCATTGCTTTTGAAGAAATACCAGTGTCTGGGTGGACTTGCTTTAACACTTTGTAAATGTAAATAGCATAGCTCTCCTTACGCTTGCGCTTCTTCTTTTTGTCATTCTTGGTGATGTTCTTTTGAGCCTTGCCAGCCTTCTTGGCTGCCTTTCCACTAGTTTTTGGCGGCATTTCTCACTTCAAATTCAATAATTTAAATTTCACAAAACACAATTCACTTTTAACAAATGCCACGATTCGTGCGTCTCCAATTTATACATTTTTTTTGTGCATCGCTTTCTGGATAAATATAATTATTGAGTACCAACCCCTAGTTGAGCGAGTGTGTCGTTGGAAAAGGTATAAATAAAACGACAATGTACCACATCAACATCAACATTTGTGTGTGAAAAGTGAACAGTGTGTAAAAAAGAAAAAAAATAAATAAATATTGAAATATGTCTGGTCGTGGTAAAGGTGGCAAAGTGAAGGGAAAGGCAAAGTCTCGCTCGAACCGAGCTGGGCTCCAGTTTCCTGTTGGCCGTATTCACCGTTTACTCCGTAAAGGAAATTATGCCGAGCGTGTTGGTGCTGGCGCTCCAGTATATTTGGCTGCCGTTATGGAATATTTGGCGGCTGAAGTTCTTGAGTTGGCTGGTAATGCTGCTCGAGACAACAAAAAGACCAGAATTATACCTCGTCATCTACAATTGGCCATTCGCAACGATGAGGAATTAAACAAATTGCTTTCTGGCGTAACCATTGCACAGGGTGGTGTGCTACCTAACATTCAGGCTGTACTGCTGCCCAAGAAAACCGAAAAGAAGGCATAAATCAATTAACACTTGCTTTAAAATAATACAACTCTGTACATACAACAAACATAAAACATCCGTCCTTTTCAGGACGACCAAAAAATTAAAAGAAATTAATACAGTTTTCGATCCATGCATATACATATATTGTATTTGTATGTGTAAGCACAGCCTTACGGACAAATGTACATGTTTTTATTTTCATTGTAGATACTAATGCATGTACATATACAAACATATTCAATAAATTTGTTTGTTTCATCGAAGGATCAGAACATCAGATAGTTTAATAATAAAATTAAGCAGATTTTGTGCATAAATTCTTTTTTTTTTTTTTTTTTTTTGTATATATGTGTGAATTCAAATTAACATTAAATCGGTATATATATTTTACTATTTTTCTTTTTATTTATAAAAAATTTGATAAAACAAAGACATGTTCTGGTTTTTTTTTTTCTTTTCTCTTTTGATTAATAACTTTAGTGGTCCTGAAAAGGACCGATTTTTGAAGGGCATGGTTTTTAGTTAATACATTTTGGTTTTTATAAATATTTTAACCGCCGAAACCATAAAGAGTGCGGCCCTGTCTCTTCAATGCGTATACAACATCCATGGCAGTAACTGTCTTCCTTTTAGCATGTTCCGTGTAGGTCACTGCATCGCGGATTACATTTTCAAGAAATACCTTTAGAACACCACGAGTTTCTTCATATATAAGACCAGAAATTCGCTTCACACCGCCACGACGAGCCAAACGGCGGATAGCGGGTTTCGTGATACCTTGAATATTATCACGTAATACTTTACGATGACGCTTAGCACCACCCTTTCCCAATCCTTTTCCACCTTTGCCACGACCAGTCATTTTTATTTTTCACTTTTCACTATAAACGCACTGCACAAGAGTCAGAAATAAACTAATGCTGTACGTGTTGCCATCGCTTCTATTTATACCAAAAATCAAGAAAACACGAGAGAGTAAGAAATATGTTGCATCTCGCTCAGACGGTTCGTCAGAAAGTAAACGCGAATGTTTTTCTCTCTTTCTCTTTCTAACCCACCCTGATTTTGCTATAAAAGCAGGCACCAAACGAGCTGGCTTGTTTATTGTGTTTTGAACAGTGAAGAGTGAACATAAAAAAAAAGTGTAGTGAAAGCATGGCTCGTACTAAGCAAACTGCTCGAAAATCGACTGGTGGCAAGGCACCAAGGAAGCAGCTGGCTACTAAAGCAGCACGTAAAAGCGCTCCAGCAACCGGTGGTGTAAAGAAACCACATCGTTACCGTCCTGGTACTGTTGCCCTCCGTGAAATTCGTCGTTACCAGAAGAGCACAGAACTGCTCATACGCAAATTGCCATTCCAGCGTTTAGTGCGTGAAATCGCTCAGGACTTCAAGACCGACTTGCGTTTCCAGAGTTCTGCAGTTATGGCTTTACAAGAAGCTAGCGAAGCCTATTTGGTTGGTCTCTTTGAAGATACTAACTTGTGTGCAATCCATGCCAAACGAGTGACCATAATGCCCAAGGATATCCAACTAGCCAGACGTATTCGAGGCGAGCGTGCTTAAATTAAATATACTCGTGTATTTACCGTCAGAGTAACTATTTCGAGCACAATTTTAACGCAAAGCGCATTTTTAATACAAATCGGTCCTTTTCAGGACCACAAACTAGTCATATCGATATTGAGATTATTATTTTCCAAATTAAACTTGATTTTTTATTCAATGTGTTTTATTTGGTTATCAGTATAAATATATTATATACATATAATGGTCATTTAATGGTTATTTAATTATTATTAAACCGTTATATCTGGCATATGGTTATATGCCAGCCATATACATAAAATTATCCAGCTTTAATATTTACATAATTTTTTGTTTATATTTTTAAAGATCTGACATTTATATACAGATCGATTTCAACTAAATACATTAATAATCAATTTTGACTTTTATATACTAATCAAAAAGCGCAAGGGCACAACATTAATTTATAAAAAGCATAAAAACTAATATATGTACATATGCTTTTTAAATTTCCTAAATGAAAATAAACTAGAAAAAATATTTTCTTCATCCTACTACACGTTTACTTTGTTGGCTAGGTTTAGCAAGATTTTTAAATAATTAATAATTATGAATTGTATTAATATTTTGTCTGCTAACTAACAAAAAAAGTGTATACAAATTTCTTAATTTGGTGGTCTTTCAACAAGAATGATTATAATAGTTCAAATTTTAGCACACTGTTTATTGGCAGTAGCAAGAAATTAAATAATAAAGTTCATTTAAAAAGCAATTTTATAAATATTAATTTTTGATTTATTTTTAATAAATATTTTTCTTTTTCAATATCAAAAACTAATATTGCATGCACTTTGCAAAATTGGTAATTTTTCACCGGATAGAGTCAATTACAATACGATATTAAAATACGAAAAAATTATATAATGCTAAATTGTTTGAATAATATGTAAAGTAAATTGTTGAAATTTTATAACAAATGAATAATTTTTTTTAAATTATGATTTTTTCTATTTTTTATGTAGGGTTACATGGGAAAATTGCATTCTGTAATACATATAGTTGAAATTTGATTGTCTATTCAAAATGTATCCATAAAATTAAATGAAAAAAAAAGTTGGAATATAAATTCTACAACAATTATTAATATTAGGAGAAAATAATTTTTATAAATTTTGTTATTATTAACAGTGAAAACAGCAATATGCGAGTACTATTTAACAAAACTAAAACATCTTAATCGTCCAATACCAAAAACATGTTCATACGGCCGTCCTCCTCGATTCTCATTCGAATGAGTGCCTATGTAATAGCGAAATTTTCACACAATCATTATATTGAAAAGTGTATTTGGTGATATTTTTGTTTGAGAGTAAAGTGCATAATGTCTGATTCAGTAGCAGCAACATCAGCATCTCCTGTGGCTGCCCCAACAGCACCAGCAATGGCATCAGTTGATAAGAAGGTTTCTGCCAAAAAAACATCGGCAGCGTCGTCAACAAAGACCAAAAAATCAACTGCTCCACCATCGCATCCACCAACTCAGCAAATGGTAGACGCTTCGATTAAAAACTTAAAGGAACGTGGTGGCTCCTCACTACTGGCAATCAAAAAATATATTAGTGCCACATACAAGTGCGATGCCCAGAAACTTGCACCATTTATCAAGAGGTACTTAAAGTCAGCTGTCGGAAATGGTAAACTGATCCAAACAAAAGGAAAGGGTGCCTCTGGTTCATTTAAACTGTCTGCTGCTGCTAAAAAGGAACCGAAGCCAAAGGTTGCCTCTGTAGAAAAGAAAAGCAAACCGAAAAAGGTAACTCAATCAGCAGCAGCTAAAAAGAAAGCAATCGGTAGCAAAAAAACAGCTGCTGCTGGTTCTGTTGATAAGAAACCAAAGGCCAAAAAGGCAGTCGCAACCAAAAAGACAGCCGAATTGGGTTCGATTCTTAGTAGCATCGAATTGTATACAGCACGTAAGAACCTGGTTGAGCTAAAAACGCGTGTTATGGAGCTGGAGGAGAACTTAAGCACACCGGAATATAATTGCCGCATAAACTTGAAGGATGTTGAAACTACTGTACCTAAGTTTTCTGGTGATGGTGATCCATTCACGTATGACTTCGTGAGCTGGAGAAAGCGGCTAGTGTGTATGTGCTGAGTGATTCCCAATGTTGGTCGTTGGGCAACCGACTGCTGGAGGGATCCGCTAAAGCATATATGATATTCGAAAAGACGACAAACTGGAAGAAACTGAAGGATGCCCTTGTGAAGGTATTTGGCCTTCAAATGACAAACCACGTGATTGCTAACCAAATGAGAAAGCGCCCGATTGGCAAAGGAGAGTCACTCTTGCAGTATTTCATCATTATGCGAAATATGGATCAGCAGGGTAATTTTGAAGACACAGATGTGATCAAGTACATTGTTGACGGACTACGAGATCGAACCGGATTGTCCGCACCGTTGTACTATTGCACTTCTCTCAACGATTTGCGAGAGAAGATGATGCGTTTTCAGACAGTTCAGCCACCAGCAAGAAACTACGTTCCTCAAGCTCGTCCGACTTCAGACCGTGCGCAGGCCACTACGTCAGCTGCAAAGGAGATGAAATGTTACAATTGCCGCCAGATTGGTCACATCAGCACCGACTGTCCACGCCCCGAGAGACCGAAAGGAAGTTGTTTTCGGTGCTTCAAAATGAGCCATCAATACCCGAATTGTCCAATGCGAACCCAGATCGCCGCTATGAGCGCTAGTGAAGACCCGGACACCATTGATGATAAGTCATTTATTCAATTAGTAAGTTTAAGAATATCTTGTAAAGGGGGATGCACCGATATTAATAATATTTTTGCCCTATTAGATTCCGGAAGCCCAGTAAGTTTTGCCAGTAGAGCATTGATGCCGCATTTGAATTGCGATAAATTAGTTAAAAGTTCTTTTCATGGACTGAGCGGTGGATCTATTCTGACTTTTGGAACAGTCAAATGTTTACTTCTGTTTTGCGAAAAATATTATGAAATTCAATTTTTAGTTATTCCCGATAATATTATGCCGACGCAACTACTTCTTGGTAGAGATGCCTTGAATAAAATAGGTCTTAAGTTCTCATTGATTGAAAATATAAGAGAGTATCAAAAGAATTCCGCATTATTAAAGAGTACCATTGCTTTTGTTTACAAATCCTTCTGTGCATCCCTGTTTACTAAATATCATAAGCATAATACCATTAATATTAACACCACCGATCTGCATAATAATTGTAATAACCCTAATGTAAATACGAATGCATCCCCGTTTCGAGTATGGCTAGCAGAGTTTGAAACTGTTTGTGCAACGCTGTCAGATACTGGGAATATAACTGTTGGTAGTGAATTTGGATTAGGTGCGATGCGTGAGTGACGAGATATTGTGAGTGAGCATTACGTTGACAGATTTTCAATTAATTACGGCTCGCCCAAAGATATGATGAGAATATGTCTGACGGATACAACACCATTTCATAGTAGTCCTAGAAGATTATCATATCGTGAGAGAGGAATCGTTTCTAAAACAGTGAGTTGTTAGCCAATAATGTAATCCGACCAAGCAATTCCCCCTATGCGTCCCCCATTGTCCTTGTGCGAAAAAAAGATGGCAATATACGAATGTGCGTTGATTATCGAGGTTTAAATAAGAAGACAGTGAGAGATAATTTTCCGTTGCCTTTAATAGAAGATTGCCTAGAATACCTGGAAGGCAAGGAAGAGGATTCAATTAAATAAACCGCATTTGTTACACCCGATGGGCAGTTCGAATATCTGAGAATGCCTTTTGGTCTGAAGAACGGACCAGCTGTATTTCAGAGATTTATATCGAACATACTTAGTGACATGATTAGAGACCGAGAACTTGTGGTGTATATGGACGATATTATTCTTGCCACTCGCACCGTATATCAGCATCTTAAGTTGTTAGCAAAACTGTTAGATCGTTTTATTGAGTACAATTTAGAGCTCAATTTGAAGAAAAGCATTTTCCTACAGAAGCGAATAAATAATTAGGATATGAAGTCAGTGATAAGGGAATTTTACCAAATAATACACATATAAATGTAGGAACCGGTGATCAGGCACCTACAGACAATAAAAGAACCAGAAGCGGTCATCGTTTCTAAAGCCAGTTCGTAGTGCTAAGCCAGCAGAATATAATAATAAAAGACGGTCACACTGAATTCTAAGCGTGCAACGATAGCGAGCACACGTTTCGGGACAGACCTACAGTCCGTTTATTTTGTAAAAGCCATAATATTTAATTGTAACACTAACATCAATGCCAATAAAGAAACAGGAATATAAATAAATACCACAAATTGGGGGCTCAACCGGAATGGCAGCTTAAAAGTGAAACAATTAATATTGGCTATTGAATTTTACAAATTCGTTAAAACTTGTAAAATTCTAAGAAGGAGGGAGACAGCAAGTGACGCTGCCTCGAAGAAACGTTCACGTGAGAGGAAGAGAGATAGCTGCAGTAAAAGCGCGGTATCGGCGAGCAACAAGAACTAAAAAATTTGGCCGACGAGGGAGACAGCAAGTGACGCTGACATAAGGAAACTGCAGAAGGAGTGAGAAAGCTGATCAGAAAGGTGGTTCTGGAATTTTCGCAGCACGTGACGAAATATTCGTGAGGTTTGGCCGAAGAAGGTACCATTGGGATATACCAACAATCAAAAGGCAAGGCAGGAACGGATCGAAGTGCACAATAGAGAGCGCTGGAGAGGATTGTGGCTACAACGATTCCGGTTGCAAGATTGGTTAAAGGTTGCAAAATCGATACAAGACTGCCACAACGGAGGCTGTGTAAATTGCTGGAGAAGTGTATAGTAGTTTCCCAGTGTTGGTGGTAATAACGTTTCGAGGCTTTGTTAACTGTTGGAGAAGTGTACAGCGGTTAGCCAAGGCTGGACGCAACGAAACTTGAAGTCTACAGAAACTAGCGTTGAGTTCTAGGAGTGAACTGCGTTAGTAGTGGCGGTGGACAAAATCTGGTGGCGACGGTGGACAACAGAAACTAGCGTTGAGTTCTAGTAGTGAACTGCGTTGGTGGCGACGGTGGACAACAGAAACTAGCGTTGAGTTCTAGGAGTGAACTGCGTTGGTGGTGGTGGTGTGATCAAAATCTGGTGGCGGCTGCGTGAGCAAGTTTTGGCAGTGGCAACAACTCGAAGGTTGGCGAGAAACTGCAGTATTGTTGCTAAGAGAGGATTTCGGATAGAATTTGGCGATAAGACGAATAACATCGATCAATCGAAGACGACGACAAAGCAAAGCGACGTGGGACCAACGAAAGACGGGAAAAGCGTATGTTATTCAGAACTAGCGAAAACTGATAACAATTTTCAAAGCTAGAAAATAATACTAACATAGTATTAGAAGAATTGTACGTAATTTTAAGTTTGGCAATTGAGATGGAGCTTGCAGAGATTCTGGCTCTAAGCGTGGTGCGATCGAAATTATCCGAACTAGGGCTCCCTACGACTGGCAGAAAACGGGATTTGCAGAATAGGTTACTCACCCATTATGGTTTGCAGGAAGAAGATGAGGAATCAGACGATCAGTCAGTTATAACAGCGAATGGGGGACTAGAGATTGCAGCAGGAAACGTAGTTAGACCCGAGAGATCATGGTTTACTTTGAAAGATGTTGAGGACAGCGTGTCACAGTATTCTGGTTCAGATATTCCTAACATTGCTCAATGGATTGAAGAACTAGAAGAATGTGCAGCCACGGTACAGTGGAATGAATTACAGTTATTTGTGTATGGAAAACAGTTATTGTGTGGGGCGGCAAAATCTTTCATAAGGAGTCAGAGAAATATTAAAAACTGGAGCTCCTTGAAAACAGCTCTTCGTGCTGAGTTTAGTGTAAGAATATCTTCAGCTGCAGTCCATAAGAAGTTGAATCAGCGCCAACAGAAAAGGCGAAACTCTAAATGATTATTTATATGCATTGATGGAAATTGCGAAGCCGGTAGACGTAGATGAGGAGAGTCTGATAGAGTACTTCGTTAAAGGTATTCCGGATACAAAAACTAACAAAATGATGTTATTCCAAGCTCGCAATATTTCAGAGTTAAAGTTTTAAATCGAAGTTTATAAGAAGGGACGTGATTCATACAAGGCAGCAAACAGATGTGAAAGTAAGGCATATGGTTCAAGTGAAGCACAGGCAGTACAGGCTCGAGAGAGAAAATGTTTTGGTTGCGGAGAGGCGACTCATTTAAGAAAAGATTGTCCCAAGTACGATCGAAAGTGTTTCAAATGCGGTCAGCCAGGTCATCGTGCAGCTCAGTGTAGCATCGAAACACAGATTAAACGAGAGAAGCAAGCAAGTTAGCTCGAGTACGTTCACCCCGTCTGGGTTAGAACTAAAGAAGGTTAGATACAAGAATATTGAATTTAAAGGGCTCATAGATACAGGAGCAGATATGTGCTTGATTCGTCGAAGTGTTTTTTGGAAGCTAGGAGTTAAACAACTAACAGGTTCTGGAAAGTGTTTGGTAGGAATAGAAGATGCGAAAATGTTAACGTTTGGTAGTTTCTCTTTTATGGTGATCATCGACAAAATTAAAATAGTAGTTGAGTTTCATGTAGTTCCCGATGAGGACATGGGGTTTGACGCTATTTTGGGAAGAACGATTCTTGATGGTGTTGACATGAAGGTAACAAAAAATGGCACTCAGTTTTTAATTAGCAATGAGCAAAAGGTAGTAGAAGAAAAGACTGAATCTGTTGAGGATTGGATGAAGCAATTTGAAGATGTCTGCACAGTTTTGGAAGGGAATGACGAAATCGGTTTAGAGTTGTCTCATTTAAATCAAGAACAGGCTAAAGAGGTCGAAATGATAGTTCAGCGATACAAGCCAAAACGCAATCCTGATGCGAAGACTGAAATGAGAATTATTTTGAAAGATGATATTCCCGTATACCAACACCCAAGACGGTTGGCCTACTGCGATCAGCAGATTGTAGACAATCAGATACAAGAATGGCTTGAGGAGGGAATTATTCGAGATAGTACATCGATGTATGCATCCCCTATAGTATTGGTAGCAAAGTCAAACGGAGCTAAAAGGTTGTGCTGCGATTATAGAAAATTGAATGAAAAGATAATTCGCGATAATTTTCCGATAGTTTTGATGGACAGTGTAATTGATCAATTGCAAGGAGGAAAAGTTTTTACTACACTGGACTTGAAAAATGGATATTTTCATGTACCAGTAGAATCAAGTTCGCAAAAGTTCACTGCATTTATTACTCAGAAAGGACAGTACGAATTCTTATATGTACCGTTTGGTATCTCAAACTCCCCAGCGGTCTTTACGAGATTCATGATGGCAGCAATGCAGGAGTTGATTCAGAAAGGTATAGCGATCGTATATATGGATGACATAATCATTCCAAGCAAGGACATTGAAGAGGGAATGTCAAGAATTAAATTAGTTTTGGGGGTAGCCGAGAAGAATGGATTACAGCTAAACTGGAAAAAGTGTCAGATTCTTCAAAATCAAGTCAATTTTCTAGGATACGTGATTAGTGAAGGGATAATAAAACCGAGTGAAGAGAAAATTTCGTCGGTACACAATTTCCCAAGACCGCAGGAGAAGAAAGCAGTGCAAAGGTTTCTCGGTTTAACATCGTATTTCCGAAAATTCATTGAGGGATATGCTTTAATGGCGAAGCCACTTTCCGATTTGCTAAGGAAGGATAGTAAATTTGTGTTCAGCGAGATCGAGGAGATATCATTTGAACGATTGAAGGCAGCATTAACGAGTGAGTCGGTATTGAAGTTGTATAATCCAAAAGCGCAAACAGAGGTCCATGCAGACGCGTCAAAATATGGTTATGGGGCAATTTTAATGCAGAAAGATACTGAGGATAATTTGTTCCATCCAATTCAGTACATGAGTCGAAAAACGAAGGCATGTGAGCAGAATTATCATTCATATGAGCTAGAAGTTCTAGCCATAATTGAGGCTCTAAAGAAGTGGCGAGTTTACATTCTTGGCTTGCAGTTCACTATAGTTACAGACTGTAATGCATTTACTATGACCATGAAAAAACAGGAAGTTCCCTTGAGAGTAGCCCGGTGGGCCATGTTCTTGCAGGATTTTAGTTACAGTCTAGAGCATCGGTCAGGATCAAGGATGAGGCATGTAGATGCTTTGAGTCGAGTCGCCTGTTATTCAATATCGGAGACTATTATTCATCGTCTGAAAGAAGCTCAATTGGTTGATGATTGGACAAATGCTGTAAGAAGTCTAGTTGAAAAGGGCGTGTATGAGGATTTCTATATTTTGAATGAGGTCTTGTTCAAAGATGCCAATAAGCAGTTGATCGTAGTACCCAAGCAGATGGAGAATGAAATTATCTTACTTGCCCATAAACAAGGACATTTCTCAGCAAAGAAAACACAGTTATTGGTCGAAAAATCATACTTCATTCGAAAATTGAAAGGAAAAGTTACACGATTAGTTGAGAGTTGCGTACAGTGTATAATAACAAATGCGAAAATGGGTAGAAAAAAAGGGTATCTGACAGCGATTGATAAGGGAGATCAGCCGCTAGTTACATTTCATATTGACCATGTGGGGCCGATGGACCTCACTAAGAAGAGGTACAATCATTTGTTAGTAGTTGTCGATGGTTTTAGTAAGTTCGTATGGTTATATCCTACCCGAAGTACCGGGGCAGAGGAAGTCGTAAATCATTTGGAAAAACAAGCAAATATATTCGGTAACCCAGTGAGAGTAGTGACCGATAGGGGAACGGCGTTTACGTCACATTTGTTTGAACAGTATTGTAAGAACAATAACATACAACATTTATTAATTACAACTGGTGTTCCGCGGGGAAACGGGCAGGTCGAAAGAATGCACAAGATCATTGTACCCCTGTTAACGAAATTGAGTTTGGAAAGCGCAGCAACCTGGTATAAGCATGTAGGCAAGGTACAACAAATGATAAACAACACTGAGCCAAGAAGCACAAAACTGAGTTCGTTTAAGATACTAACAGGTTTAGATATGAGAGTTCCCGAAGATGCAGAGCTAAGAGAGCGTATTTTAGAATGCATAGCGAACGAGTTGGATGAGGAACGAAAAGAGATCCGAGATAGGGCGATTGAAAATATTAAAGTCCTACAGGACGAAAATCGAAAGTCTTATGATGCAAAACGGAAGATCGAAAGGATATATAGACCTAACGATTTAGTAGCGATAAAGCGGACACAGTACGGGGTAGGTCTTAAGCTTAAAGGAAAATACTTTGGGCTGTACAAGGTAGTATCAGTCCAGAAACATGGAAAATATGAGGTTGAAAAAATAGGAGATACGGAAGGGCCAACTAAAACATCCACTGTGGCCGAGTTCATGAAACCTTGGGAAACTTCATTCGAGTCGAATGAAACGTCAGGACGGCCGAATGTAGGAACCGGTGATCAGGCACCTACAGACAATAAAAGAACCAGAAGCGGTCATCGTTTCTAAAGCCAGTTCGTAGTGCTAAGCCAGCAGAATATAATAATAAAAGACGGTCACACTGACTTCTAAGTTTGCAACGATAGCGAGCACACGTTTCGGGACAGACCTACAGTCCGTTTATTTTGTAAAAGCCATAATATTTAATTGTAACACTAACATCAATGCCAATAAAGAAACCGGAATATAAATAAATACCACATAAAAGCTATTCAAGAATACCCAGAACCACTTAACAGCAAAGCATTGCATTCCTGCTTGGGCCTATTTTCTTATTTACGCAAATTTGTTCCGAATTTTTCCCGCATTGCCAAACCGTTAACTGAGTTGCTTAAACAAGG
Source organism: Drosophila paulistorum (assembly GCA_018152135.1). Classification (NCBI taxonomy): domain Eukaryota; kingdom Metazoa; phylum Arthropoda; class Insecta; order Diptera; family Drosophilidae; genus Drosophila; species Drosophila paulistorum. Next base: position 3,210,717 of record JAECXG010000823.1, read on the forward strand.
TGGCCCATTTCCGGTGAACAAAACCGCTAAAAACGCATTTGTTACGTTAAGATCCGCTTTATCTAGTCCGCCCGTATTAGCTATCTTTAACCCTAATTACGAAACTGAGTTGCATACTGACGCCAGTTCAAATGGCTTTGGTGCCTCTTTCATGCAAAAACAGACTGATGGCAAAATACATCCAGTCTCTTATTATTCCCGAAAGGCGACAGCCGCCGAGTCCCGCTATCACAGTTTCGAACTCGAAACTTTGGCCATAATATATGCAGTGCGCCGTTTTCGCGTATATCTAGAACACAGACCATTTTTGATCGTTACTGATTGCAATTCGTTGGTCCAAACCTTAAGTAAAAAATGAATAAATCCCCGCATTGCGCGGTGGTCGTTGGATTTGGAAAATTTTGATTATTCCATTGTTCACAGATCCGGTTCAAACATGGGCCATGTAGACGCATTAAGTCGCAAACCGAGTTGTTAGAAGATATTGCAGAAGGTGATTTTGATCCTTGCGATTTGTTAGTGAAGAGAGACCCGAATGCCCCAATAGAACCGTGTGTCCCCTCAGAGAAAAATGAGTTTAGTGGAGATTCGATTGGACTGATAAACCCGTGTGAAATAAAACCGTGTGTTCCGTTAGGGAAAATTTGTTCAAAACCGTTTCAGATAAAACCGTGTGAGATAGACCCGTGTGAAATAAAACCGTGTGCCGCTTTAGGGAAGAATTATTTAAAACCGTGTGAGATAAATCCGTGTGTTCCATTAGGGAAAAGTTGCTCAAGCCCGTTTGAGATAGAACCGTGTGCTCAGTTAAGGAAGAGTTGTTTCTCTTTTGATGAGAGTTCTGTTGATCCGAGATTAAGTAGAATACAAGAGAGTAAAGATCGTTTACTATGTAACCAAAGTGAAAGAAGTGACCAGCTCGATCGAAATGAGTCGGCAAACCTGGTTGGTGTAGTGGGTGCGTCTCCGCAAGATGTTGATTTATTATTGCAGTCAGAACAGATAAGAGATCCGGACATCCGTAAATTAAGAGAAAATTTAGAAAAAGGCGATGATGTTGGATTTGAGTTAATTGATGGTATAGTGTACAAAAGAAATGCTAAGGAAAGACTGTGTTTGTATGCACCGACTCGCATGCAAGGGGAATTAATAAGAAGGTGTCATGAGAAACTGGGCCATTTAGGCGTTGAGAAATGTGTAAGCAATTTGAAGGAAAAGTACTGGTTCCCATTAATGAATGCAAAAGTCGAAGCATTTATAAAGGTTTGTCTGCCGTGTATCCTACATAGTGTTCCCAGAACTATACATAATAGAACCATGCATAGTATTCCGAAGAGTCCGATTCCATTTGATACTATCCATGTTGACCACTTAGGCCCCTTACCGAGTGTCACATGAAAAAGAAAGCACCTTTTGGTAGTGATTGACGCATTTACAAAGTTTGTTAAATTGTATCCCGTAAATTCCACTAGTACCAAAGAAGTTACCGCCGCGTTAGAGAAATATTTTGATTATTATAGCCGACCAAGAAGAGTTATATCCGACAGAGGTACGTGTTTTACGTCGTTTGAGTTTGCTGAATTTGTAGAGAACCGAAATATTCACCACATTAAAGTAGCTACTGCCGCGCCTCAAGCTAATGGACAGGTCGAGCGTGTGAACCGTGTGTTGACCCCAATGTTGGGAAAGTTGTCAGAACATTTAGCTCAAGCCGATTGGTATAAATTAGTTAGTCGTGTAGAGTTCGCTATCAATAACTCAGTGCAGAGTAGTACCGGTAAAACTCCATCAATGTTGTTGTTTGGTTGCGATCAGCGAGGCCCCCTAGTAGATGAATTAACCGAGTATCTTGACGAGAAATTTAGTTCAGAAAAACCCTGTAACCTGGAGGCCACTAGGCAAGAGGCAAGTGCGAAAATTCAATTATCACAGGAGCGAAATGAAAAACGGTACGCCTTAAGGCATAAGGCACCATTATCCTATAGGGTCAATGATTTTGTGGCCATTCGCAATGTTGATGTCACTCCCGGGTCGTGCAAAAAGTTCGCTCCTAAGTACCGTGGTCCTTATAAGATAAATCGAGTCTTTCCAAATGACCGTTACGAAGTCACCGATATTGACGATTGTCAACTTACTCAATTGCCGTACAAAGGTATCTTAGAATCAGCCCGACTCAAGCCGTGGATGCATGCGAGTTATGAAACCAAGTAAAGTCTACTGCCTTGTAATCTGCTCATGTCTCCTCTCCCTCTCTTTCTCACTCTCTCTCTTTCTCATCAATTTATGAAACAAACGAAATGGGCATTTGCATATGCCAAAGAAAATTATAGATTAGTCTTAAGATTCAATTGTAACCAGACAGAAGTCTAAGTTCCAAACTAATAAAGAAACACGTAATATCTAAAGATATCCAGTGAACAAAAAATCATTTAATTCAACAAAATTTAAATCAAAATTTAAATAAATAAATAAAGATATCTAAAGATATCTAGTGACTAAAATTCGTTCTTTCAACGAATATAATTCGCATGCATTTGATGCTAAGCAGCGTGGTATGTGCAAATTGAGAATAACGGATGTACCAACGTTGCGTTCACAAACAAATGCATACGTAAAGAACAATAGAAAATATACAGTGGTTCGATGACATGAATATTGACTTAAACTATTTAATGTCGTTTAATTCCCAAACAGATACATACATTTGATATGTATTGGGCATTTTACATCCCGCAAAAATATTGTTACATAACTTCGAACCAACCAACAAGATATCCAGTGAACAAAAAATCATTTAATTCAACAAAATTTAAATCAAAATTTAAATAAATAAATAAAGATATCTAAAGATATCTAGTGACTAAAATTCGTTCTTTCAACGAATATAATTGGCGCAGTCGAAATCGGACAAATACGTTCGGAATTAACCAAAGTTAATCCGCGAGAAATTTTTTTAATTTAAACCACAATGGAAGCAGAGATGGATAATTTAAGAGCAGTAGTGCTTCAGCAGGAAGGAGAGTTGAACCTATTAAGGCAACAAAATCAACAACAACAACAACAACTACAACAACAACAGCAGCAACAACAACAACAACAACCACAATATCAAGAGCAACAATATCAACTACAACAACAACCAATCCAGTGGCTGTCAAACAAAGATATCATCCAGCAGTTTCGCCAGCTAAGGCAGCTCGACGACCAACATGATGTGTTAGCTTTTATAAAATCTGTGGAGTTCCTCATGACATTATGCCAGGGAAACGCATTGCTGATCCAGTTTGGCACTAGCATCGTCGCTAATGAAAAGGTGTCGGGAACAGCAGCAAATTTCATCAGACAATTGGGGATGGAGCCTAGCTGGGACCAAATGAAGACCAAACTGATGGAGCAAATGCGACCCAGGATGACCTACGAGGACGTATTCGATAGATGCAGATTCATCAAAGTGAGTAGTTTAAGAGATTTGTTCCAGGAGTTTGAGAAAGCAAAGTGCGAAATAAATAAAATATATATGTTCGACGAATCCAAACCAGCCATGTATGAAAATGATAAAGTAGATAAAGATTTGTTAAACATGCTAATGAATAAAATAGACACTCCATTCAGGATTCATGTCGATCAGGGCATATCTATGCATGCTTTACAAACGAAATATTCAAATATTAAAGCACTGGACGATCCCAGAGCTATTTTACAGAGGTATAGGAAAAACTCGAACAATACCTATAACAAACAGGGTAACACTAACGCTAACACCAACACTAGCACCACTCATAAAAACGCAACCCAGAATAATCAGTTTGCTAGTAATAATAACAATACCAAACAGAATCAGGGTGGCCAAACAAACACCAATAATAACGCCAGCCCACCTCAGAGTGGCCAAGTCAACCAACAGTCGTATAACAGGTCACAACCCACCCAAAATCCAAATTTTAAACCTAACTATAACAACAAGGGTAACAGTTCAAGACAGACAAGAATGTCTCATATGAGCGTTGATACTCAAAAGAATGATCCCACACCCATGGAGATTGGGACTTTAGAAGAAAAACAGGCAGAAGAAGAAGAGGAAGAACAGGTAAATTTTTTGATTCCTTGCCTAGAGCAACCTTACCCATAATAGTGTGGACAATAGGAAAAGAAAAAATTAAATGCTTAGTCGACACTGGTGCGACGACAAGCATCTTAAAATCAAAAATTCTCGAATTTCAATACCCCAAAACAGAACTCAACAAACCATGCTCTTATAAAACTCTTAACGGCACTAACGTCGTGAAATACACCGTAACAACGCCACTTCCAAAAGAGATACCCTACTCGGGGACACTACAGTGGAAACTTATAGATTTCTCAAACAAAAATTTCTCGGCAATAATAGGCCAAAATTTCTTAAAAGCCTTCAATGCTCAAATCAACAACACAGAGCGATATGTACAATTACTCGATAGAAAATTTTATTTTTTGGATTACGAATACCCAGAAGCAATGCACAATGTTTGTGCTCTGCAACCCGTGAACAAAGAAGAAATACGAGATCGCTTCAACCTCGCTCATTTAAATGACGAGGAACGTCGAGCCGTCGAAACCCTATTAGCGGAATCTGACGACTTATTTTTTCAAGAGGGGGACGTTTTGTCAGCAACAAACCAGATTTCCCACGAAATAATTACCACAGTGGATAAGCCTTTATATTCTAAAATATATAGATATCCCCAAATACATGAAGAAGAAATAAATAGACAGATAAAAGAAATGCTTGAGCAGAACATAATAAAAAAGAGTAACTCACCCTACAACAGTCCCTTATGGATAGTCGAGAAAAAACTCGATAATTCAGGGTCAAAAAAGTTCAGAATCGTCATTGATTACCGTAAATTAAACGAATTCACGGTCGATGACAGATTTCCAATCCCTAATCTAAACTCTCTATTGGATAAATTAGGTAGATCCCAATATTTCACAACCCTCGATCTGGCGAAGGGTTTTCACCAAATTCCCGTAAGAGAGGAAGACAGACCAAAAACGGCATTTTCAACACCGTCAGGTCACTATGAGTTTGTCAGAATGCCATTCGGACTAAAAAATGCTCCATCGACATTTCAGAGGCTCATGAATGAAGTCTTGAAAGATCATATTAATGACAGCTGTGTCGTCTACATGGACGACATATTAATTTTTAGCACTTCCCTTCAGGAACATATGACCACCCTAAGGAAGATATTTAGAACCTTGAAGGAGGCAAATTTGAAAATTCAAGTAGATAAGTGTGACTTCCTTAAGAAAGAAACACAATTTCTTGGCCACATCCTGACCACTCACGGTATTAGACCGAACCCAGACAAAGTAAATATTATACAGAATTTAAAATTACCCAAAACGGCAAAACAGATTAAATCATTCCTGGGAATGACAGGATTTTACAGAAAGTTCGTTAAGGATTATGCAAAAATAGCATTCCCCATGTCAAGGTATCTGAAGAAAAACGAGACGATCAACACTGATGACCCAAGCTATATAGCTGCATTCGAAAAGTTGAAGACACTAGTCACAAACAGTCCAGTCCTACGATACCCAAATTTTTCCAAGAAATTCACTGTCACTACAGACGCCAGTAATTTCGCGGTGGGAGCAGTGCTATCGCAAGAGAGCCACCCAATCGCATATGCATCCCGAACATTAAATCAACATGAATGCAACTACTCGACTATAGAGAAAGAGCTTCTAGCCATAGTGTGGGCCGTAAAGTACTTTCGACCGTATGTTTATGGTAGAGAATTCGACCTCGAAAGCGATCACCAACCCTTAAAATGGCTGATGGCTAAATATACGGGCAAAGATATAAGCCCAAGACTGCAGAGATGGCTCATTAATCTAGGGGAGTACAAGTTCCATATAGAATAAATAAAAGGAAAAAATAATAATATTGCCGATTTTTTGAGTAGGATTAAAGAAGACGAAATTAACCTAATGGAGGTCGAACCAACAGACGAAGAAGACAACAAATCCCTGGCTGAAACGGTTCACTCTAAAGAAGAGGATCAGGGTTTTAACATGTCCATACTAGAAACGGCAGTCAACAGATTCAAAACACAAATAATTTTCACAGAAAAGAAACCCAACACCATAGTACAAGTGTTTGGCAGAAAGCGAATTTATATTAGCAAAGAAGACTTGGAAAACAACCAAGCAGTAAACATCCTCAGACGAGAAATAACAGCAGGAAAGATAGGAGTTTTTTCACACCTAAGCGACCATGAATTTTACCAATTTCAAAAAATATTGACAAAGGAATACACTTCCAATCCAAAAGTAAAGCTCGTAAAATGCACCAGGTTCGCTACAGACATAGAGTCTGAAGATGAGTTGCACACCCAAATAGCCCTGTTTCATAAAAACGAGAGTGGCCATTGCGGGATAGTTGCTACCTATCAGAAACTTAAACTTACAATTTACCATCCCAATCTAAAAACACATATCCACAGAATAATAAATAATTGCGACGTTTGCAGTGGTGGGAAATATGATAGGAAACCCATTAAAAACAACTTCCATCTAACAGAAACACCAAAAACCTGCAACGAGATAATACATGTGGACACATATGTGAATTCAAAACAATCTTTCATAATATTCATTGATAAATTCTCAAAACAAGCCACCTGCTTGCCACTGATCGATAGAAATAGTATCACAATAGTAGAACACATTCAACAGTTCTTGTCCATTAAAGGGAAAGTCCAGAAATTTGTCTTCGACAACGAATTCAATAGCTTGAACGTCAGGGAATTCCTGGAAAAAGAAGGCATAGAATACCACTTAACAAAGCCAAATAGTCATACTGGCAATAGCGATGTCGAAAGACTTAATAATACATTGACAGAGAAAATTCGTACACTAAATATAGAAGAGAAAAGACCTATAATTGAACAAATGGCCAGAGCTGTATACTTTTACAACAATACACACCACACCACCACAAAATGTACACCGTTCGAAGTACAAAACCATAAAGTCGATCACAAAGAATTATATGACAGAATGTCAACACAAAAAGCTGAAAAAATAGCAAAGCTAAACAATAACAGGGAAACTTACATAGAAACCAGAACAGAAGGATTTATAAAAAATTACAAAAACCTAAGACACAAGGAAGAACCCAAATTTAGGAAAACAAAATTACAAAATATCCATACAACAAACATTAAAAGACCTACAAAATTTTCAGATAACGTTGACACTCCTCATCATGTGCCTGTTGCCAACACTGTCGACGGCAATGATCAACATAACCCCGATCCAGGCTGAAACCGGATTCATATCACTGGGGGAAAGTACGGTGGAGCTGGTTAGCGAGTTCAAAATGGTCCTACATATAATAAGTCCAGAAGAAATATTAGAACTAACCAACATAATCCAGAATAATACGAAAATTCTGGTTAAGAAAGACAGGCATAGGCTAGATACAGAGATAGAAACTATAAAAATCAAAATAAGATCCATAACCCCAAATTCGCTAGCAAGACAAAAACGCGGCCTTATCAACGCAATAGGAAAAGCTCAGAAGTGGCTCACCGGTCTCATGGATGATGACGATAGGGAAATCATTATGAATCATCTCCTTAATAACCAAGAAAACCAAAATAACATAATTAACAATATTAACAAACAAGTAAAAATAAATAACGACTTACAAAATTCTATTAACACACTTAAAGAGGTAATATTGGATGACAGGGAAAAAATAAACAAAACCCTTAACAACATTGAGACATATAATACCATGACTACCACAGTATTCTTAATAACCCCACTAACTAATCAGAAGAATAAAAGAATCGACATGAGTCCCGAAAGAGTAATAAAAACAGAGAATAAAACTTATACATACGAGGAACAGAAAACAATAAATTAACTCAAGCTTAGCTCTAACTGTATAATTAAAAGAAATTGTAAAATGATAGAAGATGTAGAATTTAAGACAAAATTAATAAACGAAGGAACATTGTTAATAAGTAATGCACAAGATAATGAAATTCAATACAATTGCAACAATACTACCAATAGCGAAACATTAAGAGGAAACTTCCTCATAGAATTCACAAATTGCACAGTCCTCATAGATGAAACATACTACAAAAATAACCAAGAAATTTATATACAATCATTTGCCAATGAAGAAGATGAGGAAAACTCATTTAACTTCACCGAAAAACAGACGTTTAAAGAAATCGTATTAAAAGAAATAGAAAACACAAAAACAATTAAAGAAATAAAAATACAAACAATAGTTTCCAACAGTTTTGGCATAGTATCAATTACTCTTGTACTCCTCTTCATAGGAATATATTCCTATAACAAATGTAAAAGAGGAATCCAGGAGAATCCCTCATCAAAGGGGGAGGAGTTATGAAACCAAGTAAAGTCTACTGCCTTGTAATCTGCTCATGTCTCCTCTCCCTCTCTTTCTCACTCTCTCTCTTTCTCATCAATTTATGAAACAAACGAAATGGGCATTTGCATATGCCAAAGAAAATTATAGATTAGTCTTAAGATTCAATTGTAACCAGACAGAAGTCTAAGTTCCAAACTAATAAAGAAACACGTAATATCTAAAGATATCCAGTGAACAAAAAATCATTTAATTCAACAAAATTTAAATCAAAATTTAAATAAATAAATAAAGATATCTAAAGATATCTAGTGACTAAAATTCGTTCTTTCAACGAATATAATTCGCATGCATTTGATGCTAAGCAGCGTGGTTTGTGCAAATTGAGAATAACGGATGTACCAACGTTGCGTTCACAAACAAATGCATACGTAAAGAACAATAGAAAATATACAGTGGTTCGATGACATGAATATTGACTTAAACTATTTAATGTCGTTTAATTCCCAAACAGATACATACATTTGATATGTATTGGGCATTTTACATCCCGCAAAAATATTGTTACATAACTTCGAACCAACCAACAAGATATCCAGTGAACAAAAAATCATTTAATTCAACAAAATTTAAATCAAAATTTAAATAAATAAATAAAGATATCTAAAGATATCTAGTGACTAAAATTCGTTCTTTCAACGAATATAATTGGCGCAGTCGAAATCGGACAAATACGTTCGGAATTAACCAAAGTTAATCCGCGAGAAATTTTTTTAATTTAAACCACAATGGAAGCAGAGATGGATAATTTAAGAGCAGTAGTGCTTCAGCAGGAAGGAGAGTTGAACCTATTAAGGCAACAAAATCAACAACAACAACAACAACTACAACAACAACAGCAGCAACAACAACAACAACAACCACAATATCAAGAGCAACAATATCAACTACAACAACAACCAATCCAGTGGCTGTCAAACAAAGATATCATCCAGCAGTTTCGCCAGCTAAGGCAGCTCGACGACCAACATGATGTGTTAGCTTTTATAAAATCTGTGGAGTTCCTCATGACATTATGCCAGGGAAACGCATTGCTGATCCAGTTTGGCACTAGCATCGTCGCTAATGAAAAGGTGTCGGGAACAGCAGCAAATTTCATCAGACAATTGGGGATGGAGCCTAGCTGGGACCAAATGAAGACCAAACTGATGGAGCAAATGCGACCCAGGATGACCTACGAGGACGTATTCGATAGATGCAGATTCATCAAAGTGAGTAGTTTAAGAGATTTGTTCCAGGAGTTTGAGAAAGCAAAGTGCGAAATAAATAAAATATATATGTTCGACGAATCCAAACCAGCCATGTATGAAAATGATAAAGTAGATAAAGATTTGTTAAACATGCTAATGAATAAAATAGACACTCCATTCAGGATTCATGTCGATCAGGGCATATCTATGCATGCTTTACAAACGAAATATTCAAATATTAAAGCACTGGACGATCCCAGAGCTATTTTACAGAGGTATAGGAAAAACTCGAACAATACCTATAACAAACAGGGTAACACTAACGCTAACACCAACACTAGCACCACTCATAAAAACGCAACCCAGAATAATCAGTTTGCTAGTAATAATAACAATACCAAACAGAATCAGGGTGGCCAAACAAACACCAATAATAACGCCAGCCCACCTCAGAGTGGCCAAGTCAACCAACAGTCGTATAACAGGTCACAACCCACCCAAAATCCAAATTTTAAACCTAACTATAACAACAAGGGTAACAGTTCAAGACAGACAAGAATGTCTCATATGAGCGTTGATACTCAAAAGAATGATCCCACACCCATGGAGATTGGGACTTTAGAAGAAAAACAGGCAGAAGAAGAAGAGGAAGAACAGGTAAATTTTTTGATTCCTTGCCTAGAGCAACCTTACCCATAATAGTGTGGACAATAGGAAAAGAAAAAATTAAATGCTTAGTCGACACTGGTGCGACGACAAGCATCTTAAAATCAAAAATTCTCGAATTTCAATACCCCAAAACAGAACTCAACAAACCATGCTCTTATAAAACTCTTAACGGCACTAACGTCGTGAAATACACCGTAACAACGCCACTTCCAAAAGAGATACCCTACTCGGGGACACTACAGTGGAAACTTATAGATTTCTCAAACAAAAATTTCTCGGCAATAATAGGCCAAAATTTCTTAAAAGCCTTCAATGCTCAAATCAACAACACAGAGCGATATGTACAATTACTCGATAGAAAATTTTATTTTTTGGATTACGAATACCCAGAAGCAATGCACAATGTTTGTGCTCTGCAACCCGTGAACAAAGAAGAAATACGAAATCGCTTCAACCTCGCTCATTTAAATGACGAGGAACGTCGAGCCGTCGAAACCCTATTAGCGGAATCTGACGACTTATTTTTTCAAGAGGGGGACGTTTTGTCAGCAACAAACCAGATTTCCCACGAAATAATTACCACAGTGGATAAGCCTTTATATTCTAAAATATATAGATATCCCCAAATACATGAAGAAGAAATAAATAGACAGATAAAAGAAATGCTTGAGCAGAACATAATAAAAAAGAGTAACTCACCCTACAACAGTCCCTTATGGATAGTCGAGAAAAAACTCGATAATTCAGGGTCAAAAAAGTTCAGAATCGTCATTGATTACCGTAAATTAAACGAATTCACGGTCGATGACAGATTTCCAATCCCTAATCTAAACTCTCTATTGGATAAATTAGGTAGATCCCAATATTTCACAACCCTCGATCTGGCGAAGGGTTTTCACCAAATTCCCGTAAGAGAGGAAGACAGACCAAAAACGGCATTTTCAACACCGTCAGGTCACTATGAGTTTGTCAGAATGCCATTCGGACTAAAAAATGCTCCATCGACATTTCAGAGGCTCATGAATGAAGTCTTGAAAGATCATATTAATGACAGCTGTGTCGTCTACATGGACGACATATTAATTTTTAGCACTTCCCTTCAGGAACATATGACCACCCTAAGGAAGATATTTAGAACCTTGAAGGAGGCAAATTTGAAAATTCAAGTAGATAAGTGTGACTTCCTTAAGAAAGAAACACAATTTCTTGGCCACATCCTGACCACTCACGGTATTAGACCGAACCCAGACAAAGTAAATATTATACAGAATTTAAAATTACCCAAAACGGCAAAACAGATTAAATCATTCCTGGGAATGACAGGATTTTACAGAAAGTTCGTTAAGGATTATGCAAAAATAGCATTCCCCATGTCAAGGTATCTGAAGAAAAACGAGACGATCAACACTGATGACCCAAGCTATATAGCTGCATTCGAAAAGTTGAAGACACTAGTCACAAACAGTCCAGTCCTACGATACCCAAATTTTTCCAAGAAATTCACTGTCACTACAGACGCCAGTAATTTCGCGGTGGGAGCAGTGCTATCGCAAGAGAGCCACCCAATCGCATATGCATCCCGAACATTAAATCAACATGAATGCAACTACTCGACTATAGAGAAAGAGCTTCTAGCCATAGTGTGGGCCGTAAAGTACTTTCGACCGTATGTTTATGGTAGAGAATTCGACCTCGAAAGCGATCACCAACCCTTAAAATGGCTGATGGCTAAATATACGGGCAAAGATATAAGCCCAAGACTGCAGAGATGGCTCATTAATCTAGGGGAGTACAAGTTCCATATAGAATAAATAAAAGGAAAAAATAATAATATTGCCGATTTTTTGAGTAGGATTAAAGAAGACGAAATTAACCTAATGGAGGTCGAACCAACAGACGAAGAAGACAACAAATCCCTGGCTGAAACGGTTCACTCTAAAGAAGAGGATCAGGGTTTTAACATGTCCATACTAGAAACGGCAGTCAACAGATTCAAAACACAAATAATTTTCACAGAAAAGAAACCCAACACCATAGTACAAGTGTTTGGCAGAAAGCGAATTTATATTAGCAAAGAAGACTTGGAAAACAACCAAGCAGTAAACATCCTCAGACGAGAAATAACAGCAGGAAAGATAGGAGTTTTTTCACACCTAAGCGACCATGAATTTTACCAATTTCAAAAAATATTGACAAAGGAATACACTTCCAATCCAAAAGTAAAGCTCGTAAAATGCACCAGGTTCGCTACAGACATAGAGTCTGAAGATGAGTTGCACACCCAAATAGCCCTGTTTCATAAAAACGAGAGTGGCCATTGCGGGATAGTTGCTACCTATCAGAAACTTAAACTTACAATTTACCATCCCAATCTAAAAACACATATCCACAGAATAATAAATAATTGCGACGTTTGCAGTGGTGGGAAATATGATAGGAAACCCATTAAAAACAACTTCCATCTAACAGAAACACCAAAAACCTGCAACGAGATAATACATGTGGACACATATGTGAATTCAAAACAATCTTTCATAATATTCATTGATAAATTCTCAAAACAAGCCACCTGCTTGCCACTGATCGATAGAAATAGTATCACAATAGTAGAACACATTCAACAGTTCTTGTCCATTAAAGGGAAAGTCCAGAAATTTGTCTTCGACAACGAATTCAATAGCTTGAACGTCAGGGAATTCCTGGAAAAAGAAGGCATAGAATACCACTTAACAAAGCCAAATAGTCATACTGGCAATAGCGATGTCGAAAGACTTAATAATACATTGACAGAGAAAATTCGTACACTAAATATAGAAGAGAAAAGACCTATAATTGAACAAATGGCCAGAGCTGTATACTTTTACAACAATACACACCACACCACCACAAAATGTACACCGTTCGAAGTACAAAACCATAAAGTCGATCACAAAGAATTATATGACAGAATGTCAACACAAAAAGCTGAAAAAATAGCAAAGCTAAACAATAACAGGGAAACTTACATAGAAACCAGAACAGAAGGATTTATAAAAAATTACAAAAACCTAAGACACAAGGAAGAACCCAAATTTAGGAAAACAAAATTACAAAATATCCATACAACAAACATTAAAAGACCTACAAAATTTTCAGATAACGTTGACACTCCTCATCATGTGCCTGTTGCCAACACTGTCGACGGCAATGATCAACATAACCCCGATCCAGGCTGAAACCGGATTCATATCACTGGGGGAAAGTACGGTGGAGCTGGTTAGCGAGTTCAAAATGGTCCTACATATAATAAGTCCAGAAGAAATATTAGAACTAACCAACATAATCCAGAATAATACGAAAATTCTGGTTAAGAAAGACAGGCATAGGCTAGATACAGAGATAGAAACTATAAAAATCAAAATAAGATCCATAACCCCAAATTCGCTAGCAAGACAAAAACGCGGCCTTATCAACGCAATAGGAAAAGCTCAGAAGTGGCTCACCGGTCTCATGGATGATGACGATAGGGAAATCATTATGAATCATCTCCTTAATAACCAAGAAAACCAAAATAACATAATTAACAATATTAACAAACAAGTAAAAATAAATAACGACTTACAAAATTCTATTAACACACTTAAAGAGGTAATATTGGATGACAGGGAAAAAATAAACAAAACCCTTAACAACATTGAGACATATAATACCATGACTACCACAGTATTCTTAATAACCCCACTAACTAATCAGAAGAATAAAAGAATCGACATGAGTCCCGAAAGAGTAATAAAAACAGAGAATAAAACTTATACATACGAGGAACAGAAAACAATAAATGAACTCAAGCTTAGCTCTAACTGTATAATTAAAAGAAATTGTAAAATGATAGAAGATGTAGAATTTAAGACAAAATTAATAAACGAAGGAACATTGTTAATAAGTAATGCACAAGATAATGAAATTCAATACAATTGCAACAATACTACCAATAGCGAAACATTAAGAGGAAACTTCCTCATAGAATTCACAAATTGCACAGTCCTCATAGATGAAACATACTACAAAAATAACCAAGAAATTTATATACAATCATTTGCCAATGAAGAAGATGAGGAAAACTCATTTAACTTCACCGAAAAACAGACGTTTAAAGAAATCGTATTAAAAGAAATAGAAAACACAAAAACAATTAAAGAAATAAAAATACAAACAATAGTTTCCAACAGTTTTGGCATAGTATCAATTACTCTTGTACTCCTCTTCATAGGAATATATTCCTATAACAAATGTAAAAGAGGAATCCAGGAGAATCCCTCATCAAAGGGGGGAGGAGTTATGAAACCAAGTAAAGTCTACTGCCTTGTAATCTGCTCATGTCTCCTCTCCCTCTCTTTCTCACTCTCTCTCTTTCTCATCAATTTATGAAACAAACGAAATGGGCATTTGCATATGCCAAAGAAAATTATAGATTAGTCTTAAGATTCAATTGTAACCAGACAGAAGTCTAAGTTCCAAACTAATAAAGAAACACGTAATATCTAAAGATATCCAGTGAACAAAAAATCATTTAATTCAACAAAATTTAAATCAAAATTTAAATAAATAAATAAAGATATCTAAAGATATCTAGTGACTAAAATTCGTTCTTTCAACGAATATAATTCGCATGCATTTGATGCTAAGCAGCGTGGTTTGTGCAAATTGAGAATAACGGATGTACCAACGTTGCGTTCACAAACAAATGCATACGTAAAGAACAATAGAAAATATACAGTGGTTCGATGACATGAATATTGACTTAAACTATTTAATGTCGTTTAATTCCCAAACAGATACATACATTTGATATGTATTGGGCATTTTACATCCCGCAAAAATATTGTTACATAACTTCGAACCAACCAACAAGATATCCAGTGAACAAAAAATCATTTAATTCAACAAAATTTAAATCAAAATTTAAATAAATAAATAAAGATATCTAAAGATATCTAGTGACTAAAATTCGTTCTTTCAACGAATATAATTGGCGCAGTCGAAATCGGACAAATACGTTCGGAATTAACCAAAGTTAATCCGCGAGAAATTTTTTTAATTTAAACCACAATGGAAGCAGAGATGGATAATTTAAGAGCAGTAGTGCTTCAGCAGGAAGGAGAGTTGAACCTATTAAGGCAACAAAATCAACAACAACAACAACAACTACAACAACAACAGCAGCAACAACAACAACAACAACCACAATATCAAGAGCAACAATATCAACTACAACAACAACCAATCCAGTGGCTGTCAAACAAAGATATCATCCAGCAGTTTCGCCAGCTAAGGCAGCTCGACGACCAACATGATGTGTTAGCTTTTATAAAATCTGTGGAGTTCCTCATGACATTATGCCAGGGAAACGCATTGCTGATCCAGTTTGGCACTAGCATCGTCGCTAATGAAAAGGTGTCGGGAACAGCAGCAAATTTCATCAGACAATTGGGGATGGAGCCTAGCTGGGACCAAATGAAGACCAAACTGATGGAGCAAATGCGACCCAGGATGACCTACGAGGACGTATTCGATAGATGCAGATTCATCAAAGTGAGTAGTTTAAGAGATTTGTTCCAGGAGTTTGAGAAAGCAAAGTGCGAAATAAATAAAATATATATGTTCGACGAATCCAAACCAGCCATGTATGAAAATGATAAAGTAGATAAAGATTTGTTAAACATGCTAATGAATAAAATAGACACTCCATTCAGGATTCATGTCGATCAGGGCATATCTATGCATGCTTTACAAACGAAATATTCAAATATTAAAGCACTGGACGATCCCAGAGCTATTTTACAGAGGTATAGGAAAAACTCGAACAATACCTATAACAAACAGGGTAACACTAACGCTAACACCAACACTAGCACCACTCATAAAAACGCAACCCAGAATAATCAGTTTGCTAGTAATAATAACAATACCAAACAGAATCAGGGTGGCCAAACAAACACCAATAATAACGCCAGCCCACCTCAGAGTGGCCAAGTCAACCAACAGTCGTATAACAGGTCACAACCCACCCAAAATCCAAATTTTAAACCTAACTATAACAACAAGGGTAACAGTTCAAGACAGACAAGAATGTCTCATATGAGCGTTGATACTCAAAAGAATGATCCCACACCCATGGAGATTGGGACTTTAGAAGAAAAACAGGCAGAAGAAGAAGAGGAAGAACAGGTAAATTTTTTGATTCCTTGCCTAGAGCAACCTTACCCATAATAGTGTGGACAATAGGAAAAGAAAAAATTAAATGCTTAGTCGACACTGGTGCGACGACAAGCATCTTAAAATCAAAAATTCTCGAATTTCAATACCCCAAAACAGAACTCAACAAACCATGCTCTTATAAAACTCTTAACGGCACTAACGTCGTGAAATACACCGTAACAACGCCACTTCCAAAAGAGATACCCTACTCGGGGACACTACAGTGGAAACTTATAGATTTCTCAAACAAAAATTTCTCGGCAATAATAGGCCAAAATTTCTTAAAAGCCTTCAATGCTCAAATCAACAACACAGAGCGATATGTACAATTACTCGATAGAAAATTTTATTTTTTGGATTACGAATACCCAGAAGCAATGCACAATGTTTGTGCTCTGCAACCCGTGAACAAAGAAGAAATACGAGATCGCTTCAACCTCGCTCATTTAAATGACGAGGAACGTCGAGCCGTCGAAACCCTATTAGCGGAATCTGACGACTTATTTTTTCAAGAGGGGGACGTTTTGTCAGCAACAAACCAGATTTCCCACGAAATAATTACCACAGTGGATAAGCCTTTATATTCTAAAATATATAGATATCCCCAAATACATGAAGAAGAAATAAATAGACAGATAAAAGAAATGCTTGAGCAGAACATAATAAAAAAGAGTAACTCACCCTACAACAGTCCCTTATGGATAGTCGAGAAAAAACTCGATAATTCAGGGTCAAAAAAGTTCAGAATCGTCATTGATTACCGTAAATTAAACGAATTCACGGTCGATGACAGATTTCCAATCCCTAATCTAAACTCTCTATTGGATAAATTAGGTAGATCCCAATATTTCACAACCCTCGATCTGGCGAAGGGTTTTCACCAAATTCCCGTAAGAGAGGAAGACAGACCAAAAACGGCATTTTCAACACCGTCAGGTCACTATGAGTTTGTCAGAATGCCATTCGGACTAAAAAATGCTCCATCGACATTTCAGAGGCTCATGAATGAAGTCTTGAAAGATCATATTAATGACAGCTGTGTCGTCTACATGGACGACATATTAATTTTTAGCACTTCCCTTCAGGAACATATGACCACCCTAAGGAAGATATTTAGAACCTTGAAGGAGGCAAATTTGAAAATTCAAGTAGATAAGTGTGTGAAACACAATTTCTTGGCCACATCCTGACCACTCACGGTATTAGACCGAACCCAGACAAAGTAAATATTATACAGAATTTAAAATTACCCAAAACGGCAAAACAGATTAAATCATTCCTGGGAATGACAGGATTTTACAGAAAGTTCGTTAAGGATTATGCAAAAATAGCATTCCCCATGTCAAGGTATCTGAAGAAAAACGAGACGATCAACACTGATGACCCAAGCTATATAGCTGCATTCGAAAAGTTGAAGACACTAGTCACAAACAGTCCAGTCCTACGATACCCAAATTTTTCCAAGAAATTCACTGTCACTACAGACGCCAGTAATTTCGCGGTGGGAGCAGTGCTATCGCAAGAGAGCCACCCAATCGCATATGCATCCCGAACATTAAATCAACATGAATGCAACTACTCGACTATAGAGAAAGAGCTTCTAGCCATAGTGTGGGCCGTAAAGTACTTTCGACCGTATGTTTATGGTAGAGAATTCGACCTCGAAAGCGATCACCAACCCTTAAAATGGCTGATGGCTAAATATACGGGCAAAGATATAAGCCCAAGACTGCAGAGATGGCTCATTAATCTAGGGGAGTACAAGTTCCATATAGAATAAATAAAAGGAAAAAATAATAATATTGCCGATTTTTTGAGTAGGATTAAAGAAGACGAAATTAACCTAATGGAGGTCGAACCAACAGACGAAGAAGACAACAAATCCCTGGCTGAAACGGTTCACTCTAAAGAAGAGGATCAGGGTTTTAACATGTCCATACTAGAAACGGCAGTCAACAGATTCAAAACACAAATAATTTTCACAGAAAAGAAACCCAACACCATAGTACAAGTGTTTGGCAGAAAGCGAATTTATATTAGCAAAGAAGACTTGGAAAACAACCAAGCAGTAAACATCCTCAGACGAGAAATAACAGCAGGAAAGATAGGAGTTTTTTCACACCTAAGCGACCATGAATTTTACCAATTTCAAAAAATATTGACAAAGGAATACACTTCCAATCCAAAAGTAAAGCTCGTAAAATGCACCAGGTTCGCTACAGACATAGAGTCTGAAGATGAGTTGCACACCCAAATAGCCCTGTTTCATAAAAACGAGAGTGGCCATTGCGGGATAGTTGCTACCTATCAGAAACTTAAACTTACAATTTACCATCCCAATCTAAAAACACATATCCACAGAATAATAAATAATTGCGACGTTTGCAGTGGTGGGAAATATGATAGGAAACCCATTAAAAACAACTTCCATCTAACAGAAACACCAAAAACCTGCAACGAGATAATACATGTGGACACATATGTGAATTCAAAACAATCTTTCATAATATTCATTGATAAATTCTCAAAACAAGCCACCTGCTTGCCACTGATCGATAGAAATAGTATCACAATAGTAGAACACATTCAACAGTTCTTGTCCATTAAAGGGAAAGTCCAGAAATTTGTCTTCGACAACGAATTCAATAGCTTGAACGTCAGGGAATTCCTGGAAAAAGAAGGCATAGAATACCACTTAACAAAGCCAAATAGTCATACTGGCAATAGCGATGTCGAAAGACTTAATAATACATTGACAGAGAAAATTCGTACACTAAATATAGAAGAGAAAAGACCTATAATTGAACAAATGGCCAGAGCTGTATACTTTTACAACAATACACACCACACCACCACAAAATGTACACCGTTCGAAGTACAAAACCATAAAGTCGATCACAAAGAATTATATGACAGAATGTCAACACAAAAAGCTGAAAAAATAGCAAAGCTAAACAATAACAGGGAAACTTACATAGAAACCAGAACAGAAGGATTTATAAAAAATTACAAAAACCTAAGACACAAGGAAGAACCCAAATTTAGGAAAACAAAATTACAAAATATCCATACAACAAACATTAAAAGACCTACAAAATTTTCAGATAACGTTGACACTCCTCATCATGTGCCTGTTGCCAACACTGTCGACGGCAATGATCAACATAACCCCGATCCAGGCTGAAACCGGATTCATATCACTGGGGGAAAGTACGGTGGAGCTGGTTAGCGAGTTCAAAATGGTCCTACATATAATAAGTCCAGAAGAAATATTAGAACTAACCAACATAATCCAGAATAATACGAAAATTCTGGTTAAGAAAGACAGGCATAGGCTAGATACAGAGATAGAAACTATAAAAATCAAAATAAGATCCATAACCCCAAATTCGCTAGCAAGACAAAAACGCGGCCTTATCAACGCAATAGGAAA
This sequence comes from Drosophila paulistorum, assembly GCA_018152135.1. Lineage (NCBI taxonomy): Eukaryota > Metazoa > Arthropoda > Insecta > Diptera > Drosophilidae > Drosophila > Drosophila paulistorum. The sequence continues at coordinate 3,230,704 of JAECXG010000823.1, forward strand.
AGCTCAGAAGTGGCTCACCGGTCTCATGGATGATGACGATAGGGAAATCATTATGAATCATCTCCTTAATAACCAAGAAAACCAAAATAACATAATTAACAATATTAACAAACAAGTAAAAATAAATAACGACTTACAAAATTCTATTAACACACTTAAAGAGGTAATATTGGATGACAGGGAAAAAATAAACAAAACCCTTAACAACATTGAGACATATAATACCATGACTACCACAGTATTCTTAATAACCCCACTAACTAATCAGAAGAATAAAAGAATCGACATGAGTCCCGAAAGAGTAATAAAAACAGAGAATAAAACTTATACATACGAGGAACAGAAAACAATAAATGAACTCAAGCTTAGCTCTAACTGTATAATTAAAAGAAATTGTAAAATGATAGAAGATGTAGAATTTAAGACAAAATTAATAAACGAAGGAACATTGTTAATAAGTAATGCACAAGATAATGAAATTCAATACAATTGCAACAATACTACCAATAGCGAAACATTAAGAGGAAACTTCCTCATAGAATTCACAAATTGCACAGTCCTCATAGATGAAACATACTACAAAAATAACCAAGAAATTTATATACAATCATTTGCCAATGAAGAAGATGAGGAAAACTCATTTAACTTCACCGAAAAACAGACGTTTAAAGAAATCGTATTAAAAGAAATAGAAAACACAAAAACAATTAAAGAAATAAAAATACAAACAATAGTTTCCAACAGTTTTGGCATAGTATCAATTACTCTTGTACTCCTCTTCATAGGAATATATTCCTATAACAAATGTAAAAGAGGAATCCAGGAGAATCCCTCATCAAAGGGGGGAGGAGTTATGAAACCAAGTAAAGTCTACTGCCTTGTAATCTGCTCATGTCTCCTCTCCCTCTCTTTCTCACTCTCTCTCTTTCTCATCAATTTATGAAACAAACGAAATGGGCATTTGCATATGCCAAAGAAAATTATAGATTAGTCTTAAGATTCAAATGTAACCAGACAGAAGTCTAAGTTCCAAACTAATAAAGAAACACGTAATATCTAAAGATATCCAGTGAACAAAAAATCATTTAATTCAACAAAATTTAAATCAAAATTTAAATAAATAAATAAAGATATCTAAAGATATCTAGTGACTAAAATTCGTTCTTTCAACGAATATAATTCGCATGCATTTGATGCTAAGCAGCGTGGTTTGTGCAAATTGAGAATAACGGATGTACCAACGTTGCGTTCACAAACAAATGCATACGTAAAGAACAATAGAAAATATACAGTGGTTCGATGACATGAATATTGACTTAAACTATTTAATGTCGTTTAATTCCCAAACAGATACATACATTTGATATGTATTGGGCATTTTACATCCCGCAAAAATATTGTTACATAACTTCGAACCAACCAACAAGATATCCAGTGAACAAAAAATCATTTAATTCAACAAAATTTAAATCAAAATTTAAATAAATAAATAAAGATATCTAAAGATATCTAGTGACTAAAATTCGTTCTTTCAACGAATATAATTTGCGTGTGATAAAACTGTGAGTTTCTGTTTGTAATATGTACGTATATTGTATGTTGTATGTAAAATTGTATGATCGAGGTCGATCAAATGTCAGGATTGGCCGAATGTAAACATTAAGAATATTCTAAATAAGCCCGCTCCTCTCCTCAGCGATTATTTTCCCGATAATCGAATTTGGTCACACTGAAAGGGTATAATATACTGAGGCGGGGTACGGGCACACTCTCTCGAATATAGGCAATAAGACCACATGTGCAATTAAATTTAAGAAAAGAATAAAATCCGAAAATACAAAAACAATCTGAACAGATTAAAAACTAAAATAATAGAGAGTTTACAATTGTTTGAATAATATGTAAAGTAAATTGTTGAAATTTTATAACAAATGAAAAATTTTTTTTAAATTATGATTTTTTCTATTTTTTATGTAGGGTTACATGGGAAAATTGCATTCTGTAATACATATAGTTGAAATTTGATTGTCTATTCAAAATGTATCCATAAATTTAAATGAAAAAAAAAGTTGGAATATAAATTCTACAACAATTATTAATATTAGGAGAAAATAATTTTTATAAATTTTGTTATTATTAACAGTGAAAACAGCAATATGCGAGTACTATTTAACAAAACTATTGAAAAGTACTTTCTATCTGGCAACTCTTACACCTTATATTTGTACCATTACTCATTACTCATTATCCATTAAATAGTCTTCTATCATCTTGCAAACTGCACACACGTCTTTTAATAGGTTATGGGCCCACGCCACGCATACAAGAAAAGACAAAAGAGGAATGATCAATATATATCCGTGTGAAAAGTTAAGGGGCCGCGAAAACTACGATGTTTGGAAGCGGCAGGCACAATCTTACCTAGTGATCAAAGGTTGTTGGAGTGTGGTGTGTAACGGACCAGCAGAGAAGGAAGAGTCACTAGACGAGAGAGCGCTCGCGGAGATTACGCTGATGATTGAGTCGACCAACTACGCACACATCGCCAAATCCAAATCAGCGAAAGAGGCTTGGGATGCTTTGGCGCAGGCGTTTGAGGACAGCGGATTGACTCGGAAAGTAGAGCTGCTTAAAAAGTTGGTACAGTTAAATCTGGAGCAGTTTGATTCGGCACAGGAGTATGTCAACGAAATGATTATGACTGCCATTAAGGTATACAATGCTGGGCTTTGCATAAGTGACGAGGTAACGGCATCACTGATGCTTGCTGGATTACCCAATGAGTATCAGGCATAGGTCATGGCAGTAGAGAACTCCAAGTCTACATTAACTGTCGACAATGTAAAAGGTATGTTGCTACAAGACGTGAAGTTTGACAACAACGCTGGAATCAATTCGAATGCCATGTACTCAAGAGCATCAAAGCAAGCTAAGAGGGACAAAGCAAAGTTAAATAACCGTTTTGGGAAAACAGTTATTTGCTAGGCATGCGGTGGTAAAGGGCATATGCGAAAAGTATGCCCAAGCGTAGTGGAAGAAGAGAGAAGCGATGAAGAGAAAGCAGCTCTTGCATCGAATACTTCGCTTTTAGTAAATGCAAATCCACATGTAGGCAAGAGCGAAACAGTGTGGTACATTGATTCTGGTGCTTCAACTCACATGACAAATGTTTGGAGATTGCTAAGCAACGAATCTGAGATTAGCAACAAGAGCGTAATAATAACGAACAAAGAGAAACTGCATGTAAAAAGCAGTGGCGATGTAGGAATCTTGTTCCATGTAAAAGGCAAATCAGTTAAAGGTAATATTCATGATGTAGAGTATGTTCCAAATTTGTGTGGAAATCTGTTATCTGTAAGCCAAATGGCAAAAAAGGGAAAAAGGATTGTTTTCGAAAAGAACCATTGCTACATCTTTGAGAAAAAAATATTGAAAGCCACTGGCTATCTGCAAAATGGTCTGTATCGACTGAATTGTGAACTGCCAAAGGTAGAGAAAGCCTTGGTCGCAATAAATGGATTCGAACTATGGCATTTTTGACACAAAATTACAGCTGGTAAAAGAAGCCACCGATGATGTTGAATACTCTGTTAATGAATCGTGCCGGGATAAATGCATTGGTTGCCTTAAAGGAAAACAAACTCGTATGATAAGCAAGCAGCCTGGAATCCGTGCCGAAGCTCTTTTAGATCTTGTCCACTCAGATGTGCTTGGACTATTGAGAGTCAAGTCCTTTTCTGGTGCAAGATTTATGCTTGTCTTCGTTGATGATTACTCTCGGAAGGTGTTTGTGAACCCAATTAAGGAGAAGTCAGATGTAGTCAGGAAGTTCGACATTTTCAAAAATCTGGCAGAGAACCAAACAGGACGAAAAATTCGCATTTTGCGTTCTGACAATGGGAAGGAATATTGCAACCAAGAGCTTGAACATTTTTTGCAGAATGCAGGTATTCTGCATCAGACTACAACGCCGTATAACCCTGACACAGCATTTTGGCGAAATGTGCACCGTAGAGGATAATTGCAGAGACGGTAAACAGTCCCTGGAAGCAGAACCTCTGTATCAAGAAGACCTGTTAAAGCAGTCTACGTCAGAGCTTGAGTCGTGGAGTACGGATACAGAAGAAACGGTCGATGCTGAGGAACTAAAGACTACCGTTGGGCATGTTCCAGATGCATTTGGTGTTCGAAGATCAAAAAGGATTGCGAATAAGCTGGAGGAGCATCACCTATGTTGTGTAGTCTCGCAAGGTGACGACCCACTCACAGTAACAGAGGCATTAAAGTCGAAACTAGCAGATTCATGGGAAGACGCAATGAAGTCGGAAATGCTATCCCTCGAGTTAAAAAACACTTGGACGCTAACGGAATTACCAAAGGACAAAGTGGCGATACAGTCAAAATGGGTTTTTAAAACAAAACGAGAATCTGGGGACTTGGTGCCTCGCTATAAGGCAAGACTTGTTGTTAAAGGATTTTCTCAGAAAGAAGGTGTTGACTACACGGAGACGTTTGCACCAGTCGTGCGATACACTTCCATGCGCGTGCTGTTTGCTGCAGCTGCTAAGTATGGGTTGACAATTTATCAACTGGATGCTGTGACAGCTTTTCTTAATGGCGATTTACAAGAAGAAATCTACATGCGTCAGCCTGAAGGCTTCGACGATCAATCAGGAAAGGTCTATCGCCTCAATAAATCTCTCTACGGGCTTAAGCAGGCAAGCAGAATCTGGATTGAAATGCTGAACAAGGTTCTACTAGGCTTTGGTCTTCAACGTGGCGAAGTGGATCAGTGTGTATACCATTACGTAACTGGATCCACCATGGTATATGTGGCAGTATATGTTGACGATATATTAATTTTAAGCAACAACAAACAAATGGTAGCTAAAATCAAGGGCGAGCTATCGCAGAAATTTAACATGAAAGATATGGGCGAAGTTTCGTCGATTTTGGGCATGCGTGTTCGACACAATAAGACCGAAGGCACAATTAAAATTGATCAGTCTAATTATATTGCAGGAATTCTAAAAAGATTCGGAATGGATGATTGCAAAGCAGTGTCAACGCCGGTGGATGTTGGACAGAGTCTTTCAGCTGACATTGCACCCAAATCTGAAGCCGACATTGAAGATATGAAGAAGGTTCCGTACTTAGAGGCTATTGGTTGCCTACTATATGCTGCCCAGAACACTCGTCCTGACATAAGTTTTGCTGTCAACATGTTGAGTCGCTTCTCTTCCAATCCAGGAATGGTTCACTGGACCGCCGTTAAACGTGTGATGAGATATCTGAAAGGAACTCTCAACAAATGCATCACATATCATGCTACTGGAGATGACATAAAGGGTTTTTGTGATGCTGATTGGGGCGGAGACCTCGATGGAAGGAGATCAACATCAGGATACATTTATGTACAATAAGGTGGAGCTATATCGTGGTGTTCCCAACGGCAGAGGACCGTTACACTGTCCTCTACAGAAGCAGAATATATGGCAGCAGTATCTGCCATCCAAGAAGCCATATGGTTATTGCGCCTGCAGAGGGAACTTCATCTCATTGATACCAATAAGATCGTGCTAGGTTGTGACAACAAGAGTGCGTTGCACATCATAAGGAATAATTCATTTTCTCCAAGAACGAAACATATAGATATAAAAGTCAAGTTTATTAGAGAATGGTTGACCAATGGCTCTATCCGAATAGAGTACATTCCTACCGAGGACATGCCGGCAGATGCACTAAAAACCAGTCCCAGCTTCTAAAATAGCGTTGTCGGGATCCAGATTGGGGTTAACCTAATTTCTTAATTATATATTATATATTATATATTGAAAAGTACTTTCTATCTGGCAACTCTTACACTTTATATTTGTACCATTACTCATTAAATAGTCTTCTGTCATCTTGCAAACTGCACACACGTCTTTTAATAAAACTAAAACATCTTAATCGTGCAATACCAAAAACATGTTCATACGGCCGTCCTCCTCGATTCTCATTCGAATGAGTGCCTATGTAATAGCGAAATTATCATACAATCATTATATTGAAAAGTGTATTTGGTGATATTTTTGTTTGAGAGTAAAGTGCATAATGTCTGATTCAGTAGCAGCAACATCAGCATCTCCTGTGGCTGCCCCAACAGCACCAGCAATGGCATCAGTTGATAAGAAGGTGGCTGCCAAAAAAACATCGGCAGCGTCGTCAACAAAGACCAAAAATCAACTGCTCCACCATCGCATCCACCAACTCAGCAAATGGTAGACGCTTTGATTAAAAACTTAAAGGAACGTGGTGGCTCCTCACTACTGGCAATCAAAAAATATATTAGTGCCACATACAAGTGCGATGCCCAGAAACTTGCACCATTTATCAAGAGGTACTTAAAGTCAGCTGTCGGAAATGGTAAACTGATACAAACAAAAGGAAAGGGTGCCTCTGGTTCATTTAAACTGTCTGTTGCTGCTAAAAAGGAACCGAAGCCAAAGGTTGCCTCTGTAGAAAAGAAAAGCAAACCGAAAAAGGTAACTCAATCAGCAGCAGCTAAAAAGAAAGCAATCGGTAGCAAAAAAACAGCTGGTGCTGGTTCTGTTGATAAGAAACCAAAGGCCAAAAAGGCAGTCGTAACCAAAAAGACAGCCGAGAAAAAGAAAAGTGAAAAGGTAAAGGTAAAGGATGCTAAGAAAACAGGAACTGTAAAATCCAAACCTGTCGCATCGAAGGCTAAGTTAAGTTCAACTAAGCCAAAAGCTAAAACAGTTGTCGTATCATCGGCTAAACCAAAAAGGCAACCAAAAAGGCAGCTGCTCCTGTTACCGTCAAGAAGCCAAAAGCCAAGACAACTGCTGCCAAAAAGTAAATAACTAATACTTTATTGCAATCGTAATATTGAACAAATTTTAGATATCAAATACGAAAATCTAAAATTTTAATTAAACACAGCCCTTCTCAGGGCTACAATTTCAAATAATAAGAGAAAAAAAAATCATATTTAATGAAAATTACAAATATGTAATTTACATAATGTTCATTATATGTATACACAGATAAGCAACGTATACAAATTTGAAACTGTACGAGTCTTTTGTAATTAAATTTAGATGCATTTTTTCCAGTTTTGCCTTGCGATAAACAGAAATGACTAAAATCAAAATAACAAAAATGATTTTTAGTCCCATTACCACATGCTGTATGTATTTTGCAATATTAATTGAAAATATGTTAATCCTTTTTTAATATAAAATTGTGGCCCTGAAAAGGGCCTTTTTTTTTTTAATAGGAAGCGTGTGTTTAAACTAGGGACATTTATTTTGAGCTGGTATACTTGGTGACAGCTTTTGTTCCCTCACTAACAGCGTGTTTAGCGAGCTCACCGGGCAAAAGCAAACGAACAGATGTTTGGATTTCGCGACTGGTGATGGTCGACCTTTTATTGTAGCAGCAATACGTTCAAAAATGTCGTTCACAAAGCTGTTAATTATGCTCATTGCTTTTGAAGAAATACCAGTGTCTGGGTGGACTTGCTTTAACACTTTGTAAATGTAAATAGCATAGCTCTCCTTACGCTTTGTTCTTTTGATCCTTGCCAGCCTTCTTGGCTGCCTTTCCACTAGTTTTTGGCGGCATTTCTCACTTCAAATTCAATAATTTAAATTTCACAAAACACAATTGACTTTTAACAAATGCCACGATTTGTGCGTCTCCAATTTATACATTTTTTTTGTGCATCGCTTTCTGGATAAATATAATTATTGAGTACCAACCCCTAGTTGAGCGAGTGTGTCGTTGGAAAAGGTATAAATAAAACGACAATGTACCACATCAACATCAACATTTGTGTGTGAAAAGTGAACAGTGTGTAAAAAAAAAAAAATAAATAAATATTGAAATATGTCTGGTCGTGGTAAAGGTGGCAAAGTGAAGGGAAAGGCAAAGTCTCGCTCGAACCGAGCTGGGCTCCAGTTTCCTGTTGGCCGTATTCACCGTTTACTCCGTAAAGGAAATTATGCCGAGCGTGTTGGTGTTGGCGCTCCAGTATATTTGGCTGCCGTTATGGAATATTTGGCGGCTGAAGTTCTTGAGTTGGCTGGTAATGCTGCTCGAGACAACAAAAAGACCAGAATTATACCTCGTCATCTACAATTGGCCATTCGCAACGATGAGGAATTAAACAAATTGCTTTCTGGCGTAACCATTGTACAGGGTGGTGTGCTACCTAACATTCAGGCTGTACTGCTGCCCAAGAAAACCGAAAAGAAGGCATAAATCAATTAACACTTGCTTTAAAATAATACAACTCTGTACATACAACAAACATAAAACATCCGTCCTTTTCAGGACGACCAAAAAATTAAAAGAAATTAATACAGTTTTCGATCCATGCATATACATGTAAGATGTGTGCTGGGTTGCTGGTCGTTTTTTGGTAGCCCTGGCGATTGAGAGAAGAGGCAGAAGGTTAGCGAGAGTCGAGAAGTAGCATCATCGGTGAAAAGTTGTCTGGGAGTGAAGCCGAAAGTCGTCGGTAAAAATATGTAGAAGAATCAAGTCGGTTTAAACGTTGTATTTAATTAAGCCTAATTTGTGAACCCTATTGAACTAATTTGTTTTTGTAAACTGATATAGCATTAAAACTCTCTATTCGTTTTTTATACAAATAAATCCATTACACGAGCCTCCGTCCTCGTGCTATCGGTTAATATAAAGACAATCAGTGCTTAAGTTGTGAAATGGTTTTTAAAAGTTGGTAAAAATCATTTAAAGTTGTAAGTTGCTATTGGAAAATTCCCGAGAACAGTTGTGAAACAAAAGAGTTGTTGTTGTTGAACAAAGTCGGTAATGACGAAAACGAAGCGTACTCCGGCAAAAAACACTGAGAAAAAACGCGCGGGCGCCGAAATGTCGCGACAAAACGAGACCTTGGAAAAAGCTGACGAAATCGAAATACAAGAAGAGAAGCAAGAAGTTGGATGCATAACAAGAGCCAGAGAAGTGCGCGAAGCGTTGATGCTGGATTTGGTCGAAAAACGAGAAGAGAACACGAAAGAGAACAATATGGAAGAAGAGAACAACACGATGTTGAAAAATTTGATACAGTTGCGTACGCTGAAAATCGAAGCTGACGAAGTGAAACAGGGTGACTCAGGCATTCAAGCAGACGATTTCGCTAAAGTGGTACCCAACTATGATGGACAAAGTATGCCTGTGGAGATGTGGTTCAATAATTTTGAACTAAATGCTGAGGCCTATGGACTAACTATGAAGCAAAAATATGTTCAGGCACGATCTAAAATGACTAAAGTTGCAAAGTTATTTTTAGATGCAACTCCAGTACGAAGTTATGATGATCTTCGTGTCCAGTTGGAAAACGAATTTGGCATGGACGACGTATGTAGCGCTAATATACATCAGAAGCTACGTGAACGTAAGATGCAGAAAGAGGAAACCTTTCGAGAGTACATGTTTCATATGAAGTCAATCGTAGCAGAAGGCAATATAGATATGAAATCGGTGTTGCGCTATATAGTAGACGGTTTGAACATGAAGAACGACTTAAAGATCAACTTATATTGCGCCCAGTCATTCAGAGAGCTACGAGAAAAATATGAAATCTATCAGCACGCAATGGAAATGGCAAAGATCGATGTTCCACAAGGTCTGAAGAAAGTTAATCAGAGAAACTACGAGAAAAAGCCTCGTTGCTTTAACTGCGGATCGAGCGAGCATCTTAGAAAGGAATGCAATGTGACAACAAAATGTTTTCGCTGCAATGGTGAGGGTCTTATCTCAAAGAACTGTCCAAAGATTGCGAATATTGGTGCAGTGTATAATTCGAAGCGCATGGAGACTGCAAACATTGGTGTAGTACAAAATCCAAAACGCATAAAGGAAGTGGATATAAAAGGCTGCAACATTAACGCATTGGTTGACACAGGAGCGGATGTGTCTTTGGTGTCCAGAAGCGCTGTAGAGAAGATTGGAGTTAAAAGTCTGTAGAAAGCTGTCAAGAATTTGGTTGGTCTAGGCGGAAAAGTTATTCATCCGCTTGGTACTTTTCAATCTGAGGTCAAGGTGGACGACGTCCAGACAGTCCAAAAATTTGTTGTGGTCGCAAACGAAGATGTGCCGTATGATGTTGTACTCGGCTATGACTTTATGCAAAAGTTCTTCGTTACGTCGTCGAAAGTAGGATATAAGTCTTATCCCCCTGCTGGGGATAAAACTTCTGAGGATAATCAGTTAAGTATTTTTAATGTAACAGAAACCGATTCTGATATAGATGTACCCTCAGATTTCGAAAATGATGTGCGAGCAATGATCAACGACTACAAGGTCGTTGAATACCCAAACGTTGAAGAGAGAACCCAGAATGCTGCAGGGCTAGTAGCAGAATCAACTGATGCAGTTAGTCTACCGATTGTCCCAGATGGTGTTATCTTGCCGTTTCGCCAAGCACCAAGTCGTCTGCCGGCTATTGAAGCTGCAGCAGTGAAGCAACAAGTCGACGAATGGCTCAATGCTGGAATCGTTCGCCGATCGTCATCCAATTTTGCCAGTCGAGTCGTGGTGGTCAAAAAGAAAGATAGAATCTGCGTAGATTTTCGAAAGCTAAACAGTATGGTGTTGAAGGATGGGTTTCCGGTTCCGATAATTGACGATGTCCTAGAGAAGCTGCAGGCAGCAAAGTTTTTAACAGTCATGGACTTAGAGAACGGATTTTTTCACGTGCCGATAGAAGAAACAAGTAAAAAAGCATTTGTGACCAAGGAGGGATTGTTCGAATTCAACAAAGCTCCGTTTGGATTCTGTAATTCACCTGCAGTATTTATCCGATATGTGACCAATGTTTTTCAACCGTTGTTAAATGCTGACGTGCTGGATCTGTATATGGATGATATTATAATCCATGCAACGACAGCAGAAGAATGTCTCAATAAGATGAAGAAAGTTTTTGATACAGCAGCAGCGTTTGGACTTAAAATTAAATGGAAGAAGTGTCACTTTCTAAAAAGCACTGTTGATTTTTTGGGCCATACGATCTACGATGGACAAATTAAGCCTGGACAAGAGAAGACCAAAGCTGTCAGCGAGTTTAAAGTACCAGAAAATATAAAGGCAATTCAAGCATTTCTGGGCTTAACTGGATTTTTTCGCAAGTTTATTAAGGGGTATTCAATTATTGCCCGACCATTGACTGATCTTTTGCGTAAAGACGTTGCTTTTAGGATGGATGCGGTTGCACTCAAGGCTTTTGAAGAATTAAAAAGAGCTCTCACTGTCGAACCAGTACTGAAACTGTATGATCGCAATGCCAACACAGAAATTCACACAGACGCGTCAAAAATGGGATTTGTAGCAGCATTGTTTCAATGGAAGGATGGCCAGTTGCATCCAGTGTGGTTTTGGAGCAAAAAGTCTTCGGAAACTGAGGCTCGACAGCATAGCTACATTTTATAAGCGAAAGCAGTATACCTTGCCTGCCAAAAGTTTAGACAATACATTTTGGGCATCAAGTTTAAAGTTGTTACTGATTGCGCAGCATTTAAGCAGACAATAAACAAGAAGGATGTTCCTAGAGACGTGGCGCGATGGATTGTTTATTTGCAGGATTTTAACTTCGATGTGCAGCATAGAGCTGGAGAGAGACTTAAACAAGGAATTATGATTATACGATCGGAAACGTCGGCACGATTTAAAAAAGCACAGCAAGAGGATACAATGTCAAAGGCTCTGATTGAACTGTTGCAAAATCAACCCTATGAAGCTGTTTAAGAATAAACATCGTGTTCATCTGAGCTGGCTTCACCAAATCAGATGCACCAATGAAATATACAAAACGAAACAAAAACATAAGTAAATCATAAAATTCATATGACAATTATTGCTTAAAACCATACAAAACATGCATCCACACTCTGTGGAAAACACTTAAGATTATAACAGCGACGCGGTATCAAGTAACCAACGCTGAGCATGAAAGATAAACAATTTTCAACCCCCGAAACGTGGGGGGCATTAGAATAAGTATTTTTAAGAACGATTGTTGCGTCTTAGAGTTTAAGAATTTTTAAATAAAATCAGTTCATATTTTGAATTCAACGAATGAAGACTGGGTTATTTTCTTTCTCTTCGGAAATCCCTATTCATTTTGGTCCTTCGAGCCGGATTCATTTTGGTCCTTCGAGAAAAAGGAACTCTGTAGTTTTCCCCCACCAGTGGTAAGAGACTCAGAGGGTAAATCAGCGCCTGTAAGTCTGAATTCTTATGCAAGTGTAAATGCTAAGATCAGCTAAAGGTAGCAAAATAAAATAACTCTTGTTTTCCCCCACCAGTGGTAAGAGACAGAGTATAATATAAAAGGCAAAATTTTGCTTAATAAATAAAAAGTGCGTGCGTCCGATTTTTAAGGCAGTTTGGCTAGCGGAGCAACTGTAGTAATCTCGGCGGCGGGAGTTTGTGTGTGGCGTATTCGAAGCCCTAATATCGAAAATAAAAAAAAAATTTTAAAATACAAATTAGTGTATATGTATACACAAATATAGTTGCAAGTAGGCAACCACAAGCAGCAGAGCAACAAAATAGTTGCAGAGAAGAGACGACTGGAGGCGAGGCAAATCCTACCCATTGGCAGACAAACCAGCATCGGCGGCCCAACAGCCTGTGCGAAGACCAGCACCGGCACCGTCTAGCGCGACAAGCTAGACCCCGGAGCCAAGATCGGAGAAACCAGCATCGGCGCCCCAACAGCCTGTGCGAAGACCAGCACCGGCAACGCCTAGCGCGACAAGCTAGGCCCTGAATGCGGTAGAACCGGTAGCGCTACAAAGAGCGCCCAACACTAAACAAATAAACTCATCCTAAATTAAAATTGTTTGAAAAAAAAAAAAACATTGTAAGAAATATTGTGAAATCGTGCGGAATTAAATCTGTCCGATAGCAGTATAGCCTGTAAAGCTATGCGAAACATTAGGTAGGAAGATCACTGCGATGATCGAGTAGGAAAGCAAAATACTAAACAAAAAAAATATAATTCATGATATTTTAAGCAAGTTGCCAGGACAATAGTAATATAAAAATAAATATACAAAAAATAAATTAATATTAAAAAAAAGAAAGCAATTTACTATCGACCATACAAAAATGTTCCCTACCAAAACTGAAAAATTGTTAGGAAAGCAACACGAGTTGCACAAAAGATTAAAGAAGATAGAAGAATTAGATGCTAGTAAGTTAACTAGAAAGATTCTTAATGAAATAGCGGAGATTCAGAAGCAATGGGTTAGTTACCATAGTCAAATGATACAGAGTGGTGTAACCGAACACTACTATTTTACAGATGGAAAGTATGAGGAGGGTTTAGATATGGCAGCCAGATTATTAGCCAAAGGAGAGTCAAGCAGGCAGGGCACTGTCGATTCGGAAAACAGTGAAGCAGATGCAACGATGTTTGAAAAGTTGGATGATAGCAAAGAAGAGTCGCGCGGGAATGCGACCTCCAGTAATACAGACGCTAATGAGAACCAGGAGATATTTTTGTGTAGAGCCCGACAGCTCCAGGAATATGTGGATAGGGTAACCAAGGATTTACGTACTATAGATAATTCAACAGGCAATGAGACATGCATAGTATATATTAATAAGATCAATTATTTATGGGAGAAAGTACAGGCGTGCCAGGGTTTGACAAAAAATGCCAAATTTAATAATGCTATGGATGATTTAGAATTCGATGTCCGGAATTCAGTATCAGCATTAGAAATGAAACTAAACAACAAGGAAAGTAAGATTGAGAATGTAACCGTGAGAGGCGAACTACCAGTGTTGCCAAAAATTCAGGTGCCCACATTTTCTGGAGAGTCTCGAGAATGGGACCTGTTTGTGGAATTATTTGCGGAATTAATTGAAAAAAGGGAAGATTTAAGTCAGACTCTTAAATTTAATTATTTAAAATCCGCGTTAAAGGGCGAAGCAAGGAGCATGGTAGCCCATCTATTGTCAGGTTCAGCTGACAATTATAGTGCCGCTTGGGAATTATTAAACAAGCGATATGAAAATAATCGGAGGGTACTCTCCGAACAATTAAGTCGGATCGTTGATTTACCGATGATCAACAATGATTCCGCAAAAAGTGTTAAAGGAATGATTGACATAGTTAATGAGTCAGTTTACTTAATTAAAATAAAAGCAAATTTGTCCGATGAAGTTGACGTTATATTCGCACAACTCCTACTAAGGAAATTTGACAGAGAAGCTCTACAATTGTATGAGAGTCAGATTAGAAAAACAAGGCAAATTCAAATGCTATCTGATGTCATGGAATACTTGGAGCAAAGATATTGCTCGATAAGTGCCATGAGCAAAGAAGAGAAGAAACCGATAAAAACTGTTTTAAATTATACGGAAGTTGAAGATAAATGTCCGATTTGCAAAATTGCCGGGCACAAAGCATATAAATGCTATAAATTTAAAGGATTGACACCTACTGAAAGGTATGAAATAGTCAAAAAAGTGCAGCTTTGCATAAGATGCTTGAACCATTCAAGCAGTAAGGTGTGCACTAATGAAATGGTCTGTTCATTGTGCAGTAAGGAACACCATACCTTGCTCCATTTTGAAGAAAAACAGGAGGGAGTTAATACTTGTGTAACGGCTCAACCAACACTGTTGGCCACAGCTGTAATACAAGTAAAAAATGTAAATGGAGGATATAAGACTCTAAGAGCCCTTATTGATTGTGGTTCACAGAGCACCATTTTGTCTGAAGAGGCCGCTCAAATATTAAAACTACCTAAAATTAAACAATATACAGAAATAAGTGGCGTGTCCTCAATAAAATCTAATAAATCAAAATATAAGGTAAAAATAGATGTAAAGACGCGGAATCCTTGGAAAGGACATCTAAAAGTTGAGGCAATTGTGTTGCCAAAGTTAATGAAAGCTCTTCCATTAGAAATTGCAAACGTGGATATGTCAAAATGGCAAACTTACGTGCTAGCTGATCCTACCTTCAATAAACCTGGTAGGATTGATATAATAATGGGAGTAAACGTATATACCCAAATCTTAAAAAGGGGAATTACAAAGATTGATGGCCTGCTGGGCCAAAATACTCAATTTGGTTGGATCGTCTCGGGAGGCACCAAATCAAATCAGAATAAATCTGTAGTGGCAACAACAATAGATGTCACAGGTTTTGAACAACGTTGGGAGAGGAAAGGTAAATTTCAAAATAAAAACAACACAATTCGAAAGAAATGCAACAGCAAAACTCAAAAAATAAATTTATGGCCCCCGGCAGGACCTCACATTGGAGGTAAAGTGAAGATTGGGGAACAAAAAGTATATATCCCAGAGCCAGTACAAAATAAGAATATTAAAAAGGCAATGGGTCAATTAGATAATGATTATCTAAAAAATAATATCAAAATAGATTCCGGTAAAAAATTATCAGAAACTATACTACCAAAAAGGCAGATATGGCAAAATGATTATAAAAGGACAACATTTAATGGTAACCAGAATAACCAATCAAATTTTGGCAATCAGCGAGATTTAAAAATAGTGGAGCGATCACATTGGAACAATTCAAAAAGTGAAGGTAGTTATTTTTTAAATTCTCCATCTTATAAAAAGGCTAGAAGTCAGCACAGTAATACACATCAGGAATGGGTAGATATCCCGAAACATAAATCATTAGGTAAATTGCCAAATATTATAAAAACCAGTAAAAGCAAACTCAGTAATACATACGGGAAAATTGGTAAGAATATGAAGTCAGTTACAATGGGTAAAGGAACATCAGATTGACTAGGTTAAACATCAGTCATGTAACTGGTCATGCTTCTTTAACAATAATTATCTTACTAATGATATTTTAATAATAATTTGTATAAGACAACTAACTATAAAAATAAAGTCCAAAACGCCGCATTTGGTGGCCCTTTGCAGAATGTTTAAGAATAAACATCGTGTTCATCTGAGCCGGCTTCACCAAATCAGATGCACCAATGAAATATACAAAACGAAACAAAAACATAAGTAAATCATAAAATCCATATGACAATTATTGCTTAAAACCATACAAAACATGCATCCACACTCTGTGGAAAACACTTAAGATTATAACAGCGACGCGGTATCAAGTAACCAACGCTGAGCATGAAAGATAAACAATTTTCAACCCCCGAAACGTGGGGGGCATTAGAATAAGTATTTTTAAGAACGATTGTTGCGTTTAAGAAGTTTAAGAAGTTTAAGAATTTTTAAATAAAATCAGTTCATATTTTGAATTCAACGAATGAAGACTGGGTTATTTTCTTTCTCTTCGGAAATCCCTATTCAAAGCTTTTAAATTAAAAGGCGGTCTTTTATACAAAACGGTTGGCGGTAATGAACTTTTTGTTGTCCCGAAACAAATGGAAAAGAGATCATTGTTGAAGCTCACAATGTTGGTCACTATGCGATGCAAAAGACAATGCATGCAGTTCAGCAGTCTTATTGGATACCGCATTTAGAGTCAAAAGTTGCCCGAATTATAAATAACTGCGTCAAATGCATAATTTATAACAAAAAGTTTGGCAAAAAGGAAGGATTGATGCAGGTGATAGACAAAGGCGATAGACCTTTAGAAACGATACATGTGGATCATCTTGGGCCTTTAGACGCAACATCAAAGCAATATAAGTACATATATATTGGCTATGGTCGATGCCTTCACGAAATTTGTTTGGTTATATCCAACAAAAACAACAAGTTGCGAGGAAGTACTACGAAAGTTAAAAGAGTGGTCTGCTATATTTGGTAACGCTGTTCGAATTATCAGTGACAGAGGATCTGCGTTTATAGCTAAAGATTTCGAGGAATATATTAAGTCGAACGGAATTCACCATGTTTGGACAACAACGGGCGTTCCAAGAGGCAACGGTCAGATCGAACGTGTAAACAGATCTATCATTACGATTATTTCCAAGCTGTCTGCGGATGAACCGGCTAAATGGTTTAAGTATGTGCCAAATGTGCAAAGAGTTATTAATTCTCATGTCAATGTATCAACAAAAAGATCACCATTTGAACTAATGCTGGGTGTTCAAATGAACAATGGGCCAGAGAATCGGATTCTTAAGTTGTTACAGGAGGAAGTATGCGATAAATTCGATGAAGAGAGACAGTCGATGAGAGCTGCTGTTAAACGGGAAATTACTAAAGCCCAGGAAGCATATAAGAAACAATATGATTCAAAACGCAAGATTGATAACGTATATAAAGTTGGAGATTTGGTAGCGATTCGGCGTACACAGTTTGTTGCGGGTCGCAAGCTTGCGAGTGAATATCTTGGACCGTACGAGGTTATAGCAGCTAAACGATGCGGAAGATACGATGCTGGTCGTTTTTTGGTAGCCCTGGCGATTGAGAGAAGAGGCAGAAAGTTAGCGAGAGTCGAGAAGTAGCATCATCGGTGAAAAGTTGTCTGGGAGTGAAGCCGAAAGTCGTCGGTAAAAATATGTAGAAGAATCAAGTCGGTTTAAACGTTGTATTTAATTAAGCCTAATTTGTGAACCCTATTGAACTAATTTGTTTTTGTAAACTGATATAGCATTAAAACTCTCTATTTGTTTTTTATACAAATAAATCCATTACATACATATATTGTATTTGTAGGTGTAAGCACAGCCTTACGGACAAATGTACATGTTTTTATTTTCATTGTAGATACTAATGCATGTACATATACATACATGAATAGGAATTCCCGGAGAGAAGGAAAATAACACAGTCTTCATTCGTTGAATTCAAAATATGAACTGATTTTATTTAAAAACTCTTAAACTCTAAGACGCAACAACCGTTATTAAAAATACTTATTCTAATGCCCCCCACGTTCGGGGGTTGAAAATTGTTTATATTTCATGCTCAGCACTGGTTACTTGATACCGCGCCACTGTTATAATCTCAAGTGTTTTCCACAGAGTGTGGATGCATGTTTTGTTTGGTATTAAGCAATAATTGTCATATGAATTTTATGATTTACTTATGTTTTTGTTTCGTTTTATATATTTCATTGGTGCATCTGATTTGGTGAAGCCATCTCAGATGAACACGATGTTTAATCTTAAACATTCTGCAAAGGGCCGCCAAATGCGACGTTCTGGATTTTATTTTTATAGTTAGTTGTCTTATACAAATTATTATTAATATTATCATTAGTAAGGTAACTATTGTTAAAGAAGCATGACCAGTAACATGACTGATATTTAACCTAGTCAATCTGATGTTCCTTTACCCATTGTAACTGACTTCATATTCTTACCAATTTTCCCGTATGTATTACTGAGTTGGCTTCTACTGGTTTTTATAATATTTGGCAATTTACCCAATGATTTATGTTTCGGGATATCTACCCATTCCTGATGTGTATTACTGTGCTGACTTCTAGCCTTTTTATAAGATGGAGAATTTAAAAAATAACTACCTTCACTTTTTGAATTGTTCCAATGTGATCGCTCCACTATTTTTAAATCTCGCTGATTGCCAAAATTTGATTGGTTATTCTGTTTATTATTAAATGTTGTTCTTTTATAATTATTTTGCCATATCTGCCATTTTGGTACTATAGTTTCGGACAATTTGTTACCGGAATCTATTTTGATATTATTTTTTAGATAATCATTATCTAATTGACCCATTGCCTTCTGAATATTCCCATTTTGTACTGGCTCTGGGATATATACTTTTTCTTCCCCAATTTTCACTTTACCTCCAATGTGAGGTCCTGCCGGGGGCCATTAATTTATTTCTTGAGTTTTCCGGTTGTATTTCTTGCGAATTGTGTTGTTATACCCTTGCAGAGGGTATTATAAAATTGGTCAGATGTTTGTAACGCACAGAAGGAGACGTTTCCGACCCCATAAAGTATATTTATTCTTGATCAGCTTGAGAAGCTGAGTCGATATAGCCATGTCCGTCTGTCCGTCTGTCCGTCTGTCCGTCCGTCTGTGCGTATGCGTTTTACTCAGCCATCTTAAGAGATATCGGGTTGAAATTTTTTTTGGAGACTCTTTATTACCTGTGTGAGATAAAGTATGAAAATCATCGGGATCGGACTACTATATCATATATTGCTTAATAATCATTAAATGTGTTTTGAATTCAGTAGTTTGAAGTATGCGTTTTACTCAGCCATCTTAAGAGATATCGGGTTGAAATTTTTTTTGGAGACTCTTTATTACCTGTGTGAGATAAAGTATGAAAATCATCGGGATCGGACTACTATATCATATATTGTTAAATAATCATTAAATGTGTTTTGAAAATGCGTTTTACTCAGCCATCTTAAGAGATATCGGGTTGAAATTTTTTTTGGAGACTCTTTATTACCTGTGTGAGATAAAGTATGAAAATCATCGGGATCGGACTACTATATCATATATTGTTAAATAATCATTAAATGTGTTTTGAATTCAGTAGTTTGAAAAATATTTGAGCATATTCATAATACGACAACTAATGCTGTTGATGTATGAAATTTCACTTTTCTTATCGAATTAAATATAATAAAGAACTGCAAGGGTATATAAACTTCGGCAAGGCCGAAGTTAACTTCCATAGCTCGTTTTTATTTTGAAATTTACCTTTCCTCTCCCAACGTTGTTCAAAACCTGTGACATCTATTGTTGTTGCCACTACAGATTTATTCTGATTTGATTTGGTGCATCCCGAGACGATCCAACCAAATTGAGTATTTTGGCCCAGCAGGCCATCAATCTTTGTAATTCCCCTTTTTAAGATTTGGGTATATACGTTTACCCCCATTATTATATCAACCCTACCAGGTTTATTAAAGGTAGAATCGCCTAGAACGTAAGTTTGCCATTTTGACATATCCACGTTTGCTATTTTTAATGGAAGAGCTTTCATTAACTTTGGCAACACAATTGCCTCAACCTTTAGATGTCCTTTCCAAGGATTTCGCGTCTTTACGTCTATTTTTACTTTATATTTTGATTTATTAGATTTTGTTGAGGACACGCCACTTATTTCTGTATACTGTTTAATTTTAGGTAATTTTAATATTTGAGCGGCCTCTTCAGACAAAATGGTGCTCTGTGAACCACAATCAATAAGGGCTCTTAGAGTCTTATATCCTCCATTTACATTTTTTACTTGTATTACAGCTGTGGCCAACAGTGTTGGTTGAGCCGTTACACAAGTATTAACTCCCTCATGTGTTTCTTCAAAATGGAGTAAAGTATGGTGTTCCTTACTGCACAATGAACAGACCATTTCATTAGTGCATAACTTATTGCTTGAATGGTTCAAGCATCTTATGCAGAGCTGCACTTTTTTGGCTGTCTCATACCTTTCAGTAGATGTCAACCCTTTAAATTTATAGCATTTATATGCTTTGTGCCCGGCAATTTTGCAAATCGGACATTTATCTTCGACTTCCGCATAATTTAAAACAGTTTTTATCGGTTTTTTCTCTTCTTTGCTCATGGCACTTAGCGAGCAATATCTTTGCTCCAAGTATTCCATGACATCAGATAGCATTTGAATTTGCCTTGTTTTTCTAATCTGACTCTCATACAATTGTAGAGCCTCTCTGTCAAATTTCCTTAGTAGGAGTTGTGCGAATATAACGTCAACTTCATCGGACAAATTTGCTTTTATTTTAATTAAGTAAACTGACTCATTAACTATGTCAATCACTCCTTTAACACTTTTTGCGGATTCATTGTTGATCATCGGTAAATCAACGATCCGACTTAATTGTTCGGAAAATACCCTCCGATTATTTTCATATCGCTTGTTTAATGATTCCCAAGCGGCACTATAATTGTCAGACGCGGATTTTAAATAATTGCATTTAAGAGCAGGACTTAGATCCTCTCTTTTTTCAATCAGTTCCGCGAATAATTCTACAAACAGGTCCCATTCTCTAGGTTCCCCAGAAAATGTGGATACCTGTATTTTCGGCAACACCGGTAGTTCGCCTCTCACGGTTACATTCTCAATCTTACTTTCCTTCTTGTTTATTTTCATTTCTAACACTGATACAGAATTCCGAACATCGAATTCTAAATCCTCCATAGTATTTTTAAATTTTGCATCTTTCAACGCAGCCTGGCACGCCTGTACTTTCTCCCATAAATAATTGATCTTATTAATATATATTAAGCATGCCTCATTGCCTGTTGAATTATTTATAGTGCGTAAATCTTTGGTTACCCTATCCAAATATTCCTGGAGCTGTCGGACTTTATCCATAAATATCTCCTGATTACCACTAGCGTTTTCATTACTGGAGGTCGCATTCCCTCGCGACTCTCCTTTGCTATCCTCAAACATTTCTGACATATTTCCTTCTGCTTCAACTAACACTGACTTACTAGTGCCTGGTTTTTCTGACTCTCCTGTAGCTATTATTTTGGCAACTATCTTTAAAACCTCTTCATGTACTTTATCTCTGTAGTACTGATGATCGAACACCCCCTGCTGGAGCAATTTCTCATGGTTAGGCATCCATCGGCTACTAATCACTTTTACTTCCTCAATCTCCTTGTTAGTAATGTTTCTGGGATCCAGTGCTTCCAACTGCCTTAACCTGGTATGCAACTCGACCTGCTTCTCTAACAATTTCGCAGTCTTATTAGTAAACATTTTATCTTGTGCGAATATTAGGATATCGATATAAATATATAATAATAAAAATAGATAGATGTACTTATAACTGTTTTAATTTATATCTTATCTGATGATCCTGTTGACACCGTTCGCCACTGTTGTCCGCCAAGTAGAGTTTGCCAAGTATGTTTTCCGATAGTCTGCTGCTGCTTGTCCAGGGTCTATGAGCTCAGGCGGTACCGGTGCCGGTCATCGCACCAGATTTTCTCCTATTAGCAGCCTCTTCTTTGCAACTATTTTGTTGCTTTGCTGCTGTTTGTAGTTGCCGACTTGCAACTACATATATACTTTTGACTTTTTTTTTCGATATTAGGGCTTCGAATACGCCACACACCAATTCTGTAATTATTTTTTTTACCGCCGCCGAAATTATTGCAGTTGCTCGACAAGCCAAACTGCTATATTTAACTAGGTCGCACGCACTTTTTTTTATTAAGCAATATTTTGCTTTTTGTTTTTATACTCTGTCTCTTACCACTGGTGGGGGAAAACAAGAGTTATTTTATTTTTGCTACCTTTAGCTGATCTTAGCATTTACACTTGCATAAGAATTCAGACTTACAGGCGCTGATTCACCCTCTGAGTCTCTTACCACTGGTGGGGGAAAACTACAGAGTTCCTTTTTTCGAAGGACCAAAATGAATCCGGCTCGAAGGACCAAAATGAATAGGGATTCCCGAAGAGAAGGAAAATAACCCAGTCTTCATTCGTTGAATTCAAAATATGAACTGATTTTATTTAAAAACTCTTAAACTCTAAGACGCAACAACCGTTATTAAAAATACTTATTCTAATGCCCCCCACGTTCGGGGGTTAAAAATTGTTTATATTTCATGCTCAGCACTGGTTACTTGATACCGCGCCACTGTTATAATCTCAAGTGTTTTCCACAGAGTGTGGATGCATGTTTTGTTTGGTATTAAGCAATAATTGTCATATGAATTTTATGATTTACTTATGTTTTTGTTTCGTTTTATATATTTCATTGGTGCATCTGATTTGGTGAAGCCATCTCAGATGAACACAATGTTTAATATTAAACATACATATTCAATAAATTTGTTTGTTTCATCGAAGGTGACACATCAGATAGTTTAATAATAAAATTAAGCAGATTTTGTGCATAAATTCCTTGTATTTTTTTTTTTTTTTGTATATATGTGTGAATTTAAATTAACATTAAATCGGTATATATATTTTACTATTTTTCTTTTTATTTATAAAAAATTTGATAAAACAAAGACATGTTCTGGTTTTTTTTTTCTTTTCTCTTTTGATTAATAACTTTAGTGGTCCTGAAAAGGACCGATTTTTTGAAGGGCATGGTTTTTAGTTAATACATTTTGGTTTTTATAAATATTTTAACCGCCGAAACCGTAAAGAGTGCGGCCCTGTCTCTTCAATGCGTATACAACATCCATGGCAGTAACTGTCTTCCTTTTAGCATGTTCCGTGTTGGTCACTGCATCGCGGATTACATTTTCAAGAAATACCTTTAGAACACCACGAGTTTCTTCATATATAAGACCAGAAATTCGCTTCACACCGCAACGACGAGCCAAACGGCGGATAGCGGGTTTCGTGATACCTTGAATATTATCACGTAATACTTTACGATGACGCTTAGCACCACCCTTTCCCAATCCTTTTCCACCTTTGCCACGACCAGTCATTTTTATTTTTCACTTTTCACTATAAACGCACTGCACAAGAGTCAGAAATAAACTAATGCTGTATGTGTTGCCATCGCTTCTATTTATACCAAAAATCAAGAAAACACGAGAGAGTAAGAAATATGTTGCATCTCGCTCAGACGGTTCGTCAGAAAGTAAACGCGAATGTTTTTCTCTCTTTCTCTTTCTAACCCACCCTGATTTTGCTATAAAAGCAGGCACCAAACGAGCTGGCTTGTTCATTGTGTTTTGAACAGTGAAGAGTGAACATAAAAAAAAAAAGTGTAGTGAAAGCATGGCTCGTACTAAGCAAACTGCTCGAAAATCGACTGGTGGCAAGGCACCAAGGAAGCAGCTGGCTACTAAAGCAGCACGTAAAAGCGCTCCAGCAACCGGTGGTGTAAAGAAACCACATCGTTACCGTCCTGGTACTGTTGCCCTCCATGAAATTCAGAACTGGTCATCCGCAAATTGCCATTCCAGCGTTTAGTGCGTGAAATCGCTCAGGACTTCAAGACCGACTTGCGTTTCCAGAGTTCTGCAGTTATGGCTTTACAAGAAGCTAGCGAAGCCTATTTGGTTGGTCTCTTTGAAGATACTAACTTGTGTGCAATCCATGCCAAACGAGTGACCATAATGCCCAAGGATATCCAACTAGCCAGACGTATTCGAGGCGAGCGTGCTTAAATTAAATATACTCGTGTATTTACCGTCAGAGTAACTATTTCGAACACAATTTTAACGCAAAGCGCATTTTTAATACAAATCGGTCCTTTTTAGGACCACAAACTAGTCATATCGATATTGAGATTATTATTTTCCAAATTAAACTTGATTTTTTATTCAATGTTTTTTATTTGGTTATCAGTATAAATATATTATATACATATAATGGTCATTTAATGGTTATTTAATTATTATTAAACCGTTATATCTGGCATATGGTTATATGCCAGCCATATACATAAAATTATCCAGCTTTAATATTTACATAATTTTTTGTTTATATTTTTAAAGAGCTGACATTTATATACAGATCGATTTCAACTAAATACATTAATAATCAATTTTGACTTTTATATACTAATCAAAAAGCGCAAGGGCACAACATTAATTTATAATGAAGTAAGTAAGTCGTCTCGCCGACTTAGGTATACCATACACCAGTAAAACAAATATTTCAAATTTGTAATAACAAATGCATTTGCCTATTTTAAAAAAAATTCTGTTCACATGCTTTTTACAAGCATATCTTAGTATCTCGCTCACTCATGCATATGAGCACCCTAGCGCACTAATTACCACCGGGAGCTAGATGGTTTGAATCAGGGTGTGTGAAATGTGTGTGTATTTGGTTTTTTCCCCGAGTAACTCAAACGTCTGTTCGATTCAGATGTTAAAACAGGAGTGACTTTTATTAATAATGTTTTTGGGTCTCTAAGTTTTGTCTATCTTTGTGTGTCTGTTACAATCGAAATAATGCATGTGTGTATGTATGTAAAATGTATGTATGTTTTGTGTATGTATGTTTTATGTTTCATATGAATGTATGTTTTATGTATGCATGTTTTATGTATGTATGTTTTATGTATGTATGATCATCATATATATATTATCAATCGTTCTGGGAACAGGAAAGAGTCGATGACACGTCTTCTTTCGTGGTCTCGTTCCCCAATTTAGTAACCAGGGTGTTGGGTTGGTAACTCCTCCCTCCCCAAAATGAAGCAAATGCGTTTAGAATGGGGTGTCGGGGTGGATACCGCTGATTTTCCTTGTGACTTGGGCTTGTTGTCCACTTGTGATTCCAACGCAACACAAAAGGATCTAATGGTATGCTGAAAACTTAATTTTTCTAGTTGTTTTTGTAGCATTTTATGTTACAAAAATTTTTTCAAATGTTAAAAGGCGGCGGCTTAAAATATGGATGTGATGCTTGCCGGGAGGTCGAGAATGAGATGCGCTCTTTCATGAGGCGGACTAGAGATAGTTTTGACACTTTAAGGGCAGGTTTTAATAAACTCCAAGCGGAGTTTACTGCGGTGGAGACTCAGTTCAGGAGTTTATCGCTTATGAATGAGTCTCCGAAACGTAAAAGAACCAGTCCTTGGGGTGTTTCAGTATCTGTAGATCCGCCAGCGTCTCTTATCGTCCCCGACCGGTCAGTTGATATCGTTTAAGAGCCCGGTTGTGAATGCTATTAGTAAGAAATTACCGGTATCACCTGGGAATGATCTCTTAAAATCGATGCCTATTGTAGTGTCCGATGTGTCCGGGCAATTACCCATTCCAATGGAAATTGCCGATAGTTCTAAAAGTATCGAGGGCCCCGTAAACAAGTTGACTGCTGCAGTGGGTGACTCGTCCAACGTTACTGCTACGGCTGACGCTTCGGAACCGCGGCCTCTCGTTGGCATACCACCAAAGAAACATATATTTGTTTCTAGGCTAGACCCTGTTGTCACATCTGATGATGTAATAGCCTATATTCGGAAGAAAGTTAACGTCTCGAATATTGCGGTGGAGAAGTTTAAATTTTCTTATTCTCGGGACATTTCGTCCTTTAAAATTAGTGTTTCTGCCAAAATCTTCGACACTATATGTCGAGATGATTTTTGGCCGAAACATATAATAGTTAAGGAATATACTGTAAGAAAGAAACATCGGCAACCGATTCGCTTGCCAACAACAACAACTAATACCATTCCTGCCACATCAGCATCTGCTGGTGTGTCAAAAAACTAGCTTCGTCCCTTAACCTGGGTTACCAGAACGTTAGAGGACTGAAATCCAAACTTCCTAATCTCTATGTAGATAGTCTTTCTTTTGAGCACAACATTCTAGCTTTTACAGAGACGTGGCTAAAACCTGATATTGCTGATGCATCGGTGTTTTCCACAAACTTTTCCATATTCAGACGTGACCGGATTTCTCGCATAGGTGGTGGCGTTCTGATAGCTGTTGATGCTCCTTTATCATCTGAAATGATTCAATTTTCTAGTACCCAGGAGATTGAGTTTGTCGGTGTTAAAGTAAATTTTAAATCTTTTAATGCTTTCATTACTTGTTCCTATATTCCACCATTGTCAGACATGGTGGTATATTTAAATCATTTAGAGGCAATTCAGTTTGTCTCCTCTTTAGTTTCCAGTCAAGACATGCTCATAGTTGTAGGTGATTTTAATTTACCTGCTTTAGCATGGTCACTAACAGATGAATCTACCATGTTGCTGCCCTCTGTGTCACATGACTTTATTGATGGCCTTCTAGGCTTATCTTTATTCCAAGTCAATCCTGTCTTAAATTGTAATGGAAAATTGTTAGATCTTATTTTTGTATCGGATTCTTCTTATTGTGAGGTTTCTAGGATCGACCCATTTGTTCTTCCTGAAGACAAATTTCATCCTACATTAAATTTAAAAATTGATCTGCCCTTGCTTTCACCATTACTTGGTTCAAATCAGTTACCTCTAACTAGGTGCTTTCGTAAGACTGACTTTGTCAGCCTGAATGAAAACATTACTACTACCGATTGGTCTTATCTGTACAATTGTAGAGATATGAACTCAGTTATTCGCTTCTTTTATGATACTCTGAATTCACTCTTTGATATTTGTGTGCCTCTTGGTAGGCAGGAGCGGCTTAACAAACCTCCCTGGTTCTCTCGTGAGTTATCCAATTTGAAAAATGTGAAGACACGATATTATAAGAAGTTTCAAAAAACACGTCGTTCATCAGATTATGCTCTGTATACAGTCGCTCGTTCAAAATTCATGATGCTTAATACACAATGCTATAAGAATTATCTTCAGCGGTGTAAGCTTCAGTTTTCTTCTGACCCTAAGCAATTTTATAATTTTGTCAATTCTAAACGTAAGACCTCTGTGCACCCATCTTATTTGTCTTTTCAAAATAAAAAAGCGAGCACTGATCAGGCAATTGCCGATATGTTTGCGAGTTTTTTCAAAACAACTTATTCCTCAACGGAATATCGAGCAAGTCCGTATCCTTATCATTTAGAAAAGGCTAATTGCATTTTCAATCCAGTGTTTGATGAAAGTTCTATTCTTAGCGAAC
Organism: Drosophila paulistorum; assembly: GCA_018152135.1. Taxonomy (NCBI): domain Eukaryota; kingdom Metazoa; phylum Arthropoda; class Insecta; order Diptera; family Drosophilidae; genus Drosophila; species Drosophila paulistorum. The sequence goes on from JAECXG010000823.1 coordinate 3,258,138, forward strand.
TTAAATTAGTTAAACCTGTTTATTCTCCGGGGCCAGATGGTCTTCCTGGATGTGTTCTCAGGTTCTGTGCAAACGCATTATGTAAACCCATTTTAAAATTGTTTCTATTGTCTGTCGAATCTTCCTCTTTTCCATCTATTTGGAAGGAGTCGTATATCATTCCTCTGCATAAAAATGGCAAAAAGTCCGAAGCCTCTAACTATAGGGGTATCTCAAAATTGTCCGCTATTCCTAAAGCTTTTGAGAAAATTATAACTTCTCAATTGCAACATTTTTGCAGCTCTATTATTTCGCCATCCCAACATGGGTTTGTGAAACGTAGATCTACAACCACTAACCTTTTAGAATTTACATCAATAATTATCAAGGGGTTCAAAAATGGTAAACAAACTGATGTCATATACACTGACTTCAGCAAAGCCTTTGATTCCGTAAATCATACCCTATTACTTTCTAAGCTGAGCGACATTGGGTTTCCACCCCTTTTCCTTTCTTGGGTTCGAGAATATTTAACAAATAGAAAACAGAAGGTACTTTTTAAGTCTTCTTTTTCCGATTCCATTCCTGTGACTTCTGGTGTACCTCAAGGTAGTCATCTTGGCCCTCTGCTTTTCACACTGTTCATTAACGATCTTCCATCAGTCATTGTTCATTCGCGTGTGCTTATGTATGCTGACGATGTCAAGCTTTGTCTTACTTATAAAGATATAGATTCATTTAGTCGGCTACAAGCTGATCTTAAAAACTTTCAATCCTGGTGCCAGTTTAATTTACTAAATCTTAACACTACCAAATGTAAGGTAATGACTTTTTTTCGTAACTCTCCTCAACTGGTCACTTATTTTCTAAACAACAGTCCTTTAGAACGTCTAAATAATATGAATGATTTGGGCGTACTTATGGACCATAAATTAAATTTTAACACCCATATTTCCACCACGGTCGCAAAGGCCATGAGTGTCCTGGGTTTCATTAAAAGATGGTCAAAAGAATTTGATGACCCCTATACAACTAAAGTTCTTTTTACTTCGCTTGTCCGTCCTATTTTAGAGTATGGATCTTGCATTTGGTCACCTCAATATGAGTCTCACCAGATTCGACTTGAATCCGTTCAAAAGCAGTTCTTGCTATTTGCTCTTCGTGGCTTAAGCTGGGATCGCAATGTCAATTTGCCTTCGTATTCTAGTAGACTTCTCTTGATTAACCTTCCTTCCCTAACTAACCGTAGAATTATGCTTGGTGTTATTTTTATGCACAAGCTCCTAATTGGTGATATCGACTCGCCTGAGTTATTAGCTCAGGTAAATCTGTCGGTACCATGTAGACGGAGTAGACATCCTTTGATTCCTTTATCCCTAAGTCGTTGTTCTTCTAACTATGCCCTGCATGAACCTTTTAGGGTCCTCTGCTCTGATTACAACCTTCTATTCCCTGTAATTGGTTCAGAGTTTTCTATTAACATGATTAAAACTTCTATCCTATCCCATTTAGTTAATAGATAGCTATAGTATTATTTAGTTATTTGTTTGTCTGTTTTTTCTATTGTTTATTTGTCCACGCGATTCGTGCCGTGCGTTATACGGCTGCACCCGTAGTGGGAGGTGGGCAGTCATCCGCTTGGGCTCGCGCGTAACAGGCTTTGTCCTGGTGTCGTAGGGGCCACTTGAACGTACTGCGCATAGTATCGTCAACGTCCGCTAAAACAAATGCTGTATATTGTTTACAATGCGTTTGGGTATAATGAATGACATATGTAAAAAGCAAAGATTATACTAATTATTATTTTGTTGTTCGCCTTATTTTAGATTTATGGATTTTTTGCAAGCGTGTGGTGATAAGAGTGTTACCATTATCTCGTAAGACTTTATGTTTAGAAAATCTTGGCGTTAACTTATTTCTACGGTTTTCTTTTCGAAATATGCTCTCATTAGTTGATAAGGGGGCTGCGGATTTCCGAGTTTCGTTAAGTTTATCAAGTTTGCTTTTAGTATTTTTATGTAAAATCTCGTTTACCTCTTGGTATAATTTTGATTGAAAAAAATTTAATTTTTGTAAATATTCATGATTAGTGTCGTATTTAATTGTTTGTTCAAATATAGGTGTGCGTCCAGTAAAAAGTTCAAAAGGTGTGTATTTTGTAGATGAATGTATAGCGTTATTGTATGTGAGAAGTGTTTCCGAAAGAGTTTCCTCGTGTTTGTTAATCTGCTTATTTTTCTTTTTTAATTCTGTTATTATTCTATAGGTTTCAGTTGCTGGATGACTGCTGGAAGGAAGTTATATGACATTGGATGTCGTATTGATTACAGAAATCTTTAAATATACTGCCAGAAAATTCCGCACCTTGGTCATAAACTATTTTTTTAGGGATTCCAAAAAGACTGAAAAAATGTTTCATGGCGGTAACGACGTTTATGCAGGTCCTGTTGGGTATAGGGTAGGCACACGCAAATTTTGAAAACTTATCTATTAGTGTAAGATTATAGTTTTTGTTAATCGTGTATATGTCTATATGGACTATGTCCATTGGTTTGCAAGGAGTTTCTGGTACTTCAAAAGGTGGTTTCTGCGGCTGTCTATCGTATTTAAGTGTGAGGCAAATTTCACAACCCTTTATTATTTGCGCTATTTTGCTTTTCATATGTGGAAAGTAGACTTTTCTTTTAAGGTGCATTAATGTTTCATCAATACCCCGGTGATTGTTATTATTGTGATAATCATTGACTATTTTTTCTTGATCGGTCGTATTAGTGATATCGTCTAAAAGAGTTGTACACCTAAGTAATTTAAATAATTTATTGTGAGAAAAATGTTGAGAGAACACATCTAGTACTATTTGAAAAATATTGTCTGATGTGTAAATTGCTAATGTCCTGTTAATCTTTAAAAATTTTTTTAGAATGTCTAGTACAGTTTCTGAGTTAAGTCTGGGCTCTGTGATTGTTCTCCTTAATTTGTTTTTAAAGGGAGTAGAAACCTGGTAAGAAGCAGGAGAACCTTCAGCTAAAACAATCTGCAAATTAAAATCGTTAAGTGGTTTTTCGACAATTATTATGCTTGATTCAAGATTATACAGAGAAGATGTTACTTTGTTATTTGAAAAATTTTCGACATCTATATTGTTAACAATAATATCTGCTTCGGGTCGGATACGACTCAGTGCATCTGCAACTACGTTTTGAGAGCCTTTTTTGTATTGAAATTCGTATTCGTATTCTAGTAATTGTAGTTTCCAACGGGCGACCTTGTCGTTGGTGGAAAATGGTCCTGTGTTCCATGTTAATGGTTTGTGGTCTGAAACTAAAATAAATTTTTTTCCGAATAAGTAGGGTCTGAAGTGTTTTACTGCCCAATGGAATGCAAGCATTTCTTTTTCTGTAGCTGAATAACGGGTTTCTTCATCGGATAATGTGCGACTGGCGTAAGAAATAGGTTTGTCGCTTCCAGATAATTTTTGGGATAAAACAGCGCCGAGGGCATAATTGCTTGCATCAGTAGTTAATATAAAGGGTTCTTTAAAGTTTGGGTAGGTCAATATTGGATTGTTACAAAGTAATGTTTTACAGAATTCAAAAGTTTTACAGTATTCTTCATCAATCGTTACTGCTTTTGTACCTTTTAATTGTTGTGTTAATGGCTTTGTTATGCGGGCAAAGTCTTTAATAAATTTTCTATAATAGCCAAGGAGACCTAGAAATGATTTAATTTGTCTCCTGTTTTTTGGGATAGGGAACTCCTGAATGGATTTTATCTTATTTGGGTTAGGTTTGACCCCATCTTGAGTTACAATATGACCTAGAAAATTAACCTCTCTCCGAAGGAAGTCAGATTTTGCGATTTGTAGCTTAAGATTAGCGGATCTGAGTCTATCAAATACTTGCCTTATATCTATCAGGTGTTTTTGTAGAGATGGTGAAAAAATTATAATGTCGTCTAGGTATACTAAACAAATGGAACCTACTAGATGTCCAAGGACATGGTCCATTACTCTTTGGAACGTTGCAGGTGCATTCTTCAACCCGAACGGCATACGGATGAATTCAAAGTGGCCACCTTCGACTGTAAAAGCTGTTTTGCTCCTATCTGCTTGGTTCATTTCAATCTGGTGAAATCCACTAGCTAAATCAAGAGTTGAGAAGTAATTGGATTTACCAAGTTGGTCTAAAATCTCATTTATATTTGGAATTGGATAACGGTCTGAAATTGTTTTTTCGTTAAGTTTACGATAATCTAGAACTAATCTCCATTTCTGCGTTTCAGGGGAGTTTCATTTTTCGGAACTACCCAAACAGGGGCGCTCCAAGGCGAATAACTGTTTTTAATTATGTTTTGCTTTAGCATTGAGTCTATTTGGTCTTTTACTTCTTTCTTTAAGGCGTAGGGGTATAGATATGATTTAACAAAGATTGGCGTGTCGTCAGTTGTGCGTATATAATGTTTAATATCGCTGGTAAATGTTAGTTTTTGGTTGTCGTCATAAAAAAGGTCTGTGTACTTGCTACAGAGTTGTATTAATGCAATTTTTTCTTCGGAGTTTAGGTGATCGGTTTTTAATTTGGTAACGTATTTGTCGACATGTGGGAGACTTTGATTGTCCGAATTTATATTGTATATTTCAATATAGTGATTTTGATCATAGGGTATGGTTTCTAATGGCTGTTCTAAATATAATTGCTGATCTTCGAGTGAATTTTTACGATTACCATCTTGCTATATCCGTTAACTGAATTGTAAAGTCCTTCTGAAATCTCTAAGTCCTTATTATACATTGTCTGTTGAGAGTAGAAATTACCTTCCTTCATCCGGACCGGAAGGGTTATTAAAGATTTTGAAGAAGCTGGGATAATATGTACTTCGGTTACTGGGTTGTCTTGTAAACAAATTTTTAAGCATGATTTTGGAGTTTCTAAACAAAAACTGTCCAGATTAATATTGGCTTTTAACTTACTAAGGACATCCATCCCAAGCAAACCTTTGAAATGTGGGTGAAAATCGAAAAGAAGTAAGTCTACCTTCGTTTGTTCATTAAACTCTTTAAGTGATTGAATCGTGGTTTTTTCTTTTATGACGTGTTGGTTCAACACTGACTGTACAGTTATAGGGTTATCAAGAGTTTTGCGATCGACATTGCTCACTACGGTTGGGCTTACAAATGAATTTGTGGAACCTGTATCTATTAAGAATTTTTTGGGTTGAGTTGTAACGGAATTTATCCATATAAAAGGGAGTGTCGATCCGTGTGATTTTTTTGTTAAGTACCCTGTTGGTTCTCGGAGGCAGTTTCGAAAAAATTTCCTGCGTCATTAATATTACGAAGTTCAGTTGAAGATTGTTGCTCATTGATATTGTGTAATTGGTTCCTAGTTGGGCCTGTTGAATTGAAAGGATTTACAGTTGAATTTCTGTTATGGTAGTTATTATTAGCGTGGTTGTTAATGTTAGGCTGAGAAATGGTTGAATTATTTCTAAATAACTGGCTTCTATTGTTAGAATAGGGGTTGCTGTTTGGTTGATTTCTTATGTTTTGGGGGCGTGAGTATGGTGTTACCTGTGCTCGAAAATTCTGGCTAGTATTTGGTTTTTGCGAATAGAAGGTCTTTTCGACACGGCAATGTTCATAGGCTTCCTTGATATTTTGTGGGTTTTTTGATTTTATTAAAGTTTTAAGGGGTTCTCGTAGATTAATTAAAAAGGTATTCAAGCATATCTCGTCATATAATTTTGGTTTGTCAGTTGAGTTTTGATTTGTGTTTTGTAAAATGTCTGTCAATTGTGATCTTATTTTTAAAATACTATAAAATAGTTGACCTAATGACAAGCTATCGGGAAAGTTTTGTAAATCGCGAATAAGCATAGCTTCGCTTTTCTCGCTACAATAATGCTGTATGAGATTAGCCTTGATGTCATCCCAGATGAGTGCAGTATTGGATAGTTTTAAGGCGTCATTAGCTCTACCTACGATTTTGTTCCTGATGGCTCTTAACAGAAGGGAGCTGTATGGCGTCTGGTCAGTTCCTCTGATCAAAGCGATGACTTCTTCCACATTGACAATGAAGTCTTGCAGTTTATTAGGGATGCCGTCAAAAGTAGGTAGCTCCTTGATAAAGGCGAGGATGTCAGTTGGATTTAAAGATGTTGGGTTGTTGGCTATGCTGCTTATTGGAGTTTGGTATTTGGTTTTTTCCCCGAGTAACTCAAACGTCTGTTCGATTCAGATGTTAAAACAGGAGTGACTTTTATTAATAATGTTTTTGGGTCTCTAAGTTTTGTCTATCTTTGTGTGTCTGTTACAATCGAAATAATGCATGTGTGTATGTATGTAAAATGTATGTATGTTTTGTGTATGTATGTTTTATGTTTCATATGAATGTATGTTTTATGTATGCATGTTTTATGTATGTATGTTTTATGTATGTATGATCATCATATATATATTATCAATCGTTCTGGGACCTGGAAAGCGTCGATGACACGTCTTCTTTCGTGGTCTCGTTCCCCAATTTAGTAACCAGGGTGTTGGGTTGGTAACTCCTCCCTCCACAAAATGAAGCAAATGCGTTTAGAATGGGGTGTCGGGGTGGATACCGCTGATTTTCCTTGTGACTTGGGCTTGTTGTCCACTTGTGATTCCAACGCAACACAAAAGGATCTAATGGTATGCTGAAAACTTAATTTTTCTAGTTGTTTTTGTAGCATTTTATGTTACAAAAATTTTTTCAAATGTTAAAACAAATGCTGTATATTGTTTACAATGCGTTTGGGTATAATGAATGACATATGTAAAAAGCAAAGATTATACTAATTATTATTTTGTTGTTCGCCTTATTTTAGATTTATGGATTTTTTGCAAGCGTGTGGTGATAAGAGTGTTACCATTATCTCGTAAGACTTTATGTTTAGAAAATCTTGGCGTTAACTTATTTCTACGGTTTTCTTTTCGAAATATGCTCTCATTAGTTGATAAGGGGGCTGCGGATTTCCGAGTTTCGTTAAGTTTATCAAGTTTGCTTTTAGTATTTTTATGTAAAATCTCTTTTACCTCTTGGTATAATTTTGATTGAAAAAAATTTAATTTTTGTAAATATTCATGATTAGTGTCGTATTTAATTGTTTGTTCAAATATAGGTGTGCGTCCAGTAAAAAGTTCAAAAGGTGTGTATTTTGTAGATGAATGTATAGCGTTATTGTATGTGAGAAGTGTTTCCGAAAGAGTTTCCTCGTGTTTGTTAATCTGCTTATTTTTCTTTTTTAATTCTGTTATTATTCTATAGGTTTCAGTCAGTGTCGAATGCAATCGTTCTACTGGAGAGTTGCTGGATGACTGCTGGAAGGAAGTTATATGACATTGGATGTCGTATTGATTACAGAAATCTTTAAATATACTGCCAGAAAATTCCGCACCTTGGTCATAAACTATTTTTTTAGGGATTCCAAAAAGACTGAAAAAATGTTTCATGGCGGTAACGACGTTTATGCAGGTCCTGTTGGGTATAGGGTAGGCACACGCAAATTTTGAAAACTTATCTATTAGTGTAAGATTATAGTTTTTGTTAATCGTGTATATGTCTATATGGACTATGTCCATTGGTTTGCAAGGAGTTTCTGGTACTTCAAAAGGTGGTTTCTGCGGCTGTCTATCTTATTTAAGTGTGAGGCAAATTTCACAACCCTTTATTATTTGCGCTATTTTGCTTTTCATATGTGGAAAGTAGACTTTTCTTTTAAGGTGCATTAATGTTTCATCAATACCCCGGTGATTGTTATTATTGTGATAATCATTGACTATTTTTTCTTGATCGGTCGTATTAGTGATATCGTCTAAAAGAGTTGTACACCTAAGTAATTTAAATAATTTATTGTGAGAAAAATGTTGAGAGAACACATCTAGTACTATTTGAAAAATATTGTCTGATGTGTAAATTGCTAATGTCCTGTTAATCTTTAAAAATTTTTTTAGAATGTCTAGTACAGTTTCTGAGTTAAGTCTGGGCTCTGTGATTGTTCTCCTTAATTTGTTTTTAAAGGGAGTAGAAACCTGGTAAGAAGCAGGAGAACCTTCAGCTAAAACAATCTGCAAATTAAAATCGTTAAGTGGTTTTTCGACAATTATTATGCTTGATTCAAGATTATACAGAGAAGATGTTACTTTGTTATTTGAAAAATTTTCGACATCTATATTGTTAACAATAATATCTGCTTCGGGTCGGATACGACTCAGTGCATCTGCAACTACGTTTTGAGAGCCTTTTTTGTATTGAAATTCGTATTCGTATTCTAGTAATTGTAGTTTCCAACGGGCGACCTTGTCGTTGGTGGAAAATGGTCCTGTGTTCCATGTTAATGGTTTGTGGTCTGAAACTAAAATAAATTTTTTTCCGAATAAGTAGGGTCTGAAGTGTTTTACTGCCCAATGGACTGCAAGCATTTCTTTTTCTGTAGCTGAATAACGGGTTTCTTCATCGGATAATGTGCGACTGGCGTAAGAAATAGGTTTGTCGCTTCCAGATAATTTTTGGGATAAAACAGCGCCGAGGGCATAATTGCTTGCATCAGTAGTTAATATAAAGGGTTCTTTAAAGTTTGGGTAGGTCAATATTGGATTGTTACAAAGTAATGTTTTACAGAATTCAAAAGTTTTACAGTATTCTTCATCAATCGTTACTGCTTTTGTACCTTTTAATTGTTGTGTTAATGGCTTTGTTATGCGGGCAAAGTCTTTAATAAATTTTCTATAATAGCCAAGGAGACCTAGAAATGATTTAATTTGTCTCCTGTTTTTTGGGATAGGGAACTCCTGAATGGATTTTATCTTATTTGGGTTAGGTTTGACCCCATCTTGAGTTACAATATGACCTAGAAAATTAACCTCTCTCCGAAGGAAGTCAGATTTTGCGATTTGTAGCTTAAGATTAGCGGATCTGAGTCTATCAAATACTTGCCTTATATCTATCAGGTGTTTTTGTAGAGATGGTGAAAAAATTATAATGTCGTCTAGGTATACTAAACAAATGGAACCTACTAGATGTCCAAGGACATGGTCCATTACTCTTTGGAACGTTGCAGGTGCATTCTTCAACCCGAACGGCATACGGATGAATTCAAAGTGGCCACCTTCGACTGTAAAAGCTGTTTTGCTCCTATCTGCTTGGTTCATTTCAATCTGGTGAAATCCACTAGCTAAATCAAGAGTTGAGAAGTAATTGGATTTACCAAGTTGGTCTAAAATCTCATTTATATTTGGAATTGGATAACGGTCTGAAATTGTTTTTTCGTTAAGTTTACGATAATCTAGAACTAATCTCCATTTCTGCGTTTCAGGGGAGTTTCATTTTTTCGGAACTACCCAAACAGGGGCGCTCCAAGGCGAATAACTGTTTTTAATTATGTTTTGCTTTAGCATTGAGTCTATTTGGTCTTTTACTTCTTTCTTTAAGGCGTAGGGGTATAGATATGATTTAACAAAGATTGGCGTGTCGTCAGTTGTGCGTATATAATGTTTAATATCGCTGGTAAATGTTAGTTTTTGGTTGTCGTCATAAAAAAGGTCTGTGTACTTGCTACAGAGTTGTATTAATGCAATTTTTTCTTCGGAGTTTAGGTGATCGGTTTTTAATTTGGTAACGTATTTGTCGACATGTGGGAGACTTTGATTGTCCGAATTTATATTGTATATTTCAATATAGTGATTTTGATCATAGGGTATGGTTTCTAATGGCTGTTCTAAATATAATTGCTGATCTTCGAGTGAATTATTTACGATTACCATCTTGCTATATCCGTTAACTGAATTGTAAAGTCCTTCTGAAATCTCTAAGTCCTTATTATACATTGTCTGTTGAGAGTAGAAATTACCTTCCTTCATCCGGACCGGAAGGGTTATTAAAGATTTTGAAGAAGCTGGGATAATATGTACTTCGGTTACTGGGTTGTCTTGTAAACAAATTTTTAAGCATGATTTTGGAGTTTCTAAACAAAAACTGTCCAGATTAATATTGGCTTTTAACTTACTAAGGACATCCATCCCAAGCAAACCTTTGAAATGTGGGTGAAAATCGAAAAGAAGTAAGTCTACCTTCGTTTGTTCATTAAACTCTTTAAGTGATTGAATCGTGGTTTTTATACCCTTGCAAAAAGGGTATATTAATTTTGGTCAGAAGTGTGCAACGCATAGAAGGAATCATCTCCGACCATATAAAGTATATATATTCTTGATCAGCACGACGAGACGAGTTCAAATAACCATGTCCGTCCGTCCGTCCGTCCGTCCGTCTGGATCGATGCGAACTCCTCCTAGACCGTAAGAGCTACAGAGCTGAAATTTTGCACGTAGGCTTGTATATACTGCAGGGTTTGTATATCTCGGATTCAGTCGGATCGGACCACTATATCATATAGCTCCCATACAAACGGCAAAGTCACGAACAGTGACTTTTCTCAATAACTTCGTTATTTTATAAGCAATTGCCATAAAAGTTGGTATTGGTCAGTTTTGTGTTCTTATTAATAATTGTGCCAAATTTGATCAAGATCGGGTGACTATATCATATAGCTCCCATACAAACGGCAAAGTCACGAACAGTGACTTTTCTCAATAACTTCGTTACTTTTCAAGCTACCGTCGTGAAATTTAATATAAGTAAGTTTATTGTAACTATAAACCACTGTGCCAAATTTGATCAAGATCGGGTGACTATATCATACAGCTCCCATAGGAACGATCGGTCAAAAACAGTGACTTTTGTCAATAACTTCGTTACTTTTGATGCGATTGCTTTCAACATTTAACATTTGTCAGTTTAATATATCTGTTAATGACTGTGCCGAATTTGGTAAAGATCGGGTAACTATATCATATAGCTCCCATAGGAAGGATCGGTGGAAAACAGTGACTTTCATCAGAAAGTTCGTTATATCCTATGCTAAGATTGAAGGCCGTTCTTTCGCAAACATTACCCTTTTTAGATAAAACAATTAGTTTAGATAAAAGAGTTACTAACAAACTTGCAAGGGTATAGAAACTTTGACGCGGTCGAAGTTAGCCCCGGCCCTCTGGTTTCTTTTATGACGTGTTGGTTCAACACTGACTGTACAGTTATAGGGTTATCAAGAGTTTTGCGATCGACATTGCTCACTACGGTTGGGCTTACAAATGAATTTGTGGAACCTGTATCTATTAAGAATTTTTTGGGTTGAGTTGTAACGGAATTTATCCATATAAAAGGGAGTGTCGATCCGTGTGATTTTTTTGTTAAGTACCCTGTTGGTTCTCGGAGGCAGTTTCGAAAAAATTTCCTGCGTCATTAATATTACAAAGTTCAGTTGAAGATTGTTGCTCATTGATATTGTGTAATTGGTTCCTAGTTGGGCCTGTTGAATTGAAAGGATTTACAGTTGAATTTCTGTTATGGTAGTTATTATTAGCGTGGTTGTTAATGTTAGGCTGAGAAATGGTTGAATTATTTCTAAATAACTGGCTTCTATTGTTAGAATAGGGGTTGCTGTTTGGTTGATTTCTTATGTTTTGGGGGCGTGAGTATGGTGTTACCTGTGCTCGAAAATTCTGGCTAGTATTTGGTTTTTGCGAATAGAAGGTCTTTTCGACACGGCAATGTTCATAGGCTTCCTTGATATTTTGTGGGTTTTTTGATTTTATTAAAGTTTTAAGGGGTTCTCGTAGATTAATTAAAAAGGTATTCAAGCATATCTCGTCATATAATTTTAATTTGTCAGTTGAGTTTTGATTTGTGTTTTGTAAAATGTCTGTCAATTGTGATCTTATTTTTAAAATACTATAAAATAGTTGACCTAATGACAAGCTATCGGGAAAGTTTTGTAAATCGCGAATAAGCATAGCTTCGCTTTTCTTGCTACCATAATGCTGTATGAGATTAGCCTTGATGTCATCCCAGATGAGTGCAGTATTGGATAGTTTTAAGGCGTCATTAGCTCTACCTACGATTTTGTTCCTGATGGCTCTTAACAGAAGGGAGCTGTATGGCGTCTGGTCAGTTCCTTTGATCAAAGCGATGACTTCTTCCACATTGACAATGAAGTCTTGCAGTTTATTAGGGATGCCGTCAAAAGTAGGTAGCTCCTTGATAAAGGCGAGGATGTCAGTTGGATTTAAAGATGTTGGGTTGTTGGCTATGCTGCTTATTGGAGTTTGGTATTTGGTTTTTTCCCCGAGTAACTCAAACGTCTGTTCGATTCAGATGTTAAAACAGGAGTGACTTTTATTAATAATGTTTTTGGGTCTCTAAGTTTTGTCTATCTTTGTGTGTCTGTTACAATCGAAATAATGCATGTGTGTATGTATGTAAAATGTATGTATGTTTTGTTATGTTTCATATGAATGTATGTTTTATGTATGCATGTTTTATGTATGTATGTTTTATGTATGTATGATCATCATATATATATTATCAATCGTTCTGGGAACAGGAAAGAGTCGATGACACGTCTTCTTTCGTGGTCTCGTTCCCCAATTTAGTAACCAGGGTGTTGGGTTGGTAACTCCCTCACTCGCCAAAGGGCAACTCCGGCCTTATGGAAAAACGTTTATATGCATAACTTGGCTATTTTTTGTCTGATTTTGATCAAATTTGGTATTTTGCTGGATATTAGTATTAAATTTAAGTGTGCCAAATTTGGTTCCGCAAGGTAAAAAATTACGGGAGATAATCGAGTTTCTTAAATTTCGGGGGCGGAAAGGGGCGTGGCAAAATCTTTATACATACAAAATGTGCGCATTTACTAAGCAAATATGCATACCAAATATGGTGTTTTTAGCTACAATAGTTTTTGAGAAAACGTTTTTTTTGAATTGCGGGGGCGGAAAGGGGCGTGGCAAAAATTTGAAACAAACTTGATCACTCTACATACTACACGAGCCTACATTCCATTTCCAATTTGGTGACTCTATCTCTTATAGTCTCCGAGATCTAGGCGTTCATACGGACGGACGGACAGACGGACATGGCTAGATCGACTCGGCTGTTGATACTGATCAAGAATATATATACTTTATGGGGTCGGAAAAGCTTCCTTCTGCCTGTTACATACATTTTGGCGACTTTAATATACCATTTCACCCTATGGGTGTATGGTATAAAAAGCATAAAAACTAATATATGTACATATGCTTTTTAAATTTCCTAAATGAAAATAAACTAGAAAAAATATTTTCTTCATCCTACTACACGTTTACTTTGTTGGCTAGGTTTAGCAAGATTTTGAAATAATTAATAATTATGAATTGTATTAATATTTTGTCTGCTAACTAACAAAAAAAGTGTATACAAATTTCTTAATTTGGTGGTCTTTCAACAAGAATGATTATAATAGTTCAAATTTTAGCACACTGTTTATTAAACAACAAAGCAACAAATTAAATAATAAAGTTCATTTAAAAAGCAATTTTATAAATATTAATTTTTGATTTATTTTTAATAAATATTTTTCTTTTTTCAATATCAAAAACTAATATTGCCTGCACTTTGCAAAATTGGTAATTTTTCACCGGATAGAGTCAATTACAATACGATATTAAAATACGAAAAAATTATATAATGCTAAATTGTTTGAATAATATGTAAAGTAAATTGTTGAAATTTTATAACAAATGAATAATTTTTTTTAAATTATGATTTTTTCTATTTTTCATGTAGGGTTAGATGGGAAAATTGCATTCTGTAATACATATAGTTGAAATTTGATTGTCTATTCAAAATGTATCCATAAAATTAAATGAAAAAAAAAGTTGGAATATAAATTCTACAACAATTATTAATATTAGGAGAAAATAATTTTTATAAATTTTGTTATTATTAACAGTGAAAACAGCAATATGCGAGTACTATTTAACAAAACTAAAACATCTTAATCGTCCAATACCAAAAACATGTTTATACGGCCGTCCTCCTCGATTCTCATTCGAATGAGTGCCTATGTAATAGCGAAATTTTCATACAATGATTATATTGAAAAGTGTATTTGGTGATATTTTTGTTTGAGAGTAAAGTGCATAATGTCTGATTCAGTAGCAGCAACATCAGCATCTCCTGTGGCTGCCCCAACAGCACCAGCAATGGCATCAGTTGATAAGAAGGTGGCTGCCAAAAAAACATCGGCAGCGTCGTCAACACAGACCAAAAAATCAACTGCTCCACCATCGCATCCACCAACTCAGCAAATGGTAGACGCTTCAATTAAAAACTTAAAGGAACGTGGTGGCTCCTCACTACTGGCAATCAAAAAATATATTAGTGCCACATACAAGTGCGATGCCCAGAAACTTGCACCATTTATCAAGAGGTACTTAAAGTCAGCTGTCGGAAATGGTAAACTGATCCAAACAAAAGGAAAGGGTGCCTCTGGTTCATTTAAACTGTCTGCTGCTGCTAAAAAGGAACCGAAGCCAAAGGTTGCCTCTGTAGAAAAGAAAAGCAAACCGAAAAAGGTAACTCAATCAGCAGCTAAAAAGAAAGCAATCGGTAGCAAAAAAAAAGCTGGTGCTGGTTCTGTTGATAAGAAACCAAAGGCCAAAAAGGCAGTCGCAACCAAAAAGACAGCCGAGAAAAAGAAAACAAACAAATTTTCGTCTTTGGGATTTTGCTCGTCTTTCACATTTTATCGTTTTTGTTGTTGCTTTTCCTCATTTGTTCCTCATTGAACAAAATTGTCGTCTTTTTAATCGTTTCTCATCTTTTCGACTTTTTTGTTATTTCTCATGTGTTCGTCTCTTCTCGTTAATTTTTGTTGTGAGATTCAGCACGCATTTTTTGTCTCGCTTGCTCTTCTACATCGAAATGTTAGCGTCACCTTTGCAATTGCGCGCGTTTTCTTCTTAAAGTTTTCTCTCTCTTTCGCTCTTGAGCCCCAAAATGTAGAAGGGCTGAGTCCACTGGACCAAAATAAAATACTCTTCACACCACTTTGCTTTTATGTATCTTAGCTTATCATATTTATTTAATTATTAACAAAAGAAAAAGAAACCATCTTATTGAACACTTTTAATTTAACGAGACCAACGCAACCTCTTCGTCCAACAACTCAAGCCTCTCTCTCATATCGATTATCAACCTATCGATATCTATCAAACCAATATCGTTATCGGCATTCTGATACCATTAGGGGTTCTCACGCAATCCTACACATATATATATATGTAAACATTTATACATAAGCAACCCGCTCCTCCTAGGGGGTCACTGGCAGCGCCAATACGCGGTCTTTAGCCGTACTATACAATTGACATGCTTTTAGTCTTGATTCGAAACATAAGAAAATTATAAAGGAATTATTAATTGGCGGACCATCTTCAAAGGTATACTAAAAGATATTATCACTGGCGTAGAATTCTTCAAACATATTACATGGCGACCGTGACTTGGTGACACGTAGAAATAATACTCTCTCTTAACTGAATGATCACATACATTGTCCTTTTTCGTCCTTCAGGATAATTTCAATCTTTAGGGCGAGGTTCGGCACAACAAATTTTAATTTGTGCCCCGGTGAAATTATGACACAATGATTTATACGTATAAATGTATGTTTGTGTTTATTTGTATACTTCGGTTTTTTTGTGGAATGTTTATATGTTATTTTACACTTTTTGGGTTGCTGGTTATACTGGCTGTGTTTAAGAATAAACATCGTGTTCATCTGAACTGGCTTCACCAAATCAGATGCACCATTGAAATATACAGTTCGAAACACCAAATCACATGCACAAACAACTAACCCAGCATATATCTAAGATTACAATCAGCCACACACGAGGTGGAAAATAAACATTTGTATTTTTTAAAAAATAACCCAAAAGATCACGACGGCAGAATATCAAGTGGCCGACGCCGTGCCCAAAATAATAATAAATTTTCAACCCCCAATACGTGGGTGTGAGTCTAGAATGAGATCTTCTAAGAAAAATTGTTACCTCCTAGAGCCTAAGATAATCCTATATAAACTCCGTACCTTTGTTAATAAAAACAGTTCATATTTTGAATTCAACGAATGAAGATTGGGTTATTTTCCTTCTCTCCGGGAATCCCTATTCATTTTGGTCCTTCGAAAAAAGGAACTCTGCAGTTTTCGCCCACCAGTGGTAAGAGGCTCAGAGTGTGAATCAGCTCCTTAAACTCTGAATTCTTATGCAAGTGTGAATGCTAAGATCAGCTGAAGGTAGCAAAAATAAATTAACTCTTGTTTTCCCCCACCAGTGGTAAGAGACAGAGTATAATATAAAAAAACGAGCTATGGAAGTTAACTTCGGCCTTGCCGAAGTTTATATACCCTTGCAGTTCTTTATTATATTTAATTCGATAAGAAAAGTGAAATTTCATACATCAACAGCATTAGTTGTCGTATTATGAATATGCTCAAATATTTTTCAAACTACTGAATTCAAAACACATTTAATGATTATTTAACAATATATGATATAGTAGTCCGATCCCGATGATTTTCATACTTTATCTCACACAGGTAATAAAGAGTCTCCAAAAAAAATTTCAACCCGATATCTCTTAAGATGGCTGAGTAAAACGCATTTTCAAAACACATTTAATGATTATTTAACAATATATGATATAGTAGTCCGATCCCGATGATTTTCATACTTTATCTCACACAGGTAATAAAGAGTCTCCAAAAAAAATTTCAACCCGATATCTCTTAAGATGGCTGAGTAAAACGCATACTTCAAACTACTGAATTCAAAACACATTTAATGATTATTAAACAATATATGATATAGTAGTCCGATCCCGATGATTTTCATACTTTATCTCACACAGGTAATAAAGAGTCTTCAAAAAAAATTTCAACCCGATATCTCTTAAGATGGCTGAGTAAAACGCATACGCACAGACGGACGGACAGACGGACAGACGGACATGGCTATATCGACTCAGCTTCTCAAGCTGATCAAGAATATATATACTTTATGGGGTCGGAAACGTCTCCTTCTGTGCGTTACAAACATCTGATCAATTTTATAATACCCTCTGCAAGGGTATAAAAAGAAGCAATATTGCTTAATAATTAAAAAGTGCGTGCTTCCGATTCTAAGGACAGTTTGGCTAGTGGAGCAACTGTAATAATTTCGGCGGCGGGAGTTTTTTTGTGTGTGGCGTATTCGAAGCCCTAATATCGAAAGTAAAAAAAAAGGAGATTTAAGTAGTGTATACATACGCTATATAGATAGTTGCAAGTCGGCAACTGGAAACAACGGCAGAGCAACAAGATAGTTGCAAAAAAGAGGACGCTGGAGGACGAACACTGTCAATAGAAGAATATCTGGTGCGATGACCGGCACCGGTACCGCCTGAGCTCATAGGCCCTGGACGACGCCAGCTGAGCAACGACAAAAAAAAAAAGAGACAGGTGGAATCCTCACATAGCAGAGTGGACACATATGGTCTGAACCTAGAAAAAAAAAAACAATCCAGACCACTTCAGAGAAGACGTGCCCGGCGGACTGCACTGGACCATTATATTCGCCATATTGCGAGTACACTTGTGTCAAGAGGACCAGCATCGGCGCCTCAACAGCCTGTGCGAAGACCAGCACCGGCACCGTCAAGCGCGACAAGCTAGACCCCGGAGCCAAGAGATCGGAGAAACCAGCATCGGCGCCCCAACAGCCTGTGCGAAGACCAGCACCGGCAACTCCTAGCGCGACAAGCTAGGCCCCCTGACTGCGGTAGGACCGGTAGCGCTACAAAGAGCGCCCAACACTGATCAAAGAAACTCATCCTAAATTAAAATTGTTTTCAAAAAAATATATATGTTACTATGTAAACTTGAGCAATAATTGCGTTGCTCGGTCTAGAGTGTGGCCCGTAAAGCCACACGCCAAATAGGTAGGAAGATCACTGCGATGATCGAGTAGGAAAGTAAAATATATATATAAAATTTACTAAACAAAAAAAATATAATTCATGATATTTTAAGCAAGTTGATAGGACAATAGTAATATAAAAATAAATATACAAAAAATAAATTAATATTAAAAAAAGAAAGCAATTTATTATAGACCATACAAAAATGTTCCCCAACAAAACTGAAAAATTGTTAGGAAAGCAACACGAGTTGCACAAAAGATTAAAGAAGATAGAAGAATTAGATGCTAGTAAGTTAACTAGAAAGATTCTTAATGAAATAGCGGAGATTCAGAAGCAATGGGTTAGTTACCATAGTCAAATGATACAGAGTGGTGTAACCGAACACTACTATTTTACAGATAGAAAGTATGAGGAGGGTTTAGAGATGGCAGCCAGATTAATAGCCAAAGGAGAGTCAAGTAGGCAGGGCACTGTTGAGTCAGAGAGCAGCGAAGCAGATGCAACGATGTCAGAAAATGTTGAGGTCAGCATCGGGGAGTCGCGGGGAAACGCGACCTCTAGTAATGAGAATACTAATGTTAGCCAGGAAAAATTTCAAGAAAAGGTCCGTCAGCTCCAGATATATTTGGACATGGTGAGCAAAGATTTACGTACGATAGACAATAGAACAGGCGAAATGTATATTAAGAAAATAAAATTCTTGTTCAAGAAGGTACAGATGTGCCAAGCTTATACAGGTGAACTTATACATAATACACATACCTTGGTAGCATTAGAAGAGAAAATAAATGATCAGAAAAATTTGAAAGTTGAGAATGTTGCCGTGAGAAGTGAACTACCAGTGTTGCCAAAAATACAAGTACCCACATTTTCTGGAGAGCCAAGAGAATGGGACTTGTTTGTAGAATTATTCACGGAACTGATTGAAAAAAGAGAGGACCTAAGTCTTACGCTTAAATTCAACTATTTGAAATCCGCGTTAAAGGGCGAAGCCATGAGCATGGGCTATTGTCAGGTTCAACTGACAATTATAGTGCCGCTTGGAAATTATTAATGAAGCGGTATGAAAATAATCGGAGGGTATTTTCCGAACAATTAAGTCGGATCGTTGATTTACCGATGATCAACAATGATTCCGCAAAAAGTGTTAAAGGAGTGATTGACATAGTTAACGAGTCAGTTTACTTAATTAAAATAAAAGCAAATTTGTCCGATGAAGTTGACGTTATATTCGCACAACTCCTACTAAGGAAATTTGACAGAGAGGCTCTACAATTGTATGAGAGTCAGATTAGAAAAACAAGGCAAATTCAAATGCTATCTGATGTCATGGAATACTTGGAGCAAAGATATTGCTCGCTAAGTGCCATGAGCAAAGAAGAGAAAAAACCGATAAAAACTGTTTTAAATTATGCGGAAGTCGAAGATAAATGTCCGATTTGCAAAATTGCCGGGCACAAAGCATATAAATGCTATAAATTTAAAGGGTTGACATCTACTGAAAGGTATGAGACAGCCAAAAAAGTGCAGCTCTGCATAAGATGCTTGAACCATTCAAGCAATAAGTTATGCACTAATGAAATGGTCTGTTCATTGTGCAGTAAGGAACACCATACTTTACTCCATTTTGAAGAAACACATGAGGGAGTTAATACTTGTGTAACCGCACAACCAACACTGTTGGCCACAGCTGTAATACAAGTCAAAAATGTAAATGGAGGATATAAGACTCTAAGAGCCCTTATTGATTGTGGTTCACAGAGCACCATTTTGTCTGAAGAGGCCGCTCAGATATTAAAACTACCTAAAATTAAACAGTATACAGAAATAAGTGGCGTGTCCTCAATAAAATCTAATAAATCAAAATATAAGGTAAAAATAAATGTAAAGACGAGAAATCCTTGGAAAGGACATCTAAAGGTTGAGGCAATTGTGTTGCCAAAGTTAATGAAAGCTCTTCCATTAAAAACTGCAAACGTGGATATGTCAAAATGGCAAACTTACGTGTTAGCTGATCCTACCTTCAATAAACCTGGTAGGGTTGATATAATAATGGGAGTAAACGTATGATGATTGATGGCCTGCTGGGCCAAAATACTCAATTTGGTTGGATCGTCTCGGGATGCACCAAATCACTTCATAATAAATCTGTAGTGGCAACAACAATAGATGTCACAGGTTTTGAACAACGTTGGGAGAGGAAAGGTAAATTTCAAAATAAAAACAACACAATTCGCAAGAAATACAACCGGAAAACTCAAGAAATAAATTAATGGCCCCCGGCAGGACCTCACATTGGAGGTAAAGTGAAAATTGGGGAAAAAAAAGTATATATCCCAGAGCCAGTACAAAATGAGAATATTCAGAAGGCAATGGGTCAATTAGATAATGATTATCTAAAAAATAATATCAAAATAGATTCCGGTAACAAATTGTCCGAAACTATAGTACCAAAAAGGCAGATATGGCAAAATAATTATAAAAGAACAACATTTAATAATAAACAGAATTACCACTCAAGTTTTAGCAGTCAGCGATATTTAAAAATGGTGGAGCGAAGATCACATTGGTACAATTCAAAAAGGAAAGATAGTTCTTTTTCAAATTCTCCAGCTTATAAAAAGGCTAGAAGTCAGCACAGTAATACACATCAGGAATGGGTAGATATCCCGAAACATAAATCATTGGGTAAATTGCCAAATATTATAAAAACCAGTAGAAGCCAACTCAGTAATACATACGGGAGAATTGCTAAGAATAGGAAGTCAGTGACAATGGTAAAGGAACATCAGATTGATTAGGTTCATCGTCCATCATGTAAATGGTCATGCTTCTTTAACAATAATTATCTTACTAATGATAGTTTAATAATAATTTGTATAAGACATCTAACTATAAAAATAATAATAAAGTCCATAACGTCACATTTGGAGGCCCTTGGCAGAATGTTTAAGAATAAACATCGTGTTCATCTGAACTGGCTTCACCAAATCAGATGCACCAATGAAATATACAATTCGAAACACCAAATCACATGCACAAACAACTAACCCAGCATATATCTAAGATTACAATCAGCCACACACGAGGTGGAAAATAAACATTTGTATTTTTTAAAAAATAACCCAAAAGATCACGACGGCAGAATATCAAGTGGCCGACGCCGTGCCCAAAATAATAATAAATTTTCAACCCCCAATACGTGGGTGTGAGTCTAGAATAAGATCTTCTAAGAAAAATTGTTACCTCCTAGAGCCAAAGATAATCCTATATAAACTCCGTACCTTTGTTAATAAAAACAGTTCATATTTTGAATTCAACGAATGAAGATTGGGTTATTTTCCTTCTCTCCGGGAATCCCTATTCAGGCTGCGTAGATATTTGCTTTACATTCAGATTTTTGTTGCTGCTTGTTGAGTCTATAAGGTTACTCGTAAGGCCTTATAACTCGATGATTTGCTCAAGGTTACATTTTGCTTAAGGTTACATTTTGCTGATCAGGACTCGATGACTTGATACCTTGATCTTGATTCGACGACTTGATGATTTGCTGATATGCTGCTCGCCTTATATAGGCATCCTGGGACCTCTAGAATCACTTGGTGTGATACGGCTATACAGCCGGTAACTTTCCATCGGCCCATCGCTTTCACTCACGCTGTTGCCATGCGTGGTGAAAGTGCCGTAAAAGTCCTGGACTGCTGTGCGCCCATTGATTTCTTGTCCTTGTTTCTCTGCTCTGCCCACATAGCGCCTCACATACAGGGTTTCCCCAAGACTGATTTCCCCTCTTCTTCGGCTTGCACATACCCCCCTTTGCCCATCGAACTCGATCGACGATATTTTTTTATCATTTATGCACACCGCCCTGCTACCCCCCGTTCAGCATGCATTGCTCTCACTTTGGCTCTCCAGTTCAACATCATAGAGCGCGTTCGCATCATCCACCGGTACCCGCGCTCACTCTGCACACGTATAGTGTACGTGTGATGTGCTTGTATTGCTTGATATTCCATAGAGTCATGAATAGTTTACTCTTAGTTCCTCCATGACTCGCTCTTGTATTCCGCGTATGTGCCCACTCCTTATTCTGATTGGAGCATAGCAGCCCTCTCCCTCGCGTATACATTCTCCCGCTGTTTCAGTTCTTTCGCTCTCTGCCTCCCACGCATCTTCCCTCTGTGGAGAAAAACCGCTGCTGGTCGTATGCGGTTCGATCGAACACGTTGTGTCGTATCGTAATGTTGCGTGTTTTAATTGTAGCAACATGTTGCCAAAGATTACTCTTCGCAACATGTTGCCGGGCATCATGAATTCTTGCCTTTGCGTATGTGTTCCTTTTTGTTAATTACTTGTTTGCTGTGTGGGACATTATTGCCACAATTATGTTCCTCACAACATGAATATATATATATGTAACTTTGTATACGTAATAGAGAACAATAACTCGACGAGAGACAAAAAGAAGTTAGTCGCGAATAAACTGCACAACCAACCACACGCATTCTGTTATTTTAGATATATGATAACAATAGCAACAAAAACTATAAACAAACTAAATGGAAAAACTGAGTGAGTATGAGTAGGGGGAGTGCAGAAAAAAAGAATAGCACACAAACCAGACACAACCCCCCTGGGCAACTACCCAAAAATAACAAGAAGAGCTTGACTTTCTTAAGTCAAAGCTTAAACCGAAAAAGGGAATAACTCTTGCTCAATTAAATTTAAATATAATAAAAACAACGAAAATAATTAAGTAAGACGAAAACTGGAGGAGGCCACAAAAAGATATACCGAAGAAGCCCAAAGATTGATCCAGAGAGTGCCCGAGCCGTTGGAGAGCCTATATTGCTTATACACATGTATGGAGACAACTGGCCCTGGATAACAGCAGCTGAGACAATGACAGTGAAAGTCAGGTCGCCAGGTCATTAAATAATGAAGTAAGTAAGTCGTCTCGCCGACTTAGGTATACCATACACCAGTAAAGCAAATATTTTAAGCATACTAGCACCCTAGCGCCACCACCAGCCAACGGCCAACTCCGGCCTTATGGAAAAACGTTTATATGCATAAATTGGCTATTTTTAGTACGATTTTGATCAAATTTTGCTTAATATCAATATCAGATTTAAGTGTGCCAATCTGATTCCACAACGTAAAAAATTACGGGAGATAATCAAGTTTTTCAAATTTCGGAGGCGGAAAGGGCCGTGGCAAAATCTTTTTACATACAAAATGTGCGCATTTACTAAGCAAATATACATACCAAATATAGTGTCTAGCTAGAATACGTTTTGAGATAAACGCTTTTGTCTAATTGCGGGGGCGTGGCAAAAATTTGAAATAAACTTGATCACTTTACATATTATACGACCTACATACCAAATTTGGTGCTTCTATCTCTCATAGCCTCCGAGATCTACGCGTTTATACGGAATGACGGACGGACAGACGGACATGGCTAGATGGACTCGGCTGATACCGATACGGATCATGAATATATATACTTTATGGCGACTTTAATATATCATTTCACCCTATAGGTGTATGGTATAATAAAAAGAATGCTGTAAAGACCAATATATACAAATAAGATAAAATATTGTAAAATTGAGCGGAACTTTTATTATTATTATTATTATTATTATTATTATTATTATTATTATTATTATTATTATTATTATTATTATTATTATTATTATTATTATTATTATTATTATTATTATTATTATTATTATTATTGTTATTATTATTATTATAAAAGTATAGGATATAGTTGTAAACCATAAACCTAACTATATTTTACAAGCACTGGCAACTAAGGCCTGCGGCTTAGACGAAAACTACATCCAAACACTAGCCTAGCCTAGCCACGGATCCTCGTTGTTCAGTTGACTTAATGACTGGACCACTTAGACAACTCATCTACCGAGGACAGCAGCCTTTAAAGGTAGAATTTTTTAAAAAAAATTTAAAAAAAAGTTTTTTTCTTATTTTCAAAACATATGCATGTTTAAAAATAGTATAAGCAAATAAAATGATATATCAATACAAGCACTATTGGGTTAATTGATACAAAAACAGTGGACTCCACTGCAAATGGTATAAATAAAATCGAATCACCAAATATTGATTTAAAATTAACAAATACATTGTTATTAATAATTGTCATAATTTTGTGTCCATATATTCTTTACAAAGCATATCTCTTAGACAATAAGAGTCTAACTAAAAGGGCCTTATGCCAAGCTAATGATGTAGATAAGATGTAAAACCTGAGGGCCAGGGCTAACTTCGACCGAGTCAAAGTTTGTATACCCGTGCAACTATTTTGGTAACACTTTCCTTACCTATAGTCATCAAAGTGGAAAAACGTTTTATCTAAAAAGTCTAATATTCGCGAAAGAATGGCCTACAATCTTCGCATAGGAAATAACGAAGATATTGATCAAAGTCACTGTTTTCCACCGATCGTTCCTATGGGAGCTATATTAAAGAGTTACTCGATATTTATCAAATTCGTGACATTCATCAAACGATATTTTAAACTAACAAATGTTTATTTTGAAAGCAATCGCGTCAAAGTTATTCACAAAAGTCACTGTTTTCGACCGATCGTTCCTACGGGAGCTATATAATATAGTGCTCCGATCTTGATCAATTTTGGCATAGTCGTTTATATGTGTAATAAACTCATCAATATTTAATTTTACGACAATAGCTCTGAAAATAACGAAGTTATTGAGAAAAGTCACTGTTTGTGCCTTTGCCGTTTTTATAAGAGCTATATGATATAATGGTCAAACAAAAACGATCCGGCTGAATCCGAGATATACAACCTATGCACTATATACAAGCCTACATGCAAAGTTTAAACTCATCTCGTCGTGCTGGTCAAGAGTATATATACTTTTTATGGTCGTTGCACACTTCTGACCAAAGTTAATATACTCTTTTTGCTAGGGTATAATAAATGTTACAAAACATATAAGTATAGGAAAGATTTCAATTCAATGGCCTTAAGGAGCTAATGTAGAAAATGGATGCGGTAGAAATCAAATCATACCGTTCCTTAATTTCTTGATACGCTCAGGAGAAACAAATTACAATCACAAGGAAATCAGGTATTGGATATCAAATATTTATAACTTTAAAAGACATATAGTAGAATATAAATCTATATAGGTAGCATATAGCAGACTACTTACTTACTAAAGTCCCAAAAGTAAAAAAAACGTGCCCGAATGGGTTCAGGAACATTTTAAAGATTTGGTCGAATTGGTACATATAGAAGATTCGGATAAAGAAGTAGTAGAATTAGACCTCTAATTCCAACTAAACAAAAATGAGGTTTTTCCATAATGCATATAAGTTAACACCATGAACTCTGGAGTGCCCACGAACAAATAGGCCACTCTTCCCCTCGCACAAGCTGCTGGCTCAGCGCGGATTGCTGGCTCATCAGAAAGGATGGAGAAGCAAACATACCAACTGCTTGCGCAAGAGCTAAGGCAGTGACACTGGATGCGCGTGTGACCGTTGGTCGGTCATTCATTTAGGGCCAGCTAGGGAGCTTTGGTGTTTCTTGGCTTGAGAGCCAGCAGACATGCTTGGAGCAGCGAGCTATAGAGCAACAAGCTTAAAATTATTCCTAACAATTGTAAAATCATATTGTATTATTCCTAAGCACTATTCCTAATAAAATAACTTGTAATGTTATTGAAGACCGTTGGATTGTTATTTAAGTAATTATTTTTTCATCAAGCCCTTACTTAATCGTAACGTGACTCCCGCATAACTATGCGAGAGTTAACTGTTGCCCGAGCAGGGACCGCCTCGAAACCAATCGCGAGTGTCAAACCGACTGTCAAACCGAGTGCCAGTGAAATTATAAAGAAATCAAAAAAAGCAAAAAAAAGAAAAAGAACAAATTATAAAAAAATTAATTAAAAACAAAAGCCTCGAACAGTCGCCTCACAAACAAAACAGAGAACTACAGTAAAATTTGGGGTTCAAAACCTCGTTGAGGAATTACCATTCGTTGAACAACTCAACTCTGGTTGTCAGTGCGGTCTGCCCGAGGGGCACCCGGTTTGTACAAAGTGAGCAGGGTCTAAGGCGGTTGCCTTTAAAAAAAAAAAAAAAAAAAAAAAAACACGAAACATGAGTACTTACATACTCAAACCACTGCGGCAACTACAGGTTGCGAGTGGGATTTTAGTTTTAAGCAATCAAACAAACGAAAATGTGAATAAATAAGTTTTAAGAAAATGTGTTGTCGCGGTGCGTGGGTATTGGCCGCTGGCTGTGTCTTTCACCGAAAGTGTCCCCATCAAGCGGGAACGTCGAGCCCACTCTTACCTAAGTAGGTCCTTAACTGGACTAAAAGGGAAAAATGGAGCCTCTTTTTACTGACAAAGGGGGACATAGGCAGCTAACGCGAGTTTTGTAATGGTTTTAAATCATTGTTTATTTAATATATAAGTTGTTTTTTTATGTGAATTTGGGTAAATTTACACATATTTATTTCTAACTATTTATTTTTACAGTTTTTTACGTCTTGTGTACTTGTTTTCTTCAGCTTCGTTTTCTTACTAAGTCAAGTTTATTTTTAGCTCTACATAACTTCCCCATCGTTTAACTTAAAACACTCCTGAGTTTTACAATTCAAATATATAAGAAGGTCAGATTATAGTAGATTATATAAAGATATACATTTCGAAATATTAAATAAATAAAAAGGTTGGAGATAATCAAGTCTGAAATTTCTTCCTTCGTTTTATATTAGAACTGTGCACATTATTTAAGTTAAATTTTCGAAATTTCGGTTCATTTTTGTGTCTTAGAGACTTATAGTTTTTAATGTACTCCTTGTTTCTGGTTTCTTTAAATTTTTTGTTTGATTGATAGATAGATAGATAGATTTAATGTATTGTTCCTTATATTTAAGAATATTTTTGTAAATAAGTTTTTTATCGAAGTTTCCATATTCAATATTCATTGGCGTATTTTGTATTGCCGAGTGATAACTGTTATTATAATATTCTATGGCCTTACTCACTTTATCTATAATTGATAGGTTTTTGTTTTCAAGATATACAATTCCAATTTTCTCTGTTAGTGTGTTATGGAATCTTTCAACATCTGAATTACCAGTGTGACTATTTGGTTTTACAAAGTGAATTTCTATGTTCTCATTTCTCAGATATTCTTTTATATTTCCTTCTTCGTTTCTTCATGGTATATTTTATCCGAAATGTTTAGCATCCGTTGGATACAGCTCCTTGCTGTATTTATTACCATCGTCATTGGCTGTTTTGAGTTGAAATTGATGATTCGTCCTTATGCTGTTGGCTTCCTATACCATTTTAGTTTTAATTCGTTTCCTCGTCTGATGATCATAGGGTCCAAATACGCCAGTTTTCCATTGTCTTCCAGCTCCATAGTGAATTTAGCATTCCTGTCAAATGAATTTAGGATATCCAGTGTTTTATCGATGTCATCTTGGTGTATTATTGAAAAAATATCATCTACATATTTCGTCAATAATCTTGGTGGTCTGGTTAGTTTATCCATGCAATAAGATATACATAGTTTAGGATGGATATTAAATACGTCTGTTCACTTCGATTGTCACTCACAGAATGCCTCTTTCTTTCATTTATCTCGTGGATCAAGATTATCTCTCTCTTTGTGAGATATCGATAATTTGCAAGAATTTTGGAAACTACATATGGACCTTTAAATTTTGGAATTAATTTACTCGATACACCTTGTTGTGAGTTGAAGTTTCTGACTACAACGTAATTTCCCACCTTGAAAAGCGTTGGTTTCTGTCGTTTGGACATATTGCTTATTATACTGTTGTGCTTTTTGTTGCCTGATAGCTGCGACTTCCCTTATTTCTGTTAAGTTCCGATTTTCTTTAACTTGACTCTCTTCTATTACATTTTCCTTTAAACTGTCTATTATAGTACCTCTTTGTCTTATACCAAATAGCATTACACTTGGATATTCATTGGTGCATCTATTTCTGGTGTTATTCATTGTGAACTCTACCTTATCTAATACTTTATGCCATTGCTTATTATTTTCATTGTCAATTAACTTCGCAATCATGGATCCTAGGTCTCTATTGACTCTCTCAACTTGTCCATTAGCCTGTGGTGATGCTGTCGCTACTTTTATATGATTAACATTACATTCCTTAGTAAAATCATCGAACTCTTTCGAAGCAACTGCCTCTATCTGATATTATATTCTTGGGTCTACTATATACTTTGAAGTATTCTTTCAGTGCTTCGATTGCTTCTACTGATTTCGTCGTCTTTGTAGCAAATAACCGCACAAATTTAGTGCATGCATCTATTACGACTAATATATGTTTCATTTTGCTATCTTTACTATGTATTGGTCCATAGTGATCTATATGCAAATATTCAAATGGGTTATCTCCTTTAGGTATGGAGTGAATAAATCCTTCTGTTTTTCCTGATTTATTTGAAAACGCTATGCATTTGAGACAATTTTTTATATGCTTATCAATTTTCTTTCTCATGGTAGGAAACCAATAATTTTTACTTATCAAGTCAACTACTTTGTCTACTCCTACATGCCCCATTTCATCATAATGCTTAAATATTACATTTTCTTCCATTGATCCTGGTACTAAAAACATAATTCTACCCTCTTTTTTCTTATATATGACACCATTTCGCATTTCATAAAATTAATTTTCTTGTTCCATTAACATTTCCTTTATCTTTTTAATGTTTTCGTCTTTTCCCTGACATATGATTAAATTTTCTTCAAATGTATTCGCTTCTATCGTAAGGATGTTGTTGTTACGACTCAAGGCATCAACGTGCTGCATTCTTTTTCCAGCCCTATGTTCTAGACTATAATTGTAGTTCTGCAATTCTAATGCCCACCTTGCGATACGTGGATTTAATTCTCTCTTGTTCAATGTTAGTGTAAGTGAATTGCAGTCCGTTACTATTTTAAATTGTATTCCTTGTAAATAGACTCTAAAGCGTTTTAATGCATATATGATTGCTAATGTTTCCAATTCAAAGCTATGATATCTGGACTCTACCTCACTAGTTCGTCTTGAAAAATAAAACACTGGGTGAAATTTTGTATCACTTTTCCTTTGTAATAATATTGCTCCAAAGCCTAAAGCACTTGCATCACAATTTAATTCTGTTTCGTCTCTTGGATCATAAATTGCTAAAATGGGTGCTTCTACTAACTTGCTTTTAAGTGTATTAAATGCATCGAGTTCCTCTTTTCCAAACTTAAATTTTTTGTCCTTTTTTAACAGATCATATAGAGGCTTTGCCTTTATTGAAAAATCTTTGACAAATCTAAAATATGAACAAAGTCCTAAGAAACTCTGGACTTCATGAACTTTTGTTGGAATCGGATAACATTTTATTGCTTCAACACCTGCCTTACTGGCTTGTATGCCTTTTCCCGTGACAGTATATCCCAGATAATCTATTGATGACTTCAAAAAATCACATTTATCTACTCTCAGTTCCAGTTCAGTTTGTTATCTACTACTCGTTTAAAGAATTCTTTTAAAATTGAAAAATGCTCTTCTATGTCTTCAGTTGCGATCATTATGTCATCTAAATATATTACGACTTTTCCTGTGCGTATCATGTCAGAAAATATTTTGTTAATATATCTTTGAAAAGTGCGAGATGCGTTTGTCAAGCCATACGGCATTCTAAGATATTCAAACTGTCCTATTGGCGTTGTAAATGACGTAAATTTGATCGAATCTTCATCCATTACTACATGGTTGAATGCATCTTTGAGATCCAATTTGGAAAAAATCTTCTTATTTACTAATCGTTCTAACAAATCATCTATTAAT
The DNA here is from genome assembly GCA_018152135.1 of Drosophila paulistorum. Taxonomy (NCBI): domain Eukaryota; kingdom Metazoa; phylum Arthropoda; class Insecta; order Diptera; family Drosophilidae; genus Drosophila; species Drosophila paulistorum. Next base: position 3,287,874 of record JAECXG010000823.1, read on the forward strand.
GGGATCGGGTAATTGTCTTTGCATGTTATTTTGTTTAATCGACGGTAGTCGACACACATTCTGATTTCTCCTGTCTTTTTACCAATACAATAGGCGAAACAAATTCTGACTCTCTTGGTCTTATGTATCCTTTTGCTAAATAATCTACGTGGTGTACATCTAAATGGTTTTTCTTTTTCAACTATGATTCTCATTTCACCCTTTTCCTTAGGTTCGACTGGTCTTTGCGGTGCTACATAATGCTTTTCAAAAAAATTTTCGAATCTCAACATTACATTTCTATTGATTTCACTACCTATTTTATAGGTTACTTTACTATCTTCTACTACATTGATGTTAAGCATTTGCTTGTCGAACTCTTCCATTGCAACATTGTTATTATTCTGTACTAATTTCGCACATTTTCCATTTCCTTCTTTTTCCGTATATGTTCCATCTACATAATTATATACATCTTTCTCAGTTTTTACATTTTGAAAATTCTCTACATTTTTCGCATCTTTTCCATTTAGATAGTTCTCTACATTTTTCTCATATTTTTCATTCAGATAATTCTCTACATTTTCCCCATATTTTTCATTCAGATAATTCTCTACATTTTCCGAAAATTTTGCTTTTTGATTTTGATTATTCTTTACATTTTTCGCATCTTCTTCGTTTTGATAATTCATTTTGCATTCAATTACTTTTTTATCCTTTTTTACAGTAAAAATTTCTTCTTTTTCAGCAATTTCGACAAGTTTTAAATTGCTTTGTTTAAGAAAATTTCTGCCTAGAACCATTGAGTACCTTGTAGTTTCATCAGTTACAGTCAAAGTTTCTAATACAATATTTTTACTTTTATTTTTTATAACAGAATATATTTTTCCAATTGTATTCCATTAATTCCAAAGCAATTTTGGTTTATGTTTTCTCTTTGAATTTCTACATTTTGTGGTAACGTTGATTTTTTTACGAATGAGACTTCACTTCCTGAATCTATAAGGCACTCTATGGGAATAAAAATTTCCTTATTACTACTTGCTTTTGTGAATTTTACATTAAAATATCTTACAAATTCATTGCTCTTCTTTCCTTTTTTATATTGGGTACATTCCTTTGCTTGATGTCCTTGTTCTCCGCAAGCGTAGCATGCTCCATTAGCACACGTGTTGGTTTCAGACAGTCCTTCGCCAGTTGCCCTTTGCTATGGCAATTGTAACATGTAATAATCCTCTGTTCCGGGATCATTTTGTTGTTAGTTTTACTCTCTCTCTCTGCTTGATCTCCAATGTAACATCGTTGAACGCCTCCAACATTTCATCAGGTAGCTTGAAGAGCTGGAGTTTCGCTTGGTTCTTCAATTGAGTATCCGGAATTCCATCAATTAAATACTGGACCAACTCGTCGCCCATGCGCAAATTGTTTGCCAATGCCGATTTGGTGTGGTAATACTCAGCAAACTTCTCAGATTTTTGCCACTTCCGTTGCTCAAATTTTCGACGATTTTCTAAAATGTTTTCTTTTTCACCGAAAACCATTTTGAGTTGCATCAATATTTCGTCAATTGGACCCATTAAAAGAGAGCCACGTGACATAAGCCATTGACTAGCTTTTCCTTTAAGTCGTACGCATATGAGTGTGCGTAAGTTTTGATCATCTATCTCAAAAGTGTTTTTGATGGTATTTAGAATTGTTAACCATTCGTCAAATTTAGTTTGCCCATCATTTTCAGGTAATATTTCTTTTAAGACGTTGAATTCAACTTTCATTAGTGCAGTGTAGCCACTTTTGTTAGCTGCTTTTGTGATGCCAACCGCTCCATCGTTGCCACTAGTTTCAGCGTTGCCAACCGCTCCATTGTTGCCACTAATTTCAGCATTGCCAATGCTGAATGCTAATTTCAATGTTGCCATGAGGATCGTCACAAGTATTGTTCTCCAGCATATTTGTCATGACGTCATCGATTTCTATGTTGGCGAAACTCGCTGCGATGTCCGTTAATGCGTTGTTGTTGTCTCCCTCTTCGTCGCTGTTTTCCAAGAATTGCCGACTCGTGCTTGCCGTTACACGATTGCCGCCGTTTTCATTGGCGTCAGTTTCTGGTATTTCACCACTGACTGTACTTTCGTTGTTGTTTTCCATCGAAGACTTTTCGTAGTAAAACGCATGTGTGTATGAAGAGGATGGTAAAGCCTGAATAATAGCAGCAATTAGAGCTGTTTTATTTCCATGGCTTGTAATTCCAAGTTTTTCACACACTAATTTTAATTCTGGCAGATTTAAGTTACCAATGTTAATTTTATCGTTCATTTTATTTAGTTGGGAGTGGTTGCGATCAAAAAAAACAAAATTTTGTCAGGTTTTATCCCACTTCTGAATTTTAGGATGGATATTAAATACGTCTGTTCACTTCGATTGTCACTCACAGAATGCCTCTTTCTTTCATTTATCTCGTGGATCAAGATTATCTCTCTGTGAGAGAGAGAGCTTATCTTTATCTTAAGATCTATGTATTGCACAATGGGTGTTATTCGAGTTTATCATTAGGGATACTTATACTTAGCTTAAATATTACTACAATAGGGACGACCAAATCGAAATTAAAAACTAGGAGTTCCCAACACAAATCTGTCTATAAAATTAGACATTATTCAGACACACCAAAAACAGCACTAATGACACACTGTGCAACTAGTGGCCATGCACCGAATTTCGAAGAGACAACAATATTAGATGAAGAGCGGCACTACAACAAAAGGTTTACCATGGAGATGCTACATATCATCAATACTCTGAGCGTCTCACGACTTAACTTTAAGACTGATACTGACAACTGCGCTCACATATACAGACATTTACTTGACAAGAATTAGTTCTTAACTCCACGTCGAACGGTGCTGACGTGTCAAATAGTGCATGTAACAAGATTGTAGTTGTTCTGAAGACGGTTGCCGCTGCGCAACCGAAAAATATCGGAGAAAAAATAAATTAAGAACTACGTTTTATTTTTGTTTGGAACAAATAAAATGAGAAAATCTTAAGATAACAACACAAAGGTCGCAAAAACTACCATATTAGCCTTTTTAGATAAAACGTTTTTTCTTTTGATGGCTATAGGTAAGGAAAGAGTTACTAAAAAAGTTGCAAGGGTATACAAACTTTCACGTCGAAGTTAGCCCCGGCCCTCTAGTTTTATTGAACTGAGTTTGTTTATTTTCTCCTCTTTCTTTTTTTTTTTTGAGCACTCTTCACTTACCCGAGTGATTGTGGTGAGTGGAATTCTATTTTAAGTAGTGGTGGTGTGGTTTGTTTGTTGTATGGCAATCCCTCCTTACAGGATCAGTGTGTTTCTGTTAATAAGATTTAAGATAATTAGTACTTTTGTTTTGCATGTGTTGTAAGGACTTTTTTTTCTGACCCGAGGTTCATATATTTTGAGAGAAAGAAAAGGAGAAAAAGTTAAAAAAATACTCGGGTCAGCGTTTAAAAATTGCTTCAATTTATTTTTTTTTTAGGATTGTTCTTCAGTGTTAAAAATTTCATGAATTTATTTGAACTTTTGCAATTTTTTAAAATTTTGTTTTTCAGCGTTAAAAATTTTGTTAGTTTATTTTAATTTTAACATTTTTTAATTTTGTCTTTTTTTTATTGACATTGGGAGTGTTTTCTATTTATATTTTATTTAATTTTGATTTAATTTTCGATTTTTCTCTAGTTTCTTTTCTTTTTTTTTGAAGCCGTATTTTTTGATTTCGTCGCGCGCGAGTTATGTAGTCAAAGTTCTGCTACACACTCTCTTCACCTACATTTAACAAAAAGAGAGTAAAAGCTCGATCAAGCATTAAAACTTAAAACTTCTCTCGAGCTAAAAATAAACTTGACTTAGTAAGAAAACGAAGCTGAAGAAAACAAGTACACAAGACGTAAAAAACTGTAAAAATAAATAGTTAGAAATAAATATGTGTAAATTTACCCAAATTCACATAAAAAAACAACTTATATATTAAATAAACAATGATTTAAAACCATTACAAAACTGGCGCAGTCGACGGAGAAACCAAGCAATTAAATGCTCACAAAATTAATTAAGCAATTAAATGTTTTAAAACATACCGGTTTTGACAGACTGATTTACATACATACATATGTACATTCATCACACCGGCATTTGCAACTGTACTCTAGAGCTGGAAAAACATCGATGTTTGCGACCATCGATGTTTTCGATGTTTTCAACTTCAAACATCGATGAAACATCGATGTTTCGATGTTTGCGCGGTATTTTCAAAATCATTTATTTATTTCGCAAAATTTTTAAAATTATTCATTAATCTCATTGTTCTTAGATTCTTCGTTCATATGCAACGCTGGAATAAAGCGAAATAGCAATAATAGTTAAAGCAATATTAAATAAAAACATAGCGACTAAGCAAGATTTGTGTTTATATTTTAATTATATATTTTGATTTAGTATAAAATAACAATTTATTACCTTTTATAACTAATTGAAATTAAAGGTAATACATTCTTTTAAAGCTTTTCTTTTTCTTACATTATAGTCATTCAAAAAAACAACAAAAAAAATAAAAGAATTATAGATCATTTTGAATTCTGGTTAGATTACGACCTATTGAAATTTAAATCAAACATTGCAGTTTAGCCGGCTCGAGGTCAATCTTCCAAAAGAAGATTATTTCAAAGGCAACACAAAAAGGTGAGCAGGTTGTCTGTATAGCTATTTCAAGAACTACCAAGTTCTATCATCAGCAGACTTTGGAATTTTTATTCCAAAAAACCCTTTTTCTATATGGTACAATATACCGTATATGAAATAACAGGTCGTGATATTAGTTTGGTAAGGCGAAGCTCTTACACTAATTTTTCATAGCGCCTAAGGGTATGCACAAAAAGGTGGTCTTCGGTTTTGTAGGCTTTACCAACTTTTTTCGCTTCATTTGGTTGTTACAATTCCCAACCAGTTCTAGCGTTGAAGACATGGTATGGCTATTGCAATTCCGGAGTTCTTTAGCAAAGTCTGCTGATGATAGAACTTGGTAGTTCTTGAAATAGCTATACAGACAACCTGCTCACCTTTTTGTGTTGCCTTTGAAATAATCTTCTTTTGGAAGATTGACCTCGAGCCGGCTAAACTGCAAGGATCATTTTGAATATTTTTGTTTAAAAACAAAAGCTTGTTTACTACACTTGATTTCAGGCATCGTCTATCCGAAATCAATTGGCCAGCCTTGCTGAATAACCGTTCGGATTCGCAGAATGACGCAGGCATAGAAATTTTTTATAATGCTAACTGTAAAGAAGTAAAATCTACTTTCCAAATTAAATTGCAAAATACAAAACAGAAAACTTTTCCTTAATTGTTTTTCCCTCGAACACTTGTAAAAGAAAGAAAACATCGATAGTGCTGGCCAAACATCGATGTTTTATAAAAATACAAAACCATCGATGTATCGATAGTACCATCGATGTTTTTTCCAGCTCTACTGTACTCATCTTCGAATGTATGCATGTTTAAATCATCAAGTACACACATACAAAAGCATTTCGGAGCGAAATTATTCTCTTCACAGCCTGTTCGATAACAAGTTCCAAAGAACGAGTGAAATCAATTGGCGACGGGAACCGATAGAACTAATTCTATTGGTAAACAAGTTCCTAAGAACCAGTGATATTGATATATTGGAAACGAGAACTAATAGAACCCTATTAGTAAACAAGTTCTAAAAGGCAACAGCGCCTACTATTTCTTTGGTAGCGATGGCAAACGGATTTACCTTACCGTTTAGAGACATTCTTAAGGATGCCTCTTACATCTACTGCAGTCTACATCCTTCGCCGTGTCATCCTCAAGAAAAATCAAGGGGCAGCTCTTCACGTTATAAGAACCATTGAGAACTCCGACCCGTCGTGGGACGACATCAAGAATATTTTAATTCGGAATTTTGGCGTAAAGGAGTCATACAATCAACTTTATCAACAAGCGTTCATGCTAAGTAACAAAAACAATTCCATAGAGTATTTTAAATCTTTAAGAAATATCATATGTAAAATTAATGAAAAATACGACTATGATCACGAAAAGCATTCTGAGTTTGGTCCTAAAAATGTTGAGGAAGGTATGTTGAGAACATTCTTAAGAAATATCGATGTTAATTTAGCCTCAGATAAAATCAATAGGAATCAATAGAACTCAAAATCCAAAACCAACATTTTTACAAAGTAATGAAAAATTCAACAAAAATCTGAATTATCAATATCATAAAAATAATACGAACAATCAAAGAGATCGGTCTTACAAATCATGAACAACATAATGTAAGATATAATACCGATTTCCAAAATGTAAAATCTAATACCAATTTCCAAAATGTAAAATCTAATACCAATTTCCAAGATGTAAAATCTAATTCCGGAACGCAACATTTAAATTCAAATCAGAATCGTGCAAACCAACATGTTTCAAAAATGGAAATCGATTATGTCGAAGTTGATCGTAGCCAGCTCAAAAATTGTTACCCAATCAAAACAGTAATCTTGAATCAATGCCTGAGCCAATGAATTGTTCTTGCCATGAAAATTTTCAAATAGTTACCTCGAAAATTCACTTCCCGTGATAAAGTTAACCATAAATAATGATACCATTATTGCCTTGATTGATACTGGTTCAACAACTTCCATTTTAAATAGAGATAAATTGTTACAATACCCACGAAGAACTTTGTGTCACCCAATATCACTTTCATCTCTTAATTTAAACTCGCAAATTACGCAAGAAATTATAACTGATTTACCTATAGAGTTCCAAGAAGACGCCACAATGAGTTGGAAGCTGGCCACATTCAATAACAAATCTTTTGATATTATAGGGCAAAACATTCTCAAGCCACTAAGTGCCATTATTGACTTTTATCGGAACACATAATTAATAATAATGCTATACAATTTAAAAATAGTTCACCATACTCTGAAGAGGTAAATCAAATTGAACCAATTGAAATAGTCGGTAGCACACAGAAAATTCTTTTCAATGATTTAAATCAAGAGGAGAGCAATGCTCTAACTCAAATTCTAAGTAAATATAAAAGATTAATATTTCTTGGTCAGTGTCTTAGCAATACAAATATTATAGAACATCAGATAAAAACGATAGTGGATAAACCTTTATATTGCAAGATATATACATAGATACCCTCAAGTACATGAACAAGAAATATATAACCAAATTGAAGAAATGTTACAACAGGGAATAATACGTAAAAGCAGTAAGAAGAAACAGTGGCGTATAGTTATCGATTACCACAAATTTAATGAAAATACGGTAGATGATAAGTTTCCTATCCCCAATATAGAAGGTATATTAGATAAGTTAGGCAGAGCGCAATATTTTTCTGCCATCGATCTTGCGAAAGGCTTTCACCAAATTCTTGTTCAAGAACAAGATAGGGAAAAGACAGCATTTTCAACACCCCACGGACATTTTGAATTTAATCGAATGACATTTGGGCTCAAAAACGCCCCTGCCACATTTTTAAGGCTCATAAATACAGTTGTAAAAGACGAAATAAATAGAATCTGCGTCGCTTATCTCGACGATGTTCTTATTTTTATACCCTTGCAGAGGGTATTATAAAATTGGTCAGATGTTTGTAACGCCCAGAAGGAGACGTTTCCGACCTCATAAAGTATATATATGTGGGAATTTTTATTTCCCTGTTTATTTAATTCAATATTATACGGATGTGTTTCCGTGGTTAGTCTTATTATTAACAATGTTTCTTTGTGTTAAGAATACATATATTTATTTATTATAATAATGGCCTCAGTGATGAATTTGGGTGCGCGATGTGATCGAGGCGAGAGTACGATTGCGAGTGCTTTTTCAAATCAACCCTTCTGCTTTATTTGCCAATGAGTGAGTCGACCAGATAGGTACGGCCGCTGCGTGTCGTTCTGTCTCGCTCACTACCTACTTCACGATATCCATGATTATGCCCGCCTGACACTTCATTTCCTACAATCGGCTGTCCTGACAAGTCATTCGACCCGAATGATCCTAGCCAAGGCTTCATAAACTCAGCCACTGTTGATGTCTTACAGGGTCCTTCACTATCGCCAACTTTCTCAACTTCGTATCGACCGTGTCTATTCACCTTTGTGACTTTATATGGTCCTAAGTTTTTACCTCTCGACTTTAGTCCTGTCCCATACTGCGTACGTTTAATCGCCACTAAGTCGTTTAAATTATATTTTCTTTCCCATTTCCTGTTTTTGTCAAACGTTCTTTTCATTTCCTGTTGTATTTCATCGATATTCTTTCGAGCCTCCGCTCTAACCTCTTCACGATCACAGTTTAATTCTTCTATTAACGAATCGGTTATCAGCTTTTTTATTTCAGGATCACCAGGACTACGCATCTCTATTCCTGTCAATATCTTAAAAGGTGTAACTTTTGTACTTCTTGGGGCAGTATTATTAACAAGTTGTTGCACACGTCCTACATACTTGTACCAGTTTCCTTCATTCTCTTGGCTTAACTTTTGAAATCATCGGAACTATTATCTTATGCATCCTTTCTACTTGGCCATTGCCACGAGGTACACCTGTTGCTATCAGTAAATGCTGTATATCCTGTCTGTTACAATATTCTTTAAACGCATTGGATGTGAATGCTGCTCCCCTGTCAGAAATTATTCTCACTGGGTTACCAAAAATTATGGCCTGCTTTTCAAGACAACTAACTACTTCATCGACTCCAGTTCCACGAGTCGGATACAACCATACAAACTTAGAGAAACCATCAACAATAACAAGTATATGATTGTAACGCTTTGTTGTGACCTCCATCGGGCCAACGTGATCAATGTGATATGTCATCAATGGCTGATCTCCTTTGCTTATCGGCATCAAATATCCTTCCTTTTTACCGGTTTTGGCATTAACAATAAGACATTCCACGCAACACTCAACAACACGGGCTACCTTTTCTTTTAACTTTGGAATATAATACGATTTTTCTACGATATCCTGAGTCTTTCCAGCTCCAAAATGTCCTTCTTTGTGTGCAATCTGTATTATTTCCTTTTCCATCTGCGAAGGTACGACGATAAGTTCTTGATCGGGGTTCTCGGCTCAAGGCATCCACATGCCGCATCTTTGAACCGGAACGATGTTCAATCTGGTAATCGAAATCTTGTAGGTACATTGCCCAACGTGCTACACGTAATGGAACCTCTTTCTTTTTCATTGTCATCGTGAACGCATTACAATCTGTGACAATCTTAAATCTCAACCCTAACACATATACACGCCACTTTATTAATGCTCCTATAACCGCTAAAACCTCAAGTTCATATGAATCGTACTTCTCTTCGCAAGGTTTAGTTTTCCGACTCATATACTGTACCGGATGAAATAAACCATCTTCTGAATCTTTCTGTAAAAGCGCAGCTCCGAAACCATGTTTCGAGGCATCAGTATGAATCTCAGTCTCTAGTTTAGGATTGTATAACTTTAAAACGGGACCTTTGGTCAATGCTAACTTTAATTGCTCGAACGCTACCATTTGCAATTTTTTAAACTCAAACTTGTTGTCTTTTCGCAAAATGTCAGTCAAGGGCTTAGCTGTTACTGCGTATCCTTCGATGAATCTACGGAAATATGATGTTAACCCTAGAAATAGTTGAACTGACTTCTTATCATGTGGGATCGGAAATCTTGAAACGGCATCAGTCTTCTCCTTACTTGGCTTAATACTTCCATTTTCAACTATATAGCCCAAAAAATTTACTTTACTCTGCAGTATCTGACATTTCTCCCAGTTTATTCTTAACCCATTTTCCGCAGCTATCTTCAACACCCTTTTAAGTTTAATTAGATCATCATTCACGCTACCGCTTGGTATAATTATATCGTCCATATACACCACTGCATCTCCATTCTTGACTGATTCTCTCATTACTGCCATTATAAATCTTGTAAAAACTGCTGGAGAGTTTGAGATTCCGAATGGTACGTATAGAAATTCATACTGACCATTCTGGGTTACGAATGCTGTGTACTTCTGAGATTTTTCTTCAACGGGAACGTGAAAAAACCCGTTTATTAGATCTAGAGTAGTATAAACTAACGCACCTTGAAGTTTTTCTAATACGGTATCCATCTGTGGCATAGGAAAATTATCTCGGACCACTTTCTCATTTAGTTTTCTGTAATCGCAGCACAGACGCTTTTTCCCATTCTTCTTTGTTACAAGTACAACAGGCGAAGCATATTCGGAAAAACTTGGCTTTATTATCTTTTCCTCCAACCATTCTTGTACTGTACTGTCAACAATGTTTTGATCGGACTCTGCTAGACGCCTTGGATGCTGATAAACTGGCATCTCATCGGTTAGTACAATCTTCATTTCTATATGAGTGTTTGTATTTCTAATAGGTTTATAACTTTTAATCAATTTCTTAACTTCACTAGCGATTTCTGCACTGATATGTGACAAGTCACTCTTGATTTCCACTTTATTCTGTTCTGCATTATGCATACACATGCTTTCAAATTCCTTTAACCACTCATCACAAGATCCATTCGCCTTACACAGTGATTCTTTTCTCTTGATGCTTACAAACTTCGTACCTTTCTTTGTAACAACCAAATCGACGTGATCTAATATGGTTCTACCTAAAATTGCCTGATATGCCATGTCCTCATCAGGAACGATATGAAACATCTCTATGTCATCTATCATGACACTTATGCTGAAACTACCAAACGTCATGACATGTCTTCCACCAATGCCCGTAAGGCTCTTCGAGTATCCTGTTAACGACTTAATTCCATGTTTGACAAACACGCTCTTCCGTATGAGGCTCAGATTTGCTCCTGTATCAATTAGACCGTTGAACTTAATCGTTTTATAAGTTACTTCTTTCAACTCCAAACCCGTATCAGTAAATTTACCGGATGGTTTTCCTAAGTTATCCTCTACAACATTGGTTTTTTCCGCTTTAGTGGTATCTTTTCCCTTGCATTCAAATGAACGATGGATTGTTTCGCCACACTTAAAACAAGTAAACGTTTTCTTGCTACAGTCTCTCATCATGTGCGAAGCATCACCACACTTAAAGCATTTGCGTTCTCCCTTTGTTATCAAACTTTTCTCTCTATTATCTCTGCCTTGCTTGTGAAAAGATGATTCAAATGTTGATTTCTTTGACGACTTACTAGGATCATAGGATTTTAAATAGGTCTCTATTTGAACTTTCAACGCATCCACTGTTCTTGCTTGATACAATAATGCCTTATTTGCTCTCGTGTCTGGTATACCTTCTACGAAATACTCGATTAAACTTTCATCATCCAAATCGATCGGCTTTGCGATTTCCATTAACGAATACAAGAATTCGTACAAGTTCTCACCTCTCTTCAACTGTCGATTGCTTAGTCTTCTGTGAACTTCTGCTGATGAAACCTTTACTCTAAATTCATTTTTCAAAGCAACCTTCAGGGACTCCCAACTACAAATATTTCTCTTACTACGTATAAACGACAATGCAGCTCCTTTTAACAGTTGTTTTGCATACACAAAAAGCTGTAACTGACTCCACTGTACGGTTAAAGCGCATTCTTCTAATTCCCTAATCCATTGTACAACATCAATCGAACCTAAACCGCAAAATTCGGAAACGCTTCCCTCCACATCTTTTAGTGTAAACCATGACCTTTGCCCATCTGTGTTCGGGACTTCTCGAATTGTTCTAACTGAGGCGAAATCTGCCTCTTGCCCATCATTCTCGCTTTCTATTTGATCGTAATGAGCGAGTAGACGCGTTTGCAGCTCAGCTTTAAGGCCTGTAGTCTCTAGCCCTAACTCACTTAATTTACTGCGCAACTCCTCAATACGCAATGTTAGAATCTCACCTCGATCCATTTCACACAATTACCTGTATGTATATTGCTTAACAAGATTGGTATATTAATGTATGGTTAGTAACAATTAATAAAATTTCAATCAAACTTAGCAAAATTTACACGCTATGTTAATGTAGGTCAAATTGGGGTAGGTTATGGATTATTCAGACGATTCTTAGAAATGTGCTCTCTGCAGCTCGCATCAATTTCGTCAATATTTCTGCCACCGGTCTGGTCTCGTCGTGCAAGCAAAGTAACTTACACTCAAAACAATAATAAAACAGCTCAGCCAACTGTAGTCGTCTTGCTCTATGTAGCAACTCAATATCGTTGTCGCAACTCACTCAGAATTCTTGCGAATGTTCGGTTCGCTCTTTGTTGCTACTCACTCTGCTGTCGCAGCTCACTCTGTTGTTTTCCACTCGTTCTCTTGGTCTCTCTTTGTCTGCTTTCACACCAAATTGTCTCAGCTTCGTGTCCGCTGCCTTCTTCTCGTTTGGTCTTGTCGGCGTCGTCTGCTTCTTGTAACGGTTTGTGTTGTCCGCTCTCTGCTCTTTTGGTTTTCCGCTTCCACAGTGAACTCTAGTTATCATCAACTTCGTGCCCGCTGTCTGCTCTCTCTCTCTTTTTGTCTGCACTGGTTATCATTCGTGCCTGCTGTCTGCTCTCTCGGTCTGTCTGCTTCCACAGTAAACGCTAGTTATCATCAACTTCTTGTCTGCTTCTGCTTCCACAGTGAACACTAATTATCATCAACTTCGTGCCCGTTGTCTGCTCTCTCGGTCTGTCTGCTTCCACGGTAAACACTAGTTATCATCAGCTTCGTGTCTGCTTCTGCTTCCACAGTGAACACTAATTATCATCAACTTCGTGCCCACTGTCTGCTCTCTCGGTCTGTCTGCTTCCTCTCTCTTTTTCTCTCGAGTCGCCACCCTTCTCGAGCTGCTTCCAGCTTCGGCCACGCTGCCTTTCGTCTAAATCGGCGCCAAAACTTTTAGTGACGCTCTTCTTGCGTCGTCCGACCGCTCACCGTCTCGCCGTCCAGTCGTCAACTCTCGTACAGTCACACCAACTTCCACGACTTTTTGAAGTTGTATTGGTTGCTTCTTGTGAAATTCGTTCGCCAACCTTGACTTTGTATATGTATTACAAGTTAATGCATGCAATTTTAACAATTTGTCTGTTCAACTGCGAACTTCACACACACACAAATTTCACTAATTGTCTTGGGCCAAAATCTCGGTTGAGCCCCCTGTTTGTGGGATTTTTCTTTTTCCCTGTTTATTTAATTCAATATTATACGGATGTGTTTCCGTGGTTAGTCTTATTATTAACAATGTTTCTTTGTGTTAAGAATACATATATTTATTTATTATAATAATGGCCTCAGTGATGAATTTGGGTGCGCGATGTGATCGAGGCGAGAGTACGATTGCGAGTGCTTTTTCAAATCAACCCTTCTGCTTTATTTGCCAATGAGTGAGTCGACCAGATAGGTACGGCCGCTGCGTGTCGTTCTGTCTCGCTCACTACCTACTTCACGATATCCATGATTATGCCCGCCTGACACTTCATTTCCTACAATCGGCTGTCCTGACAAGTCATTCGACCCGAATGATCCTAGCCAAGGCTTCATAAACTCAGCCACTGTTGATGTCTTACAGGGTCCTTCACTATCGCCAACTTTCTCAACTTCGTATCGACCGTGTCTATTCACCTTTGTGACTTTATATGGTCCTAAGTTTTTACCTCTCGACTTTAGTCCTGTCCCATACTGCGTACGTTTAATCGCCACTAAGTCGTTTAAATTATATTTTCTTTCCCATTTCCTGTTTTTGTCAAACGTTCTTTTCATTTCCTGTTGTATTTCATCGATATTCTTTCGAGCCTCCGCTCTAACCTCTTCACGATCACAGTTTAATTCTTCTATTAACGAATCGGTTATCAGCTTTTTTATTTCAGGATCACCAGGACTACGCATCTCTATTCCTGTCAATATCTTAAAAGGTGTAACTTTTGTACTTCTTGGGGCAGTATTATTAACAAGTTGTTGCACACGTCCTACATACTTGTACCAGTTTCCTTCATTCTCTTGGCTTAACTTTGAAATCATCGGAACTATTATCTTATGCATCCTTTCTACTTGGCCATTGCCACGAGGTACACCTGTTGCTATCAGTAAATGCTGTATATCCTGTCTGTTACAATATTCTTTAAACGCATTGGATGTGAATGCTGCTCCCCTGTCAGAAATTATTCTCACTGGGTTACCAAAAATTATGGCCTGCTTTTCAAGACAACTAACTACTTCATCGACTCCAGTTCCACGAGTCGGATACAACCATACAAACTTAGAGAAACCATCAACAATAACAAGTATATGATTGTAACGCTTTGTTGTGACCTCCATCGGGCCAACGTGATCAATGTGATATGTCATCAATGGCTGATCTCCTTTGCTTATCGGCATCAAATATCCTTCCTTTTTACCGGTTTTGGCATTAACAATAAGACATTCCACGCAACACTCAACAACACGGGCTACCTTTTCTTTTAACTTTGGAATATAATACGATTTTTCTACGATATCCTGAGTCTTTCCAGCTCCAAAATGTCCTTGTTTGTGTGCAATCTGTATTATTTCCTTTTCCATCTGCGAAGGTACGACGATAAGTTCTTGATCGGGGTTCTCGGCTCAAGGCATCCACATGCCGCATCTTTGAACCGGAACGATGTTCAATCTGGTAATCGAAATCTTGTAGGTACATTGCCCAACGTGCTACACGTAATGGAACCTCTTTCTTTTTCATTGTCATCGTGAACGCATTACAATCTGTGACAATCTTAAATCTCAACCCTAACACATATACACGCCACTTTATTAATGCTCCTATAACCGCTAAAACCTCAAGTTCATATGAATCGTACTTCTCTTCGCAAGGTTTAGTTTTCCGACTCATATACTGTACCGGATGAAATAAACCATCTTCTGAATCTTTCTGTAAAAGCGCAGCTCCGAAACCATGTTTCGAGGCATCAGTATGAATCTCAGTCTCTAGTTTAGGATTGTATAACTTTAAAACGGGACCTTTGGTCAATGCTAACTTTAATTGCTCGAACGCTACCATTTGCAATTTTTTAAACTCAAACTTGTTGTCTTTTCGCAAAATGTCAGTCAAGGGCTTAGCTGTTACTGCGTATCCTTCGATGAATCTACGGAAATATGATGTTAACCCTAGAAATCGTTGAACTGACTTCTTATCATGTGGGATCGGAAATCTTGAAACGGCATCAGTCTTCTCCTTACTTGGCTTAATACTTCCATTTTCAACTATATAGCCCAAAAAAATTTACTTTACTCTGCAGTATCTGACATTTCTCCCAGTTTATTCTTAACCCATTTTCCGCAGCTATCTTCAACACCCTTTTAAGTTTAATTAGATCATCATTCACGCTACCGCTTGGTATAATTATATCGTCCATATACACCACTGCATCTCCATTCTTGACTGATTCTCTCATTACTGCCATTATAAATCTTGTAAAAACTGCTGGAGAGTTTGAGATTCCGAATGGTACGTATAGAAATTCATACTGACCATTCTGGGTTACGAATGCTGTGTACTTCTGAGATTTTTCTTCAACGGGAACGTGAAAAAACCCGTTTATTAGATCTAGAGTAGTATAAACTAACGCACCTTGAAGTTTTTCTAATACGGTATCCATCTGTGGCATAGGAAAATTATCTCGGACCACTTTCTCATTTAGTTTTCTGTAATCGCAGCACAGACGCTTTTTCCCATTCTTCTTTGTTACAAGTACAACAGGCGAAGCATATTCGGAAAAACTTGGCTTTATTATCTTTTCCTCCAACCATTCTTGTACTGTACTGTCAACAATGTTTTGATCGGACTCTGCTAGACGCCTTGGATGCTGATAAACTGGCATCTCATCGGTTAGTACAATCTTCATTTCTATATGAGTGTTTGTATTTCTAATAGGTTTATAACTTTTAATCAATTTCTTAACTTCACTAGCGATTTCTGCACTGATATGTGACAAGTCACTCTTGATTTCCACTTTATTCTGTTCTGCATTATGCATACACATGCTTTCAAATTCCTTTAACCACTCATCACAAGATCCATTCGCCTTACACAGTGATTCTTTTCTCTTGATGCTTACAAACTTCGTACCTTTCTTTGTAACAACCAAATCGACGTGATCTAATATGGTTCTACCTAAAATTGCCTGATATGCCATGTCCTCATCAGGAACGATATGAAACATCTCTATGTCATCTATCATGACACTTATGCTGAAACTACCAAACGTCATGACATGTCTTCCACCAATGCCCGTAAGGCTCTTCGAGTATCCTGTTAACGACTTAATTCCATGTTTGACAAACACGCTCTTCCGTATGAGGCTCAGATTTGCTCCTGTATCAATTAGACCGTTGAACTTAATCGTTTTATAAGTTACTTCTTTCAACTCCAAACCCGTATCAGTAAATTTACCGGATGGTTTTCCTAAGTTATCCTCTACAACATTGGTTTTTTCCGCTTTAGTGGTATCTTTTCCCTTGCATTCAAATGAACGATGGCCTGTTTCGCCACACTTAAAACAAGTAAACGTTTTCTTGCTACAGTCTCTCATCATGTGCGAAGCATCACCACACTTAAAGCATTTGCGTTCTCCCTTTGTTATCAAACTTTTCTCTCTATTATCTCTGCCTTGCTTGTGAAAAGATGATTCAAATGTTGATTTCTTTGACGACTTACTAGGATCATAGGATTTTAAATAGGTCTCTATTTGAACTTTCAACGCATCCACTGTTCTTGCTTGATACAATAATGCCTTATTTGCTCTCGTGTCTGGTATACCTTCTACGAAATACTCGATTAAACTTTCATCATCCAAATCGATCGGCTTTGCGATTTCCATTAACGAATACAAGAATTCGTACAAGTTCTCACCTCTCTTCAACTGTCGATTGCTTAGTCTTCTGTGAACTTCTGCTGATGAAACCTTTACTCTAAATTCATTTTTCAAAGCAACCTTCAGGGACTCCCAACTACAAATATTTCTCTTACTACGTATAAACGACAATGCAGCTCCTTTTAACAGTTGTTTTGCATACACAAAAAGCTGTAACTGACTCCACTGTACGGTTAAAGCGCATTCTTCTAATTCCCTAATCCATTGTACAACATCAATCGAACCTAAACCGCAAAATTCGGAAACGCTTCCCTCCACATCTTTTAGTGTAAACCATGACCTTTGCCCATCTGTGTTCGGGACTTCTCGAATTGTTCTAACTGAGGCGAAATCTGCCTCTTGCCCATCATTCTCGCTTTCTATTTGATCGTAATGAGCGAGTAGACGCGTTTGCAGCTCAGCTTTAAGGCCTGTAGTCTCTAGCCCTAACTCACTTAATTTACTGCGCAACTCCTCAATACGCAATGTTAGAATCTCACCTCGATCCATTTCACACAATTACCTGTATGTATATTGCTTAACAAGATTGGTATATTAATGTATGGTTAGTAACAATTAATAAAATTTCAATCAAACTTAGCAAAATTTACACGCTATGTTAATGTAGGTCAAATTGGGGTAGGTTATGGATTATTCAGACGATTCTTAGAAATGTGCTCTCTGCAGCTCGCATCAATTTCGTCAATATTTCTGCCACCGGTCTGGTCTCGTCGTGCAAGCAAAGTAACTTACACTCAAAACAATAATAAAACAGCTCAGCCAACTGTAGTCGTCTTGCTCTATGTAGCAACTCAATATCGTTGTCGCAACTCACTCAGAATTCTTGCGAATGTTCGGTTCGCTCTTTGTTGCTACTCACTCTGCTGTCGCAGCTCACTCTGTTGTTTTCCACTCGTTCTCTTGGTCTCTCTTTGTCTGCTTTCACACCAAATTGTCTCAGCTTCGTGTCCGCTGCCTTCTTCTCGTTTGGTCTTGTCGGCGTCGTCTGCTTCTTGTAACGGTTTGTGTTGTCCGCTCTCTGCTCTTTTGGTTTTCCGCTTCCACAGTGAACTCTAGTTATCATCAACTTCGTGCCCGCTGTCTGCTCTCTCTCTCTTTTTGTCTGCACTGGTTATCATTCGTGCCTGCTGTCTGCTCTCTCGGTCTGTCTGCTTCCACAGTAAACGCTAGTTATCATCAACTTCTTGTCTGCTTCTGCTTCCACAGTGAACACTAATTATCATCAACTTCGTGCCCGTTGTCTGCTCTCTCGGTCTGTCTGCTTCCACGGTAAACACTAGTTATCATCAGCTTCGTGTCTGCTTCTGCTTCCACAGTGAACACTAATTATCATCAACTTCGTGCCCACTGTCTGCTCTCTCGGTCTGTCTGCTTCCTCTCTCTTTTTCTCTCGAGTCGCCACCCTTCTCGAGCTGCTTCCAGCTTCGGCCACGCTGCCTTTCGTCTAAATCGGCGCCAAAATTTTTAGTGACGCTCTTCTTGCGTCGTCCGACCGCTCACCGTCTCGCCGTCCAGTCGTCAACTCTCGTACAGTCACACCAACTTCCACGACTTTTTGAAGTTGTATTGGTTGCTTCTTGTGAAATTCGTTCGCCAACCTTGACTTTGTATATGTATTACACGTTAATGCATGCAATTTTAACAATTTGTCTGTTCAACTGCGAACTTCACACACACACAAATTTCACTAATTGTCTTGGGCCAAAATCTCGGTTGAGCCCCCTGTTTGTGGGATTTTTCTTTTTCCCTGTTTATTTAATTCAATATTATACGGATGTGTTTCCGTGGTTAGTCTTATTATTAACAATGTTTCTTTGTGTTAAGAATACATATATTTATTTATTATAATAATGGCCTCAGTGATGAATTTGGGTGCGCGATGTGATCGAGGCGAGAGTACGATTGCGAGTGCTTTTTCAAATCAACCCTTCTGCTTTATTTGCCAATGAGTGAGTCGACCAGATAGGTACGGCCGCTGCGTGTCGTTCTGTCTCGCTCACTACCTACTTCACGATATCCATGATTATGCCCGCCTGACACTTCATTTCCTACATATATTCTTGACCAGCATGAGAAGCTGAGTCGATATAGCCATGTCCGTCTGTGCAAATCAACTTCACGCTGGCATCTTAAGAGCTATCGGAATGAAATTTGATATTTGAGCTACTTTTAGCCCGGAGATGATAAAGTATGTAAATTGTCAGGATAGGACTACTATATCATATAGCTCTAGAACAAAAATTTTTGCAAAAATTGGAGTATCCCCATGAAATTATTATAAATATGATAATATTGGAGATAAAATCTCGGATCCCAAAATTTGAATCTGATCGGATAAATAGAACACAAGTTACAGTCAATACAAATCGGTTCAAGCGCTGCCGGCAGCGCTGCTTGCTGCCTACTACGTCATCATCAAATCAAACAGAGCACATGCATACACACACACAGACGCAGCGCTACACGAACTGTATGTGTATGCGTGTTGTGCTTTGCTTAGGGAATGATGGAAGAAAACAAAATTTTAGTAAAAAGAGAAATAATTTGAGTGTTTTGTTTGTGTGTTGATGAATTGAGTTGCAGGGAAACAAATTATAAAACGTTAAAATATTATTGCCAAGGACTGCAAGGGTATAAAAACTTCGGCATTGCCAAAGTTAACTTCTTTGATATTTTCTACTAGTTTTGCGGAACATGTTAGTCATATCCATACAATATTCAAAAAACTTGAACTTCAGATTAACAAATGCAATTTCTTTTCAAAGGAAACTAAGTTATTGGGTCATGTTCTAACCCACGAAGGAGTTAAACCTAACCCTGAAAAAGTTAACAGCATTCTTCAAATTAAAATTCCGAAGAATGTTAAACAAATTAGAGCCTTTTTAGGTATCACTGGGTATTATAGAAAGTTCATAAAAGATTTCTCTCAAGTAGCTTATCCGTTGATCAAATGCCTTAAAACGGATGCTAAAATTGATTTAAGTTGGGTTCAACTTTGTGATTGCGTTTGAAAGATTATAGAGGATCATTACTGAAGCCCCGGTACTTAAATATCCGGATTTCAAAAAGAAATTTTAATTAATTACTGACGCTAGTAATATAGCTTTAGGCGCTGTTCTACAACAAGAAATACATCCTATTTGTTATGCCAGTCGTACATTAAACGATCATGAAAAAACTATTCTTCAATCCAAAAAGAGTTATTAGCCATCGTATGGGCAACATCCTATATCTTTACGGAGTTCAATTTGACATTTTATGCGATCATCAACCACTTAAATGGCTCCTAATTAAATATAATAGAAAAGAACTTGATGAATTACTTTATAGATGGCTTGTTAAGCTTAGTGAATTTAATATAAACATTAAAGGAAAGCAAAACCAGGTCTCTGATTTTTTAAGTCGAATAAACAACGATGAAATGTGTGCGGCAAATATAGCTAAATCTTATACCTCCTTAGAAAATAATGTCAATGAGATAAGCACACAACACACATAGGCTGAAGACTTTGCAGACACAACTATTTTAGGTACTTTAGAAACAGTTGTTAATAGATTTAAAGCACAAATAATCCTAACAGATAAAAAAAATAAAGAGTTTGAAATTAAGAATAGAAACAAGAAAATTTATTTGAATTTAAACTATATTGAAAATAAAATGGAAGAAATTTTGAAGAATCATATTATAAAAGGAAAAGTTGGAATATTTAGTGAATACAATGATAAACTATATAATAAATTTCAGAACAAAATTATCGAAATTTTCGAAGGCAATAAAAATGTTAAATTTGTAAAATGTTAATTTCATGCAAAAGACATTGAGAACGAAGAAGATGTATATAAAGAAATTGAACGATTCCATAAATACGAAACTGGCCATACAGGTATAAACGAGAATTACCAAAGTTTAAAAAAAATTATTTACTTTCCAAAACTTCAACATTACATCCAAAAGTATATTAACAATTGCGATATTTGTAATAGATATAAATATGATTGGAATCCAGTTAAGGAAAAATTCAAATATACTTATGTTTACAAGTGACATAAGAAAAATAGTCCATACGGATATTTAATGTAACTTTCTCACATTTATCGACCGATTTTCAAAAATTGCTTCCGCAAATAACCAAAATATAATTGACAAAATGCGCATGTACAAATCCCAAAGGGGACGTTTCGAAAAATTGATAAATGATAATGAGTTTAATAGCGTAAAGATAAAAGAATATCTGAGAAATGAGAACATAGAAATTCACTTTGTAAAACCAAATAGTCACACTGGTAATTCAGATGTTGAAAGATTCCATAACACACTAACAGAGAAAATTGGAATTGTATATCTTGAAAACAAAAACCTATCAATTATAGATAAAGTGAGTAAGGCCATAGAATATTATAATAACAGTTATCACTCGGCAATACAAAATACGCCAATGAATATTGAATATGGAAACTTCGATAAAAAACTTATTTACAAAAATATTCTTAAATATAAGGAACAATACATTAAATCTATCTATCTATCTATCAATCAAACAAAAAATTTAAAGAAACCAGAAACAAGGGGTACATTAAAAACTATAAGTCTCTAAGACACAAAAATGAACAGAAATTTCGAAAATTTAACTTAAATAATGTGCACAGTTCTAATATAAAACGAAGGAAGAAATTTCAGACTGGATTATCTCCAACCTTTTTATTTATTTAATATTTCGAAATGTATATCTTTATATAATCTACTATAATCTGACCTTCTTATATATTTGAATTGTAAAACTCAGGAGAGTTTTAATTTAAACGATGGGGAAGTTATGTAGTCAAAGTTCTGCTACACACTCTCTTCGCCTACATTTAACAAAAAGAAAGTAAAAGCTCGATCAAGCATTAAAACTTAAAACTTCTCTCGAGCTAAAAATAAACTTGACTTAGTAGTACTTGACTTACAAGTACACAAGACGTAAAAAACTGTAAAAATAAATAGTTAGAAATAAATATGTGTAAATTTACCCAAATTCACATAAAAATATCAAAGAAGCTAACTTCGGCAATGCCGAAGTTTATATACCCTTGCAGTCCTTGGCAATAATTTTTTTACATTTTGAAATTTCTTTCCTTGCAACTCAATTCATCAACACACAAACAAAACATTCAAATTATTTCTCTCTTTACTACAAATTTTTAAGCAAAGCACAACACGCATACACATACATACATACGTGTAGCGCTACGTCTGTGTGTGCGTATGCATGTGCTCTGTTTGATTTGCTGATGACGTTGAACCGATTTGTATTGACTGTAACTTGTGTTCTATTTATCCGATCAAACTCAAATTTATTACTATTTTTACTATTTGATCGTAATGAGCGAGTAGACGCGTTTGCAGCTCAGCTTTAAGGCCTGTAGTCTCTAGCCCTAACTCACTTAATTTACTGCGCAACTCCTCAATACGCAATGTTAGAATCTCACCTCGATCCATTTCACACAATTACCTGTATGTATATTGCTTAACAAGATTGGTATATTAATGTATGGTTAGTAACAATTAATAAAATTTCAATCAAACTTAGCAAAATTTACACGCTATGTTAATGTAGGTCAAATTGGGGTAGGTTATGGATTATTCAGACGATTCTTAGAAATGTGCTCTCTGCAGCTCGCATCAATTTCGTCAATATTTCTGCCACCGGTCTGGTCTCGTCGTGCAAGCAAAGTAACTTACACTCAAAACAATAATAAAACAGCTCAGCCAACTGTAGTCGTCTTGCTCTATGTAGCAACTCAATATCGTTGTCGCAACTCACTCAGAATTCTTGCGAATGTTCGGTTCGCTCTTTGTTGCTACTCACTCTGCTGTCGCAGCTCACTCTGTTGTTTTCCACTCGTTCTCTTGGTCTCTCTTTGTCTGCTTTCACACCAAATTGTCTCAGCTTCGTGTCCGCTGCCTTCTTCTCGTTTGGTCTTGTCGGCGTCGTCTGCTTCTTGTAACGGTTTGTGTTGTCCGCTCTCTGCTCTTTTGGTTTTCCGCTTCCACAGTGAACTCTAGTTATCATCAACTTCGTGCCCGCTGTCTGCTCTCTCTCTCTTTTTGTCTGCACTGGTTATCATTCGTGCCTGCTGTCTGCTCTCTCGGTCTGTCTGCTTCCACAGTAAACGCTAGTTATCATCAACTTCTTGTCTGCTTCTGCTTCCACAGTGAACACTAATTATCATCAACTTCGTGCCCGTTGTCTGCTCTCTCGGTCTGTCTGCTTCCACGGTAAACACTAGTTATCATCAGCTTCGTGTCTGCTTCTGCTTCCACAGTGAACACTAATTATCATCAACTTCGTGCCCACTGTCTGCTCTCTCGGTCTGTCTGCTTCCTCTCTCTTTTTCTCTCGAGTCGCCACCCTTCTCGAGCTGCTTCCAGCTTCGGCCACGCTGCCTTTCGTCTAAATCGGCGTCAAAATTTTTAGTGACGCTCTTCTTGCGTCGTCCGACCGCTCACCGTCTCGCCGTCCAGTCGTCAACTCTCGTACAGTCACACCAACTTCCACGACTTTTTGAAGTTGTATTGGTTGCTTCTTGTGAAATTCGTTCGCCAACCTTGACTTTGTATATGTATTACACGTTAATGCATGCAATTTTAACAATTTGTCTGTTCAACTGCGAACTTCACACACACACAAATTTCACTAATTGTCTTGGGCCAAAATCTCGGTTGAGCCCCCTGTTTGTGGGATTTTTCTTTTTCCCTGTTTATTTAATTCAATATTATACGGATGTGTTTGCGTGGTTAGTCTTATTATTAACAATGTTTCTTTGTGTTAAGAATACATATATTTATTTATTATAATAATGGCCTCAGTGATGAATTTGGGTGCGCGATGTGATCGAGGCGAGAGTACGATTGCGAGTGCTTTTTCAAATCAACCCTTCTGCTTTATTTGCCAATGAGTGAGTCGACCAGATACGTACGGCCGCTGCGTGTCGTTCTGTCTCGCTCACTACCTACTTCACGATATCCATGATTATGCCCGCCTGACACTTAATTTCCTACATATATTCTTGACCAGCATGAGAAGCTGAGTCGATATAGCCATGTCCGTCTGTGCAAATCAACTTCACGCTGGCATCTTAAGAGCTATCGGAATGAAATTTGATATTTGAGCTACTTTTAGCCCGGAGATGATAAAGTATGTAAATTGTCAGGATCGGACTACTATATCATATAGCTCTAGAACAAAAATTTTTGCAAAAATTGGAGTATCCCCATGAAATTATTATAAATATGATAATATTGGAGATAAAATCTCGGATCCCAAAATTTGAATCTGATCGGATAAATAGAACACAAGTTACAGTCAATACAAATCGGTTCAAGCGCTGCCGGCAGCGCTGCTTGCTGCCTACTACGTCATCATCAAATCAAACAGAGCACATGCATACACACACACAGACGCAGCGCTACACGAACTGTATGTGTATGCGTGTTGTGCTTTGCTTAGGGAATGATGGAAGAAAACAAAATTTTAGTAAAAAGAGAAATAATTTGAGTGTTTTGTTTGTGTGTTGATGAATTGAGTTGCAGGGAAACAAATTATAAAACGTTAAAATATTATTGCCAAGGACTGCAAGGGTATAAAAACTTCGGCATTGCCAAAGTTAACTTCTTTGATATTTTCTACTAGTTTTGCGGAACATGTTAGTCATATCCATACAATATTCAAAAACTTGAACTTCAGATTAACAAATGCAATTTCTTTTCAAAGGAAACTAAGTTATTGGGTCATGTTCTAACCCACGAAGGAGTTAAACCTAACCCTGAAAAAGTTAACAGCATTCTTCAAATTAAAATTCCGAAGAATGTTAAACAAATTAGAGCCTTTTTAGGTATCACTGGGTATTATAGAAAGTTCATAAAAGATTTCTCTCAAGTAGCTTATCCGTTGATCAAATGCCTTAAAACGGATGCTAAAATTGATTTAAGTTGGGTTCAACTTTGTGATTGCGTTTGAA
The DNA here is from genome assembly GCA_018152135.1 of Drosophila paulistorum. Taxonomy (NCBI): domain Eukaryota; kingdom Metazoa; phylum Arthropoda; class Insecta; order Diptera; family Drosophilidae; genus Drosophila; species Drosophila paulistorum. The sequence goes on from JAECXG010000823.1 coordinate 3,312,780, forward strand.
AGATTATAGAGGATCATTACTGAAGCCCCGGTACTTAAATATCCGGATTTCAAAAAGAAATTTTAATTAATTACTGACGCTAGTAATATAGCTTTAGGCGCTGTTCTACAACAAGAAATACATCCTATTTGTTATGCCAGTCGTACATTAAACGATCATGAAAAAACTATTCTTCAATCCAAAAAGAGTTATTAGCCATCGTATGGGCAACATCCTATATCTTTACGGAGTTCAATTTGACATTTTATGCGATCATCAACCACTTAAAGGGCTCCTAATTAAATATAATAGAAAAGAACTTGATGAATTACTTTATAGATGGCTTGTTAAGCTTAGTGAATTTAATATAAACATTAAAGGAAAGCAAAACCAGGTCTCTGATTTTTTAAGTCGAATAAACAACGATGAAATGTGTGCGGCAAATATAGCTAAATCTTATACCTCCTTAGAAAATAATGTCAATGAGATAAGCACACAACACACATAGGCTGAAGACTTTGCAGACACAACTATTTTAGGTACTTTAGAAACAGTTGTTAATAGATTTAAAGCACAAATAATCCTAACAGATAAAAAAAATAAAGAGTTTGAAATTAAGAATAGAAACAAGAAAATTTATTTGAATTTAAACTATATTGAAAATAAAATGGAAGAAATTTTGAAGAATCATATTATAAAAGGAAAAGTTGGAATATTTAGTGAATACAATGATAAACTATATAATAAATTTCAGAACAAAATTATCGAAATTTTCGAAGGCAATAAAAATGTTAAATTTGTAAAATGTTAATTTCATGCAAAAGACATTGAGAACGAAGAAGATGTATATAAAGAAATTGAACGATTCCATAAATACGAAACTGGCCATACAGGTATAAACGAGAATTACCAAAGTTTAAAAAAAATTATTTACTTTCCAAAACTTCAACATTACATCCAAAAGTATATTAACAATTGCGATATTTGTAATAGATATAAATATGATTGGAATCCAGTTAAGGAAAAATTCAAATATACTTATGTTTACAAGTGACATAAGAAAAATAGTCCATACGGATATTTAATGTAACTTTCTCACATTTATCGACCGATTTTCAAAAATTGCTTCCGCAAATAACCAAAATATAATTGACAAAATGCGCATGTACAAATCCCAAAGGGGACGTTTCGAAAAATTGATAAATGATAATGAGTTTAATAGCGTAAAGATAAAAGAATATCTGAGAAATGAGAACATAGAAATTCACTTTGTAAAACCAAATAGTCACACTGGTAATTCAGATGTTGAAAGATTCCATAACACACTAACAGAGAAAATTGGAATTGTATATCTTGAAAACAAAAACCTATCAATTATAGATAAAGTGAGTAAGGCCATAGAATATTATAATAACAGTTATCACTCGGCAATACAAAATACGCCAATGAATATTGAATATGGAAACTTCGATAAAAAACTTATTTACAAAAATATTCTTAAATATAAGGAACAATACATTAAATCTATCTATCTATCTATCAATCAAACAAAAAATTTAAAGAAACCAGAAACAAGGGGTACATTAAAAACTATAAGTCTCTAAGACACAAAAATGAACAGAAATTTCGAAAATTTAACTTAAATAATGTGCACAGTTCTAATATAAAACGAAGGAAGAAATTTCAGACTGGATTATCTCCAACCTTTTTATTTATTTAATATTTCGAAATGTATATCTTTATATAATCTACTATAATCTGACCTTCTTATATATTTGAATTGTAAAACTCAGGAGAGTTTTAATTTAAACGATGGGGAAGTTATGTAGTCAAAGTTCTGCTACACACTCTCTTCGCCTACATTTAACAAAAAGAGAGTAAAAGCTCGATCAAGCATTAAAACTTAAAACTTCTCTCGAGCTAAAAATAAACTTGACTTAGTAGTACTTGACTTACAAGTACACAAGACGTAAAAAACTGTAAAAATAAATAGTTAGAAATAAATATGTGTAAATTTACCCAAATTCACATAAAAATATCAAAGAAGCTAACTTCGGCAATGCCGAAGTTTATATACCCTTGCAGTCCTTGGCAATAATTTTTTTACATTTTGAAATTTCTTTCCTTGCAACTCAATTCATCAACACACAAACAAAACATTCAAATTATTTCTCTCTTTACTACAAATTTTTAAGCAAAGCACAACACGCATACACATACATACATACGTGTAGCGCTACGTCTGTGTGTGCGTATGCATGTGCTCTGTTTGATTTGCTGATGACGTTGAACCGATTTGTATTGACTGTAACTTGTGTTCTATTTATCCGATCAAACTCAAATTTTGGGATCTGAGATTTTATATCAAATTCTATTATATTGGTAAATTTCATGGGGATACTCCAATTTTTGCAAAAATTTTTGTTCTAGAGCTATATGATAAAGTAGTCCGATCCTGACAATTTTCATACTCTTATCTCCCGGCTAAAAGTAGCTCAAATATAGCCGGGCTGTAGCTCCGATAGCTCTTAAGATGCCAGCGTGAAGTTGATTTGCACAGACGGACGGACGGACGGACGGACGGACGGACGGACAGACGGACATGGCTATATCGACTCAGCTTCTCATGCTGATCAAGAATATATATACTTTATGTGGTCGGAAACGTCTCCTTCTGTGCGTTACAAACATCTGACCAATTTTATAATACCCTCTGCAAGGGTATAAAAACAACTTATAATTAAATAAACAATGATTTAAAACCATTACAAAACTCGCGTGAGCTGCCTATGTCCCCCTTTGTCAGTAAAAAGAGGCTCCATTTTTCCCTTTTAGTCCAGTTAAGGACCTACTTAGGTAAGAGTGGGCTCCACGTTCCCGCTTGATGGGGACACTTTCGGTGGAAGACACAGCCAGCGGCCAATACCCACGCACCGCGACAACACATTTTCTTAAAACTTATTTTTTTGCTTAAAACTAAAATCCCACTCGGAACCTGTAGTTGCCGCAGTGGTTTGAGTATGTAAGTACTCATGTTTCATGTTTTTTTTTTTTTTAAGGCAACCGCCTCAGACCCTGCTCACTTTGTACAAACCGGGTGCCGGGCAGACCGCACTGACAACCAGAGTTGAGTTGTTCAACGAATGGTAATTCCTCAACGAGGTTTTGAACCCCAAATTTTACTGTAGTTCTCTGTTTTGTTTGTGAGGCGGCTGTTCGAGGCTTTTGTTTTTAATTAATTTTTTTATAATTTGTTCTTTTTATTTTTTTTGCCTTTTTTGATTTCTTTATAATTTCACTGGTACTCGGTTTGACACTCGCGATTGGTTTCGAGGCGGTCCCTGCTCGGGCAACAGTTAACTCCCGCATAGTTATGCGGGAGTGACCTTACGATTAAGTAAGGACTTGATGAAAGAATAATTACTTAAATAACAATCCAACGGACTTCATTAACATTACAAGTTATTTTATTCTATAGCTCGCTGCTCCAAGAATGTCTGCTGGCTCTCAAGCCAAGAAACACCAAAGCTCCCTAGCTGGCCCTAAATGAATGACCGACCAACGGTCACACGCGCATCCAGTGTCACTGCCTTAGCTCTTGCGCAAGCAGTTGGTATGTTTGCTTCTCCATCCTTTCTGATGAGCCAGCAATCCGCGCTGAGCCAGCAGCTTGTGCGAGGGGAAGAGTGGCCTATTTGTTCGTGGGCACTCCAGAGTTCATGGTGTTAACTTATATGCATTATGGAAAAACCTCATTTTTGTTTAGTTCTTACCTCTAATTCTACTACTTCTTTATCCGAATCTTCTATATGTACCAATTCGACCAAATCTTTAAAATGTTCCTGAACCCATTCGGGCATGTTTTTTTTACTTTTGGGACTTTAGTAAGTAAGTAGTCTGCTATATGCTACCTATATAGATTTATATTCTACTATATGTCTTTTAAAGTTATAATTATTTGATGTCCAATACCTGATTTCCTTGTGATTGTAATTTGTTTCTCCTGAGCGTATCAAGAAATTAAGGAACGGTATGATTTGATTTCTACCGCATCCATTTCCTACATTAGCTCCTTAAGGCCATTGAAGTGAAATCTTTTCTATACTTATATGTTTTGTAACCTTAATTATACACTTGCAAAAAAAGTATATTAACTTTAGTCAGAAGTGTGCAACGCATAGAAGGAAGCATCTCCGACCATAAAAAGTATATATACTCTTGACCAGCACGACGAGATGAGTTTAAACTTTGCATGTAGGCTTGTATATAGTGCATAGGTTGTATATCTCGGATTCAGCCGGATCGGACCATTATATCATATAGCTCTTATACAAATGGCAAAGGCACAAACAGTGACTTTTCTCAATAACTTCGTTATTTTCAGAGCTATTGTCGTAAAATTAAATATTAATGAGTTTATTAAACATATAAACGACTATGCCAAAATTAATCAAGATCGGACCACTATATTATATAGCTGCCGTAGGAACGATCGGTGGAAAACAGTGACTTTAATCAATATCTTCGTTATTTCCTATGCGAAGATTGTAGGCCGTTTTTTCGCAAATATTAGACTTTTTAGACAAAACGTTTTCCCACTTTGATGACTATAGGTAAGGAAAGAGTTACCAAAATAGTTGCACGGGTATACAAACTTTGACTCGGTCGAAGTTAACCCCGGCCCTCAGGTTTTACATCTTATCTACATCATTGGCTTGGCATAAGGCCCTTTTAGTTAGACTCTTATTGTCTAAGAGATATGCTTTGTAAAGAATATATGGACACAAAATTATGAGAATTATTAATAACAATGTATTTGTTCATTTTAAATCAATATTTGGTGATTCTATTTTATTTATACCAATTGCAGTGGAGTCCACTGTTTTTGTATCAATTAACCCAATAGTGCTTGTATTGATATATCATTTTATTTGCTTATACTATTTTTAAACATGCATATGTTTTGAAAATAAGGAAAAAACTTTTTTTTTTTAATTTTGTTTAAAAAATTCTACCTTTAAAGGCTGCAGTCCTCGGTAGATGAGTTGTCTAAGTGGTCCAGTCATTTAGTCAACTGAACAACGAGGATCCGTGGCTAGGCTAGGCTAGTGTTTGGATGTAGTTTTCGTCTAAGCCGCAGGCCTTAGTTGCCAGTGCTTGTAAAATATAGTTAGGTTTATGGTTTACAACTATATCCTATACTTTTATAATAATAATAATAACAATAATAATAATAATAATAATAATAATAATAATAATAATAATAATAATAATAATAATAATAATAATAATAATAATAATAATAATAAAACCTTTAAAGGCTATATGGCTATTGGGCAGAAAAAGTTCCGCTCAATTGTACAATATTTTATCTTATTTGTATATATTGGTCTTTACAGCATTCTTTTTATTATACCATACACCTATAGGGTGAAATGGTATATTAAAGTCGCCATAAAGTATATATATTCATGATCGGTATCGGTATCAGCCGAGTCGATCTAGCCATGTCCGTCTGTCCGTCCGTCATTCCGTATAAACGCGTAGATCTCGGAGGCTATGAGAGATAGAAGCACCAAATTTGGTATGTAGGTCGTATAATATGTAAAGTGATCAAGTTTATTTCAAATTTTTGCCACGCCCCCGCAATTAGACAAAAGCGTTTATCTCAAAACGTATTCTAGCTAGACACTATATTTGGTATGTATATTTGCTTAGTAAATGCGCACAATTTGAATGTATAAAGATTTTGCCACGCCCCTTTCCGCTTCAGTATTTTGAAAAAACTTGATTATCACCCGTAATTTTCTACCTTGTGCAATCAAATTTGCCACACTTAAATTTGATACTAATATCCAGCAAAATACCAAATTTGATAAAAATCAGACTAAAAATAGCCAAGTTATGCATATAAACGTTTTTCCATAAGGCCGGAGTTGGCCGTTGGCGGTGAGGGCTCATATGCATGAGTGAGCGAGATACTAAGATATGCTTGTAAAAATGATGTGAACAGAATTTATGCATTTGTTATCATAAATTTATTTCTACTGGTGTATCGTATACCTAAGTCGTCGAGAAGACTTACTTACTTCATTTGTATACCATACACCAATAGGGTGAAATGGTATATTAAAGTCGCCAAAATGTACATACGAGCCCCGACCATTAATAATTCGTACGGCAAGCTTTTTTACCCAAATGCATTGTTTAACAGACGATATTTTTAATACCATAGAAGATAACACATGCAAACCTATTTTTTCTGAAAGACAATTTTATTCTCTATTATATAACACTAAATGTTTGTTGTACTTCAATAAAAACAACAACAATAATTTCTTTAAGTGCTCTGCTGAACTGATAAAAAAAATTTGACCACTGTTAATTCGTACGGTGCATTAGCTTAGCTTTGAATTAAAAGAAGATAAAAATAAAAACAAACAGTGTAACATAATCACTACCTAGTCATAATCTGGAAACAGTTATACCTATATATATGTATATGTGGAATGCGTGAAATGTGTTACCGCTTCAAATTATTCAAAGTTTAGCAATGATGGCACGTGGTAAACCGATTTCTAAAGAAATTAGAAGTTTAGTTGTAGATTTTTTTAAATCTGGGTAGTCTTTTGGTGAAATGGCCAAACAATTAAATCTGGCTAAATCGTCCGTTCAAGGAATAATAGACAATTTAAAAAAAATGGCAATATTGACAACAACGTCGCAAAAAGAGGCCGAAAATCAGCAATATCAGATCGTGATAAAAGAGCCCTGGCCACAATTGTAAAAGCTAATCGTTGCCAAAATTTAAGTAATTTGGCATCAGAATGGTCTGAGAAAATCGGGAAAAGCGTTAAGCGTGAGTGGACGCGCCCCCAGTTGCGTAATATTGAACGTGTAGATCCCGGAGACTATAAGAGATAGATCCATCAAATTTGGTATGTAGGCTCATGTAGTATGTAGAGTGATCAAATTTATTTCAAATATTTACCACGCCCCTTTCCGCCCCCGCAATTAAAAAAAAACGTTTATCTCGAAAACTATTGTAGAGACAGCATATTTGATATGTATATTTGCTTAGTAAATGCGCACATTTTCTATGTAAAAAGGTTTTGCCACGGCCCTTTCCGCCTCCGAAATTTGAAGAACTTGATTATCTCCCGTAATTTTTTACCTTGTGGAATCAGATTGGCACACTTAAATCTGATATTGATATTAAGCAAAATACCAAAATTGATCAAAATCGGACTAAAAATAGCCAATTTATGCATATAAACGTTTTTCCATAAGGCCGGAGTTGGCCGTTGGCTGGTGATGGCGCTAGGGTGCTCGTATGCTTGAAATATTTGCTTTACTGGTGTATGGTATACCTAAGTCGGCGAGACGACTTACTTACTTCATTATTTAATGACCTGGCGACCTGACTGTCATTGTCTCAGCTGCTGTTATCCAGGGCCAGTTGTCGCCATACATGTGTAAGTTAACACATCCGGTCAGACAAAGTCAACGACTGCAGTTCTGCACGACCAGCAAAGCTGCAACAATGTTTAATGAAACTCCACAATACGTTGTCGTCAACATTCCATGCGCCGTCGCAACGTTGAAACATAATCCATTCAGCATAATCGCTGACACAGCGATAGGTCAGGGCTAGCTTATGTTAAGAATATTTTGTCATTTATATTTCAGTACGGATTTGACCAATAAACGAACAAGTAATAATTCTATTTCACTGATTTAACTTCGTGCAGAGATCACAAGTAAACAGTCTGAGTATATTAATTATTAACTGGCGCCCAACTGGCAGAACCTGCTCATCAAAGAAATCTCAAGCAAGGAGGCAACATCGTTGGATCGACATCGTTGGACTTGCAGACGGGATAAACAGACGAAAAAAGAGAACTACAATAACATATAAAAAACCATAGTTTTAAAGAAATGTGAGTAGAGTGCTTATTTAAAGTAAATAAATACAAAAATTTAAACAAAAAGTGTTTGTAAAGTGTCTTTGCGACAGAAAATTTTTGAATTAAATTGAAAATCTTATGAGTAAAGAAGAGGTAGATGACTTAGAACTAGAGGAACTAATAAAAGTTATAAAAAACAAACTAGTGCCGGAACAAACAAAAAATAAAATGGCAGTGAGTGAAGAAAATCTGAAAGCGCTGCTCGAGTATGCAGTACACAGTGCATTAGAAAATCAAGCTCAATTATTTGAAAGAAAAATGGAGGAAATGAGAAACGAGTTTAGAAACGCAACAGTGTCCGTACCCGAGGTAGAAGTGTTTAAAGATGCAGAAATTATTGTAGGTATTAAATGTGACGAAACACTGGACATAATAAAATCAGTACCAGACTTTGAGGGAAAAATCGAGACTTATGTTTCGTGGCGGAAAGCCGCACACACTGCATATAAAATCTTTGAAAATTATGTAGGAAGCTCAAAGCATTATCAGGCGCTGGGTATAATAAGGAATAAAATCAAAGGCCCTGCTGATATGGTATTGTCGTCATACGACACTCCGCTAAATTTTAAAGCAATTATCAATAGACTTGACTTTACATACGCCGATAAACGCCCCATCTATATAATCGAGCAAGAGTTGTCCATTCTACGTCAGGGAACCCTGACAATAACCCAATATTATGAGGAAATTGAAAAGAAATTAACACTACTCATAAACAAAACAATTATGACTTACGATTCTACATTGGCTGCTGCTCTAAACGAAAAATACAGAGCAGATGCATTGAGAGTCTTCATTTCAGGCACAAAGAAATCTCTTAGTGACATTCTATTTTCAGCAAGGCCAAAAGATTTGCCATCAGCACTGGCACTTGCACAGGAAGTTGAATCTAATCATGAACGCTTCCAATTCGCTAGTAGTTTTGCTAGGAATAATGAAGAAAGAGCTCAGCGTCAGGAACAGAGACAGCAAAGGCAGCCCACTGCAGAAAGTACCCCAAACCAAGTAAAAACTCCATTTTACAAACAAATAAGCCAAAACAATAGCCCGAATATAAAACAAGAACCACCACAACCTATGGGCGTTGACACTTCATCTCGGTTTAGGCAAACAACTCAATACCCAAACCAAGGTGGTTCCTACCAAAATCAGGTGCCAAAAAGAGCAAGTAGTGGAACTACTAGAACTACCGGTCCCAAACAACAGAGAATTAATCATCTCTCACAAGATGAAAATTCTGAAGGTCAATCGGAACAGGAATACCAAGCAGTAGCGGAGGCTGAGGTATCAGATTTAGAAGATGAGGATCAGATTCAAGAGGTCAATTTTTTAGAAATTGCTCCCTGTTACCGTTTGTAGAGCGAACGATAGCAGGTAGACAGATTAAATTACTTATAGACACATGCGCTTCAAAAAACTATATAAAACCAATCCCGGAACTTAAACATGTAACTAAAGTTAAAGAAAAATGTTTTGTTAAGTCACTTCATGGCTGTAACGCTGTTCACGAGAAATGTCTTATGCACTTTTTTAACACAACAACCACATTTATTTTACTTCCCAGCTTATCAAGCTTTGATGGAACAATAGGACTTGATTTTTTAAAAAAAATTAACGCAAATCTAGATTTGAAAAATAACGTCTTAAAAACAAAAAATGGATCTGAAATAATTCAATATAAAAAAAGCCCAAATGTTAACTTTACCGAAGTAGAAAATATAAAAGTTCCACAAGAAATTGAAAAAGAATTTAAGAAAATGTTGCAAGAAAAAATAAATGTTTTCGCTGACCCTAACGAATCTCTTCCTTACAACACAAATATTATCGCTACAATTCGAACAGAAGACGAAAAAGCAGTGTTCTCTAGACTTTACCCATACCCATTAGGAGTATCAGAGTTTGTCAATAACGAAACTAATGACATGCTGAGAAACAATATTATCAGACCATCTAATTCACCGTATAATAATCCGGTATGGGTAGTAGAAAAAAAGGGTCTAGACGAGCAAGGAAATAGGAAAAAACGCCTTGTAATTGACTTTAGGAAACTTAATTCAAAAACTGTTGATGACAAATACCCTATACCGAACATTGTAGCTATTCTCTCAAACCTTGGTAAAGCCAAATATTTCACGACACTCGATCTTAAATCAGGATTTCATCAAATACATCTTGCAGAAAAAGATAGAGAAAAAACTGAATTTTCTGTAGGAAATGGGAAGTATGAATTTTGCAGACTTCCCTTTGGTTTGAAGAATGCCTCCGGAATTTTCCAACGAGCAATTGACGACGTACTTAGAGAACAGATTGGGAAGTCATGCTACGTCTACGTGGATGACGTGATCATATTCTCTGAAAATATGCAAAATCATGTTCACCACATCGCCTGGGTACTAGATAAATTGTATAACGCTAACATGAGGGTATCACGGGAAAAATCTCACTTTTTTAATAAAAAGGTCGAGTATCTTGGATTTGTGGTCTCGCGTGGCGGTATAACAACTAATCCCAGCGAAGTTGAAGCACTTAGCAAATTTCAACAGCCTACCATCCTGTTCCAAGTTAGATCATTCCTTGGTCTAGCGAGCTATTACAGATGCTTTATAAAAAATTTTGCATCTATAGCCAAACCATTGACAGACATGCTAAAAGGTGATAATGGTAAAACAAGTGCAGGACAATCAAAAAAAATTCCTGTTAACCTTGATAAAAAGCAGATAGTAACCTTCGAGAAATTATCCTTTACCCTGATTACCAGAAGCCATTCGATTTGACGACAGATGCTTCGTCCTCTGGCTTAGGCGCCGTTTTGTCACAAAACAAGAAGCCGATAACCATGATTTCCAGGACTTTAAGAGACAACGAATTAAATTTCGCCACAAATGAACGTGAGCTACTTGCAATAGTGTGGGCCCTAAAATCCCTAAGAAACTATTTGTACGGTGTAAAAAATTTAAGTATTTATACCGATCATCAGCCACTAACATTTGCAATCTCAGACAAAAACACTAATGCAAAAATTAAGAGATGGAAATCCTTTATCGATGAGCACAACGCTCAAATTTTCTACAAGCCCGGTAAAGAAAATTTTGTCGCCGATGCTCTATCAAGACAAAACCTTTACGCTCTCGAAGAAGATGCTCGATCAGACTTAGCCACTATGCATAGTGAGTTGTCATTGACATACACTATCGAGTCTACTGAAAAACCGATTAATTGTTTCAGGAACCAAATAATTATTGAAGAAGGCACTATAGCTTCTGAAAAAATTATTATTATGTTCGGAAAAAAAACAAGACATATAATACACTTTTCGAATAGAGAAAACTTAATAGAAAAAGTGTGTGATGCGGTTAAAAAAGAAGTAGTGAATGCAATCAAATGCGACCTACCGATACTAGCATTTATACAAAACAAGCTAGTTGAGTCTTTCCCTTCAACCAAATTTTGTTACTCAAATAAATTGGTCATCGATGTTCATGATAGGAATGAGCAAAAAGAAATCATAGTCGCAGAACATGGCAGAGCACATAGAGCAGCGCAAGAGAATATAAAACAAATTCTCCAAGACTATTTTTTTTCCCAAAAATGACCCGTCTAGCAAACGAAGTAGTTGCAAATTGTAAAACTTACAGCAAAGGAAAATATGACCGACACCCACAAAAATAGTACATTGGCGAAACGCCAGTCCCTAATCAAGTAGGAGAAATTCTCCATATTGACATTTTTTCTACAGATAAAAAGTATTTTCTAACTTGTATTGATAAATTTTCCAAATTTGCCATTGTTCAGCCCATAGCTTCCAGAACGATAATAGATATTGAGTCCCCCATCTTACAGCTCATGAATTTCTACCCTAATACTAAAATTATCTACTGCGATAACGAACCATCACTGAATTCAGAAACAATAAGGTCTCTTTTAAAAAACCGGTTTAATGTTGATATTGTAAATTCGCCACAACTACATAGTACTTCAAATGGACAGGTAGAAAGATTTCACAGTACTCTAGCAGAAATTGCCAGATGCTTGAAATTAGAAAAACAATTAAATGACACTACTGATATTATACTTCAGGCAACAATAGAATACAATAAATCAATTCACTCAGTCGTTAATAAAAAACCAATCAACATAATTCATGCATCCCCACCAGAATTTGAAGCAGAAATAAGAGAAACCAGAGGGCCGGGGTTAACTTCGACCACGTCGAAGTTTGTATACCCTTGCAACTGTTTTGGTAATTCTTTCCCTACCCATAGCCATCAAAGTGTAAAAACGTTTTATCCAATAAGTGTAATGTCTGCTAAAGAACGGCCTTCAATCTTAGCATAGGATATAACGAACTTTTTGATGAAAGTCACTGTTTTCCACCGATCGTTCCTATGGGAGCTATATGATATAGTCTCCCGATCTTGATCAAATTTGGCACAATTATTAATAAGAACACAAAACTGACAAATACCAACTTTTATGACAATAGCTATAAAATTAATGAAGTTATTGAGAAAATCACTGTTCGTGACTTTGCCGTTTGTATGGGAGCTATATGATATAGTCTCCCGATCTTGATCAAATTTGGCACAATTATTAATAAGAACACAAAACTGACAAATACCAACTTTTATGACAATTGCTGATAAAATAACGAAGTTATTGAGAAAAGTCACTGTTCGTGACTTTGATGTTTGTATGGGAGCTATATGATATAGTGGTCCGATCCAGCTGAATCCGAGATATACAACGCCTGCAGTATATACAAGCCTACGTGCAAAATTTCAGATCTGTACCTCTTACGGCCTCGGAGGAGTTCGCGTTGATCCAGACGGACGAACGGACGGACATGGCTATTTGAACTCGTCTCGTCGTGCTGATCAAGAATATATATACTTCATATGGTCTGAGATGCTTCGTTCTATGCGTTGCACACTTCTGACCAAAATTAATATACCCTTTTTGCAAGGGTATAAAAATATCTAAAGCGCAAGATCTGCTACTGAAAAGACAAAACGCGGACAGAAGAAATAGAACTTTTCAAATAGGCGACAAGGTACTTATGAAATTAAATAAAAGACTTGGTAACAAGCTAACTCCTTTGTTTGAGGAAGTCATTGTGGAAGCCGATTTGGGGTCAACGGTTCTTATAAAGGGAAGGGAGGTACACGAGGATAACATAAGATAAGAAAAAAAATAATTATCCTTCCAGTACTTATTCTGCTCTGTATCCTATCTTTATTAGGGTTTGGATTCTTCGCCTTCTACTTCTAGTAGCAGCAGCAGCTGGAAAGATTATCAATTACTCGAACTCGGACTATATTCCCATCACGGACGGAAACGTAGTTATTTGGGAATATTTTAAAATTTTAAGACATTCTTCTAATCTCACAATGCACATTGGGCCAGATTCACTTTTTTTTGGCATAAACTACATTTCAAATGCTAGAGAGCTAATTTGGCAAGCACATAAGTCAGATCAAAATAGAATTTTGAATTTTTTTTTTTGGGATTATACCATTTTTTACCGCTATACGCAAACAATTGTAAAAATTACCCAATTTGCATACTTTTAGGCTTTATTTTTAAAAATTTTTAAGCCTTTTTTAGTATACAGCATGTATAAAATAATTAAAGGATGTCTACACAATTTATTTTTTTTCAAGCAACGCTTCAAATCTTCAGACGTAAAGCTGAAAATGCTTCAATAACCAATTACTGCGCATTTTAGAATGGAAAATTTCTTATTATATTTAAGTATAAACACACAAAATAGTATAATATACCATTAAGTTAGATGAAAAACATGAACATTAATATGAGTATTCGACCTGAATATCCAGGGAAATGTCACTGTTTTCCAAGTTGCTATCATCGCTTATTTTTAAAAGTACCAATTGTACGATGGCATTTTTGTAAATTTTTCGTTACATATAGGTGAAAGCTCCTTATTTTCCTTGATATTTCAGCTTTCATTTCATTTGTTACATTATTTCGTCGTAATTGGCCAATAATCCAGTCAATGACTGCTTTTTTATTTCGTTTTGTTCAATCCATACTTCAAGAAGTGCCGCATGGCTAACCTTAAAATTGGCTTTAAATGCAAAATATCGAGAGAATGGGCCAAAATGGGCAAAAACAGTTAATCACACGTTCAAGGTTGAACCTTAGAGTAAACATTTGCATAATTACTTTTTGGCAGAAATTGGCAGAAGGTTTTTTTTTACTCCCAAATAGACGACGACTTTCACTAGATTTATTCTAAAACAACACATTACAAACACAGCTCACAACTACAACATTGATAGCATATTTTAAAAACATTTATAAATAATAAATTTTTCATACCTTGACCTTTATTTTCCATTTAGTCGCCAAAAATTTGGATAGAAGGTGTGGCTGCAGCAAAAGCTCAAAATTAAGTGATAATTTTCGTCAATTTTAACAAAACAAACAGTTGATCAAACATCTGACTTTAAAGGGCTGCCAAAAATGCAGGGTTGCATATAAAATTTTTTAAAATTTTGTTTTTGTGTACCCAATGTATGCCCTTTTCAAATACCAAGTCAAATTTTTTATTTGGCATTACAAAATTTTCCTACTTTATGCCAAAAAAAGGGAAATCTGGCCCAATGTGCAATGTACTCGGAAATTGCCGAGGAAACTAATTCACTTATGAATTCACAATTCCCACAGTCTCATATGAGACAAATTCTTGAATCAGATTTAGGTCATATTAGGACACTGCTAGAAACAGTTAATATTCACCATAGGCAAGATAGGAGTATAAATATTTTAGGAACAGCTTTAAAGAAAGTAGCCGGAACTCCTGACTTTGATGACTTCGAAAATCTTAAATTTCACCAGCAAAAACTAACTGACTCAATTGAACAACAGGCAGTTATAAATACAAAAGTACAAGAAAAAATTAATAACTTAACAGAATCCGTAAATAAAATAATTAGACTTGCAAAAGAGAAACAGATCGATACAAGAAACCTCTATCAAGCATTACTCTGTAGTATACTTTTAGGGATAGAATTAGGCCACATACTTTTAGGGATAGATTATAAGTAATTAGAACTTAAGCATAATGTCTAGCTTTAAGTACCGTTAAGGACACTAGCCATAAGACCAATGTAAATGTTCCCCTATAAATACCGGGCTTGCGGCCCCAATAAATCACTTCAAGTTAAACCTTGCCTTCGCCTATTACATGGCGATCCTGCCTACTATCGGCAACAAATAAAAAGGCAAAATAAAAAAAAAAATCCTTGCCATACAAAAAAGGCAAAATAAAATAAAAAAATCCTTGCCATACAAAAAAGGCAAAAGGTAAAAAAAAAAACACAAAAAGGAAGCAGGCTGAAGTACAAATGCCAAAGGATATAAGTGAAAACTCCAGAAGGCATTGAAGGACTGCCCATTAGACGGTCCAAGGCCGTTGAGTATAGAAGAGTACCGTGCCAGACAACCAGCGGCAAGAGCAGAGCTCAATCGGAGAAGGCAAGAGGAGGACGCATTGACGGCCACCCCCTGATTCTAAGGCCGAAGCGTCGAGGCGGCCACCAGGTCCGTTTCCGAAAGCAGCGGGCGGCCATACTGGCCCAGGTTAACCACGATCCGCCACCACCCTGGGCGGAAGCATGCAAGCTGTGGAATAAAATAGATGAACTGGAAAAAGCCCACCAGAGAACCAAACAGGCAAGGCAGCAACAGCAGCAGAACCAACAACAGCAGAGCCAACGGCAGCAGATGCAGGAAAAAGAAAAACAATAATAAGAAAATAAAAAAGTATAAAAAGAAAATAAAAAAGTGTGCTAATATATCTAGGCACCTTTGTGGCAAGAAGCGATCTTTGCGCTGCCATCATAAATCAATTTAAATATATGTGTAAATATTAATAACGAAAGAAAAAAAAAATATAAATAAAATAGAAAATAAATTTAATATATTGTCTATACAATTTTTTGAATAAGTCTATCATTGCCAAAATACCCTAGAAACAAAAGAAAAGAGAAAAAAAAAAAAAAAAAAAATCACATATTTTCAAATATACACTAAAATGAAAACTACAAAAAAAAAAGAAACACTTATATACATAGATAATTAAATAATAAATTACAATCAACCTAATATACCCCAACATACCCTAAAGAAGAGCACATGTCAAACATGTGCAGTCAAAAGTGCACAAACAACAAAAGCACACTTGTGAAGCTTGCGGCGATCAAAGCAAGCTTTTGAAAAAAAAACTCAAGTAAAATTCACAAAGCTTGCAAGCACACATAAAGCTTTCTGATCGCAGCAAACTCCACAAGATTAAATTTTCCCAATAACGAAGTCTAAATACCCTATAAGAAAATTACAAATTTTTTTTGGAAACAATATAATATATATAAATATTATAAAATAGAATCTTAAACAAATTAAAAAAAAAAAAAAAAAAAAAAAAGAAGAATCAAAAAATTTTTTTTTATATATATAAAGATGAGAAAAATGAAATGCTAAGAAAAAAAAATTATTTTAAGGGAATTAAATATGCCATAAAGTAACAAAATTTCAATGGACCAGAACATAGAAATATTGAAAGAAAAATTTCAGAAAGCATACAAGTGCCTAAATAAAACAATTTACATACAACCTCAAACCGTTAATAAGCACCTTGAAACTATCTTTGAGAGTTACAATAAAATAAAGAATAGCAATACAGACATATGCAATGAATCAAGTAGTAAAATCTTCACTGAGCTAATATACAGTTTAAATAAACAACTAATAAGTATAGCAACAATACATAATATAAAATTCACGATACAAGTAGATTCAAATCTAGAAGCAACTTTTGAACCTCTAGTAGCAAAAGACACAGAAGAGCAAGGTGTAGAAGATAACCCAGAAGACATTCTAGACATTAATACAAAACCAAAGATGGTGCAAACAAAGATTGAATTTCTTAATACAGCTTCTAAGCTGATTCAGGAGTATGATGGTGGAGTAGAGACAATTCAAAGTTTCATAGATTCACTGGAATTAATCAATGAAATAAAAGCAGAACATGAAGAAACAGCTATTAAAGTCATAAAAACAAAACTAAAAGGGGACGTTAGACTACTAGTTACAAATGAAAACACTATAAATGGTATAATCCAAACATTAAAGAAAGAAATTAAGGGTGAAACAGTTCAGGTAGCAGAGGCAAGATTAATGAATTTAAAACAAAATTGCAAGAACGCAAGTTTATTTATGTCAGAAATAGAAAATCTCACTAAATCATTGAAACGCGCATTCATAACAGACAACGTAAACCCTGAAACAGCAAAGAAATATGCAACTCAGACAGCAGTGAAATCAATCATAAAGAACTGCGATAGCGAAAAGGTCACAACAATAATAGAAGCAGGCAATTTTACTGAAATGAATGATGTTGTAGCTAAATTTGTAAATACTTCTACAAATATGGAACAGGATCACAGCGTGTTTTATACTAAAAGAAACAATTACACAAATAGGAACTCGTACAATAATAATAGAAATTATAATAACAATTACCAAAATAAAAACCCAAATGATAATACTAACTATAACAATACTAGGAATTACAATAACTATAGTAATAATTATAATCGAAGAAATTATAACAATAGATATACAAAAAATAATTATCCTCCTAAAACACAACAAAATAATAATGTCAGATTTACAAACGTAAAAGAAAATTCGGAAAACTCCGAAAGTCCTCTGATGTAAAAAATCGAACAAATAAAATATATAGTTTAAATTGCAACCTTAATAGCTACATAACCTTAAACTTTGACGATGTAGGGACAATAAAATTACTATTAGACACGGGAGCTGATGTATCACTAATAAAACAAAAATTATTAAGACAAGACAATACAGTTGACATACAAAGACAGACAAAACTTAGTGGAATAGGCAAAGACGTCCTATTTAAAATAGGTGAAACCAAACTAAAGATCAGCAACCTCTCAACGGTACACACATTCCAAGTAATAGAAAACGATTTTTCCATCCCATGTGACGGAATCCTGGGGCTTGACTTTATAAAAAAATTCAATTGCACACTCAATTATTCCACCAACAAATTGATAATAGATCCATATAAATCAAGATATAAAATTATAATCAATATAGGGATCAGTCAAAACACACATGTATTCCATATCCCACCTAGAACAGAAAAAATTGTACGCATTAGGGGAGAGGGCCCAGTTGTGACTCAGGCCCAGTTGTGACATTCTCAAATATTTTTGAAATGCGGTATTGAATGACAGTTTGAGCCCTGTAAATCATGTTTGTTAGACGTTCTGCAGTTTTTGGACAGACCCCAACATTAATAATCGTATTGTACATACGCGTACCAAACATCGTGTTGAAAATCGTGCGAAAAAGTTTTTTTTTCATTTTTTTCAAAGTACCAAAATTTTGTGAAATTAACAGTAAAAAGATGAGTGTAATGCATGAATATATTGTATTTGCCGTATATTTCGTGATTCTATAAAAATTTAGGTGATTATGTAGTGTCTATAAAAAATATTCATATAAACTTTAAACTTTAAATATTAAAGAAGCTAACTTCGGCAATGCCAAAGTTTATATACCCTTGCAGTCCTTAGCAATAATATTTTTACATTTTGAAATTTCTTTCCCTGCAACTCAATTCATCAAACAAAACATTCAAATTACATATTTCTCTTTTTACTACAAATTTTTCCATCATTCCCTAAGCAAAGCACAACACGCATACACATACAGTTCGTGTAGCGCTGCGTCTGTGTGTGTGTATGCATGTGCTCTGTTTGATTTGCTGATGACGTAGAACCGATTTGTATTGACTGTAACTTGTGTTCTATTTATCCGAGATTTTATATCAAATTCTATTATATTGGTAAATTTCATGGGGATACTCCAATTTTTGAAAAAATTTTTGTTCTAGAGCTATATGATATAGTAGTCCGATCCTGACAATTTTCATACTTTATCATCTCCCGGCTAAAAGTAGCTCAAATATGAAATTTCATTCCGATAGCTCTTAAGAAGCCAGCGTGAAGTTGATTTGCACAGACGGACGGACGGACGGACGATCAGACGGACATGGCTATATCGACTCAGCTTCTCATGCTGATCAAGAATATATATACTTTATGGGGTCGGAAACGTCTCCTTCTGTGCGTTACAAACATCTGACCAATTTTATAATACCCTCTGCAAGGGTATAAAAAGGCCCGGTAATGACTCAGCTGGGGTGCCCAGTTATGTCCCATTTTTTTTGCACTCGGATTAGTTAAAATTGTCAAATTCCAACATTTTTGTTGTTGTTTAACAACAAGGAAAGAAAATTTACATATTGAGACCAGTTTGTCCGAAAATATTCTGGAAGATCTCGATCGGGAATGTTTCATTTGGTAATACATTGATTAAGTAACGTTTGGGAATTAAATGACTTTACATAGTTTTAGTCAATGTTCAGGTAATCGAAACCAATATCACCATCATCTGATGAAGAAACAGATTTCTGCATCATTTGCCTAAAGCTGTTGCCGAAGAAATTGCCAACTCTATCCATTGCAATGTATGCAAGCGTCCATTTCATTCAAAGTGCGCTAACATGCAAGCAAGTTATTTAACGTGCAAAAAATGCGAAAGTGACATGGACGACGAGGAATAAAAATCGTTGTCATTTATGGCCATTGGAGTCCATTTTCTTTTGTGTTTTTGATTGTTTTTGCCATTGAAGGCCCACATAATAAATAAACCATAAAATTACAACAATTGGTGTGACATTCCTTTCATTTGTTCTTATTTTCAGTGAATTTCTTAAGGTGAGTCATAACTGGGCCACTTTTTTTTCGGCCTAAAAAAAGTTATCCAACTTAAATCTGTTCCAAAATTTTTTGAGTAACTCAAATAAACATTCTTTGGAAAAAAGTTGCGTTTGGTTAATATTTAAATGTTAAACTTCTTAATTTTTAATTTTCTGGAACTGAAGAAAAAATTTCGAGGTTTTTCAAAACCCGGGTCATAACTGGGCCCTCTCCCCAACCTATTAAATGAAAAACTGTCCGATTATGAAATCTTAAAAATAGATAAACAACATGATTCAAAACATAAATCCACAATAATGAACAAACTAGCACCCCATTTTCCCGACTTCGTGAAAGAACCTCTACATAAATTATGCTCAGAATTTGATGATGTATTCGCAATAGAATCTGAACAAATATCCTCCAACAATTTCTATAAACAAAAATTAAGACTCAAAGACACAACACCAGTCTACACCAAAAACTACAGGATAGCACAAATTGATCAATGATGATATTATTGAACCATCAATGTCTGAGTTCAATAGTCCGATTTTATTGGTTCCTAAAAAATCGCTACCTGGCAGCAAAGAAAAACGGTGGAGATTGGTAGTTGATTATAGAAAAATTAACAAACAACTAGTAGCGGATACATTCCCACTACCTAGATATCCTTGACCAGCTTGGACGCGCTAAATACTTTTCTGGTTTAGACTTAATGTCAGGATTTCATCAAGTAGAATTAGAAGAAAAATCTCGGGACATAAGGGATGTTTTTGAAACCTGCCGAAAATATAACTTAAAATTGCACCCTGACAAATGCTCTTTCTTCAGACATGAAGTTACTTTTCTAGGACACAAATGCACAAATAAAGGAATTTTACCAGACGAAAGCAAGTTCAAAACGATTCAAGATTACCCGACTCCCAAGAACGGCGACGAAGCCAAAAGATTTGTAACATTCTGTAATTACTACCGTAGATTCACTCCAAACTTTGCATACCATGCACAATTTATCAATAGATTATGTAGGAAAAATGTAGAATTTAACTGGGATGCAAACTGTCAAGCAGCTTTTGAATACTTAAAAAACAAATTATTAAGCCCACAAATACTCCAATATCCAGATTTTTAATAAAAAATTCTGTATCACAACTGATGCAAGCCAGATCGCATGTTGAGCCGTCCTCAGCCAAGAATTTGATGGACTCCAATTACCCATATCATAAGCATCTAAGGCATTTACAAAAGGCAAAAGCAATAAGTCAACAATCGAGCAAGAATTAACAGCAATACATTGGGCAATTCAATATTGGTTTGAAAACATATACGGAAAAAAATTCCTTATTAGAACTGACCATCAGCCATTAACATACCTATTTTCTATAAAAAACCCATCGTCAAAGCTTACTAGAATAAGGCTAGATTTAGAAGAGTTCGATTTCACTATAGAATACATCAGGGGACAAGAAAATTTCGCAACAGATGCTCTCTCCAGAATTGAATTTGAAAATATAAAAAACGTAGAAACTAATAAAATACTTAAAGTAGCAACAAGATCAGAAACAAAAAAATTAACACGTAAGGAAAAAATTAACACGTAAGGAAAACAAAATTAACAATAACAAAATAGAAACACCAAGAATATATGAAATAATAAATCCTAACGAAGCCAAAAAATACGCGCAAATTAAATTCAAAAAATGCAAATGTTTTATTACCAAAAATAAAAAAAAATTACTCTCCTTTAACATAGGCGATTTGATCATTAGTGGAAGAATAGATCTAGATCGATTCCTTCCAAGGCTTGAAAAAGAAGCCGGTGCTCAAAGAATCTATAAACTGAAGATAGACATGTCAGAAAAACTATTAAGGTCACTTACACTTAATGAACTAAAACAAAAAGGAAATGACACATTGAAAAATGTAGAAATAGCAGTTCTACCTCAAGTAAAAGTAATAACAAATAAAGAAGAAATAAGAACTACATTAAATAAATATCATAATGACCCAATAGAGGGAGGTCACTGCGGGGTAAACAGAACACTAGGAAAAATAAAAAGAGATTTCTTTTGGAAAAATATGTCTCGGGATGTTGCAACATACATCAAAAATTGCGAAAAATGCAAACTAGCCCAAGTAACCAGACACAACCACTCCCCATTAGTCATAACACCAACCCCTGCAACCACTTTTGACACAATAATAATAGATACAATTGGACCATTACCAAAAACAATAAATGGTAATGAATACGCAGTTACTATTATCTGCGATCTGTCCAAATATCTCATATCAATACCAATTCCAAACAAAAGTGCAAAGGCGGTTGCAAATGCAATATTTGAAAAATTCATTCTAATATATGGATCAGTTAAAACAATTCTTACAGACATGGGAACAGAATATATGAATTCAATATTAACAGAACTTTGCAAAAATTTCAACATAAGTAAAATTAACTCCACGGCGCACCATCATCAAACTCTTGGAACAGTAGAAAGGAGCCAAAGAACTTTCAATGACTACATCAGGTCATATATATCTATTAAAAAGGATGATTGGGATGAATACCTAGCATACTTCACATATTGCTTCAACACCACTCCATCCACCGTACATGGTTATGCACCTTTTGAACTAGTCTTTGCGAAACATCCCAAAACTGTCCCATTCTCATCCGAAACTGTAGAACCCATTTACAACATTGATGACTTCAATAAAGAAATAAAATTTAAACTACAAATAGCACAAAATAGAGCGAAACTGCTTATCGAAAAATTTAAAGCATTACAAAAAGAAACATATGATAAAAACAAAAAAAAAGTATCGCTAACTGAAGGACAGGAAATACTTTTAAAAAATATCAAAGAAGCTAACTTCGGCTATGCCAAAGTTTATATACCCTTGCAGTCCTTTGCAATAATATTTTTACATTTTGAAATTTCTTTCCTTGCAACTCAATTCATCAACACACAAACAAAACATTCAAATTATTTCTCTCTTTACTACAAATTTTTAAGCAAAGCACAACACGCATACACATACATACATACGTGTAGCGCTACGTCTGTGTGTGCGTATGCATGTGCTCTGTTTGATTTGCTGATGACGTAGAACCGATTTGTATTGACTGGGATCTGAGATTTTATATCAAATTCTATTATATTGGTAAATTTCATGGGGATACTCCAATTTTTGCAAACATTTTTGTTCCAGAGCTATATGATATAGTAGTCCGATCCTGACAATTTTCATACTCTATTATCTCCCGGCTAAAAGTAGCTCAAATATGAAATTTCATTCCGATAGCTCTTAAGATGACAGCGTGAAGTTTATTTGCACAGACGGACGGACGGGCGGACGGACAGACGGACGGACGGACAGACGGACATGGCTATATCGACTCAGCTTCTCATGCTGATCAAGAATATATATACTTTATGGGGTCTGAAACGTCTCCTTCTGAGCGTTACAAACATCTGACCAATTTTATAATACCCTCTGCAAGGGTATAAAAATGATACAGGACATAAATTAGAAAACAAATTCACAGGCAAACATAAAATACAGAGCATAGGTCCTAACAATAATATAGTAATAACTGATGATAAAAACAAAAAGAAAACAGTACATTTAGATAGAATAAAAATAATATAAAAAGGATATTAGAAAAATATAAATTTTTCTTTTTGAAAAAAGGAGGTGTAGTATACTTTTAGGGATAGAATTAGGCCACATACTTTTAGGGATAGATTATAAGTAATTAGAACTTAAGCATAATGTCTAGCTTTAAGTACCGTTAAGGACACTAGCTATAAGACCAATGTAAATGTTCCCCTATAAAATACCGGGCTTGCGGCCCTAATAAATCACTTCAAGTCAAACCTTGCCTTCGCCTATTACAACTCACAAGAAATAGAATATAATCTCTCAACTCGAAACATTAATGTTGTCTATTACGCTCGCAAAGATTCAAATTATAAACCCAACAATTCTTGACTCTAATGACCTAAGTCAAATTTTAAATGAGCACTCTACAAATTTAACTATAACAGATTTAATTGAAATAGCCTATGTAAAAGTCTTTTTAGATCATAATTTTGTATACTTTCTTATGAAGTACCCAAATCCTAGCGTAATATATAAGAAAATAACCATATTCCCCGTTCAACATAATGGAACGATACTTGACCTCGAAGAAAATAACAACGTCGCAGATTGTGGTAGTAATATCTTAGCAATTGGAAACTGCACCGCTACTCTCACCTCTACATTCTGCAGACACCTGAAATCAACAACTTGTGCGCAGCAACTACATTCTGGAGGTATAGCACACTGTAAGACTCGTCCCAGCCACTGCAGCCGCTGATGGTAATTGACGATGGTATCATCGTTATCAACGAAGCTTCAGCTACAATACAGATGAATAGCAACACGGATAGAGTCATCCACGGCACACACCTGCTGACGTTTGATGAGGAAATCTACGTGAATGGGTCTCTCTTTGAAAATACCAAAAGCATACTCAGGCGTCATCCAGGCCCAGCAATATCGGCAACCCTAAACATAACTGGCCACCGAGAGATTTTATACATGCCCTATCTTCAGAGGCTGAACTTTGAGAATCTTCAATATATTGGAAACATCGGAAAAAAACTGTCAATATGGCCTATGATGTTTGCAGCATCTCTTGTCACTCTGATCATCGGTCTCGTCGTCTTCAAGGTTCATCAAATCTGCAAAGAGAATAAACAACAAATCTCGATACGAGCTGTCATCGACACTTTGAGGAAAACCGAGGACGGCCTTCAAACTAGTGAGGGAGGAGTTAACACATCCGGTCAGACAAAGTCAACGACTGTAGTTCTGCACGACCAGCAAAGCTGCAACAATGTTTAATGAAACTCCACTTGCCGTCAACATTCCATGAGCCGTCGCGACGTTGAAACATAATCCATTCAGCATAGCTTATGTTAAGAATATTTTGTCATTTATATTTCAGTACGGATTTGACCAATAAACGAACAAGTAATAATTCTATTTCACTGATTTAACTTCGTGCAGAGATCACAAGTAAACAGACTGAGTATATTAATTATTAACTGGCGCCCAACTGGCAGAACCTGCTCATCAAAGAAATCTCAAGCAAGGAGGCAACATCGTTGGATCGACATCGTTGGACTTGCAGACGGGATAAACAGACGAAAAAAGAGAGCTACAATAACATATAAAAAACCATAGTTTTAAAGAAATGTGAGTAGAGTGCTTATTTAAAGTAAATAAATACAAAAATTTAAACAAAAAGTGTTTGTAAAGTGTCTTTGCGACAGAAAATTTTTGAATTAAATTGAAAATCTTATGAGTAAAGAAGAGGTAGATGACTTAGAACTAGAGGAACTAATAAAAGTTATAAAAAACAAACTAGTGCCGGAACAAACAAAAAATAAAATGAAGTAAGTCGTCTCGCCGACTTAGGTATACCATACACCAGTAAAACAAATATTTCAAATTTGTAATAACAAATGCATTTTACCTATTTCAAAAAAATTCTGTTCACATGCTTTTTACAAGCATATCTTAGTATCTCACTGACTCTTGCATCTGAGCACCCTAGCGCCACCACCCGCCAACGGCCAACTCCGGCCTTATGGAAAAACGTTTATATGCATAACTTGGCTATTTTTTGTCCGATTTTGATCAAATTTGATTCCACAAGGTAAAAAATTACCGGAGATAATCGAGTTTTTCAAATTTTGGGGGCGGAAAGGGGCGTGGCAAAATCTTTATACATACAAAATGTGCGAATTTACTAAGCAAATATACATAACAAATATGGTGTCTCTAGCTACAATAGTTTTTGAAATAAACGTTTTTTTTTAATTGCGGGGGCGGAAAGGGGCGTGGCAAAATCTTTATAATTACAAAATGAGCGCATTTACTAAGCAAATATACATACCAAATATGGTGTCTCTAGCTGCAATAGTTTTTGAGATAAACGTTTTTTTTTTGAATTGCGGGGGCGGAAAGGGGCGTGGCAAAAATTTGAAATAAACTCGACACTCTACATACTACATGAGCCTACATACCAAATTTGGTGGCTCTATCTCTTATAGTCTCTGAGATCTAGGCGTTCATACGGACGGACAGACGGACAGACGGACGGACGGACGGACGGACGGGCGGACAGACGGACGGACAGACGGACATGGCTATATCGACTCGGCTGTTGATACTGATCAAGAATATATATACTTCCTTCTGCCTGTTACATACATTTTGGCGACTTTAATATACCATTTCACCCTATGGGTGTATGGTATAATAAAATGGCAGTGAGTGAAGAAAATCTGAAAGCGCTGCTCGAGTATGCAGTACACAGTGCATTAGAAAATCAAGCTCAATTATTTGAAAGAAAAATGGAGGAAATGAGAAACGAGTTTAGAAACGCAACAGTGTCCGTACCCGAGGTAGAAGTGTTTAAAGATGCAGAAATTATTGTAGGTATTAAATGTGACGAAACACTGGACATAATAAAATCAGTACCAGACTTTGAGGGAAAAATCGAGACTTATGTTTCGTGGCGGAAAGCCGCACACACTGCATATAAAATCTTTGAAAATTATGTAGGAAGCTCAAAGCATTATCAGGCGCTGGGTATATTTAGGAATAAAATCAAAGGCCCTGCTGATATGGTATTGTCGTCATACGACACTCCACTAAATTTTAAAGCAATTATCAATAGACTTGACTTTACATACGCCGATAAACGCCCCATCTATATAATCGAGCAAGAGTTGTCCATTCTACGTCAGGGAACCCTGACAATAACCCAATATTATGAGGAAATTGAAAAGAAATTAACACTACTCATAAACAAAACAATTATGACTTACGATTCTACATTGGCTGCTGCTCTAAACGAAAAATACAGAGCAGATGCATTGAGAGTCTTCATTTCAGGCACAAAGAAATCTCTTAGTGACATTCTATTTTCAGCAAGGCCAAAAGATTTGCCATCAGCACTGGCACTTGCACAGGAAGTTGAATCTAATCATGAACGCTTCCAATTCGCTAGTAGTTTTGCTAGGAATAATGAAGAAAGAGCTCAGCGTCAGGAACAGAGACAGCAAAGGCAGCCCACTGCAGAAAGTACCCCAAACCAAGTAAAAACTCCATTTTACAAACAAATAAGCCAAAACAATAGCCCGAATATAAAACAAGAACCACCACAACCTATGGACGTTGACACTTCATCTCGGTTTAGGCAAACAACTCAATACCCAAACCAAGGTGGTTCCTACCAAAATCAGGTGCCAAAAAGAGCAAGTAGTGGAACTACTAGAACTACCGGTCCCAAACAACAGAGAATTAATCATCTCTCACAAGATGAAAATTCTGAAGGTCAATCGGAACAGGAATACCAAGCAGTAGCGGAGGCTGAGGTATCAGATTTAGAAGATGAGGATCAGATTCAAGAGGTCAATTTTTTAGAAATTGCTCCCTGTTACCGTTTGTAGAGCGAACGATAGCAGGTAGACAGATTAAATTACTTATAGACACATGCGCTTCAAAAAACTATATAAAACCAATCCCGGAACTTAAACATGTAACTAAAGTTAAAGAAAAATGTTTTGTTAAGTCACTTCATGGCTGTAACGCTGTTCAAGAGAAATGTCTTATGCACTTTTTTAACACAACAACCACATTTATTTTACTTCCCAGCTTATCAAGCTTTGATGGAACAATAGGACTTGATTTTTTAAAAAAAATTAACGCAAATCTAGATTTGAAAAATAACGTCTTAAAAACAAAAAATGGATCTGAAATAATTCAATATAAAAAAAGCCCAAATGTTAACTTTACCGAAGTAGCAAATATAAAAGTTCCACAAGAAATTGAAAAAGAATTTAAGAAAATGTTGCAAGAAAAAATAAATGTTTTCGCTGACCCTAACGAATCTCTTCCTTACAACACAAATATTATCGCTACAATTCGAACAGAAGACGAAAAAGCAGTGTTCTCTAGACTTTACCCATACCCATTAGGAGTATCAGAGTTTGTCAATAACGAAACTAATGACATGCTGAGAAACAATATTATCAGACCATCTAATTCACCGTATAATAATCCGGTATGGGTAGTAGAAAAAAAGGGTCTAGACGAGCAAGGAAATAGGAAAAAACGCCTTGTAATTGACTTTAGGAAACTTAATTCAAAAACTGTTGATGACAAATACCCTATACCGAACATTGTAGCTATTCTCTCAAACCTTGGTAAAGCCAAATATTTCACGACACTCGATCTTAAATCAGGATTTCATCAAATACATCTTGCAGAAAAAGATAGAGAAAAACTGAATTTTCTGTAGGAAATGGGAAGTATGAATTTTGCAGACTTCCCTTTGGTTTGAAGAATGCCTCCGGAATTTTCCAACGAGCAATTGACGACGTACTTAGAGAACAGATTGGGAAGTCATGCTACGTCTACGTGGATGACGTGATCATATTCTCTGAAAATATGCAAAATCATGTTCACCACATCGCCTGGGTACTAGATAAATTGTATAACGCTAACATGAGGGTATCACGGGAAAAATCTCACTTTTTTAATAAAAAGGTCGAGTATCTTGGATTTGTGGTCTCGCGTGGCGGTATAACAACTAATCCCAGCGAAGTTGAAGCACTTAGCAAATTTCAACAGCCTACCATCCTGTTCCAAGTTAGATCATTCCTTGGTCTAGCGAGCTATTACAGATGCTTTATAAAAAATTTTGCATCTATAGCCAAACCATTGACAGACATGCTAAAAGGTGATAATGGTAAAACAAGTGCAGGACAATCAAAAAAATTCCTGTTAACCTTGATAAAAAGCAGATAGTAACCTTCGAGAAATTATCCTTTACCCTGATTACCAGAAGCCATTCGATTTGACGACAGATGCTTCGTCCTCTGGCTTAGGCGCCGTTTTGTCACAAAACAAGAAGCCGATAACCATGATTTCCAGGACTTTAAGAGACAACGAATTAAATTTCGCCACAAATGAACGTGAGCTACTTGCAATAGTGTGGGCCCTAAAATCCCTAAGAAACTATTTGTACGGTGTAAAAAATTTAAGTATTTATACCGATCATCAGCCACTAACATTTGCAATCTCAGACAAAAACACTAATGCAAAAATTAAGAGATGGAAATCCTTTATCGATGAGCACAACGCTCAAATTTTCTACAAGCCCGGTAAAGAAAATTTTGTCGCCGATGCTCTATCAAGACAAAACCTTTACGCTCTCGAAGAAGATGCTCGATCAGACTTAGCCACTATGCATAGTCAGTTGTCATTGACATACACTATCGAGTCTACTGAAAAACCGATTAATTGTTTCAGGAACCAAATAATTATTGAAGAAGGCACTATAGCTTCTGAAAAAATTATTATTATGTTCGGAAAAAAAACAAGACATATCATACACTTTTCGAATAGAGAAAACTTAATAGAAAAAGTGTGTGATGCGGTTAAAAAAGAAGTAGTGAATGCAATCAAATGCGACCTACCGATACTAGCATTTATACAAAACAAGCTAGTTGAGTCTTTCCCTTCAACCAAATTTTGTTACTCAAATAAATTGGTCATCGATGTTCATGATAGGAATGAGCAAAAAGAAATCATAGTCGCAGAACATGGCAGAGCACATAGAGCAGCGCAAGAGAATATAAAACAAATTCTCCAAGACTATTTTTTTCCCAAAAATGACCCGTCTAGCAAACGAAGTAGTTGCAAATTGTAAAACTTACAGCAAAGGAAAATATGACCGACACCCACAAAAATAGTACATTGGCGAAACGCCAGTCCCTAATCAAGTAGGAGAAATTCTCCATATTGACATTTTTTCTACAGATAAAAAGTATTTTCTAACCTGTATTGATAAATTTTCCAAATTTGCCATTGTTCAGCCCATAGCTTCCAGAACGATAATAGATATTGAGTCCCCCATCTTACAGCTCATGAATTTCTACCCTAATACTAAAATTATCTACTGCGATAACGAACCATCACTGAATTCAGAAACAATAAGGTCTCTTTTAAAAAACCGGTTTAATGTTGATATTGTAAATTCGCCACCACTACATAGTACTTCAAATGGACAGGTAGAACGATTTCACAGTACTCTAGCAGAAATTGCCAGATGCTTGAAATTAGAAAAACCATTAAATGACACTACTGATATTATACTTCAGGCAACAATAGAATACAATAAATCAATTCACTCAGTCGTTAATAAAAAACCAATCAACATAATTCATGCATCCCCACCAGAATTTGAAGCAGAAATAAGAGAAACCAGAGGGCCGGGGTTAACTTCGACCACGTCGAAGTTTGTATACCCTTGCAACTGTTTTGGTAATTCTTTCCCTACCCATAGCCATCAAAGTGTAAAAACGTTTTATCCAAAAAGTGTAATGTCTGCTAAAGAACGGCCTTCAATCTTAGCATAGGATATAACGAACTTTTTGATGAAAGTCACTGTTTTCCACCGATCGTTCCTATGGGAGCTATATGATATAGTCTCCCGATCTTGATCAAATTTGGCACAATTATTAATAAGAACACAAAACTGACAAATACCAACTTTTATGACAATTGCTGATAAAATAACGAAGTTATTGAGAAAAGTCACTGTTCGTGACTTTGATGTTTGTATGGGAGCTATATGATATAGTGGTCCGATCCAGCTGAATCCGAGATATACAACGCCTGCAGTATATACAAGCCTACGGTCAAAATTTCAGATCTATACCTCTTACGGTCTCGGAGGAGTTCGCGTTGATCCAGACGGACGGACGGACGGACGGACGGACATGGCTATTTGAACTCGTCTCGTCGTGCTGATCAAGAATATATATACCTTATATGGTCTGAGATGCTTCGTTCTATGCGTTGCACACTTCTGACCAAAATTAATATACCCTTTTTGCAAGGGTATAAAAATATCTAAAGCGCAAGATCTGCTACTGAAAAGACAAAACGCGGACAGAAGAAATAGAACTTTTCAAATAGGCGACAAGGTACTTATGAAATTAAATAAAAGACTTGGTAACAAGCTAACTCCTTTGTTTGAGGAAGTCATTGTGGAAGCCGATTTGGGGTCAACGGTTCTTATAAAGGGAAGGGAGGTACACGAGGATAACATAAGATAAGAAAAAAAATAATTATCCTTCCAGTACTTATTCTGCTCTGTATCCTATCTTTACTAGGGTTTGGATTCTTCGCCTTCTACTTCTAGTAGCAGCAGCAGCTGGAAAGATTATCAATTACTCGAACTCGGACTATATTCCCATCACGGACGGAAACGTAGTTATTTGGGAATATTTTAAAATTTTAAGACATTCTTCTAATCTCACAATGCACATTGGGCCAGATTCACTTTTTTTTGGCATAAACTACATTTCAAATGCTAGAGAGCTAATTTGACAAGCACATAAGTCAGATCAAAATAGAATTTTGAATTTTTTTTTTTTGGGATTATACCATTTTTTACCGCTATACGCAAAAAATTGTAAAAATTACCCAATTTGCATACTTTTAGGCTTTATTTTTAAAAATTTTTAAGCCTTTTTTAGTATACAGCATGTATAAAATAATTAAAGGATGTCTACACAATTTATTTTTTTTCAAGCAACGCTTCAAATCTTCAGACGTAAAGCTGAAAATGCTTCAATAACCAATTACTGCGCATTTTAGAATGGAAAATTTCTTATTATATTTAAGTATAAACACACAAAATAGTATAATATACCATTAAGTTAGATGAAAAACATGAACATTAATATGAGTATTCGACCTGCATATCCAGGGAAATGTCACTGTTTTCCAAGTTGCTATCATCGCTTATTTTTAAAAGTACCAATTGTACGATGGCATTTTTGTAAATTTTTCGTTACATATAGGTGAAAGCTCCTTATTTTCCTTGATATTTCAGCTTTCATTTCATTTGTTACATTATTTCGTCGTAATTGGCCAATAATCCAGTCAATGACTGCTTTTTTATTTCGTTTTGTTCAATCCATACTTCAAGAAGTGCCGCATGGCTAACCTTAAAATTGGCTTCAAATGCAAAATATCGAGAGAATGGGCCAAAATGGGCAAAAACAGTTAATCACACGTTCAAGGTTGAACCTTAGAGTAAACATTTGCATAATTACTTTTTGGCAGAAATTGGCAGAAGGTTTTTTTTTACTCCCAAATAGACGACGACTTTCACTAGATTTATTCTAAAATAACACATTACAAACACAGCTCACAACTACAACATTGATAGCATATTTTAAAAACATTTATAAATAATAAATTTTTCATACCTTGACCTTTATTTTCCATTTAGTCGCCAAAAATTTGGATAGAAGGTGTGGCTGCAGCAAAAGCTCAAAATTAAGTGATAATTTTCGTCAATTTTAACAAAACAAACAGTTGATCAAACATCTGACTTTAAAGGGCTGCCAAAAATGCAGGGTTGCATATAAAATTTTTTAAAATTTTGTTTTTGTGTACCCAATGTATGCCCTTTTCAAATATCAAGTCAAATTTTTTATTTGGCATTACAAAATTTTCCTACTTTATGCCAAAAAAAGGGAAATCTGGCCCAATCTGAGGAAATTGCCGAGGAAATTGCCGAGGAAACTAATTCACTTATGAATTCACAATTCCCACAGTCTCATATGAGACAAATTCTTGAATCAGATTTAGGTCACCATAGGCAAGATAGGAGTATAAATATTTTAGGAACAGCTTTAAAGAAAGTAGCAGGAACTCCTGACTTTGATGACTTCGAAAATCTTAAATTTCACCAGCAAAAACTAACTGACTCAATTGAACAACAGGCAGTTATAAATACAAAAGTACAAGAAAAAATTAATAACTTAACAGAATCCGTAAATAAAATAATTAGACTTGCAAAAGAGAAACAGATCGATACAAGAAACCTCTATCAAGCATTACTCTGTAGTATACTTTTAGGGATAGAATTAGGCCACATACTTTTAGGGATAGATTATAAGTAATTAGAACTTAAGCATAATGTCTAGCTTTAAGTACCGTTAAGGACACTAGCCATAAGACCAATGTAAATGTTCCCCTATAAATACCGGGCTTGCGGCCCCAATAAATCACTTCAAGTTAAACCTTGCCTTCGCCTATTACATGGCGATCCTGCCTACTATCGGCAACAAATAAAAAGGCAAAATAAAATAAAAAATCCTTGCCATACAAAAAAGGCAAAATAAAATAAAAAAATCCTTGCCATACAAAAAAGGCAAAAGTGAAAAAAAAAAAACACAAAAAGGAAGCAGGCTGAAGTACAAATGCCAAAGGATATAAGTGAAAACTCCAGAAGGCATTGAAGGACTGCCCATTAGACGGTCCAAGGCCGTTGAGTATAGAAGAGTACCGTGCCAGACAACCAGCGGCAAGAGCAGAGCTCAATCGGAGAAGGCAAGAGGAGGACGCATTGACGGCCACCCCCCTGATTCTAAGGCCGAAGCGTCGAGGCGGCCACCAGGTCCGTTTCCGAAAGCAGCGGGCGGCCATACTGGCCCAGGTTAACCACGATCCGCCACCACCCTGGGCGGAAGCATGCAAGCTGTGGAATAAAATAGATGAACTGGAAAAAGCCCACCAGAGAACCAAACAGGCAAGGCAGCAACAGCAGCAGAACCAACAACAGCAGAGCCAACGGCAGCAGATGCAGGAAAAAGAAAAACAATAATAAGAAAATAAAAAAGTATAAAAAGAAAATAAAAAAGTGTGCTAATATATCTAGGCACCTTTGTGGCAAGAAGCGATCTTTGCGCTGCCATCATAAATCAATTTAAATATATGTGTAAATATTAATAACGAAAGAAAAAAAAAAATATAAATAAAATAGAAAATAAATTTAATATATTGTCTATACAATTTTTTGAATAAGTCTATCATTGCCAAAATACCCTAGAAACAAAAGAAAAGAGAAAACAAAAAAAAAAAAAATCACATATTTTCAAATATACACTAAAATGAAAACTACAAAAAAAAAAAGAAACACTTATATACATAGATAATTAAATAATAAATTACAATCAACCTAATATACCCCAACATACCCTAAAGAAGAGCACATGTCAAACATGTGCAGTCAAAAGTGCACAAACAACAAAAGCACACTTGTGAAGCTTGCGGCGATCAAAGCAAGCTTTTGAAAAAAAACTCAAGTAAAATTCACAAAGCTTGCAAGCACACATAAAGCTTTCTGATGGCAGCAAACTCCACAAGATTAAATTTTCCCAATAACGAAGTCTAAATACCCTATAAGAAAATTACAAATTTTTTTTGGAAACAATATAATATATATAAATATTATAAAATAGAATCTTAAACAAATTTTAAAAAAAAATAATTATTAACTTGTATAAGCAATATAGGCTCTCCAACGGCTCGGGCAGTCTCTGGATCAATCTTTGGTCTTATTCGGTATATCTTTTTGTGGAGGAGGAGTTTTTGTCTTATAATTCGTTGTTTTTATTATATTTAAATTTGATTGAGCAAGAGTTATTCCCTTTTTCGGTTTAAGCTTTGACTTAAGAAAGTCAAGCTCTTCTTGATATTTTTGTGTAGTTGAACAGGTTGGTGGTGTCTAAATTGTGTGCTATTTTTTTTTTCTGCACTCCCCCTACTCATACTCACTCAGTTATTCCATTTAGTTTGTCTATAGTTTTTGTTGCTATTGTTATCATAAATATAAAATAACAGAATGCGTGTGGTTGGTTGTGCAGTTTATTCGCGACTAACTTATTTTGGTCTCTCGTTGAGTTATTGTTGTCTATTACGCATCTCGTGGGAGAGTGTACAAAGTAACATATACAGTGGCGGCAATGAATTTGAGACATTTTTTTTTTTACTTTAAATTGTGATTTCATTCGATTTTTATTTAATGTTAGTGAAAAGTTTTGATGTTAAAATTTATAGCGTTCAATTGGTAATTCTATTGAGATTATGTTCTCTAAATTTCGAGGGCGTATCTCTAACGGTTTTTTTTAAATGCATTTTGATGAAAAGCCCCAAAATTCGGACCTGGCAAAATAAAAAAGACACATTTTCAAAATTTGTAAAATTGATTATACACCTTTGGGCCCTAAGAAAAAGTTCTAGGTCTAGATAAAATAAGGTAAGCTGCATACCACATTTCATTTTGGCCCCAGGGTCCAATTTGGAGCCAATTGAAAAATGCAATTTTGTACGTATTTTTAGGGTCTCTCTGCTTGGCGTCAATTTTCGCCACTAATTCATACTAATGTATGTATATATATTCATGTACGTGATCATTGAGTTAAGAGAGAGTATTATTTCTACGTGTCACCATGTCACGGTCGCCATGTAATATGTTTGAAGAATTCTACGCCAGTGATTATATCTTTTAGTATACTTTTGAAGATGGTCCGCCAATTAATAATTCCTTTATAATTTTCTTATGTTTCGAATCAAGACTAAAAGCATGTCAATTGTATAGTACGGCTAAAGACCGCGTACTGGCGCTGCCAGCGACCCCGTAGGAGGAGCGGTCTGCTTATATCACTTCACAAATTTCGGCAATAAACAAAGAATGGTCCTGAACACTTGTGTAAACAAAGAATGGTCTCACGCACTTAAAGTGGACTATTGGACTCAGCCAACGCCGCCGCCTGCGACGACGTCGATTACCCAAGCCTTCATCCGACATAATCGAATCATAGCAAATTATTCTTGAGCCTAAGTTCTAACCATCCGGTAACTTCGCATAAACTCCGCAGAATTCGCTCACCAAAGTCAGCATCTTTCAGTTATAATTAAAACATAATTGTATTGTAATAAAAGTGATTTTCTAAATAAAACTTTATTTTTTTAACCCGTGAGTGAAGGAAGTGTTTAATTGGCGCCCGAGCAGGGACCCTGCTAAATACAACGTGATCGTGTGCTAGTGAAAGATACCAGTGATTCGTGACCAAAAAAACGCGTTAAATGCCTTTAGAGTCAGTGAAGTAAAAACACTATATCGAACTACACCACGAATCAGACAGGGTCATTTTAATCGCTGCGAATTCCTCTAAGATCAGTTCGGAGGAAAACTGAAAACCCAAAAGTGTTTGCCCAGGAGCGTTAGTACCTTCAACGTTGGAAAAGCGAGACCTCCTTCAAACCAATCAGTAAAAAGCACCGAGGATGATAGCATTAACGTAAGTTAAGTGAAATAAATTTATGCAAAAGTAAATCAAAATAAAAACTTTTATTGTAAAAACACAGTGGGTGAAAAAATTGTAAATCAATTTCAAGAATCAACTCTTGTTAAAAAAGAAAAGAAACAAAGAAAAGTAGAGACTACAATTTTTTTATATAAAATCCTTAATTAAAATTTTTCCCCACTCAAAAATAATGAAAAATTAAGAAAGAAAATAATAATAAGTAATATTGGAAAAAAGAAGAGAAAATAATTCTGAAATTTTGAAAGAATATTTTTACAAAAATAACCACATAATATTGAAATTTTTATATAATACCACAAGCCATTTCCATCCAAGATTAGCGGACATACCGCTATATTTTTATCAATACAAGATTAGCGGACATACCGCTATATTTTTATCAATATAAGAAAAAATTTTAATTTTCGCGGATTATATTTTTCGTATTCGCGACACCGTAACACCTATTTCCTTGAATTAATCCTAATTTAAAAAAAAAACAATCCATTTCCAAAATGACTAAAGACAACTGGGTTAAAGCCGCAGTCCTCCAGCAGGGTGGTATTCATACAACAGGTTCTGATGCTCCGACAGCATCCACCTCAAGTGCATCAACCGCAAATAGAATCGAGGCACTGTCAATACAGGGACCCGACGTAGCTATCTAGACAATTTTGTCGTCTCAGTTACAGGAAATAGTGAAACAATTAAATTATTCTCAGCCAGGACATATTCCCTTTATGGACCAGACAGCTAGCATTCAGGATAATTGGCATGAACTAGATAAAGTGCCAGACATCGTAAAGAATCTTGACAAATTCTCAGGTAGCCGCGAAGAGTTCTCAACATGGTTTGCTTCCGCCACACGTTTGATGGAATTGTATGCCCCCATTCAGGGAACACCCAAATACTATGCAATTCTTGTGACCATTCGAGGCAAAATTACAGGCCATGCCAATACATTGTTGAAAGTCTATCGCACCGCATTACATTGGGGTGCAATCTCGCTGTGTTTGTTATCTGAGTACTCGGACAAACGAGATTTAAGCACTTTAGAATATCAGCTATTTACCATGACCCAGAAGGGCACTTCTATTCACCGTTGACTTCTACTTCGCCGTTTATCAACAGATGTCGTTAATTCTAGACCAAATCGAAACGATGGGTTATACTCCCGAGACTATAGAAGCCATGGCTAGACAGGTCAGAGATAGGGCTCTAGATACCTTCATCAGAGGTCTGAACGGAGAATGAGAATGAATGAGAATGAGCTTAGCTCAACCCAAAGATCTGAGGCATGCATTGCAATTGTGCGAAATGTTGGATAATAAGAGGGCTAGGAACATTATCGGCCATCGTGACACTCGTCCACCTGTAGGACCAAAACCCCCGCAGTATGCTAAAATTAACATGCAACCCCAACGATCATACATACCAGCCATTCCACCCAAACCTTACAACAACAACTATTATAATCAGAGACCCATGCAAAACGTGTTCATTCCCCAAAACAAATTCCCTCAATCTAATAACCCCGTATTTTTCAACGCACCACCGAGGCCATTTGCCCCGAAACCTCAGCCGGCACCAACTCCATTGGATGTCGACGGCTCTATTTTAACCGAAAAAGTTAACTACATGAACAAACCGAATGTTAATTTACCACAACAATTTGCTCTCAAGAGAGTCAACCAGTCCACCGCAAATTTTCCCAATAAGGTGCAGAGGCAATTTCATATCGAAACTGGTATGTCAGGTGAACAATATATCACCATACCGCCTCAAGAAGAGCACTACTCCGATACGTCTGATTATCAGGCTGCTTATCAGGGCCAAGAAGATCTTTTTGAATTAGTCCCATACTCTGAGGTTCGAGCATATCAGCAGCAGGAGGAATATTTTGCCTCAAAAGGAGACAACTCAGAGTTAGTCCCACAGAACAAAGATGAAACCAGACCACAATCACAGGAGCCTCAACAACCAGAAATCGAGGACACCGTTAAATTTTTAGGTTAAAGTGTTCCTCTTTGCCGTACTTTGTTGTCCGGGACAAAGACGGAACCTCATACAATTTCTTAATAGATACCGGCTCGAACAAAACTATGTCCAACCTGAAATAGCATCGATTATAGATTTTATATGGTCATCGATTATAGAAACCTCAATGCAGTTACAGTTTCGGATAGGTATCCTATCCCCGAAATCGGAGAAATGGTTGCACAGTTGGGCAACAACAAGTATTTCTCTGTTCTTGATCTAAAGAGCGGATTTCATCAGATTTCCCTAAAGGAATCTGATATCGAAAAAACGGCATTCACTGTGAGTGGAGGGAAATACGAGTTCACGAGACTCCCCTTCGGCCTAAAGAATTCCCCATCAATATTCCAAAGAGCTCTCGATGATATTTTGAGAGATCTCATTGGAAAGATCTGTTATGTCTACATCGATGACGTAATAATATTCAGTAAATCGGAGGAAGAGCATTTTCGACATCTAGCTCTGGTATTTTGTACCTTGTCCAAGGCAAATATGAAGGTCCAAGCAGATAAATGCAAATTCCTAAGACATAGCGTTGACTTCCTAGGCGTAGTAATTTCAAGGGAAGGAGTTAAAACCAATCCTGAAAAAATCCAAGCCATTAAAAAGTTCCCCATACCAAAAAACCTAAAACAACTAAGGTCCTTCCTGGGATTAGC
Organism: Drosophila paulistorum; assembly: GCA_018152135.1. NCBI lineage: Eukaryota > Metazoa > Arthropoda > Insecta > Diptera > Drosophilidae > Drosophila > Drosophila paulistorum. The sequence goes on from JAECXG010000823.1 coordinate 3,351,488, forward strand.
TAGCTATTACAGAAGATTTATCAAAGATTTTGCTAAATTAGCTAGACCCTTGACTGCGTTATTGAGAGGAGAACATGGCAGAGCCAAGAAAAATGTCTCAAGCAAGATCGAAATCCGATTCGGTGAAGCCGAAATCGATGCCTTCGAGAAAGTAAAAAATGCATTAGTGTCACAAGACGTTATGCTAGCATACCCTGACTTTAAACAAGAGTTCCACCGATGCCTCAAACATCGCACTAGGAGCCTCTCTAGAACAGAATGGGAGACCCATTACATTTCTTTCCCGTGCGTTATCCAAAGCTGAAGAAAACTATGCCACAAATGAAAGAGAAATGCTAGCAATAGTATGGGCATTGGATAAGCTAAGGATATATGTATACGGCAAATCCAAGGTGATCATTTACACCGACCACCAAACTCTCACTTATGCTCTCAGCCCAAAAAATAACAACATAAAGCTGAAAAAATGGAAAAGTTACCTGGAGGAATATAACTACGAGTTAAAATATAAGCCGGGTAGCTCAAACGTCGTAGCAGACGCACTCTCTAGAAACCCTACTAGCATAAATGCTAGTAGTACGTCAGCTACAGTCCACAGCGATGAAAGCTCAGGGCATGAACTCATTCCAGCAATGGAAGTCCCCATCAATGTCTTTAAAAACCAATTGTTTATCCTCACTGGTGATAACGAATCCACCACCTTTGAAATACCATTCCCCACATAGCATAGACATACAATAGTGAGAAGTAATTATTCCGAAGACGATCTTGTAACTATTTTAAAAGAAAAAATGGATCCGAGAATAGTAAATGCTTTTTCACCTCCGAAAGTATCATGGGGAAAATTCAACAAATTTTTCTGGAGCATTTTAGGAATTACAAGGCACGATTCACATAAGTCCAAACTGTAGATGTCCATGATCAGACCCAAGAACAAGAAATCATAATTAAAGAACACCTTAGAGCACATAGAAATTCCATCGAAAATAAAAAGCAAATTTTATCTGAATATTTTTTCCCCGGTATGAAGAAAAAGGTAGAAGTTAACTCTTGCCAAACATGTAAACTCTCGAAGTATCAAAGACACCCTCCGAATCAAGAAATACAACCAACCCCTATTCCGACATATCCAGGTGAAATAATCCATATAGATTTATATTCCACCCAAAATAAGATAATTTTAACAGCCATAGACAAATTTTCTAAGTATGCGCAAGTTAAACTCGTAAACTCAAAAGCAGCAGAACATCTTAAAGTGCCCCTACGTGAGTTATTGATAGCCTTCGGTATGACAAAAACCGTTGTAATGGATAACGAAAAGGCTTTAAATTCTGCATCAATAAAATTTCTTTTAAATAATCAGTTAGGGATACAAGTCCACACTACCCCACCATATACTTCATCTAGCAACGGCCAAATAGAAAGATTTCATTCCACATATATGGAGATAATGAGATGCTTGAAGTTAGAGCACCGCGAAATGGAATTTGAGGATTTAATATTCAAGGCTGTAGATGAATACAATAAAACAATACACAGTACAACCAATAAAAAGCCAATAGAAGCATTCTTCGCAACAAATTTAATCCATACACCAGAAATATTAGCACTCGAAAGGGAAAAGATTTCAGAAAACATCTTAAAGAAACAAAACAAAGACCTAGGGTACCATAACAAAACAAAAAAACCCGTAAAAACTTACGATCCAGGTGAAATCATCTACGTTAGGATTAATAAACGATTAGGTTCGAAATTAACGTCTAGATATAAAAAAGAAATAGTAGCCGAAGATCTTAATACCAAAGTTAAAACCAGGTCAGGCAGGATAGTTCATAAAAACCACTTGAAATATTGATAAACATCCTCTTCCGACAGATTGCTTATGTTACCACTTTGCTGGGGTCACACAACCATATTAGACTACACTAAGTCAAGAGTGGTCATGTTGGAAACCGGGTTAGCCGCGCACCAGAATGGAACCTATAAAATCGTCCATGTCATCGAACTAGAAAAATATCAAATGGCCATATCCGTTTTAAAAGAAGTCGTCAAAAATTCGACAAACCTAAGTCCGTATCAGCCTTTTTTGGCCTATGAGATAACGCGGATACAGAATGAACTGAGGAGGCTTCAGCCGATGCAGTTTAGAAACAAAAGATCACTTGATATACTTGGCACGGCGTGGAAATGGTTAGCGGGCACACCTGATCATGAAGATCATATGATTGTGGTAAATAAGATCAATGAACAATTGGTAAACAATAATCGGCAGGTCGTAATTAATAACCTAATAGAGAATAAGATAAATGATTTAATTAAGATAACCAATACCATATTAATTAGAGGTAACCCCGAATCTGATAATAAGTCAAAAGAAATTGAAATAACCAAATTTAAATTGAGTCTCCTAAGAGAAGAAATAACAAATATTATCTACGCAATTGATTGGGCCAAAGCCAATACAGTAAATTCACTAATATTATCCTCTACCGAAATAGATTTCATCGAAACAATTAAAGAAGAGAGTTTTACATTTATAAACATTGAAGAATTAATAGAATTTGCTGAGGTCAGTGTAGCCTCAGATGGTAAATCACTCCTTTATATTGTCAGCCTACCCAGAGTAATTAATGAAATTTGTAAACAAATCCTAGCAATACCAATTAAATATCAAAAATTTATAGAAGAAATAGACTGTGAAAACATCATGAAATGTAACAAGAAATACTTCGGGTTAACCAATAAGAGTAATTGTAAAATTCATAATGGTAAGACAATTTGTAAACTGGAAGATCTGACTAATTTAGAAAACAGTAAATGTATAGGAGCCTACTTACAAAGAAGGAATCCCCAATGTAAGGTCATCAACAACCAGCACGTAAAGTCCCATTCAGAAATAATGCCCGGTACCTTGCTGCTGAACCAATTCCAATCAGCATCAATGGAGAAAACATCACCCTAGAAGGCACCTTCATAATCCAAGCGGAGAACGCGACAGTCATTATAGAAGACTCCTGGTATATTGTGAAGACACGCTTTGAAGCCGAGGTTCAACCGCCGCTGTTACAATTACAACTAAGCAGCAGAGAGGTGAAAAGCTATCGCTGGAAATGATCGAGGAGCTACACATTAATAGTACTAATAATCTGGAGCGTATCCAAAGAAACAACTTGATTATGTCTTCATCAAACTGGATTATTCTAACCCTTCTAGCAGCTGCGATGATAACATATTGCATCATCAAAAAATACTGCAGCCACGGAACAGGCAACCATGGTCCACCAATGGAAGTCTCAATCGGGCCTGTCTAATATGTTGTTGCGACCGAGGACGTCCGCACTTAAAGGGGGAGGAGTTAAGCACTTCTATCATAACTTATACCATAACATAGAAGCCATAAACCCAAGTCCGTCAACACATGCCAATTAACCGCATGCCCATTGGCCGACCCTATTTCATCATCACATGCAATACCCATTGGTCAACCCCACTCAATCGTCACATACCCATTTGTCGCATGATCGCCAATCCTAAGTAACAGTACGATCGCTAGGATAAACAATAAGCCTGCACCCCACTTTCCCAGGCCCTAGAAGAATGGTGTCGGGTTCGGTGCATACCCAGAATCACTTCACAAATTTCGGCAATAAACAAAGAATGGTCCTGAACACTTGTGTAAACAAAGAATGGTCTCACGCACTTAAAGTGGACTATTGGACTCAGCCAACGCCGCCGCCTGCGACGACGTCGATTACCCAAGCCTTCATCCGACATAATCGAATCATAGCAAATTAGTCTTGAGCCTAAGTTCTAACCATCCGGTAACTTCGCATAAACTCCGCAGAATTCGCTCACCAAAGTCAGCATCTTTCAGTTATAATTAAAACATAATTGTATTGTAATAAAAGTGATTTTCTAAATAAAACTTTATTTTTTTAACCCGTGAGTGAAGGAAGTGTTTAATTTGTATAAATTTTTACATATATATATATATATAAGGTTAGCGAAGACTCGCTCAAGTAACCTTCATCGTCATCCCCAAACTAATGTGTTCAACAAATTCAATAATCACTAAAGACTACCAGACAGCTGTTAAACACATTTGCACATTGCACATTTCGTCAATAAACACAACATCGAAAGGCCAAATAAATGAAACATAATATGCCCCTCACCACCATAGCTACTCAACAACGGGACAATCAATACCACACTTCACTCTTTTTTAAAGTCCGACACACCCTGTGTTTAAGTAGCTTTTAATAGCAGAAAGAAAGACGGATCAAGGTCAAACTACACTTCATCCTTTGCCGTGATCGATCAACACAGAGCAATGGTGTCTGCAGAACATCTCCCACAATATTCCTCGATAGGATCAGCTGAAGTGATAGCTATTCTTAAAGCTATCAAACACGCTATTGATACTAAAGAAAAGTACGTGATCTGTACCGACAGTCTCTCCTCCCTTTAAGGCATTGAGAGCCACTTTAACATAAAAAAAGAAATACACTATTTTAGGTTCTAGAAGCGCTGCTAAGGCAGCGGGATCAGCACCCTGCACTACAGTCATCCCGCGAGTGCAACAAGATATCCGAAAACACATCGAGGGTATTTTAAAAAGCATCGATATACAAATACCTCAACTCAAAAAAAAACGCCTGCACAATTCCCGCCTTTTTGCCCCAGGAACGACTGCAAAAACATAACCCGACTAAGAATAGGACATACATAAAAGGACAAAACCGACTATTTTGCCATCATTGCGAATGCGACATGACCGTACAACATATCTTAGACGACTGCTTACTCTACAATAAGACCAGACAGGATATCTTTGGTCACATCCCTACTCCAACCACCTAATTGAATTATGCATACAAAATACGAACAAAATAGTAAATTTCCTACATGAATGTGAACTGTAAAGTAAAATTTAAGTTAAAAAACAGTCGAGTCGAAGACCTAGTAGCTAGTACCTACTCTTAAACAAAAATTAGGTATTATATTGTAAACTAGTTTAATGAATTATAGTTAATGTAAATAAATAAATAAAAGAGTTTGACAACAACATGTTTCAGGACATTAGCAAGACATTGGATAGATACACTTATTTATTTCACACAAAAATATGATACCTTCTTATAATATAAACATGACTTTCCAAAAAGATACAATAACAAATTAGCTGAAACAACAAAATCTCGTACAAAATAGCAGAAGAAACCAACAACAACATTGCAGGAACATCAGCAGATGAATCATGAGAGAAAGCAATAAAAGAAACTTTGCTTTCTTTAATAATAACAGAGCTGACGATTGGTTTGTAATTGAAAAAGATTTGGTGTTACCGACGGATACAACATCATTACTGTCTGGTAAAAACTACATAAAATGGGGTTTATTTCAAAGATTAAATATCAAAGAAGCTAACTTCGACAATGCTAAAGTTTTTATACTCCTGCAGTCCTTGGCAATAATGTTTTACATTTTGAAATTTGTTTTCTTGCAACTCAATTCATCAACACACAAACAAAACATTATTTCTCTTTTTACTACAATATTTTCTTCTTCTTCCATCATTCCCTAAGGAAAACGCCGCACGTATACATATGCAATTCATGTAGCGTTGCGTCTGTGTGTGTGTGCATGTGCTCTGTTTGATTTGATGATGACGTAGTAGGCAGCAAAAAAAAAAAATCGTAGTTCACGAAGTCGAACTAAGCCAGCCCAACAACAACGACAATGTCGCGACCGCCCGACATAAGCTTCCCAACACCGTGGGACAAATCTACCAACACGGAAATTTGTTGTAATAAGAAGAATAGATAACAACAGCTTCGAAAAAGTGTCACCTTTCATAATTAAAAAAAGTCATAGATAACGCGTGCAATGGAAGAGTGGAATCATGTACCAAAACCCGAGATGGAAACCTTTTGGTCAAGACAAAAGGCAAAACTCAAGCGCAGCGACTAATTAAACAACTTCCCAGTGTGCGCAAGCGAACATAAGTCGTTAAATTCTTCAAGAGGCGTCATCTACTCCAATCACCTGCGGAACGTTAATGAAAAGGAAATATTAGAAGAACTGAGTACACAGAAAATAACCTATGTACAAAAAATAAAAAATATGCAAAACGGTGAACTGGTTGAAACCGGACTGGTCATTTTAAGATTCGAGACGACAAAACTTCCAACTACAATGATGATTGGATTCGAAAGGGTTAAGGTTCCACCTTACATTCCACTACCTCTTAAATGCAAAAAATGTTTTAGATTAGGAGATACAACAAAAAACTGCCCAAAAGAAAAACAACATTGCCAAATCTGCTCCACAGACATGCACAAAGAAGGTGAAGTATGTACCAAGCCTAAATTTTGCATCAACTGCAAATATGACATAAATGACGAATTCAACCATAGCCCGTTAGACAAATCTTGTCCTGCGTTCGTAAAAAAAAAGAAATATTGGCAATCAAAATAATAGAACGACAACATTACCGGAACAACACAAGGCACCCAAGAAGATATGGAAGTAGACCCAACATTGAGAACGACATGAATAGAACGACAACATTACCGGAACAACACAAAGCACCCAAGAAGATATGGAAGTAGACCCAACATTGAGAAATGACCATCCAAAAAAATCGATACCGGAATCAGAACGTAAGCTGAGAAGTCACTCAAAACCTAATCCTCTTACCAAACCCCTAAAAGACAAATCTGACAAACTAGAAAGTCAACTTAAAAATAAAACTAACCAACTAACAAATTTCTAAAATTTTTATAAATAACATACTTAGAGTTATAAGTAATGATAATAATAATTCAATGGAATTGCAACGACCAACTACAAATAATGATAAAAGCGGTTAGCCCAAAAATTATCTGCCTTCAAGAAACACACATCCACTCCCAACCCAATATCCCTACCCCACTTAACTTCACAATAGTTCACAAAAATTCATCAAAGAATTCACATGGAGGAGTAGCTATGCTAATCCACATATGTCTTCAATATGACTCGCTCAGAACAAATAATGATTTCGATGCCGTTGGAATAATTCTTCATTCCAAATATAAAATCCAAATTATAAACACATACATCCCACCAAATTAACAATTAAACAAACACAATTTAGAAAATATGTTTGGTAGCCCGAGTATTAATTCCATAATATGCGGAGACTTCAATAGCTGGCACCAAACCTGGGGATCACCAAAAAACAATGTTAAAGGGAATATTGTATTCAAATTTATTTCCCAGTCAAACTTTATTACCCTAAACGACGGCACACCAACTCACTACTCTACGTACCATACGATGACACATGTAGATCTCACTCTGACGACCCCGAATCTGATACCACTTCTTAAGTGGATAGCAGACACAGACCTCCAGGGGAGCGACCACTTCCCCATCTACATAACTATTTTTGGAAGTATAAACTATGAACACCAAGATAGACGTCCTAAATTTAGACTTGATCAGGCGGATTGGCTAAATTTTGCTACCCAAACTGAACTCTTTCACATAAAGAGGCCAAATAGCAATGAAGTAAACAAAAAAACAGCGAATTTAGTCAAAATAATTAGACAAAGTGCAAAGCATACCACAGACATGTCCAAAATTCAATAAAAGATTCTCAGTCCCGTGGAGGAGCAAGAAGCTAGAAGAGTTAAAAACTAGCAAAAACCAGGCAAGGAACAAATTTAGGAAAAATATAAACACTGAAAATATAGTAGAGTTCAAAAAGGCTAAAGCACTCTTTAGAAGAGAGTTAAAACAATCAAAAATGCTTTCACTAGGAAAATTCACTTCCGAAATTAACCCAACATCAACCGCTTTAAAAATTTGGTCAAATATCAACACTTTCTGTGGCAGAAAATTGAGAAACGGAATTCACTGTATAACCTCACCAAATGACCCAACAATAAATGTCATTAATAAGACAGACATAGCACAGTTGTTTGTAAATCACTTAGGGATCACAAAAATCGATCTAAAACAATTACTCCCTCCTACGAACCTCCCCACGAAGCGCTCAGCATTGAATCTGAGATTAAACACATCGAATTAAGGTCAGCATTAAATAGCCTTAAAGGTAAGAGCTCAGGGCTCGACTGAATCTCTTACCTTATGCTAAAAAATTTGTCCAGCCAGGTCTCAGACCGGGTAATAAAACTGTATAACAAGATTCTTAATTATCATATCCCACGAAACTTCAAAAACAGCGTAGTAGTCCCTATCCATAAACCAAATACTCCAATTTTTATACCATACACCCATAGAGTGAAATGGTATATTAAAGTCGCCAAAACTTATGTTACAGACAGAAGGAAGCTTTTCCGACCACATAAAGTATATATAGTCATATATCCAACTTCAATACACAAAACCTTAAAAACTTTTCGCCCCCTAAAATCAAACTTAAAAGTAAACATCCGTTTTTTATAATAAACAATTGGACACTTGCAATAACAATTGTCCCCCTCAAAATCAAAAGCGTGAGAACGCTAATTCAGCATTAAAATTCGGGCCAATCAAATCACATCAATATCGATCACGCCACTGAAGGGCTCACATATTTAGCCTATAAATATAACTGTAAGACATTTTGTACTTTAGTTTTAAGTATTCATCCAACGAATAAAGTCCCCGCTTTTAACTCAAATAAAACAATATTTTTTTTTTTCCTTTTGGAAAGACAAGATATATAATTGGCGCAGTCGGTAGGATCGGTAAAAGTGAACTTGTTATTCTATCCGCGTGACACATAGAATTATTATCCGTGCGTTACATAGAATTAGTGAATAATCACTATAAAACTCCGATCCGACATCAAGAACTTACGGGAACGCTCAAAAGTCTACAACAGTGAAAATATTTTCTGCCAACTGTGCGCGGAAATATCAACTGTGTGTTGCAACCAACAAAAAAAAAATATTCCAATTGTGGAAAAAAAAACGCCAACTGTGTGCGGAAATATCAACTGTGTGTGTTACAACCATAAACTCCAATTGTGGAACAAAACGCCAAACGCCAACGAGTGCGAATCAAATAACACATACAAAACATCACAAACAAAACTAAAAACCAAAAATGGCCGAACTCACCGAAGCTCATCTCAATCAAGCACTGTCTTCATTAAGACAAGTAGCAAACTATGATGGAGCACCAGAGAATCTGACATCATTTATAAGGAGGATAGATTTCATCATGCACCTATATCCAACCCATGACATAAGGCAACATAACATATTGTTCAGCGCAATCGAGATGCAGCTCACTGGAGAGGCACAACAAACTTTCGCAAATTGGACAAGCCAACAACTGGCCGGAACTAAGAACATTCCTCATCAATGAATTGAAGACGCAGACCCCATGTGAGGAACTTCTTCGACGCCTGTACAACACCCACTATACAGGAAACCTTCGTAAGTTTGTAACAGAATTAGAAGATAAATCCTATATTATTACAAACAAGCTTAGTCTTGAAAACGATGCTAATAAGACTACTCTTTATACAAATGCTTTAAATAACACTATGAAAGATGTAATCAACAAAAAATCACCCGATAGATTATTTATGACGTTAGCCAGATATGATATAACCACAGTTAGCAAGCTAAAACAAGTAGCTCAAAGAGAAGGGTTATACGAGGATAGTATAACAGAAATCAGAAAATCAAATCAAAGCCAAAAAAGAGGAAAATCTTATGTACCCAATAGTACAACTCCGTCTCAAACAAAACAATCAGACACCACACAAAACAAAAAACTTTTCCAAGAATTTCAACAAAAATTAAATATTGACAGGGCTCAGAATCCAATGAATAATCAACAACAAAATAATTATCCAACAAAATATGTAGCAATCCAACCTTACAAAAAGGCCAAGAGAAAGTAATAGTGGAATTAGCAAAATGGACACATCCGAAAATTTTCATCAGAATGCCTCGGATCAATCGGAAGAACAGATAGAGACAAGTCCTTCATCAGAATCACAATGAACAATAAACCTTTGAGATGTGTAGTAAACTCAGGCTCTTCAATAAATATAATGTCCGAAAACTTTTTAATTTCAAAACCTATTTAGGAGATTCCAAAATTCACATGATTGAAGGAGCAGTAGAATTAAAAGAAATAATTTTCCTTGCACCTAGCAAACTTTGTCCGACAGAACAAAAGTTTTATATCCATAAATTTTCAAATAAATATGACATGTTGATAGGCAGAACTTTCTTAAAAGCATGCAAAGCCCAAATAAACTTGTAACGATCCTAACGGTGAAATTAGAACAGGTTTGTTTATTGATTTGTTTTGGTGGTATGTTTATTTACGATTGTTTATGGGCTTGGTTGGATATGACAAGTTTCTTTAGAGGAGTCCCAAACTCGAGCAGTGCCGCTTATGACTGGGGTCCCTCGACGCTCGATCCTGGTCCGCCTCTCGTTCCTTGTGTCTCCTCTGGTTCCTGCTCCGGACTTGTAATACGATTATCCTGCCTGATGTCTCCCTTTTCAGAATAATACCAGCGCGTTAATTGGCCGTAGGATATATCCTCTGGCTTTACTCTCGCGCTCCGGGCGTATTCTGATCTTCTAGGGATGTTATTTTCACCTCAGTGCCTCTGACTGCGTTTCGAAGATGGTCTTTGCGTGCTCGTAGCCACAAGGATAGATCCTGTGGCCGTTTGTTGTAGGGCGGAATTCTCGCAGCAATTGGTGTTCGTCACGATATACAGGTCCTGGAATTTCGGTAACAGGATATATCCTTGTACCTTCCAATATGCTGGGGATCGTCCTGGAGCAGTTTGACCTTTCTTGATTCTTGCCTGGGCACGGTGTTCTAGTCCTATTCCAAGGACTTGCTGGTGACAGGATAATTTGAGAGGTTACTCGTAAGGCCGTCTCAAATTATTCTGACTTTTCTCGATCCTTTGTAAGGGCGCGCTGTTTCAAACATTAAATTTTATAAATCTGCTAGCTAGACGAATATATTTGACATATACTATTTATACGGCGAATTGACCTTGAGCTTTTTTTTTGGAACCGAGCTTACACGATCCACTTCCATAGAAAACCTCATACAAGAAAGTGCCCAAAAAATTGAGCTTGAATAGTGTGAGGAGAGTCTAGAATGGTCTAAGCGAGAGTGCGGTCGTGCGAATAAGAGGAGGGAGAAAGCGAAAGAAAAATCGCAAGTGCAAGAAATGCACGTGGAGTTACGTAACACTCCATACCCCTCGTGGACATTACCTAAGTCCACGCCTCTTTCTCAAGTTCCAACTATAATGAAGGAACAATAAACTTAATTCGCCACTGCCAGCGCGGTCTTGCCATCATTAAATGCAAGCGTGTACCCCTGGTGTTAGCCATATAAGGCCAAAGAGACCAGTGCCAGACGACGACCCCATCCATGGTTGCAAGTCGAACTTTTGGAAATGCGACCAAATAAATGTCGACCAGGTTCTTGACTTGACCAGCGGATAAGTTTTGGAGAGCTATTTGGCCATAAGTGCTCACACATATAGTTGTGGGGAGCGTAGCCAGCCAGCCTAATTCCTAGGCGAACCCTCGTTGGAGTGGATGATTCACCTTAGGACACGGGATAGCTCCGCCCCACCATCACTGGAGATTTCTAGTGGAAGACGTTGTCGCAGACTCCAAACCCAGCATTGTGGAAACCTAACCTCACCCCAGCCCGTAGTTGGCCTTCAACCAGCCGTTCTTTTTTTTCTTTAAGTATCGTACAAACATGTGTGAATATTTATAAGCCTCCAATTTATAATTAACTTTCTATATAGCAGGTGTTAAGCGTTATTCTTGTTGGTAATGAGAAGCAAGTTATATTTCGGTGCCACCCCTCTTAATAATTTTAACAGCCTCTAGTGCTCCACCCATCATCAGGCCTGCTGACTGGATTGGATTTACAAACTGTAAGTACGGCCTAGCCGCCTAAAATCTATTGGCAAAATATAACAGCTTGCCGTGACCACAGAGTTAGTTTGCTTTTTATGTGTAAATTTTGAATCTGAATTGAATGCCTAACGTAAAATCTAGTTTAAATCGAATTCATGCCTATAAATCTACCCACACATTTTTGTACGTTACTCTCCACCAAATTAGTTAGGAATTAAATATAATTGAAATTATTGTTAATACTATTATCACATAAGTGGGATATGAAATCCGATGTTCTCTTCTTATCTTAAAGGCATATGCCATTTTTCCATTGAATTGAATATATGTATGAAATAATGAATTGCTGAGTTAGTTTATTTGGGCACCTGACGTAAGAGATTTAACAGCCACAATATGGGTAATACTGAGATCCGAAGGTATTACAAGGTTGGGTGGGTAAAGAGAAGGCCATGACATCTAGGTCCTTCAAATCACAACCATTACCTCTGCACAAAGATCCCTATTTAGGTGTAGTCCTTTATTCCTTATCTCTGTCTTCGTTTTATCTATGTAGCGCATGTTTTGGGAGAGCACAAGAACCACCCCATTTTCCCTGAGCTCAGCCGAGCCACTTGTTAGTAAGACAGAGAGTGCACTCCGACACCCGCGTGTTCGTTACACCTTTCACTTGTTTTGTTTCACTAGTCTGAGCTTTTAAGGTTACTCGTAAGGCCTTAAAAACTCCCTTGGTTGATCACGACTTGTAGACTTGATGATCTTTTGATTGATGGGCGTTGCCTTTATATAGGCAGCTCCCACGGCCTCAGGAATAGATTGGTGTAGTACCGCTATACAGCTGGTACATTTCCATCGGCCCTCTGCTTTCACCCACGCATCCACTTGTTGCTATGCGTGGTGAAAGTCCCGTAAATCCTTGGCGCATATGTCCACTTTCTCTGTGGCTGCGCGCCCATTTATTCCTTGTCCTTGTCTTTCTTGCTTGTACATATTGACTTGCATCACTTTCTCATGTTGGCGTCGCCTTCCCATTGGCCGCCACACGTATCCCGTTTACTTTTCGCTGCTTTCCCTTTTCTGGCGGCGCTGCCGTCGCCTGTCGCTCCCCTCAATCCGCTTGTCATACCCACACTTCGCTCATATTATTTCCATATTAATATTATTTATTTATTTATTTATTTATTTACGTCTACTAAGTCAGCAGTCGACGAAAAAGCTTAAGCTAAAATACAGATAGTAATTAATTCAAGGTAGCTTATCTTTATGCACAACATCCCCGACCCGGTGGAGGTGTTTTATTTGCAACAAGGTGCCAGCTATGCCCCGATTCACAGCCAATGTGGTCAGGGATGAGTTGCAGCCAATCCAATATCCAGTCCAGAATACTTTCAGTGGTTACGCTGTAGATAATTAAAAAGTATAGCGCGAAGAGAAGTGACAGATAGATGAGGAGAAATAAGGTGAGAAAGGTTGTTAAAAGATTGGCAAAGAACACGAAGAGGTTCGTGAAGAGATTAGTTAGTCAAACATCTACTAAGGTGAAGAGGAAAAAAGTTTCTGGTCCGACGTGAGGGAACACAAAAATATAGCGTATCTAGTAAATTGGTAGAACTGACTTCGCCGTTGACTACTTTATGTAGAAAGAGAATCCCAAATACGAGCCTACGGTTGTAAAGTGAAGGAAGATTAATAAGAAGAAGTCTGTCAGAATAAGAAGGTAGGGGAAGATTCGGGTCCCAATTAAGACCGCGTAACGCAAACTTAAGAAATTGCTTCTGTACCGATTCGATACTACGCTGGTGAACATCATATTGAGGGTTCCACACTGGTGAGCAATATTCTAGAGTAGGGCGAACTAACAAAGTGTATAAAACCTTTGTCACATATGGATCATCAAATTCTTTGGCCTATCGTTTAATGAAGCCAAGAAGACTGCATGCTCTATTAACAATTGAAGATATATGAATATTAAAAGAAAGTTTTGGGTCAAACATAACGCCTAAGTCTTTAAATGATGGTACACAATCTAACAGAACAGACTTAATAGAGTAATGAGCTAGGAACGGCGACAAACGACTGAAAGTCATAAAAGAGCATTTAGAGGCATTAAGGTGTAATTTATTAACGTGACACCAATCACAGAACGCATCGAGATCTGATTGCAAGTACTGTTGGAAAGAAGGATCATTATATGAATAACAAATCTTGACGTCATCCGCAAACATGAGCACGCGTGAATGAGCCAAGGCCAAAGGCAAATCGTTTATAAACAAGGTAAATAACAGTGGGCCCAGATGAAGCCTTGGGGGACACCTGACGTAACTCGAACAGTTTTAGATATCGAGGAACGAAAAGACACCTTTTGGGTTCTGCCAATAAGATACGACTTTAACCAAGCCAATAGTTTCGGGGAAAAACACATGATGTTAAGTTTCATGAGAAGCAAGGAATTATCAACCGTATCGAAAGCCTTACTAAAGTCAGTATAAATAACATCAGTTTGACACTTTTTACGGAAGCCATGGTGTACAAGGGTAGTCAATTCTAAAAGGTTGGCAAGCGACGAACGACCTTTCATGAAGCCATGCTGACAAGCAGAAATAGCGGATCTGGATAGGTTTTGAAGGGAAAACGTAATAATTTTCTCAAACAGCTTAGGTATTGCCGAAAGTTTGGCAATGCCACGGTATCCGGTTTGTTACCCTTTTTAAAAAGCGGAATAATAAAAGACTCCTTCCAAATATCAGGAAAGCTACAAGTCTCACTCGATATAAAGAATAACCGAGATAAAGGCTTAGATAGGGAAATCGAACACATTTTAAGGATGCAACTAGGTATATTATCAGACCCGGGTACGAAGGAAGACGTCATAGATGACAAGCTAGAGATAATACAGTCTTCAGTAATATTAGGAAAAAACATACAATTTAAATGTGGAATTGTGAAGGGATAAGGTGTGGGATCCGAAGCAGTAGAAGAATAAGTCGACTGAAAGAATTTAGCAAACAGCGTCTTTTGGAATTAACAAAGTTATAAAATCTTTTGGGGTTCTTATAAAATTCAACCTTACAGCGAACGATATAATTATTGTAGCATTGAGTATTTAAAAGGCAAAATTGAGATTTGGCTACACAATAATTTGCATAGTCAAGTCGCGAACCTGTTTTTTTAAATCTTTTAAAATATCTCGATTTAATGTTACGGAGATTAGAGAGCCTACGTGTGAACCAGACTGGCGCACTGGAGACGGTAGAGACATTCACATAAGGAACGCATTTATCAATTAGAGAATTAAGAGCAGAGTAGAAAAAATTTACTGCACAATCTATATCACAGCACTCAAATAGAAATAACCAATCAAAAGAGAAAATAAGGCTGTTAAGAAGATTGAAATTTGTTTTACGAAAACATCTGCGACGAGAATTTGAAATGTTATTGAATGAATTATTAACGGAATTGTAAGAAATAGTAATTTCAATGGTAGGGTGATAAGTATCTTCAGGCTTCACTAGGGGCTGTGTTTGTGATACAGCACTAACAGTGGGATCAGAGACAAAAACAAGATCGAGGATTCTTTTAGAAGAGTTAAGAAAAGAATTCAACTGATATAGCGGACATTCAAGTAGGCTATCAAGAAAAACATGTTGAGATGAAGGAATTAAGAAAGATAGATTATCATCAGCAAGCCAAGAAACATTAGGCAAGTTAAAATCACCTAAAGCTATAAAAAAATCACGATCTTTAAGACGACTAAAAATAGTTCGCAAAGCATCAGCATGGTGCATGTAGATCATGATATCAGAAGTTGGAGGAATATATGAACAAGAGATATATAAGCTAAAGTTAGAACATGTAACTTCAACGCAAATAAACTCAACACCTAAGGGAGATCAATCGGCACAACACTTGAGCACAGATTCGAGTTGACTGCAATGAGTACTCCACCGCCACGACGACCAACACGATCAAGCCTATAAGAAATAAAGTTATTAGAAAGAATTTCATTATCCAAAATAGAGGAGTTAAGCCAAGTTTCAGAGAAAGCTAATATGTCAGCCGAAAAGGTTTGGCTATCGCAGAATAGTTTCGAGAGCTTGGTAAGAAGTCCTCTTACATTTTGATAATGAATGCAAAGACTAGACGTTATTAGTTTTTTGAAGCAGAAGATGCATTAGGAAGGTGGACAGGCAAAGGGCGGGAGCGCTTATTGGGCGCAAATTCGTGTACAACTAGGCCCTCTGGCCAAAAGTTAGGGTCAACCATAGCTGAGAAATACTCATTTGGTACAGTAATTTTAAAAGAGGAGATTTCGCGAGGCCTAAAAAACTTAAACTTTTGAATTAAAACCTTAGCAGGGCATATATTACCAATGTAAGCTGCCACAGACGATTCAGAAGTATCTGGAGCAAGCCTAGAGATAAATAATTGTTTACGATGAGGCACTACAGTTAGTGGAGGCGGAGGAGCATTGGGATCCGCAAGTGATTGAAAGCCAGCATGATCCAGTAATTGATCAGAGTTCCCGTGAGGGATAGATTGAGGTACACCAGGGCTTGTAGTGGGTACATCAATCTGAAAAGAAGAGCATAAAGAGGGACAAGAAGATGGTGTAGGCGAAAGTATAATGGGACAAGATGTAATAGAGAGTGCGGGCGACTGCTTATGAGGCAACTCAAGGATACATTTCTTGGGCAACTTCTCAGAAGGTGGAACTAACTTGAATTGCGACAATAAATGTATGCTAGAGTCACACTCGTTAGACAGCTGTTTGGCCATTTTGTTTAAAGAAAGAAACTTTAAACGAAGATCCCTATACATTCGGCTAAAATCAAGCTGCTGGCTGGCACAAGATAGGCAAGTCCATCGCATTAAGCCAAGCTCAGGCTTAGACACAGACAAACCAGAAAATTTGTCGTAATCACGGCCGTTGAGGCCAGCACATTTTAAGTGAATAAGATTATCGCAAAGCCAACACGATATTGCTCTATACTGATCGTCAAAACGATCAGAATGCTTGCAATTGGGTAGACAACAAGCCATTGAAAAGCCAAAATAAACACAAGGCAAAAAAAAAACAACAAAAAAAAATATATATAAAAATTTAAATAAACAGCACAAAGATAATTATCGATAAAAAATCAATAACTACAAATAAAACAAAGAGACAGCTAGATTACACAGCACAAGAGAGAGTGCAAGAACAGTTATAAGACGAGCTTGAGGGGATGAGGGGATCAACTGCAGAAGCAATGACGAGAGAGAACAATAAGAAAAAAATAAAAACAATTTAGATGCACCCAACACTAATCACAAAAAATAAAAAAACAAAACTGTTTAATTTGGCGAATTATGCAAATAAAACACAAGGGTTTCAAGCAAACGACACCAGCGAAAACGAAAACAAACTAGGCACAATTAAAAATTGGGAGAAAACAATATATATTAATAAAACTCAGGAGCTAAGCAAAAACACGACCGTCACGTCAGAGAGCAGAAGCTTATGCATACACTTATATATTCGTTAAACTTAGTCTATAATTTAGTACTAATTAGAATGATTAACTCAATATACATTGTTAATTACTTTTATTTAATGGCAATCCAACGCACGCATCGTATCCATTAGATAGCGGGCTTCCCCATTGCTCATCTTGTATCTGGTGCGTTATTTACACCGTTGGATTGCTTCGCTGCCGGTTTGTTGTGTGGGATATTATTATGATTTATAATATTCCTCACACTCCCCCCCTTCTTCGGGAGGGATTTGCCCTCCCCTGTCCCTTGTACCTTGTGTTTATTTTCTATGTGTGTTTTCTTGTTTCATTTTTCCATGTTTTTTTTTCCGGCTTTGCCAATTTTTCTCTCTTTTTTTTCCGACTCAGATCGCATCTTTTATTGGCCCTTTGGCATCTTTTCTTGTTGGCGCTTACTGAGTATCTTTTCGTTCTTGGTGGCGGATTAGGGCATCTTTTCTTTGTATATCCCTTGTGGGTTTTTTCTTTTGGCCCGTTCCGCATCTTTTCTTATCCCTAACTTACATCTAATTATCCTACTTATTATACTATCCTTTCCCGTTACCACCGAATTACCCCCTGAGCTATCCTAATCCTTTACCTAGTTTGTCCCGCCCACACTAATCTTACTCTCCTCGGCCCTTCCTGTTGCGCCATTTGGCCCACAATTTCCGCCACCGCCTCTGGCCACTCCTCCGGCTGTACCTCCTCGTACCTTTCGTGCCCTTCTGGTACCGGGCACGACTCCTGGCGGGCCACCGCAGGCCTTGAAATTTCGCTGAGCCCCGTGGGTGCAGACATTTGTCTGTTTAATGTTGGCCTGGGCCACACCCACGGGCATTCTCGGTACTCAATCTCTTGGTTTCGCCTCTCCCTCTCCATCAACGCCGCCAGCCGTTCCCTGGCCTGAGCAAATCGCGCCGCCTCCTGCCGTGCCCTGTCTGCTTCTCGTAGGTTTGCTATTTGTTGGCACACCCACATGTGTTGCTAACATGCGTCGCCTGGCACCACATTTCCGTCATTTCCAGGCGTTTGGCTGGCCTCTCCTTCAGCCTCACTCGCACCAGCCACGGCCTCCTCCTCCGATTCGCTGGCTTCGGACATGTAGTCCACCATACGAAACGGAGTCGGCGGCCGTGCTGGCTCCCATGCTTGTGCCGGTTGCTCGGGCACGTCGTCCCATGGCGCGTACTCCGGGCTGTTTCGCCCACTTCGGCTCTCCAGAAACTCCTCTGGATCCACCATTTGATATTGCCTGTGGTCCTCCCACGGCGCCTCCACAGCCTCGCTGCTCGGCTCTTCTCTCTCCCACTGTTCATCTTCCATGAGCCGGACGGCCTCGTCCAGCTCCCTCCACATGCCTTCCTCGTCATGGAACCGGTCTGCCACTACCGGCTCGTCGACGAACTCCTCCTCCCCTTCATCTGCCGTCTCGAGTCCACCATCCGACTCCTCCATTGTGGTATAGCCACTGTCCGTGCTATCACCCCACCCCTCATCGAACTCCTCGTCCGAGGAGGCGGCGATGGCCGGATTTGCTATGTCCGGCACATCGTCGTCGGACTCCTCATCGGACCTGTGCCAGTCACCGCGTTCCATGTTGGCCCGCGGTGCCGCACCTCGTCGATCTACGCCTTCATCCTGGCCATTAATTGTATTCAATGCGTTCATATTGGGTTTTTTTTTTGATTTTGTTGTTTACTCGCCGAGTGATAAACTTTGAGTGTCTCTTGATTATGACAATTGCACGCATGAAACCTCGCATTAGCATTCGGTCATTTCTTTGATATTTACCGATATTTAGGATTTCTCCACCTTGCCCTTGCTCTCTTGGCATAGTTGTATATTCTAAAGCGTCGTGATGCTCCACCATTACATGCATAATAGCATGCGCATGTGTATGTGCGTCGTGGTGACTCACTAATACATACGTAATATCGTGCGTATGTGTGGGTGCGTAATATCATGCGCCTGTGTGGGTGTGTTTCCACTTCCTTTTTGCGGTGTATGTGCATATGTGTTGGTGTTGTCTCTCGTTGATTGTCCCCATTCGTTCTATCTCGGGTATTTTTTTTTTTTTTTTGCTGCCCGTTTCTAATGTTCTATTTTGCCTGCATATTATATGCATCGTTACGATATTCGAGTATCCGCTGCCAGTTTCTAATTTCGTTTTCGCATGCTTGTATACGTGTCGTTACGATATTCGCATATCTTCATTTTGCTCTGCGACGCGGTTTGTGACTTTGCTATAATTTGTTTCTTATACGATGTGCTTTGAGATTTTCAGCTCTATGTCATGTTTTTGAGTTCTCTGTCCAGCCGGCCGGTCTGTGCAGATTTCTCGCCGCCATGTCATTAGAGTCGTCCATACTTATTTGCCCATACTGTTGCTCCAATTACTGGTCTCCATTCTCTTCGTCTTAGATTGTAATGCCGAGCCTGATCCTGTGCAGCCGTCTCCAGATTTCGCCGTATTAGTTCGAACAGCTCTTGCATTTGTTTTACCTTCGCTTCTGGTGATATCATTTGCTTCCCTGTGCCTCTCGTGACATTATCGTATAGTGCACCCGGCATTCTTGGTTCACGCCCCTGTATTACATACGCTGGCGTAAATCCTGTTGCCTCTGATTGGCTTGTATTTACCGCTAGTGGTATTTCTGGCCAACTTTCATCCCAGTTGCGTTGATTTTCCCCCGTAAACTGAGCAATCATTGTTTTTACTGTTCTATTTGCTCTCTCGGTTGGATTTTCTTGTGGTGTGTACGGTACTGTCAGTTGGTGTTGGCATCCCCATTCCTCTAGCATTTTTTTGAATATTCTGCTATTGAATTGAACTCCATTGTCCGTTATCACCACTTTCGGAGCTCCGAATCTAGACAGTATCCTCTCTCGAAAGGCCTTAACTAGATTCTCTGCAGTTGCCTTCCGCATCGGTATCAGTTCTGTCCATTTCGAAAACCTGTCAATGATTACTAGTAGCATCGAATTTCCGTGTTTCAATCTTGGCAATGGTCCCCCAAAATCAGCGCATACTGTGGCCCATGGTTCTTCCGGTATTTGTGTTAGCATCTTTCCCGCTGCCTGCTGTTGGCTGGGTTTGTATTGTTGGCATATCGTACACTTTCCTACAAATGTCCTGATATCTCGTTGCATTCCTGGCCAGTAATATCTTGCCGCGGTCCTGGCAGTAGTTCGCCTGCTCCCTGTATGCCCTGCTGTTGTTGCAGTGTGGTTTTCGGCCACATAGTTTCCATGATACCACTTCTTCTTGGCCTGCTCTGTGCGGAATGTTCCTGTATACCTGGCTATTTTCTATAATGTAATCCGGATATTTCTGTGGTTGTTGTTTTATTTTTCCCATTATGTCTTGAATCCACCCACACTCTTTGTTTGCTTGTTTTGGACATGCCAATACCGGGCCACTCGTCAGCCTTTCCTTTACAGCATCGAATGCTGCCTGATGCTCCTCGTTCCAGTGCCACTGTGTTCTTTTCTTTAGCAGTTCGTTTAATGGGTGTGTTAGTGCTGCAAAACCCGGTACGAACCGTCTGTACCAAGATGCCACTCCTAAGTACTGGCCTAATTCCTTTGTGCAAGTTGGTGGTTCTAATTGGGCTATTGCGGCCACCTTTTCTGGGTCCGTTGCAATACCGTTTTCTGTCACCAACTGGCCTAGAAACTTTAGCTCTTTTCTAAAGAATTGGCATTTCTCGGCATTAATTCTCAAGTTTGCTTCTTTCAATCTCCTGAACACTTCTTGTAGATGATTCATGTGTTCGTCGATTGTTTTGTTCACTATCACAATGTCATCTTGGTATGCGAATGCGTTTGGTATCTTTTCTGGGCCAATGACTTGGTCCAGTGCGCGCTGGAAAGTTGCTGATGCTGAGTGTAAACCGAATGGCATCACTTTCCATTGGAATAACCCTTTCCCTGGGACTGTGAATGCCGTCATTGGTCTACTTTTCTCTTCTAACGGAATCTGCCAGTATCCGTCCTTCAGATCTAAGCTGCTTATGAATTTTGCTTCGCGTAGTTGATTCAAGATGTAATCGATGCGTGGCATTGGGTATGCATCCTTTATAGATTTTGCGTTAATCTGTCTAAAATCTACACATAATCTCCATTTGCCTGTCTGTTTCTTTCTCACCATCACTATGGGTGAGCTATATGGGCTTTGCGATGGTTCTAAGCATCCCATTGTCAACAGTTCGTCGACCTTTGCGTTGATTTCTCCTTGTATTTTCGGATTTTTCGGGTAATACCTTTGTTTTATTGGGATATCGTCCTTCATCGTTATGCGATGTATCCCCACCTTTGACAGTCCCTTAACTTTCCCTAATTCCTTCAACTCCTGATTTAGAAAACTTTGTATTTCTTGTTGATCACTATTCTGAGTGACCATGATGGATATTCTTTCTACCAGCCTGCCCTGTATTCGCTTTACTGTCGGTATTCGCACTTTGTGGCCTCCACACGATATTTCTGTGTTCATAATCCGGAGGAAATTCCACCCTAAGATTAGCGCATCCATTCCTTCTGGCATGACCAGGAATGGCATGTGGATTTCCTTATCCCCGAATCTCACGTATCCTGTCCATTGCTCTTCAATGTCTCGCACCTTTCCGTCTGCCATGTATACCTGTTTGTGTGTGTTCTCCCATTTTCCCTTATTCCTCACTGTTTCCAACATCTGCTTGCTGATGAAGCTACTCGTGGCTCCGGAGTCAATTGTCGCTTTCATCTGGATTCCTGCTACTTCGATAATCGCTGACAATTGATCCTCTTCCTCTACTAGTTGACCTATTAGTGGTGAGGAGCTTGTTGGCTGGGTCCCTGCTCGCCCCGGATAGGCTGGAACCGCCTTTCGTTTCCCGAACATTCTTTTGTCCTTTTTCCAATCTTTCCACACTGCCAGCAGAAATTGAGTCTCTGATTGTTGCATTCCCTGGCCCAGTGTCCGGCTCCCCCGCATCTGCGGCACGGCTGAGTCGGGTTCAAGACTTTTCCGTCTTGGATGTTCTTGTTTTCTTGGTTTGGTCTCGAATGATTCTCCATGCTGTTGTCCTGGCATTTTCGGCACTGTGTGACTGGTGGTCCGTGATTATTTCCTCCTCTGTGGTTTGATTGGTTGTTGTGTTCTTTGAGCATTGTTTTCGCGATGGAAATCGAATCGCTCCTGTTCGAGCATCTCGTGTTGCCAACTGCATCAGCTCATCTAGGTTTCTGACCCTGTGCGGCCGAACGAATATTTTTAAATCTGGAGTGCAATTTTCCAATATGACCTCCAATTGTTCGTACTCTGGTATTTAAGGGGTCTCATCAATGTTTGCATGTCCACCATTTAGTCCTTGAAGTACTCATTTCTGTTTTGTTTGCAATTTTTCACTTGATCAGCCAATTTGTTGAAGAATCCCCTCGGCAAGAAGTATTTCTTGAAGCCCTCAACAAATTCCTTACATGTTCGCCACTGCTTATTGTTTGCGACGTACCATTTGAGTGCTCTGTCTTTCAGTAGTTCTGGCATTGCTCTCGGGATCATGTTCAGCTCGATGCCATACATGTCTGCTGACCACTCGATCTGTTCTATGAACTCTAGTGGTCTGGAATTGCCATCGAATCTGAATGTCCACTCCCTCACTTGTTTGCCACCTTGGCGTATTCGGTGGTCCTGTTTGTTGTATGTGGTGCCGTTTTCTTGGGGTCTATCGTTTGTCTCCTTATGTCCCTCTTTGTCTCTGCGCTATCTAGGGCTCCTTCGCTTCCCCATCTTGGTGGTAAATATGGAGGAATTGCTAGTGTGGCGATGTTTATTTTCTGGAATTCCTCAGCCTCCTTGTCTATGCCATTTTCGCATGTTTTTGATGTGCTTGCTATTGTTTTCATTTTTAGATTTTTCGAGTACTTTGTTTCCAATCTATTTATTTCCTCCTTCCAGTCTGGGTCCGTTTCATTCCTTTCTACCCACTCGCCTAGCTGTTTCCTCATTTCCTCCACTGTGCCGGTTATCTCGATCCCGATCCTTTGGCCTGTCTGTACCAAATCCTCCTTCTTCATGTGGTAAATCCATCCTTTTCCCATTTTGATCTTTTTATGATTTATAAACTGTAGTTTTTATTTCTAAATTTCACCAGTATAGCACGTTGGGCGCCAGTTGTAACGATCCTTTCTCGTCCCTTGCGATATCTATGCTATCTCTTGGGCTAGGTTCGGCACAACAAAATTTATTTTGTGCCCCGGTAAAATTAGAACAGGTTTGTTTATTGATTTGTTTTGGTGGTATGTTTATTTACGATTGTTTATGGGCTTGGTTGGATATGACAAGTTTCTTTAGAGGAGTCCCGAACTCGGGCAGTGCCGCTTATGACTGGGGTCCCTCGACGCTCGATCCTGGTCCGCCTCTCGTTCCTCGTGTCTCCTCTGGTTCCTGCTCCGGACTTGTAATACGATTATCCTGCCTGATGTCTCCCTTTTCAGAATAATACCAGCGCGTTAATTGGCCGTAGGATATATCCTCTGGCTTTACTCTCGCGCTCCGGGCGTATTCTGATCTTCTAGGGATGTTATTTTCACCTCAGTGCCTCTGACTGCGTTTCTAAGATGGTCTTTGCGTGCTCGTAGCCACAAGGATAGATCCTGTGGCCGTTTATTGTAGGGCGGAATTCTCGCAGCAATTGGTGTTCGTCACGATATACAGGTCCTGGAATTTCGGTAACAGGATATATCCTTGTACCTTCCAATATGCTGGGGATCGTCCTGGAGCAGTTTGACCTTTCTTGATTCTTGCCTGGGCACGGTGTTCTAGTCCTATTCCAAGGACTTGCTGGTGACAGGATAATTTGAGAGGTTACTCGTAAGGCCGTTTCAAATTATTCTGACTTTTCTTGATCCTTTGTAAGGGCGCGCTGTTTCAAACATTAAATTTTATAAATCTGCTAGCTAGACGAATATATTTGACATATACTATTTATACGGCGAATTGACCTTGAGCTTTTTTTTTGGAACCGAGCTTACACGATCCACTTCCATAGAAAACCTCATACAAGAAAGTGCCCAAAAAATTGAGCTTGAATAGTGTGAGGAGAGTCTAGAATGGTCTGAGCGAGAGTGCGGTCGTGCGAATAAGAGGAGGGAGAAAGCGAAAGAAAAATCGCAAGTGCAAGAAATGCACGTGGAGTTACGTAACACTCCATACCCCTCGTGGACATTACCTAAGTCCACGCCTCTTTCTCAAGTTCCAACTATAATGAAGGAACAATAAAATTAATTCGCCACTGCCAGCGCGGTCTTGCCATCATTAAATGCAAGCGCGTACCCCTGGTGTTAGCCATATAAGGCCAAAGAGACCAGTGCCAGACGACGACCCCATCCATGGTTGCAAGTCGAACTTTTGGAAATGCGACCAAATAAATGTCGACCAGGTTCTTGACTTGACCAGCGGATAAGTTTTGGAGAGCTATTTGGCCATAAGTGCTCACACATATAGTTGTGGGGAGCGTAGCCAGCCAGCCTAATTCCTAGGCGAACCCTCGTTGGAGTGGATGATTCACCTTAGGACACGGGATAGCTCCGCCCCACCATCACTGGAGATTTCTAGTGGAAGACGTTGTCGCAGACTCCAAACCCAGCATTGTGGAAACCTAACCTCACCCCAGCCCGTAGTTGGCCTTCAACCAGCCGTTCTTTTTTTTCTTTAAGTATCGTACAAACATGTGTGAATATTTATAAGCCTCCAATTTATAATTAACTTTCTATATAGCAGGTGTTAAGCGTTATTCTTGTTGGTAATGAGAAGCAAGTTATATTTCGGTGCCACCCCTCTTAATAATTTTAACAGCCTCTAGTGCTCCACCCATCATCAGGCCTGCTAACTGGATTGGATTTACAAACTGTAAGTACGGCCTAGCCGCCTGAAATCTATTGGCAAAATATAACAGCTTGCCGTGACCACAGAGTTAGTTTGCTTTTTATGTGTAAATTTTGAATCTGAATTGAATGCCTAACGTAAAATCTAGTTTAAATCGAATTCATGCCTATAAATCTACCCACACATTTTTGTACGTTACTCTCCACCAAATTAGTTAGGAATTAAATATAATTGAAATTATTGTTAATACTATTATCACATAAGTGGGATATGAAATCCGATGTTCTCTTCTTATCTTAAAGGCATATGCCATTTTTCCATTGAATTGAATATATGTATGAAATAATGAATTGCTGAGTTAGTTTATTTGGGCACCTGACGTAAGAGATTTAACAGCCACAATATGGGTAATACTGAGATCCGAAGGTATTACAAGGTTGGGTGGGTAAAGAGAAGGCCATGACATCTAGGTCCTTCAAATCACAACCATTACCTCTGCACAAAGATCCCTATTTAGATGTAGTCCTTTATTCCTTATCTCTGTCTTCGTTTTATCTATGTAGCGCATGTTTTGGGAGAGCACAAGAACCACCCCATTTTCCCTGAGCTCAGCCGAGCCACTTGTTAGTAAGACAGAGAGTGCACTCCGACACCCGCGTGTTCGTTACCTAATAAATGGCGCCCAACGTGGGGCACGAAGAAGCAAGGATTTTTTTTTTTGCCCTACGTGTCCTTAAACCCTTCCTTTAATCCCACAACACCTTATACCTTGCAATATGATGGTAATATATCACTTTGGAGAGGCCAGCCTATGAGTATCAGATTATAACTGGACCAAGTGAAATTTAATACCTTTTCAATAATGTTTTCTTAATTTTCAACCAATCATTTTAAATAAATAGAACAAAGTATGGGAATTTTTGTAGCTTAGGAATAGGTTTCTGGATACAGTTTGGATACCTACCAGGCCATACAGTTTCCTAGATCTTAAATAAATTGTTGTAGTGAGGTGAAATTGAGAACTGTTCTTGCTGGAATCGTTACTGGCAAGTCCCTCTTTTAACGAATTACACATTCAAATACAGCTGATATAAATAAAGTGCAGAGTGGTGGGTGTATTAATGCTGTTAAACTCTAATTGAAGGAGAAGTCCCAAATTTGTAATGAAATTATTTTGATATTTAGAAGTTGAATCCAGAATTATTGTTTACAAAATAGAATCGTCAAATTATCTTTAGTTGTCTTGTATCTTTCGTGATTACGAAAAATTTATATTTACCTTTAGTTTTATAAATTATGGCCGTTAGACGAAGCCTAGAAAACTTGGCTGCTGCTATGCCAAGTGAAAATGCACTCGTATGCGCAATTTGCAATGATACCAGTGGACAGACAGATATTGTAGAGACCCAATGTCGGCACACATTTCATAAACACTGTCTCAAGATTTGGCTCGAGAGCAATGAATCCTGTCCAAACTGTAGGCAACCTTGTTCGAAAAGTATATTAGGTAGCAACGATAGATTGACTACAAATGTTCAACCTCCAAGAGCTTCTCTTGGGGCAGAAAATTCTACCGCCTCAGGAGCAATACCAAAAAGACCCAATACACGAGCAAATACTCGTGCAAACCCTAATCAGAATTCAAGAATGGTGGGACTACCTCGACGTGAACAACCACGGAATCCAAGTACAAACCAGCCCCCAGTAGTGTCAGAAGAACGCATTCAACAACTTATTGCGAACTCATTAGAAACTTATCGAGTTAATATGGCATCGGTAATTACCGACGAAATTCGTAACGCCATGAGACATTTAAGCATCACAGGAGTTCAGGCGGAATCCAATGATGAACCTCAACTAGAGTGGGACTTTCCAGCACCCTCAGTTGCTCCTCGAAGAAATCTTGAGTATAGTATTAGGACTCGACCTTTCAATATTCGGAGTAATCCAACTACAACTGACCAAGATATAGTACCAGAACGACCCGATCGAGTATCCAGTATAATTTTTAACTGGCATATACGATTCACGGGGTCTTCAAAAGATATAACTGTAGAAGATTTTATTTATCGAGTAAATTGTTTAACAACTCAAAGTTTAAATGGAGACTTTAACTTGCTTTATAAATTCGCTAATCTGCTCTTCTCGGGACCAGCCCTAACATTTTTCTGGCGATGTCATCGAACATCGAATGAAATGAACTGGTTCGATCTATACCATCGTTTAAGAGATAGGTATAAAGACCAAAGATCAGACAGAGACATTATGGATGCCCTTCGCAGACGCAAGCAGGCCTCCAACGAAAATTTTGATGAATTCCTCGACTCGATGTTGGCTATTACAGATGCTTTGCGAGAACCTTTAAACGATTCAGAATTCATAGCGGAAGTGCGAAACAATTTAAGACCCGACTTATTCCATGAAATTTTACATGTAGAGACCCCAAACTTAGCTGCCTTGCGTAGGGAATGTCATAAGCATGAAGAATTTTTCCGTAGCTTTCGGTCAAGACAGGTAACGCGTCAAATAGGCAGTAAACGTATGGTGAATGCGATATTGCATGATGAACCAGTAGTTGAACAGCTAGATGACGAATCAGATGATCTTATTGATGTGTGTGCATTGCGTGCACCAGAGAAAATAAAATGCTGGAATTGTGACGAATTAGGACATGGTTATCAGAACTGTTTGCAACAACGCCGCATATTTTGTTATGGGTGTGGGCTAGTAGATGTGTATAAACCAAATTGTTTAAAATGTAATCCGCGTACGGGAAACCAGTCGCAGGATATCCGCCGATTGATGAAGGGGGATGTCCGCCCGTAGTCTTGGATAAACCAAAGAATTTAATAATCAACTCAGCCGTGACCGTAACTAAAAACTCTGAATTACATAATACTAAACAATTCAAACCATATCATGTGCGCTTGCAAGAGTATACGAAGCGAAGATCTGAAATATTTAAGGATACTGTGCAGCACTCGCGATCTAATCAACGATTGCGAACGTTTTGGACGAATAGACACAAGCTAAAGAAAATTACCATATCAGCCATAATTAACCCGGAGAACAATTTACGACCTTTCATTGATTTATCAATATGGGGACAAATTTACACTGCTTTACTAGACAGTGGTGCTAACATAAGTGTACTAGGAGGAGAATTAGCAACAAAACTTATGACCACCAAGCAATATTGCCCCAAAACGCGCGGTAACGTTAGGACAGCCGATGGACAATCGCAACAGGTTGTTGGTACGATTACGAGCAATCTCACTTATAACTCGAAAAACGCCAACTTAGAATTTCTCATAGTACCGACTATTACTCAAAATATAATTTGTGGTATGGACTTCTGGAGAGCATTTGGTCTTTCCATTTCTCACGTCCAATCAGACCCTGAAATTGCCGAAGTTTCGGTTGAAGAGGATCATTTTCCATTGACAGCTAGTCAACATAGTCAATTACAAACTGTTATAAATGGATTTCCAACTTTTGAAAGAGATGGCTTAGGCTTTACGACCCTGATAGAACATGTTATTGATACCGAAAACGCAAAGCCAATTAAACAAAAATTTTACCCTATATCACCAGCGAAGGAAAACTTATTATGTCTGGAGATAGACAAAATGTTAGAGCTAGGAGTGATAGAAGAAGCGCCCGCGTCCTCCTGGTCCTTCCCCTTGCGTCTTGCTAGTCAAACCAGGTAAGGTAAGATTCTGTCTTGATTCTCGTAAATTAAATGATGTTACAGTAAAAGACGCATATCCAATACCTAATCTAGAAGGACTGTTAAGTAGACTACCCCCTGTGCATTGTATTTCCAAGATAGACCTTAAAGATGCCTTTTGGCAAATCGGTCTAGAAGAATCATCGAAAGGAAAGACAGCATTTACAGTTCCCAACCGCCCATTGTACCAATTTAGGAGAATGCCATTCGGACTGTGTAATGCCCCTCAAACGATGTGTCGTCTAATGGATCAAGTTATTCCGTATCAGCTCAAAACTCAAGTATCAGTCTACCTTGATGACCTATTGATATTATCAAATCATTTCGATGAACATCTCGTGCATCTTAATGAAATATCTGCTCGTTTGAAGCAGGCGGGGCTAACCATTAACATCCAGAAGAGTCAATTTTGTCTGCGAAAAGTAGAATACCTAGGATATATAGTCGGAGAGGGCACCTTAAGAGTTAACCCAGACAAGGTCAAAGCCATATCCGAGTTCCCAGTCCCGAAAACCAAGCGACAGCTTAAGAGATTTTTAGGAATGACCGGATGGTACCAGCGCTTCATCTCACAATATGCAAGTATCACCTTTGCATTAACAGAATTATTGCGTGGCAATTCTTTTTCTTGGAACGAAGAAGCGCAAAGAGCTTTTGAGAACCTCAAGTCTAAACTTAGCACTGCTCCGTTTTTGGCACACCCAAATTATAAGAAACCGTTTATAGTGCAATGTGATGCATGTATGCTTGGAATAGGTGCGCTTTTAGCCCAAGTTGATGAGTATGGATTCGAACGACCAATCACGTTTATGTCTAAAAAACTTAATAAAGCGCAACGTAACTATTCGGTTACCGAACTCGAATGTCTTGCGGTAGTGTTGGCCATTAAAAGATTTCGGATGTATATCGAAGGCCATGAGTTTAAAGTCGTAACTGATCACGCTAGTTTGCGGTGGCTAATGAACCAACAAGAACTAAGCGGTAGATTAGCACGCTGGTCAATGAAACTGCAGGGGTACAACTTTCAGATAGAACACCGGAAAGGTAGTGAAAATGTTGTTGCGGACGCTTTGTCGCGATCGTTTGAAAACGAAATAGCTTCCCTAGAAATTGAATTACTTTCCGAGATTGACTTGTCCTCGTCGGCATTTCAATCCGAAGAATATAGAACTCTGAGAGACAAATATGTGAAGGCAAATCTTCCGGATTTCCAAGTAATTGATCAATATATATATCATCGCATTGACTTTATGACTGGGAATTCAGCGGATAATGATAGATTGTGGAAGTTGCTAGTGCCTGAAAAACTCCGTGATAGTGTCATTAGAGCAGCCCACAATCCTCCCAACTCAGCCCATTGCGGCATAGCAAAATGTTTAGAGCGTATTCGACGTAACTTTTTCTGGCCACGACTAATTGTAGACGTTAGGAAGCACATTCAACAGTGTGAGATATGTCAAACTTGCAAATACCCAACATGTAAACTAAAACCGCCTATGGGAATTCAAACTATAAGCGAACGTCCATTCCAAAGACTGTATGTGGATTTTATCGGTCCCTTCCCTCGCTCAAAACAGGGAAATATCGGAATTTTTATCATTCTAGATCACTTTAGTAAATTTACCTTCTTAAAACCTGTAAAGAAATTTAACTCGAATGTAATAATATCTATCTTAAGGGATGACATCTTTAGCTGCTTTGGTGTACCACAGTATATAGTCAGTGATAATGGCACTCAGTTTAAAAGCCAGGAATTCACAACTTTTCTTAGGTATTACGGAGTACAGCACGTATTTACCGCTGCATACTCTCCACAGGCTAATGCGGCTGAAAGAGTAAATCGATCTATTAATGCGGCCTTACGGTCCTATCTCCGTTCAGAACAACGTCACTGGGATAAGTTTCTCAGCAGTATAAACAGTGCCTTACGAAATCATATTCATCAATCAATTGGGATTTCATGTGTAATCCAACTACAACTGACCAAGATATAGTACCAGAACGACCCGATCGAGTATCCAGTATAATTTTTAACTGGCATATACGATTCACGGGGTCTTCAAAAGATATAACTGTAGAAGATTTTATTTATCGAGTAAATTGTTTAACAACTCAAAGTTTAAATGGAGACTTTAACTTGCTTTATAAACTCGCTAATCCGCTCTTCTCGGGACCAGCCCTAACATTTTTCTGGCGATGTCATCGAACATGGAATGAAATGAACTGGTTCGATCTATGCCATCGTTTAAGAGATAGGTATAAAGACCAAAGATC
This sequence comes from Drosophila paulistorum, assembly GCA_018152135.1. Classification (NCBI taxonomy): domain Eukaryota; kingdom Metazoa; phylum Arthropoda; class Insecta; order Diptera; family Drosophilidae; genus Drosophila; species Drosophila paulistorum. The sequence goes on from JAECXG010000823.1 coordinate 3,382,796, forward strand.
AGACAGAGACATTATGGATGCCCTTCGCAGACGCAAGCAGGCCTCCAACGAAAATTTTGATGAATTCCTCGACTCGATGTTGGCTATTACAGATGCTTTGCGAGAACCTTTAAACGATTCAGAATTCATAGCGGAAGTGCGAAACAATTTAAGACCCGACTTATTCCATGAAATTTTACATGTAGAGACCCCAAACTTAGCTGCCTTGCGTAGGGAATGTCATAAGCATGAAGAATTTTTCCGTAGCTTTCGGTCAAGACAGGTAACGCGTCAAATAGGCAGTAAACTTATGGTGAATGCGATATTGCATGATGAACCAGTAGTTGAACAGCTAGATGACGAATCAGATGATCTTATTGATGTGTGTGCATTGCGTGCACCAGAGAAAATAAAATGCTGGAATTGTGACGAATTAGGACATGGTTATCAGAACTGTTTGCAACAACGCCGCATATTTTGTTATGGGTGTGGGCTAGTAGATGTGTATAAACCAAATTGTTTAAAATGTAATCCGCGTACGGGAAACCAGTCGCAGGATATCCGCCGATTGATGAAGGGGGATGTCCGCCCGTAGTCTTGGATAAACCAAAGAATTTAATAATCAACTCAGCCGTGACCGTAACTAAAAACTCTGACTTACATAATACTAAACAATTCAAACCATATCATGTGCGCTTGCAAGAGTATACGAAGCGAAGATCTGAAATATTTAAGGATACTGTGCAGCACTCGCGATCTAATCAACGATTGCGAACGTTTTGGACGAATAGACACAAGCTAAAGAAAATTACCATATCAGCCATAATTAACCCGGAGAACAATTTACGACCTTTCATTGATTTATCAATATGGGGACAAATTTACACTGCTTTACTAGACAGTGGTGCTAACAAAAGTGTACTAGGAGGAGAATTAGCAACAAAACTTATGACCACCAAGCAATATTGCCCCAAAACGCGCGGTAACGTTAGGACAGCCGATGGACAATCGCAACAGGTTGTTGGTACGATTACGAGCAATCTCACTTATAACTCGAAAAACGCCAACTTAGAATTTCTCATAGTACCGACTATTACTCAAAATATAATTTGTGGTATGGACTTCTGGAGAGCATTTGGTCTTTCCATTTCTCACGTCCAATCAGACCCTGAAATTGCCGAAGTTTCGGTTGAAGAGGATCATTTTCCATTGACAGCTAGTCAACATAGTCAATTACAAACTGTTATAAATGGATTTCCAACTTTTGAAAGAGATGGCTTAGGCTTTACGACCCTGATAGAACATGTTATTGATACCGAAAACGCAAAGCCAATTAAACAAAAATTTTACCCTATATCACCAGCGAAGGAAAACTTATTATGTCTGGAGATAAACAAAATGTTAGAGCTAGGAGTGATAGAAGAAGCGCCCGCGTCCTCCTGGTCCTTCCCCTTGCGTCTTGCTAGTCAAACCAGGTAAGGTAAGATTCTGTCTTGATTCTCGTAAATTAAATGATGTTACAGTAAAAGACGCATATCCAATACCTAATCTAGAAGGACTGTTAAGTAGACTACCCCCTGTGCATTGTATTTCCAAGATAGACCTTAAAGATGCCTTTTGGCAAATCGGTCTAGAAGAATCATCGAAAGGAAAGACAGCATTTACAGTTCCCAACCGCCCATTGTATCAATTTAGGAGAATGCCATTCGGACTGTGTAATGCCCCTCAAACGATGTGTCGTCTAATGGATCAAGTTATTCCGTATCAGCTCAAAACTCAAGTATCAGTCTACCTTGATGACCTATTGATATTATCAAATCATTTCGATGAACATCTCGTGCATCTTAATGAAATATCTGCTCGTTTGAAGCAGGCGGGGCTAACCATTAACATCCAGAAGAGTCAATTTTGTCTGCGAAAAGTAGAATACCTAGGATATATAGTCGGAGAGGGCACCTTAAGAGTTAACCCAGACAAGGTCAAAGCCATATCCGAGTTCCCAGTCCCGAAAACCAAGCGACAGCTTAAGAGATTTTTAGGAATGACCGGATGGTACCAGCGCTTCATCTCACAATATGCAAGTATCACCTTTGCATTAACAGAATTATTGCGTGGCAATTCTTTTTCTTGGAACGAAGAAGCGCAAAGTGCTTTTGAGAACCTCAAGTCTAAACTTAGCACTGCTCCGTTTTTGGCACACCCAAATTATAAGAAACCGTTTATAGTGCAATGTGATGCATGTATGCTTGGAATAGGTGCGCTTTTAGCCCAAGTTGATGAGTATGGATTCGAACGACCAATCACGTTTATGTCTAAAAAACTTAATAAAGCGCAACGTAACTATTCGGTTACCGAACTCGAATGTCTTGCGGTAGTGTTGGCCATTAAAAGATTTCGGATGTATATCGAAGGCCATGAGTTTAAAGTCGTAACTGATCACGCTAGTTTGCGGTGGCTAATGAACCAACAAGAACTAAGCGGTAGATTAGCACGCTGGTCAATGAAACTGCAGGGGTACAACTTTCAGATAGAACACCGGAAAGGTAGTGAAAATGTTGTTGCGGACGCTTTGTCGCGATCGTTTGAAAACGAAATAGCTTCCCTAGAAATTGAATTACTTTCCGAGATTGACTTGTCCTCGTCGGCATTTCAATCCGAAGAATATAGAACTCTGAGAGACAAATATGTGAAGGCAAATCTTCCGGATTTCCAAGTAATTGATCAATATATATATCATCGCATTGACTTTATGACTGGGAATTCAGCGGATAATGATAGATTGTGGAAGTTGCTAGTGCCTGAAAAACTCCGTGATAGTGTCATTAGAGCAGCCCACAATCCTCCCAACTCAGCCCATTGCGGCATAGCAAAATGTTTAGAGCGTATTCGACGTAACTTTTTCTGGCCACGACTAATTGTAGACGTTAGGAAGCACATTCAACAGTGTGAGATATGTCAAACTTGCAAATACCCAACATGTAAACTAAAACCGCCTATGGGAATTCAAACTATAAGCGAACGTCCATTCCAAAGACTGTATGTGGATTTTATCGGTCCCTTCCCTCGCTCAAAACAGGGAAATATCGGAATTTTTATCATTCTAGATCACTTTAGTAAATTTACCTTCTTAAAACCTGTAAAGAAATTTAACTCGAATGTAATAATATCTATCTTAAGGGATGACATCTTTAGCTGCTTTGGTGTACCACAGTATATAGTCAGTGATAATGGCACTCAGTTTAAAAGCCAGGAATTCACAACTTTTCTTAGGTATTACGGAGTACAGCACGTATTTACCGCTGCATACTCTCCACAGGCCAATGCGGCTGAAAGAGTAAATCGATCAATTAATGCGGCCTTACGGTCCTATCTCCGTTCAGATCAACGTCACTGGGATAAGTTTCTCAGCAGTATAAACAGTGCCTTACGAAATCATATTCATCAATCAATTGGGATTTCACCCTATGTGGCAGTGTTTGGTCAAAACATGATAACCCACGGAAAAGACTACAAATTACTGGCCAACCTCAATCTACTGAATGAAGCTACGGTTCGTCTAGATCGACCAGACAATTTCGTACGCCTAAGATCTGATATTCAAAAACATTTAGACAAAGCTTATGATACTAATCAACGGACGTATAACTTGAGGAGTAAAATACGCAACTTCGAAGTGGGCCAAACAGTCACTAAGCGTAACTTCAAACTCAGCAACCTAGCCAATAATGTCAATGCTAAATTAGTACCAGTCGGAGTTAAAGTCAAGATCAAGAAAAAACTCGGAAATCATTTGTATGTAGTTGAAAACCTTTCAGGAAAAGAGCTTGGAACCTTCCACGCCAAGGACCTTTGGTAATCAGCTTAGCACCCTTTGATTTTTTTCAGCTTTGAGCCTCCACTTATTAGGGCGTGTCATTCAAATCTGTGGTGTAAGGGCGCGCTGTTTCAAACATTAAATTTTATAAATGTGCTAGCTAGACGAATATATTTGACATATACTATTTATACGGCGAATTGACCTTGAGCTTTTTTTTTTGGAACCGAGCTTACACGATCCACTTCCATAGAAAACCTCATACAAGAAAGTGCCCAAAAAATTGAGCTTGAATAGTGTGAGGAGAGTCTAGAATGGTCTAAGCGAGAGTGCGGTCGTGCGAATAAGAGGAGGGAGAAAGCGAAAGAAAAATCGCAAGTGCAAGAAATGCACGTGGAGTTACGTAACACTCCATACCCCTCGTGGACATTACCTAAGTCCACGCCTCTTTCTCAAGTTCCAACTATAATGAAGGAACAATAAAATTAATTCGCCACTGCCAGCGCGGTCTTGCCATCATTAAAAGCAAGCGCGTACCCCTGGTGTTAGCCATATAAGGCCAAAGAGACCAGTGCCAGACGACGACCCCATCCATGGTTGCAAGTCGAACTTTTGGAAATGCGACCAAATAAATGTCGACCAGGTTCTTGACTTGACCAGCGGATAAGTTTTGGAGAGCTATTTGGCCATAAGTGCTCACACATATAGTTGTGGGGAGCGTAGCCAGCCAGCCTAATTCCTAGGCGAACCCTCGTTGGAGTGGATGATTCACCTTAGGACACGGGATAGCTCCGCCCCACCATCACTGGAGATTTCTAGTGGAAGACGTTGTCGCAGACTCCAAACCCAGCATTGTGGAAACCTAACCTCACCCCAGCCCGTAGTTGGCCTTCAACCAGTCGTTCTTTTTTTTTTTAAGTATCGTACAAACATGTGTGAATATTTATAAGCCTCCAATTTATAATTAACTTTCTATATAGCAGGTGTTAAGCGTTATTCTTGTTGGTAATGAGAAGCAAGTTATATTTCGGTGCCACCCCTCTTAATAATTTTAACAGCCTCTAGTGCTCCACCCATCATCAGGCCTGCTGACTGGATTGGATTTACAAACTGTAAGTACGGCCTAGCCGCCTAAAATCTATTGGCAAAATATAACAGCTTGCCGTGACCACAGAGTTAGTTTGCTTTTTATGTGTAAATTTTGAATCTGAATTGAATGCCTAACGTAAAATCTAGTTTAAATCGAATTCATGCCTATAAATCTACCCACACATTTTTGTACGTTACTCTCCACCAAATTAGTTAGGAATTAAATATAATTGAAATTATTGTTAATACTATTATCACATAAGTGGGATATGAAATCCGATGTTCTCTTCTTATCTTAAAGGCATATGCAATTTTTCCATTGAATTGAATATATGTATGAAATAATGAATTGCTGAGTTAGTTTATTTGGGCACCTGACGTAAGAGATTTAACAGCCACAATATGGGTAATACTGAGATCCGAAGGTATTACAAGGTTGGGTGGGTAAAGAGAAGGCCATGACATCTAGGTCCTTCAAATCACAACCATTACCTCTGCACAAAGATCCCTATTTAGGTGTAGTCCTTTATTCCTTATCTCTGTCTTCGTTTTATCTATGTAGCGCATGTTTTGGGAGAGCACAAGAACCACCCCATTTTCCCTGAGCTCAGCCGAGCCACTTGTTAGTAAGACAGAGAGTGCACTCCGACACCCGCGTGTTCGTTACCTAATAAATGGCGCCCAACGTGGGGCACGAAGAAGCAAGGATTTTTTTTTTGCCCTACGTGTCCTTAAACCCTTCCTTTAATCCCACAACACCTTATACCTTGCAATATGATGGTAATATATATCACTTTGGAGAGGCCAGCCTATGAGTATCAGATTATAACTGGACCAAGTGAAATTTAATACCTTTTCAATAATGTTTTCTTAATTTTCAACCAATCATTTTAAATAAATAGAACAAAGTGGTGGTGGGTGTATTAATGCTGTTAAACTCTTATTGAAGGAGAAGTCCCAAATTTGTAATGAAATTATTTTGATATTTAGAAGTTGAATCCAGAATTAGTGTTTACGAAATAGAATCGTCAAATTATCTTTAGTTGTCTTGTATCTTTCGTGATTACGAAAAATTTATATTTACCTTTAGTTTTACAAATTATGGCCGTTAGACGAAGCCTAGAAAACTTGGCTGCTGCTATGCCAAGTGAAAATGCACTCGTATGCGCAATTTGCAATGATACCAGTGGACAGACAGATATTGTAGAGACCCAATGTCGGCACACATTTCATAAACACTGTCTCAAGATTTGGCTCGAGAGCAATGAATCCTGTCCAAACTGTAGGCAACCTTGTTCGAAAAGTATATTAGGTAGCAACGATAGATTGACTACAAATGTTCAACCTCCAAGAGCTTCTCTTGGGGCAGAAAATTCTACCGCCTCAGAGCAATACCAAAACGACCCAATACACTAGCAAATACTCGTGCAAACCCTAATCAGAATTCAAGAATGGTGGGACTACCTCGACGTGAACAACCACGGAATCCAAGTACAAACCAGCCCCCAGTAGTGTCAGAAGAACGCATTCAACAACTTATTGCGAACTCATTAGAAACTTATCGAGTTAATATGGCATCGGTAATTACCGACGAAATTCGTAACGCCATGAGACATTTAAGCATCACAGGAGTTCAGGCGGAATCCAACGATGAACCTCAACTAGAGTGGGACTTTCCAGCACCCTCAGTTGCTCCTCGAAGAAATCTTGAGTATAGTATTAGGACTCGACCTTTCAATATTCGGAGTAATCCAACTACAACTGACCAAGATATAGTACCAGAACGACCCGATCGAGTATCCAGTATAATTTTTAACTGGCATATACGATTCACGGGGTCTTCAAAAGATATAACTGTAGAAGATTTTATTTATCGAGTAAATTGTTTAACAACTCAAAGTTTAAATGGAGACTTTAACTTGCTTTATAAATACGCTAATCTGCTCTTCTCGGGACCAGCCCTAACATTTTTCTGCCGATGTCATCGAACATCGAATGAAATGAACTGGTTCGATCTATGCCATCGTTTAAGAGATAGGTATAAAGACCAAAGATCAGACAGAGACATTATGGATGCCCTTCGCAGACGCAAGCAGGCCTCCAACGAAAATTTTGATGAATTCCTCGACTCGATGTTGGCTATTACAGATGCTTTGCGAGAACCTTTAAACGATTCAGAATCCATAGCGGAAGTGCGAAACAATTTAAGATCCGACTTATTCCATGAAATTTTACATGTAGAGACCCCAAACTTAGCTGCCTGGCGTAGGGAATGTCATAAGCATGAAGAATTTTTCCGTAGCTTTCGGTCAAGACAGGTAACGCGTCAAATAGGCAGTAAACGTATGGTGAATGCGATATTGCATGATGAACCAGTAGTTGAACAGCTAGATGACGAATCAGATGATCTTATTGATGTGTGTGCATTGCGTGCACCAGAGAAAATAAAGTGCTGGAATTGTGACGAATTAGGACATGGTAATCAGAACTGTTTGCAACAACGCCGCATATTTTGTTATGGGTGTGGGCTAGTAGATGTGTATAAACCAAATTGTTTAAAATGTAATCCGCGTACGGGAAACCAGTCGCAGGATATCCGCCGATTGATGAAGGGGGATGTCCGCCCGTAGTCTTGGATAAACCAAAGAATTTAATAATCAACTCAGCCGTGACCGTAACTAAAAACTCTGACTTACATAATACTAAACAATTCAAACCATATCATGTGCGCTTGCAAGAGTATACGAAGCGAAGATCGGAAATATTTAAGGATACTGTGCAGCACTTGCGATCTAATCAACGATTGCGAACGTTTTGGACGAATAGACACAAGCTAAAGAAAATTACCATATCAGCCATAATTAACCCGGAGAACGATTTACGACCTTTCATTGATTTATCAATATGGGGACAAATTTACACTGCTTTACTAGACAGTGGTGCTAACAAAAGTGTACTAGGAGGAGAATTAGCAACAAAACTTATGACCACCAAGCAATATTGCCCCAAAACGCGCGGTAACGTTAGGACAGCCGATGGACAATCGCAACAGGTTGTTGGTACGATTACGAGCAATCTCACTTATAACTCGAAAAACGCCAACTTAGAATTTCTCATAGTACCGACTATTACTCAAAATATAATTTGTGGTATGGACTTCTGGAGAACATTTGGTCTTTCCATTTCTCACGTCCAATCAGACCCTGAAATTGCCGAAGTTTCGGTTGAAGAGGATCATTTTCCATTGACAGCTAGTCAACATACTCAATTACAAACTGTTATAAATGGATTTCCAACTTTTGAAAGAGATGGCTTAGGCTTTACGACCCTGATAGAACATGTTATTGATACCGAAAACGCAAAGCCAATTAAACAAAAATTTTACCCTATATCACCAGCGAAGGAAAACTTATTATGTCTGGAGGTAGACAAAATGTTAGAGCTAGGAGTGATAGAAGAAGCGCCCGCGTCCTCCTGGTCTTCCCCTTGCGTCTTGCTAGTCAAACCAGGTAAGGTAAGATTCTGTCTTGATTCTCGTAAATTAAATGATGTTACAGTAAAAGACGCATATCCAATACCTAATCTAGAAGGACTGTTAAGTAGACTACCCCCTGTGCATTGTATTTCCAAGATAGACCTTAAAGATGCCTTTTGGCAAATCGGTCTAGAAGAATCATCGAAAGGAAAGACAGCATTTACAGTTCCCAACCGCCCATTGTACCAATTTAGGAGAATGCCATTCGGACTGTGTAATGCCCCTCAAACGATGTGTCGTCTAATGGATCAAGTTATTCCGTATCAGCTCAAAACTCAAGTATCAGTCTACCTTGATGACCTATTGATATTATCAAATCATTTCGATGAACATCTCGTGCATCTTAATGAAATATCTGCTCGTTTGAAGCAGGCGGGGCTAACCATTAACATCCAGAAGAGTCAATTTTGTCTGCGAAAAGTAGAATACCTAGGATATATAGTCGGAGAGGGCACCTTAAGAGTTAACCCAGACAAGGTCAAAGCCATATCCGAGTTCCCAGTCCCGAAAACCAAGCGACAGCTTAAGAGATTTTTAGGAATGACCGGATGGTACCAGCGCTTCATCTCACAATATGCAAGTATCACCTTTGCATTAACAGAATTATTGCGTGGCAATTTCTTTTTCTTGGAACGAAGAAGCGCAAAGAGCTTTTGAGAACCTCAAGTCTAAACTTAGCACTGCTCCGTTTTTGGCACACCCAAATTATAAGAAACCGTTTATAGTGCAATGTGATGCATGTATGCTTGGAATAGGTGCGCTTTTAGCCCAAGTTGATGAGTATGGATTCGAACGACCAATCACGTTTATGTCTAAAAAACTTAATAAAGCGCAACGTAACTATTCGGTTACCGAACTCGAATGTCTTGCGGTAGTGTTGGCCATTAAAAGATTTCGGATGTATATCGAAGGCCATGAGTTTAAAGTCGTAACTGATCACGCTAGTTTGCGGTGGCTAATGAACCAACAAGAACTAAGCGGTAGATTAGCACGCTGGTCAATGAAACTGCAGGGGTACAACTTTCAGATAGAACACCGGAAAGGTAGTGAAAATGTTGTTGCGGACGCTTTGTCGCGATCGTTTGAAAACGAAATAGCTTCCCTAGAAATTGAATTACTTTCCGAGATTGACTTGTCCTCGTCGGCATTTCAATCCGAAGAATATAGAACTCTGAGAGACAAATATGTGAAGGCAAATCTTCCGGATTTCCAAGTAATTGATCAATATATATATCATCGCATTGACTTTATGACTGGGAATTCAGCGGATAATGATAGATTGTGGAAGTTGCTAGTGCCTGAAAAACTCCGTGATAGTGTCATTAGAGCAGCCCACAATCCTCCCAACTCAGCCCATTGCGGCATAGCAAAATGTTTAGAGCGTATTCGACGTAACTTTTTCTGGCCACGACTAATTGTAGACGTTAGGAAGCACATTCAACAGTGTGAGATATGTCAAACTTGCAAATACCCAACATGTAAACTAAAACCGCCTATGGGAATTCAAACTCGAAAGACTCCCAAAGACTGTATGTGGATTTTATCGGTCCCTTCCATAGCTCAAAACAGGGAAATATCGGAATTTTTATCATTCTAGATCACTTTAGTAAATTTACCTTCTTAAAACCTGTAAAGAAATTTAACTCGAATGTAATAATATATATCTTAAGGGATGACATCTTTAGCTGCTTTGGTGTACCACAGTATATAGTCAGTGATAATGGCACTCAGTTTAAAAGCCAGGAATTCACAACTTTTCTTAGGTATTACGGAGTACAGCACGTATTTACCGCTGCATACTCTCCACAGGCCAATGCGGCTGAAAGAGTAAATCGATCAATTAATGCGGCCTTACGGTCCTATCTCCGTTCAGATCAACGTCACTGGGATAAGTTTCTCAGCAGTATAAACAATGCCTTACGAAATCATATTCATCAATCAATTGGGATTTCACCCTATGTGGCAGTGTTTGGTCAAAACATGATAACCCACGGAAAAGACTACAAATTACTGACCAGCCTCAATCTACTGAATGAAGCTACGGTTCGTCTAGATCGACCAGACAATTTCGTACGCCTAAGATCTGATATTCAAAAACATTTAGACAAAGCTTATGATACTAATCAACGGACATATAACTTGAGGAGTAAAATACGCAACTTCGAAGTGGGCCAAACAGTCACTAAGCGTAACTTCAAACTCAGCAACCTAGCCAATAATGTCAATGCTAAATTAGCACCAGTCGGAGTTAAAGTCAAGATCAAGAAAAAACTCGGAAATCATTTGTATGTAGTTGAAAACCTTTCAGGAAAAGAGCTTGGAACCTTCCACGCCAAGGACCTTTGGTAATCAGCTTAGCACCCTTTGATTTTTTTCAGCTTTGAGCCTCAGCTTATTAGGGCGTGTCATTCAAATCTGTGGTGTAAGGGCGCGCTGTTTCAAACATTAAATTTTATAAATCTGCTAGCTAGACGAATATATTTGACATATACTATTTATACGGCGAATTGACCTTGAGCTTTTTTTTTGGAACCGAGCTTACACGATCCACTTCCATAGAAAAGCTCATACAAGAAAGTGCCCAAAAAATTGAGCTTGAATAGTGTGAGGAGAGTCTAGAATGGTCTAAGCGAGAGTGCGGTCGTGCGAATAAGAGGAGGGAGAAAGCGAAAGAAAAATCGCAAGTGCAAGAAATGCACGTGGAGTTACGTAACACTCCATACCCCTCGTGGACATTACCTAAGTCCACGCCTCTTTCTCAAGTTCCAACTATAATGAAGGAACAATAAAATTAATTCGCCACTGCCAGCGCGGTCTTGCCATCATTAAATGCAAGCGCGTACCCCTGGTGTTAGCCATATAAGGCTAAAGAGACCAGTGCCAGACGACGACCCCATCCATGGTTGCAAGTCGAACTTTTGGAAATGCGACCAAATAAATGTCGACCAGGTTCTTGACTTGACCAGCGGATAAGTTTTGGAGAGCTATTTGGCCATAAGTGCTCACACATATTGTTTAAGAATAAACATCGTGTTCATGTGAACTGGCATCACCAAATCAGATGCACTAATGAAATATACAATTCGAAACATAAACCATACAACAAAAACATAAACCAAGAAGAAGTCGTAAAGATTCATATGACAATTATTGCCTAATACCAAACAAAACATGTATCCACACGCGGTGTGGGAAAAACACTTGTAATTCTAAACTAACCCAAAAGATCACAACGGCAGAATATCAAGTGGCCGACGCCGTGCCCAAAATAATAATAAATTTTCAACCCCCAATACGTGGGTGTGAGTCTAGAATAAGATCCTCTAAGAAAAATTGTTACCTCCTAGAGCCTAAGAATAATCCTATATAAACTCCGTACCTTTGTTAATAAAAACAGTTCATATTTTGAATTCATCGAATGAAGATTGGGTTATTTTCCTTCTCTCCGGGAATCCCTATTCATTTTGGTCCTTCGAAAAAAGGAACTCTGCAGTTTTCCCCCACCAGTGGTAAGAGACTCAGAGTGTGAATCAGCTCCTTAAACTCTGAATTCTTATGCAAGTGTGAATGCTAAGATCAGCTGAAGGTAGCAAAAATAAATTAACTCTTGTTTTCCCCCACCAGTGGTAAGAGACAGAGTATAATATAACAAAAAAAGAAGCAATATTGCTTAATAATTAAAAAGTGCGTGCGTCCGATTCTAAGGACAGTTTGGCTAGTGGAGCAACTGTAGTAATTTCGGCGGCGGGAGTTTTTTTGTGTGTGGCGTATTCGAAGCCCTAATATCGAAAGTAAAAAAAAAAGGAGATTTAAGTAGTGTATACATACGCTATATAGATAGTTGCAAGTCGGCAACTGGAAACAACGGCAGAGCAACAAGATAGTTGCAAAAAAGAGGACGCTGGAGGACGAACACTGTCAATAGAAGAATATCTGGTGCGATGACCGGCACCGGTACCGCCTGAGCTCATAGGCCCTGGACGACGCCAGCTGAGCAACGACAAAAAAAAAAAAGAGACAGGTGGAATCCTCACATAGCAGAGTGGACACATATGGTCTGAACCCAAAAAAAAAAAAAACAATCCAGACCAGAGAAGACGTGCCCGGCGGACTGCACTGGACCATTATATTCGCCATATTGCGAGTACACTTGTGTCAAGAGGACCAGCATCGGCGCCTCAACAGCCTGTGCGAAGACCAGCACCGGCAACTCCTAGCGCGACAAGCTTGGCCCCCTGACTGCGGTAGGACCGGTAGTGCTACAAAGAGCGCCCAACACTGATCAAATAAACTCATCCTAAATTAAAATTGTTTTCAAAAAAATATATATGTTACTATGTAAACTTGAGCAATAATTGCGTTGCTCGGTCTAGAGTGTGGCCCGTAAAGCCACACGCCAAATAGGTAGGAAGATCACTGCGATGATCGAGTAGGAAAGTGAAATATATATATAAAATTTACTAAACAAGAAAAATATAATTCATGATATTTTAAGCAAGTTGCCAGGACAATAGTAATATAAAAATAAATATACAAAAAATAAATTAATATTAAAAAAAAAAAGAAAGCAATTTACTATCGACCATACAAAAATGTTCCCTACCAAAACTGAAAAATTGTTAGGAAAGCAACACGAGTTGCACAAAAGATTAAAGAAGATAGAAGAATTAGATGCTAGTAAGTTAACTAGAAAGATTCTTAATGAAATAGCGGAGATTCAGAAGCAATGGGTTAGTTACCATAGTCAAATGATACAGAGTGGTGTAACCGAACACTACTATTTTACAGATGGAAAGTATGAGGAGGGTTTAGAGATGGCAGCCAGATTAATAGCCAAAGGAGAGTCAAATAAGCAGGGCACTGTTGAGTCAGAGAGCAGCGAAGCAGATGCAACGATGTCAGAAAATGTTGAGGTCAGCATCGGGGAGTCGCGGGGAAACGCGACCTCTAGTAATGAGAATGCCAATGTTAGCCAGGAAAAATTTCAAGAAAAGGTCCGTCAGCTCCAGATATATCTGGACATGGTGAGCAAAGATTTACGTACGATAGACAATAGAACAGGCGAAATGTATATTAAGAAAATAAAATTCTTGTTCAAGAAGGTACAGATATGCCAAGCTTATACAGGTGAACTTATACATAATGAAGCGCTTAAAGAATTCGAATTAGAATTCGATCTTCAGAATACCTTGGTAGCATTAGAAGAGAAAATAAATGATCAGAAAAATTTGAAAGTTGAGAATGTTGCCGTGAGAGGTGAACTACCAGTGTTGCCAAAAATACAAGTACCCACATTTTCTGGAGAGCCAAGAGAATGGGACTTGTTTGTAGAATTATTCACGGAACTGATTGAAAAAAGAGAGGATCTAAGTCTTACGCTTAAATTCAACTATTTGAAATCCGCGTTAAAGGGCGAAGCCATGAGCATGGTAACCCATCTATTGTCAGGTTCAACTGACAATTATAGTGCCGCTTGGGAATTATTAAAGAAGCGGTATGAAAATAATCGGAGGGTATTTTCCGAACAATTAAGTCGGATCGTTGATTTACCGATGATCAACAATGATTCCGCAAAAAGTGTTAAAGGAGTGATTGTCATAGTTAACGAGTCAGTTTACTTAATTAAAATAAAAGCAAATTTGTCCGATGAAATTGACGTCATATTCGCACAAATCCTACTAAGGAAATTTGACAGAGAGGCTCTACAATTGTATGACAGTCAGATTAGAAAAACAAGGCAAATTCAAATGCTATCTGATGTCATGGAATACTTAGAGCAAAGATATTGCTCGCTAAGTGCCATGAGAAAGGAAGAGAAAAAACCGCTACAAACTGTTTTAAATTATACGGAAGTCGAAGATAAATGTCCTATTTGCAAAATTGCCGGGCACAAAGCATATAAATGCTATAAGTTTAAAGGATTGACACCTACTGAAAGGTATGAAACAACCAAAAAAGTGCAGCTTTGCATAAGATGCTTGAACCATTCAAGCAACAAGGTTTGCACTAATGAAATGGTCTGTTCATTGTGCAGTAAGGAACACCATACCTTACTCCATTTTGACGAAGAACAGGAGAGAGTAAATACTTGTGTAACTGCACAACCAACACTGTTGGCCACAGCTGTAATACAAGTAAAAAATGTAAATGGAGGATATAAGACTCTAAGAGCCGTTATTGATTGTGGTTCACAGAGCACCATTTTGTCTGAAGAGGCCGCTCAAATATTAAAACTACCTAAAATTAAACAGTATACAGAAATAAGTGTCGTGTCCTCAATAAAATCTAATAAATCAAAATATAAGGTAAAAATAAATGTAAAGACGAGAAATCCTTGGAAAGGACATCTAAAGGTTGAGGCAATTGTGTTGCCAAAGTTAATGAAAGCTCTTCCATTAAAAACTGCAAACGTGGATATGTCAAAATGGCAAACTTACGTGTTAGCTGATCCTACCTTCAATAAACCTGGTAGGGTTGATATAATAATGGGAGTAAACGTATATACCCAAATCTTAAAAAGGGGAATTACAAAGATTGATGGCCTGCTGGGCCAAAATACTCAATTTGGTTGGATCGTCTCGGGATGCACCAAATCACTTCATAATAAATCTGTAGTGGCAACAACAATAGATGTCACAGGTTTTGAACAACGTTGGGAGAGGAAAGATAAAATTAAAAATAAAAACAACACAATTTCAAAGAAATACAACCGGAAAACTCAAGAAATAAATTTATGGCCCCCGGCAGGACCTCACATTGGAGGTAAAGTGAAAATTGGGGAAGAAAAAGTATACATCCCAGAGCCAGTACAAAATGAGAATATTCAGAAGGCAATGGGTCAATTAGATAATGATTATCTAAAAAATAATATCAAAATAGATTCCGGTAACAAATTGTCCGAAACTATAGTACCAAAAAGGCAGATACGGCAAAATATTTATAAAAAGACAACATTTAATGATAGCCAATATAACCACTCAAGTTTTAGCAGTCAGCGATATTTAAAAATGGTGGAGCAAAGATCACATTGGTACAATTCAAAAAGGAAAGATAGTTCTTTTTCAAATTCTCCAGCTTATAAAAAGGCTAGAAGTCAGCACAGTAATACACATCAGGAATGGGTAGATATCCCGAAACAGAAATCATTAGGTAATATGCCAAATATTATAAAAACCAGTAGAAGCCAACTCAGTAATACATACGGGAGAATTGGTAAGAATAGGAAGTCAGTGACAATGGTAAAGGAACATCAGATTGATTAGGTTCATCGTCCATCATGTAACTGGTCATGCTTCTTTAACAATAATTATCTTACTAATGATAGTTTAATAATAATTTGTATAAGACAACTAACTATACAAATAATAATAAAGTCCATAACGTCACATTTGGCGGCCCTTGGCAGAATGTTTAAGAATAAACATCGTGTTCATGTGAACTGGCATCACCAAATCAGATGCACTAATGAAATATACAATTCGAAACATAAACCATACAACAAAAACATAAACCAAGAAGAAGTCGTAAAGATTCATATGACAATTATTGCCTAATACCAAACAAAACATGTATCCACACGCGGTGTGGGAAAAACACTTGTAATTCTAAACTAACCCAAAAGATCACAACGGCAGAGTATCAAGTGGCCTTTATTAATAAAAACAGTTCATATTTTGAATTCATCGAATGAAGATTGGGTTATTTTCCTTCTCTCCGGGAATCCCTATTCATTTTGGTCCTTCGAAAAAAGGAACTCTGCAGTTTTCCCCCACCAGTGGTAAGAGACTCAGAGTGTGAATCAGCTCCTTAAACTCTGAATTCTTATGCAAGTGTGAATGCTAAGATCAGCTGAAGGTAGCAAAAATAAATTAACTCTTGTTTTCCCCCACCAGTGGTAAGAGACAGAGTATAATATAACAAAAAAAGAAGCAATATTGCTTAATAATTAAAAAGTGCGTGCGTCCGATTCTAAGGACAGTTTGGCTATTGGAGCAACTGTAGTAATTTCGGCGGCGGGAGTTTTTTTGTGTGTGGCGTATTCGAAGCCCTAATATCGAAAGTAAAAAAAAAAAGGAGATTTAAGTAGTGTATACATACGCTATATAGATAGTTGCAAGTCGGCAACTGGAAACAACGGCAGAGCAACAAGATAGTTGCAAAAAAGAGGACGCTGGAGGACGAACACTGTCAATAGAAGAATATCTGGTGCGATGACCGGCACCGGTACCGCCTGAGCTCATAGGCCCTGGACGACGCCAGCTGAGCAACGACAAAAAAAAAAAAGAGACAGGTGGAATCCTCACATAGCAGAGTGGACACATATGGTCTGAACCCAAAAAAAAAAAAAAAACAATCCAGACCAGAGAAGACGTGCCCGGCGGACTGCACTGGACCATTATATTCGCCATATTGCGAGTACACTTGTGTCAAGAGGACCAGCATCGGCGCCTCAACAGCCTGTGCGAAGACCAGCACCGGCCCCCTGACTGCGGTAGGACCGGTAGTGCTACAAAGAGCGCCCAACACTGATCAAATAAACTCATCCTAAATTAAAATTGTTTTCAAAAAAATATATATGTTACTATGTAAACTTGAGCAATAATTGCGTTGCTCGGTCTAGAGTGTGGCCCGTAAAGCCACACGCCAAATAGGTAGGAAGATCACTGCGATGATCGAGTAGGAAAGTAAAATATATATATAAAATTTACTAAACAAGAAAAATATAATTCATGATATTTTAAGCAAGTTGCCAGGACAATAGTAATATAAAAATAAATATACAAAAAATAAATTAATATTAAAAAAAAAAGAAAGCAATTTACTATCGACCATACAAAAATGTTCCCTACCAAAACTGAAAAATTGTTAGGAAAGCAACACGAGTTGCACAAAAGATTAAAGAAGATAGAAGAATTAGATGCTAGTAAGTTAACTAGAAAGATTCTTAATGAAATAGCGGAGATTCAGAAGCAATGGGTTAGTTACCATAGTCAAATGATACAGAGTGGTGTAACCGAACACTACTATTTTACAGATGGAAAGTATGAGGAGGGTTTAGAGATGGCAGCCAGATTAATAGCCAAAGGAGAGTCAAATAGGCAGGGCACTGTTGAGTCAGAGAGCAGCGAAGCAGATGCAACGATGTCAGAAAATGTTGAGGTCAGCATCGGGGAGTCGCGGGGAAACGCGACCTCTAGTAATGAGAATGCTAATGTTAGCCAGGAAAAATTTCAAGAAAAGGTCCGTCAGCTCCAGATATATCTGGACATGGTGAGCAAAGATTTACGTACGATAGACAATAGAACAGGCGAAATGTATATTAAGAAAATAAAATTCTTGTTCAAGAAGGTACAGATATGCCAAGCTTATACAGGTGAACTTATACATAATGAAGCGCTTAAAGAGGTCATAGAAGAATTAGAATTCGATCTTCAGAATACCTTGGTAGCATTAGAAGAGAAAATAAATGATCAGAAAAATTTGAAAGTTGAGAATGTTGCCGTGAGAGGTGAACTACCAGTGTTGCCAAAAATACAAGTACCCACATTTTCTGGAGAGCCAAGAGAATGGGACTTGTTTGTAGAATTATTCACGGAACTGATTGAAAAAAGAGAGGATCTAAGTCTTACGCTTAAATTCAACTATTTGAAATCCGCGTTAAAGGGCGAAGCCATGAGCATGGTAACCCATCTATTGTCAGGTTCAACTGACAATTATAGTGCCGCTTGGGAATTATTAAAGAAGCGGTATGAAAATAATCGGAGGGTATTTTCCGAACAATTAAGTCGGATCGTTGATTTACCGATGATCAACAATGATTCCGCAAAAAGTGTTAAAGGAGTGATTGTCATAGTTAACGAGTCAGTTTACTTAATTAAAATAAAAGCAAATTTGTCCGATGAAATTGACGTCATATTCGCACAAATCCTACTAAGGAAATTTGACAGAGAGGCTCTACAATTGTATGACAGTCAGATTAGAAAAACAAGGCAAATTCAAATGCTATCTGATGTCATGGAATACTTAGAGCAAAGATATTGCTCGCTAAGTGCCATGAGAAAGGAAGAGAAAAAACCGCTACAAACTGTTTTAAATTATACGGAAGTCGAAGATAAATGTCCTATTTGCAAAATTGCCGGGCACAAAGCATATAAATGCTATAAGTTTAAAGGATTGACACCTACTGAAAGGTATGAAACAGCCAAAAAAGTGCAGCTTTGCATAAGATGCTTGAACCATTCAAGCAACAAGGTTTGCACTAATGAAATGGTCTGTTCATTGTGCAGTAAGGAACACCATACCTTACTCCATTTTGACGAAGAACAGGAGAGAGTAAATACTTGTGTAACTGCACAACCAACACTGTTGGCCACAGCTGTAATACAAGGAAAAAATGTAAATGGAGGATATAAGACTCTAAGAGCCGTTATTGATTGTGGTTCACAGAGCACCATTTTGTCTGAAGAGGCCGCTCAAATATTAAAACTACCTAAAATTAAACAGTATACAGAAATAAGTGTCGTGTCCTCAATAAAATCTAATAAATCAAAATATAAGGTAAAAATAAATGTAAAGACGAGAAATCCTTGGAAAGGACATCTAAAGGTTGAGGCAATTGTGTTGCCAAAGTTAATGAAAGCTCTTCCATTAAAAACTGCAAACGTGGATATGTCAAAATGGCAAACTTACGTGTTAGCTGATCCTACCTTCAATAAACCTGGTAGGGTTGATATAATAATGGGAGTAAACGTATATACCCAAATCTTAAAAAGGGGAATTACAAAGATTGATGGCCTGCTGGGCCAAAATACTCAATTTGGTTGGATCGTCTCGGGATGCACCAAATCACTTCATAATAAATCTGTAGTGGCAACAACAATAGATGTCACAGGTTTTGAACAACGTTGGGAGAGGAAAGATAAAATTAAAAATAAAAACAACACAATTTCAAAGAAATACAACCGGAAAACTCAAGAAATAAATTTATGGCCCCCGGCAGGACCTCACATTGGAGGTAAAGTGAAAATTGGGGAAGAAAAAGTATACATCCCAGAGCCAGTACAAAATGAGAATATTCAGAAGGCAATGGGTCAATTAGATAATGATTATCTAAAAAATAATATCAAAATAGATTCCGGTAACAAATTGTCCGAAACTATAGTACCAAAAAGGCAGATACGGCAAAATATTTATAAAAAGACAACATTTAATGATAGCCAATATAACCACTCAAGTTTTAGCAGTCAGCGATATTTAAAAATGGTGGAGCAAAGATCACATTGGTACAATTCAAAAAGGAAAGATAGTTCTTTTTCAAATTCTCCAGCTTATAAAAAGGCTAGAAGTCAGCACAGTAATACACATCAGGAATGGGTAGATATCCCGAAACAGAAATCATTAGGTAATATGCCAAATATTATAAAAACCAGTAGAAGCCAACTCAGTAATACATACGGGAGAATTGGTAAGAATAGGAAGTCAGTGACAATGGTAAAGGAACATCAGATTGATTAGGTTCATCGTCCATCATGTAACTGGTCATGCTTCTTTAACAATAATTATCTTACTAATGATAGTTTAATAATAATTTGTATAAGACAACTAACTATACAAATAATAATAAAGTCCATAACGTCACATTTGGCGGCCCTTGGCAGAATGTTTAAGAATAAACATCGTGTTCATGTGAACTGGCATCACCAAATCAGATGCACTAATGAAATATACAATTCGAAACATAAACCATACAACAAAAACATAAACCAAGAAGAAGTCGTAAAGATTCATATGACAATTATTGCCTAATACCAAACAAAACATGTATCCACACGCGGTGTGGGAAAAACACTTGTAATTCTAAACTAACCCAAAAGATCACAACGGCAGAGTATCAAGTGGCCGACGCCGTGCCCAAAATAATAATAAATTTTCAACCCCCAAAATGTGGGTGTGAGTCTAGAATAAGATCCTCTAAGAAAAATTGTTACCTCCTAGAGCCTAAGAATAATCCTATATAAACTCCGTACCTTTGTTAATAAAAACAGTTCATATTTTGAATTCATCGAATGAAGATTGGGTTATTTTCCTTCTCTCCGGGAATCCCTATTCACATATAGTTGTGGGGAGCGTAGCCAGCCAGCCTAATTCCTAGGCGAACCCTCGTTGGAGTGGATGATTCACCTTAGGACCCGGGATAGCTCCGCCCCACCATCACTGGAGATTTCTAGTGGAAGACGTTGTCGCAGACTCCAAACCCAGCATTGTGCAAACCTAACCTCACTCCAGCCCGTAATTGGCCTTCAACCAGCCGTTCTTTTTTTTCTTTAAGTATCGTACAAACATGTGTGAATATTTATAAGCCTCCAATTTATAATTAACTTTCTATATAGCAGGTGTTAAGCGTTATTCTTGTTGGTAATGAGAAGCAAGTTATATTTCGGTGCCACCCCTCTTAATAATTTTAACAGCCTCTAGTGCTCCACCCATCATCAGGCCTGCTGACTGGATTGGATTTACAAACTGTAAGTACGGCCTAGCCGCCTAAAATCTATTGGCAAAATATAACAGCTTGCCGTGACCACAGAGTTAGTTTGCTTTTTATGTGTAAATTTTGAATCTGAATTGAATGCCTAACGTAAAATCTAGTTTAAATCGAATTCGTGCCTATAAATCTACCCACACATTTTTGTACGTTACTCTCCACCAAATTAGTTAGGAATTAAATATAATTGAAATTATTGTTAATACTATTATCACATAAGTGGGATATGAAATCCGATGTTCTCTTCTTATCTTAAAGGCATATGCCATTCTTCCATTGAATTGAATATATGTATGAAATAATGAATTGCTGAGTTAGTTTATTTGGGCACCTGACGTAAGAGATTTAACAGCCACAATATGGGTAATACTGAGATCCGAAGGTATTACAAGGTTGGGTGGGTAAAGAGAAGGCCATGACATCTAGGTCCTTCAAATCACAACCATTACCTCTGCACAAAGATCCCTATTTAGGTGTAGTCCTTTATTCCTTATCTCTGTCTTCGTTTTATCTATGTAGCGCATGTTTTGGGAGAGCACAAGAACCACCCCATTTTCCCTGAGCTCAGCCGAGCCACTTGTTAGTAAGACAGAGAGTGCACTCCGACACCCGCGTGTTCGTTACCTAATAAATGGCGCCCAACGTGGGGCACGAAGAAGCAAGGATTTTTTTTTGCCCTACGTGTCCTTAAACCCTTCCTTTAATCCCACAACACCTTATACCTTGCAATATGATGGTAATATATATCACTTTGGAGAGGCCAGCCTATGAGTATCAGATTATAACTGGACCAAGTGAAATTTAATACCTTTTCAATAATGTTTTCTTAATTTTCAACCAATCATTTTAAATAAATAGAACAAAGTGGTGGTGGGTGTATTAATGCTGTTAAACTCTTATTGAAGGAGAAGTCCCAAATTTGTAATGAAATTATTTTGATATTTAGAAGTTGAATCCAGAATTAGTGTTTACGAAATAGAATCGTCAAATTATCTTTAGTTGTCTTGTATCTTTCGTGATTACGAAAAATTTATATTTACCTTTAGTTTTACAAATTATGGCCGTTAGACGAAGCCTAGAAAACTTGGCTGCTGCTATGCCAAGTGAAAATGCACTCGTATGCGCAATTTGCAATGATACCAGTGGACAGACAGATATTGTAGAGACCCAATGTCGGCACACATTTCATAAACACTGTCTCAAGATTTGGCTCGAGAGCAATGAATCCTGTCCAAACTGTAGGCAACCTTGTTCGAAAAGTATATTAGGTAGCAACGATAGATTGACTACAAATGTTCAACCTCCAAGAGCTTCTCTTGGGGCAGAAAATTCTACCGCCTCAGAGCAATACCAAAACGACCCAATACACTAGCAAATACTCGTGCAAACCCTAATCAGAATTCAAGAATGGTGGGACTACCTCGACGTGAACAACCACGGAATCCAAGTACAAACCAGCCCCCAGTAGTGTCAGAAGAACGCATTCAACAACTTATTGCGAACTCATTAGAAACTTATCGAGTTAATATGGCATCGGTAATTACCGACGAAATTCGTAACGCCATGAGACATTTAAGCATCACAGGAGTTCAGGCGGAATCCAATGATGAACCTCAACTAGAGTGGGACTTTCCAGCACCCTCAGTTGCTCCTCGAAGAAATCTTGAGTATAGTATTAGGACTCGACCTTTCAATATTCGGAGTAATCCAACTACAACTGACCAAGATATAGTACCAGAACGACCCGATCGAGTGTCCAGTATAATTTTTAACTGGCATATACGATTCACGTGGTCTTCAAAAGATATAACTGTAGAAGATTTTATTTATCGAGTAAATTGTTTAACAACTCAAAGTTTAAATGGAGACTTTAACTTGCTTTATAAATTCGCTAATCTGCTCTTCTCGGGACCAGCCCTAACATTTTTCTGGCGATGTCATCGAACATCGAATGAAATGAACTGGTTCGATCTATGCCATCGTTTAAGAGATAGGTATAAAGACCAAAGATCAGACAGAGACATTATGGATGCCCTTCGCAGACGCAAGCAGGCCTCCAACGAAAATTTTGATGAATTCCTCGACTCGATGTTGGCTATTACAGATGCTTTGCGAGAACCTTTAAACGATTCAGAATTCATAGCGGAAGTGCGAAACAATTTAAGACCCGACTTATTCCATGAAATTTTACATGTAGAGACCCCAAACTTAGCTGCCTTGCGTAGGGAATGTCATAAGCATGAAGAATTTTTCCGTAGCTTTCGGTCAAGACAGGTAACGCGTCAAATAGGCAGTAAACGTATGGTGAATGCGATATTGCATGATGAACCAGTAGTTGAACAGCTAGATGACGAATCAGATGATCTTATTGATGTGTGTGCATTGCGTGCACCAGAGAAAATAAAATGCTGGAATTGTGACGAATTAGGACATGGTTATCAGAACTGTTTGCAACAACGCCGCATATTTTGTTATGGGTGTGGGCTAGTAGATGTGTATAAACCAAATTGTTTAAAATGTAATCCGCGTACGGGAAATCAGTCGCAGGATATCCGCCGATTGATGAAGGGGGATGTCCGCCCGTAGTCTTGGATAAACCAAAGAATTTAATAATCAACTCAGCCGTGACCGTAACTAAAAACTCTGACTTACATAATACTAAACAATTCAAACCATATCATGTGCGCTTGCAAGAGTATACGAAGCGAAGATCTGAAATATTTAAGGATACTGTGCAGCACTCGCGATCTAATCAACGATTGCGAACGTTTTGGACGAATAGACACAAGCTAAAGAAAATTACCATATCAGCCATAATTAACCCGGAGAACAATTTACGACCTTTCATTGATTTATCAATATGGGGACAAATTTACACTGCTTTACTAGACAGTGGTGCTAACAAAAGTGTACTAGGAGGAGAATTAGCAACAAAACTTATGACCACCAAGCAATATTGCCCCAAAACGCGCGGTAACGTTAGGACAGCCGATGGACAATCGCAACAGGTTGTTGGTACGATTACGAGCAATCTCACTTATAACTCGAAAAACGCCAACTTAGAATTTCTCATAGTACCGACTATTACTCAAAATATAATTTGTGGTATGGACTTCTGGAGAGCATTTGGTCTTTCCATTTCTCACGTCCAATCAGACCCTGAAATTGCCGAAGTTTCGGTTGAAGAGGATCATTTTCCATTGACAGCTAGTCAACATAGTCAATTACAAACTGTTATAAATGGATTTCCAACTTTTGAAAGAGATGGCTTAGGCTTTACGACCCTGATAGAACATGTTATTGATACCGAAAACGCAAAGCCAATTAAACAAAAATTTTACCCTATATCACCAGCGAAGGAAAACTTATTATGTCTGGAGATAGACAAAATGTTAGAGCTAGGAGTGATAGAAGAAGCGCCCGCGTCCTCCTGGTCCTTCCCCTTGCGTCTTGCTAGTCAAACCAGGTAAGGTAAGATTCTGTCTTGATTCTCGTAAATTAAATGATGTTACAGTAAAAGACGCATATCCAATACCTAATCTAGAAGGACTGTTAAGTAGACTACCCCCTGTGCATTGTATTTCCAAGATAGACCTTAAAGATGCCTTTTGGCAAATCGGTCTAGAAGAATCATCGAAAGGAAAGACAGCATTTACAGTTCCCAACCGCCCATTGTACCAATTTAGGAGAATGCCATTCGGACTGTGTAATGCCCCTCAAACGATGTGTCGTCTAATGGATCAAGTTATTCCATATCAGCTCAAAACTCAAGTATCAGTCTACCTTGATGACCTATTGATATTATCAAATCATTTCGATGAACATCTCGTGCATCTTAATGAAATATCTGCTCGTTTGAAGCAGGCGGGGCTAACCATTAACATCCAGAAGAGTCAATTTTGTCTGCGAAAAGTAGAATACCTAGGATATATAGTCGGAGAGGGCACCTTAAGAGTTAACCCAGACAAGGTCAAAGCCATATCCGAGTTCCCAGTCCCGAAAACCAAGCAACAGCTTAAGAGATTTTTAGGAATGACCGGATGGTACCAGCGCTTCATCTCACAATATGCAAGTATCACCTTTGCATTAACAGAATTATTGCGTGGCAATTCTTTTTCTTGGAACGAAGAAGCGCAAAGTGCTTTTGAGAACCTCTAAACTTAGCACTGCTCCGTTTTTGGCACACCCAAATTATAAGAAACCGTTTATAGTGCAATGTGATGCATGTATGCTTGGAATAGGTGCGCTTTTAGCCCAAGTTGATGAGTATGGATTCGAACGACCAATCACGTTTATGTCTAAAAAACTTAATAAAGCGCAACGTAACTATTCGGTTACCGAACTCGAATGTCTTGCGGTAGTGTTGGCCATTAAAAGATTTCGGATGTATATCGAAGGCCATGAGTTTAAAGTCGTAACTGATCTCGCTAGTTTGCGGTGGCTAATGAACCAACAAGAACTAAGCGGTAGATTAGCACGCTGGTCAATGAAACTGCAGGGGTACAACTTTCAGATAGAACACCGGAAAGGTAGTGAAAATGTTGTTGCGGACGCTTTGTCGCGATCGTTTGAAAACGAAATAGCTTCCCTAGAAATTGAATTACTTCCCGAGATTGACTTGTCCTCGTCGGCATTTCAATCCGAAGAATATAGAACTCTGAGAGACAAATATGTGAAGGCAAATCTTCCGGATTTCCAAGTAGTTGATCAATATATATATCATCGCATTGACTATGACTGGGAATTCAGCGGATAATGATAGATTGTGGAAGTTGCTAGTGCCTGAAGAACTCCGTGATAGTGTCATTAGAGCAGCCCACAATCCTCCCAACTCAGCCCATTGCGGCATAGCAAAATGTTTAGAGCATATTCGACGTAACTTTTTCTGGCCACGACTAATTGTAGACGTTAGGAAGCACATTCAACAGTGTGAGATATGTCAAACTTGCAAATACCCAACATGTAAACTAAAACCGCCTATGGGAATTCAAACTCGAAAGACTCCCAAAGACTGTATGTGGATTTTATCGGTCCCTTCCATAGCTCAAAACAGGGAAATATCGGAATTTTTATCATTCTAGATCACTTTAGTAAATTTACCTTCTTAAAACCTGTAAAGAAATTTAACTCGAATGTAATAATATATATCTTAAGGGATGACATCTTTAGCTGCTTTGGTGTACCACAGTATATAGTCAGTGATAATGGCACTCAGTTTAAAAGCCAGGAATTCACAACTTTTCTTAGGTATTACGGAGTACAGCACGTATTTACCGCTGCATACTCTCCACAGGCCAATGCGGCTGAAAGAGTAAATCGATCAATTAATGCGGCCTTACGGTCCTATCTCCGTTCAGATCAACGTCACTGGGATAAGTTTCTCAGCAGTATAAACAATGCCTTACGAAATCATATTCATCAATCAATTGGGATTTCACCCTATGTGGCAGTGTTTGGTCAAAACATGATAACCCACGGAAAAGACTACAAATTACTGACCAGCCTCAATCTACTGAATGAAGCTACGGTTCGTCTAGATCGACCAGACAATTTCGTACGCCTAAGATCTGATATTCAAAAACATTTAGACAAAGCTTATGATACTAATCAACGGACATATAACTTGAGGAGTAAAATACGCAACTTCGAAGTGGGCCAAACAGTCACTAAGCGTAACTTCAAACTCAGCAACCTAGCCAATAATGTCAATGCTAAATTAGCACCAGTCGGAGTTAAAGTCAAGATCAAGAAAAAACTCGGAAATCATTTGTATGTAGTTGAAAACCTTTCAGGAAAAGAGCTTGGAACCTTCCACGCCAAGGACCTTTGGTAATCAGCTTAGCACCCTTTGATTTTTTTCAGCTTTGAGCCTCAGCTTATTAGGGCGTGTCATTCAAATCTGTGGTGTAAGGGCGCGCTGTTTCAAACATTAAATTTTATAAATCTGCTAGCTAGACGAATATATTTGACATATACTATTTATACGGCGAATTGACCTTGAGCTTTTTTTTTGGAACCGAGCTTACACGATCCACTTCCATAGAAAAGCTCATACAAGAAAGTGCCCAAAAAATTGAGCTTGAATAGTGTGAGGAGAGTCTAGAATGGTCTAAGCGAGAGTGCGGTCGTGCGAATAAGAGGAGGGAGAAAGCGAAAGAAAAATCGCAAGTGCAAGAAATGCACGTGGAGTTACGTAACACTCCATACCCCTCGTGGACATTACCTAAGTCCACGCCTCTTTCTCAAGTTCCAACTATAATGAAGGAACAATAAAATTAATTCGCCACTGCCAGCGCGGTCTTGCCATCATTAAATGCAAGCGCGTACCCCTGGTGTTAGCCATATAAGGCTAAAGAGACCAGTGCCAGACGACGACCCCATCCATGGTTGCAAGTCGAACTTTTGGAAATGCGACCAAATAAATGTCGACCAGGTTCTTGACTTGACCAGCGGATAAGTTTTTGAGAGCTATTTGGCCATAAGTGCTCACACATATAGTTGTGGGGAGCGTAGCCAGCCAGCCTAATTCCTAGGCGAAACCTCGTTGGAGTGGATGATTCACCTTAGGACCCGGGATAGCTCCGCCCCACCATCACTGGAGATTTCTAGTGGAAGACGTTGTCGCAGACTCCAAACCCAGCATTGTGGAAACCTAACCTCACCCCAGCCCGTAGTTGGCCTTCAACCAGCCGTTCTTTTTTTTCTTTAAGTATCGTACAAACATGTGTGAATATTTATAAGCCTCCAATTTATAATTAACTTTCTATATAGCAGGTGTTAAGCGTTATTCTTGTTGGTAATGAGAAGCAAGTTATATTTCGGTGCCACCCCTCTTAATAATTTTAACAGCCTCTAGTGCTCCACCCATCATCAGGCCTGCTCACTGGATTGGATTTACAAACTGTAAGTACGGCCTAGCCGCCTAAAATCTATTGGCAAAATATAACAGCTTGCCGTGACCACAGAGTTAGTTTGCTTTTTATGTGTAAATTTTGAATCTGAATTGAATGCCTAACGTAAAATCTAGTTTAAATCGAATTCATGCCTATAAATCTACCCACACATTTTTGTACGTTACTCTCCACCAAATTAGTTAGGAATTAAATATAATTGAAATTATTGTTAATACTATTATCACATAAGTGGGATATGAAATCCGATGTTCTCTTCTTATCTTAAAGGCATATGCCATTTTTTCATTGAATTGAATATATGTATGAAATAATGAATTGCTGAGTTAGTTTATTTGGGCACCTGACGTAAGAGATTTAACAGCCACAATATGGGTAATACTGAGATCCGAAGGTATTACAAGGTTGGGTGGGTAAAGAGAAGGCCATGACATCTAGGTCCTTCAAATCACAACCATTACCTCTGCACAAAGATCCCTATTTAGGTGTAGTCCTTTATTCCTTATCTCTGTCTTCGTTTTATCTATGTAGCGCATGTTTTGGGAGAGCACAAGAACCACCCCATTTTCCCTGAGCTCAGCCGAGCCACTTGTTAGTAAGACAGAGAGTGCACTCCGACACCCGCGTGTTCGTTACACCTTTCACTTGTTTTGTTTCACTAGTCTGAGCTTTTAAGGTTACTCGTAAGGCCTTAAAACTCCCTTGGTTGATCACGACTTGTAGACTTGATGATCTTTTGATTGATGGGCGTTTCCTTTATATAGGCAGCTCCCACGGCCTCAGGAATAGATTGGTGTAGTACCGCTATACAGCTGGTACATTTCCATCGGCCCTCTGCTTTCACCCACGCATCCACTTGTTGCTATGCGTGGTGAAAGTCCCGTAAATCCTTGGCGCATATGTCCACTTTCTCTGTGGCTGCGCGCCCATTTATTCCTTGTCCTTGTCTTTCTTGCTTGTACATATTGACTTGCATCACTTTCTCATGTTGGCGCCGCCTTCCCATTGGCCGCCACACGTATCCCGTTTACTTTTCGCTGCTTTCCCTTTTCTGGCGGCGCTGCCGTCGCCTGTCGCTCCCCTCAATCCGCTTGTCATACCCACACTTCGCTCATATTATTTCCATATTAATATTATGCATACATATATATATTCGTTAAACTTAGTCTATAATTTAGTACTAATTAGCCTGATTAACTCAATATACGTTGTTAATTACTTTTATTTAATCGCAATCCAACGCACGCATCGTATCCCCCCCCCCCCCCCTCCCCCATCGGCTTGCACATTCCCTTCTCCACTCCACAAACCATTATCGTTTTACAATTTCTTTACTCTCCCCCCTACTCCCCGTTTCATTAGCATGGTCCTCACTTGGCTTTGTTTCGGCACCATGCATTCCCCGCACTCGTCTCGTGGGCTTGCTTAGCCCTCCCTTTGTTCGCATAATTTCGGCAATTCACGCTCTCATTGCTTTTGATCTCTTATGCGTGACGTAGGCAGAGAGCACCCATTGGCCACCGGTACTCCCTCTCGCTGTCATACACGCATAGCATACGTGTATTGTGGGTGTATGCTTATTCAGCGTATTCATACATGCATTGTATGTCAATGCATGCATCTCTATTGTGGCCTCTCTGTGCTCTTAAACTGTCTCACTGGGCCAATGCCCTTTTTTGCTTGCACTTGTTTGCTCTTACATGGCCGATTTTGCCTATTATGCCTCCCACGCATCTTCCCGCTAGTACGAAATTGCTCGCGGTTGCGTGCGGTTCGATCGATCGTAACCGTATCGTGTATCGTACTTCGTATATGTGGTTGCCGACTTATCGCTTTATGCTTCCCACGCATCTTCCCGCTTGTACGAATTCGGTTGCGGTTGCGTGTGGTTCGATCCATTGCGTTTGATCGTAACCTATTTGCGTTGCACTGGTTCGATCGACCGGTGACGCAATTGGTCGAATATCGTACATCTGGTTTGTTTCTCGGATGTATCTTGTATCTGGTGCGTTATTTACACCGTTGGATTGCTTCGCTGCCGGTTTGTTGTGTGGGATATTATTATGATTTATAATATTCCTCACAAACTATAAAGAAGAATATGCAAAGCTAGGAAACTATACATTTTATTTCAGAGATATGGAAGAAATAGAAGAAAAACATAACATAGAGTGTTAAGACCCACCTAAAGAGAGGGACCCAGACACAAATTTTGCTATTGAAAATGATATAATAGAAAGTAATCAGTATAGACTCGACCATTTAAATAACGAGGAAATACAAAAACTAAAAAAGGTCTTGTACGAATTCAGTGATATTCAGTCCCGCGAAGGTGAAAATTTGACTTTCACGAGTACTATAAAGCACTCTATTTGTACAAAACGTGAGGACCCAATTTATAAACGTCCATACAAATATCCCCAAACGTTTGATATAGAAATCAACAAACAAATAAATGAAATGATCGAACAGTGTATCATTCGAAAATCGAATTCACCCTACTGTTCACCCATTTGGATCGTCCCAAAAAAAGGAGATGCTTCCAACAAACAAAAATTCAGGTTAGTCATTGACTACTGAAATTTAAATGAAGTCACAATAGATGACAAATTCCCAATTCCAGTCGTGAAAGAAATTCTTGACAAACTGGGAAAATGGCAATACTTTACCACCATTGATTTAGCTAAGGGATTTCATCAAATTCAAATGGATCCTGAATCTATTGCAAAAACAGCTTTTTCAACTACACATGGCCATTACGAATACACACGTATGCCATTTGGTCTTAAAAATGCCCTGGCAACATTCCAAAGATGCATGAATAATCTTTTGGAAGACCTCATTTACAAGGATTGTCTTGTTTATCTGGATGACATTATAGTGTACTCCACTTCATTGGAGGAACACATACTATCACTCAGAAAGGTATTTAAAAAACTAAGAGAAGCTAATCTTAAACTCCAACTCGACAAATGCGAATTCATGAAAAAAGAAACAGAATTCCTTGGTCATATAATTACAACAGAAGCTATAAAACCTAACCCAAATAAAATCAAAGCAATTCAAAATTTTCCGATCCCTAAAACCCCAAAAGAAATTAAATCATTCTTAGGATTATGCGGATTTTTCCGAAAATTCATACCAAACTTTGCACATATTGCAAAACCAATAACTCTGGGATTAAAGAAAGGAGCTAAAATTAACATAAACGACCCAGATTATATTTCATCGTTTAAAAAATTAAAATATCTTCTTATGAACGACCCCATACTTGCATACCCCGATTTTAAAAAAACCATTTTTTCTAACCGCAGATGCTAGCAATATAGCTTTAGGTGCGTTCATCTCACAGGACCATAGACATATTTTTTACGCAAGCAGAACGTTAAACGAACATGAGATCAATTATTCAGCTATAGAAAAAGAATTACTAGCGATAGTTTGGGCAACAAAGTATTTCAGACCATACCTTTTCGGTAGAAAGTTCGAAATTCTAAGCGCCCATAAGCCTTTAGTATGGCTTAACAATATAAAAGAACCAAACATGAAACTTCAACGATGGAGAATAAAACTAAATGAGTTTGATTATAAAATTAAATATTTACCCGGCAAAGAAAATCACGTAGCAGATGCTCTTTCCAGAATTAAAATAGATGACAACTTCTTAGGATCAACAGACAGCACCGTAGCTACAATACATAGTGCTCATGAGGATAATGGAAATTACATTCCAATAATAGAAAAACCCATTAATTATTCTAACAGGCAAATATAATTCATTAGAGCTTCAGAAGACAAAACAGAAACATCAACCTATTTTTATAAATCAAACATAAAAATAACATACAAAGAAATTACCAATGCTTACGCAAGGGATATAATTAAAAGATATCTTTGCGGTAAGAAAACAGTACTATATTTTCATAACGAACAAGATTATCCCATATTTCAACAAGCCTTTATTGAAATAATACGATCAAACGCAAACACAAAAACCTCGAAATCAAGCATTAAGTTAGAGGACATTCAAACATTTGCACAATTCAAAGAAATAATTCTAAAACAACATAAAGAATTATTACATCCAGGAATCGAAAAAACGATTAATTTGTTTAAAGAAAAATATTATTTCCCCGATTTTCAAAACCTGATTCAAAACATTATTAACGAATGCTCAGTATGCAATATCGCAAAGACAGAAAATATGAATACAAAACTAACTTTTGAAATAACACCAGAAACTTTTAATGTCAGAGAAAAATACGTCATGGACTTTTACATGATCGACAATTTACAATTCCTTTCATGCATTGACATTTACTCCAAATTTGCAACACTTGTAGAAGTAAAATCTAGAGATTGGTTAGAAGCCAAGAGAGCAATTATGAAAGTATTCACTGAAATGGGCAAACCAATAGAAATAAAATCAGACAAAGATTCAGCATTTTTGTGTATAGCACTAAAAAATTGGCTACAAGAAGAAAATGTAAAGTTAGAAATTACAACAAGTAAAAACGGCATTTCAGACGTAGAAAGATTCCATAAAACAGTAAATGAAAAACTCAGAATTATAAATAGTGAAAACGACATTGAAGATAAATTACTTAAATTTGAGAAAATTCTCTACATATACAACCATAAGACGAGACATAAAACAACTAACCGAACACCAGCGCACATTTTTATCTATGCAGGATCACCCGACTATAATACCCAAACGAATAAAATACATAAAATAAACAATTTAAATAAAGATAGACACGATTTCGAAATCGATACTAGATTTAAACAAGCACCACTAGTAAAGTCAAAAACAACAAATCCATTCAAAAAGACAGGAGAGATAAATCAGTTAGATGAGAAACATTTTGAAGAAAGAAATAGAGGACAAAGAGTCACACACTACAAATCAAAATTCAAAAAGAAAAAGAAAGTTAATAAAAGCAAATATGATAATTGATACATTACAGGTCAACAACTCAAGATGACTTTTTTGTGCATCATGCTATTCTTAACATTAAAATCAACATGCAGTCAATCCATTGACATAAACCCAGTAAAAGCACCGAACGGTTACTTAATATTTAAAACAGGAACCATGGACTTACCGACAAACTTTGAATATCATTATTTAAAAGTAAATTTAACGTTAATAGACATTACATATAACAATCTAATGCAACAAACACAGAAATTTAAAGATATAATCCATATACAATACTTAACAGAAAAACTAAGTGGGGAAATTAATGGAATACAAATTGTAAAACGTAACAAACGAGGACTAATTAACGGAATTGGTTCAATATACAAATATCTTTTTGGTACCCTTGATCAAGACGATAAAGACGAATTAGAAGAAAAAATAAATAATCTTGAAAGCAATAGCGTACAAGCAAACGAACTAAATTACGTAATAGACACTATAAATAAAGGTTTAGAAGTAATAAACAACCTCAAGGAAGAAAAGGAAAAATCGGTAAAATTAGAAGTTCTAATCTTTAATTTTGAGCATTTCACAGAATACATTGAAGACATAGAAATGGGCATGCAGCTCACCAGACTAGGAATTTTCAATCCAAAACTCTTAAAGCATAATCGCTTAAGTCATGTTAATTCGGAAAAACTATTGAATACAAAAACATCCACCTGGCTTAAACCAAATTCAAACGAGATATTTATCATTTCAAACATTCCTCAAGAAATAATAAAAACCTATCTTTAAGATACTTCCTTATCCAGATGAAAATGAAAATATTTTGACAGAAAATTCATACGATAAATACTATTTTAACAATAACACTTTGTTTAATAAAAATACAAAACAAATAGAAACTAATGAATGTATAATAGGCATTTAAAATCAAATCCCAACCACTTGTAAATACACTAAAACATATAAGAATTTTCAAACTAATTATATTGACCCAAACATAATTGTAACATGGAATTTACCAAAAACTAAACTTAATCAAAATTGCGTAAACAACGAATTAATAATAGAAGGCAATATCATAATAAAAATTTACGATTGTGCCTTACAACTAAACCAAATATCAATAATAAATTCATTGCTTGACTATAGCCAAAGCATTTATGTA
This sequence comes from Drosophila paulistorum, assembly GCA_018152135.1. NCBI lineage: Eukaryota > Metazoa > Arthropoda > Insecta > Diptera > Drosophilidae > Drosophila > Drosophila paulistorum. Next base: position 3,416,766 of record JAECXG010000823.1, read on the forward strand.
ACAAACAATATCACCAGGCTAGAACCTATTTCCTTTATCCAAACAAAAGAAATAATTAACGAACATACGAAATATTATTCTGCATTTCAAACTATAACATTAACCACTTTTATACTTACTATAATAAGTTTGATTACATACTTAATCTTATCAATCTTACCAAATATCAATAATAAATTCATTGCTTGACTATAGCCAAAGCATTTATGTAACAAACAATATCACCAGGCTAGAACCTATTTCCTTTATCCAAACAAAAGAAATAATTAACGAACATACGAAATATTATTCTGCATTTCAAACTATTACATTAACCACTTTTATACTTACTATAATAAGTTTGATTACATACTTAATCTATAAGTTTAAGGCAATGCCACAAGAATTAATAATTAAGCATTTTCGATCAAATAACAATCGTGGTCCCACAGAAACCGAAACCCCAATTGTTGAAAAAAATGAGTCCCAAATTATAAACAAAATTGATACCCCAATATTTACAGCTGAGAAAAACCCCTCGCTGTATTCCAATGTATCCGCCTGAGAACAGGCTAATTTTTTTAGGATGGGGAAGTCATATATCCAACTTCAATACACAAAACCTTATAAACTTTTCGCCCCCTAAAATCAAACTTAAAAGTAAACATCCGTTTTTTATAATAAACAATTGGACACTTGTAATAACAATTGTCCCCCTCAAAATCAAAGCGTGTGAACGCTAACTCATAATTAAAGCACAAGCAATAAAATCCATTTTATTCATAAACAATTGAACACTTGCAATAATAATTGTCCCCCTAAAATCAAAAGCGTGAGAACGCTAATTCAGCATTAAAATTCGGGCCAATCAAATCACATCAATATCGATCACACCACTGAAGGGCTCACATATTTAGCCTATAAAGATAACTGTAAGACATTTTGTACTTTAGTTTTAAGTATTCATCCAACGAATAAATTCCCCGCTTTTAACTCAAATAAAACATTATCTTTTTTTTTCCTTTTGGAAAGACAAGATATATAATTATATATTCTTGATCAGTATCAACAGCCGAGTCGATCTAGCCATGTCCGTCTGTCCGTCGGTCCGTTCGTATGAACGCGTAGATCTCGGAGACTATAAGAGATAGAGCCACCAAAGTTGGTATGTAGGCTCATGTAGTATGTAGAGTGATCAATTTTATTTCAAATTTTTACACGCCCCTTTCCGCCCCCGCAATTAAAAAAAAACGTTTATCTCGAAAACTATTGTAGCTAGAGACACCATATTTGTTATGTATATTTGCTTAGTAAATGCGCACATTTTGTATGTAAAAAGATTTTGCCACGCCCCTTTCCGCCTCCGAAATTTGAAAAACTTGATTATCTCCCGTAATTTTATACCTTGTGGAATCAAATTTGGCACATTTGATGCTAAAATTAAGCAAAATACCAAAATTGATCAAAATCGGACTAAAAATAGCCAATTTATGCATATAAACGTTTTTCCATAAGGCCGGAGTTGGCCGTTGGCTAGTGGTGGCGCTAGGGTGCTCGTATGCTTGAAATATTTGCTTTACTGGTGTATGGTATACCTAAGTCGGCGAGACGACTTACTTACTTCATTACAAAAATGTTTGTTCTAGAGCTTATCATATACATATGTAGCTCTAGAACAAACATTAGTAGTGCGATCCCAAAGATTTTCATACTTTATCTCACCCGGGTAATAAAAAGCCCCCAAAAAAATTTCATCCCGATAGCTTTTAAGATGAATGAGTAAAACGCATACGCACAGACGGACGGACTGGCGGACATGGCTATATCGACTCAGCTTCTCATGCTGATCAAGAATATATATACTTTATATGGGGTCGAAAACGTCTCCTTCTGTGCGTTACAAGCATCTGACCAATTTTATAATACCCTCTGCAAGGCTATAAAAAACAAGAAAATGGCGACATACTGTGATCTCACCAAGAATATATGGACCACCAAAAATACACAAAGAAAGACACTATAGAGACTAGTATGAAGGTCAATTGGTCATCATTTTCCAGATTTTGCAAATACATTGTACAAATTCTAAGAAATATAACATTGAACTTAAAATATAATATTACCAATTTTATAATACCCTCTGCAAGGGAATAAAAATGTAACAGAATTTAAATAAGGAATCATTTTATAATAAATAAGTTTGTGACAACGAGAAATTAACTTCGTTAGGCATGGTATCATTGTTTCCGAGCATACCGACGGATCTGGACTAACAACCGAAATTTCAGGTATGCGAATCGCGCGATATGCTGTAGAATACTCCGTCATTTGAGCCTATGTGAAATATTTCAGCGCACTATTCTATATATTCTTAATAATCCTGTTTAAAACTATATCTTCGGTGGGCAATAGGTAAAATGGCAACAGAACTTCAAGCAGATGGGCGGCGTAGTGAGTAGAGGTCCTGACTTAAATTGAGAAAACAGTGGTTCAACACTCGGCTCCTAAAAAATTTAATAATATGTAATTATTGTCATGTCAGCTTTCGACGTTTTTGAACGAACCCCCTCGCATACCAAATTCTGGGCAATAGTTTAGCCAAGTCTTTCCAAAATCATTATTTGTTTTTAAACGAACCCCCTCCCATACCAAATTCTGGGCAATAGTTTAGCCAAGTTTTCCAAAATCATTAATATTATAGTTAGACATGTGTATTCTTATCTTCTATCTAGAAGTTATAGATCTAGTTAGTAGTTAGTTTTGAATTTTTATTTTTTCATTTTTTTAATAATAATTTTTTTGGAACAAAGTTCATTATCGGGCGATATAAGGGAGGCAAATTGATTCTTAAATGTAATGGTGAAAAGTTATTTCTTTGCCTAACAAACCAAAAGAAGTGCAGTATGACCAAGCCTGAAATGGATAAATGGATTCTGAGATAACAAAATTTTGGAGCAACATAAATACCGTCCGCACTTGTAATGTCATGTATAATAATTTAATATCCATTATTTGTTGTTTTTAATTTTCAGCGTTGATGTAATTTTTCACTCAGATGTATCAGCTAATTTGCAAAAAAAAAAAAAAAAACTGGAATACCGCCGTACAGTATCAAAAAGAATATCGGGAACGGAAAAACAAAAATATTCTGGTATTCAGGAAAACATTAATGTGACTGATGGAATTGTGAACGGGGCAGTTGGAAAATTAGTTAATCTAGACTTTAATGAAGATAACAACCTTTGTCCAGTGTAGTTGAAATTTTCTGATGCACCCAAAGTCATCAAAAAGTAAGACAAAAATTTGCTAGGTTAGCAGTTCAGAACAAAGTTAGTCCTATTGTTGTGCCATTGAATTAAGAACATTGAACATCACATGCTTTAACAACTCAAAGGTCACAGGGTGGGAATTTCAATAAAATAGTCTATGAGTACGATAAGACTCATCGGCAGGAGCTTGCTTATGTTGCACTTTCTCATATAACTAGCATCGAAGGTTTGTTTATTGTTACATCGAGTGATAATCCAGAAAAATTAAGATTTTGTCATAATCGAATACGATCAATCACAACTTCTTCTTTAGTGACACAATTCAGAAGGCACTTGTTGAATACACTGAAAACTAGAGCGGAAGTTATTATGGATCCTTGTTGTTTACTCCTAACGTACAAAGGGTAAAATATCATTTCATTGATCTAGATGACACAGTTATTCCAAAGAGCAATCTTTTATTACTTTCCGAAACGTGGCTGGCTAATGATCAGGAATACCACAATTTAAATGTATCATGAGGAGCAATATATCAAAACCTGAATGATACACAAAACATTGTAACGCCAAATATTGATGAGTTGAACAATATTCAGGACTTCCTTCTCCGTACAATAGTTGCGGATCTTTGTGCAGCTGAGTTTGTACTGCAAAACGGTATCACATTTTAATATCAACTTTTGCGACAAAAAATCAGAGTTAGTGATACAGTTTCTTCTTAAAGAATTTAATTTAAAATTCAATAACGATCATTTAATACCACTATTGATACAGTTTATTCGAGATACTTGGACAAAATAGAATCTGAGGCATTCGTATCTTATCAAAACCGAGTGTAAAAGGACAACTCCATATATAGTCCAGCTAGATACTCTGTTCTCTTTACTCTGTACAATCAGCTTTCGCATTAACCGCGAGAGTTTTTTCTAGTAAACTCGCGAAAGAAAAATTTATATTGCTATTTAGTGTGGTAGAGTTTTCTCAATTGCAGGTCACGTGGTGACGACCAGCAATATTGTGAATGAAATTGTCGCGAAGCATTTCAAAGGCATATATAGCATTGATTGTAACAGTGATTACTACAATGTGTTTATTATACCCTTTGCAGAGTGTATTATAAATTATTGGTCGGACGATCCCATTAAGTATATTTATTTTTGATCGGAATAAGAAGCTGCATCGATATAGCCATGCCTGTCAATCCATCGGTACGTGTGCTTTTTAGGCAGGCAATTTAAAAGCAATTGACACGAATCTTGGTATTTACGATATTTATAGCGTGAGATGACGTATGAAAATCGTTTGTATCGGTCCACTATTCCTTTATTAAATATTTTTATTTATTACACATATTCACAATGTAAAAGTATGAGACATGTTTTTATATATGTTGCAGTAGAGTCAGAAAAAGTTTGCAAATATTATTTCAAGAAAAAACTGTATTTTCTTGTTCCATGTCATTGTTGATAATTAGGTGTTCAAAATTTAAGTGTGATAAAAGTAGTCAAGCAATCTAAGTTTTTTACTGATTCCAAATTTAATTATTTGAATTGAACAAAATACGTTTGCCGTGCTGTTAATATGTAATTTAATCAACAAAATTTAAAGTTACTGCTGTTGGTTTGTAAAAATCCGTAGCAGATCTGTTGCAGTTTGAATAAATTTAATAGAATGTGCGATGGCATAATAAATATCCATTAGACTAGTGCTTTCATCATATTCACAATGTTCTCCATACAAGTTTATTCCAGCCAATTTTGAACCGATAATTAAAGGATCGCCAGGTCGGGTGCTACAAATGAATTGTTTTAAATTCTGTCTATTTTTTACGCAATAGAATTCTGGGTCTACGACAGCACCAATTTCTTCATATTGAAACATAGATGATCTACAACGCTGAAGGTGCACCAATTTTGTGTCGTACATGCTTATAACGTAGTCAGTCGGGTCGAAAAATACAATTTGCACTGGATCTCCTACTTTTGGTACACCTCGATATATTTTGATTGGACGATAATGTGAACGATGCAGTTTAGTAGCCAGGGCGACGAGTGCAATGTTGTGTGGTTTGAAATTTTTCTCATTTCCTGGCATGTAAAATGCTATAACCTTTTTGGGAATGCCATTTTTCGATATATTTAAATGGGTTCCCGTAAGTACACTCATATCCTTAGCCTTGTACTCTAGTGTGGGATCATAGGTGGATGAAATAAAACATCGCGCTGATGTTACGATCATTCTTTGTGAAATTAATATCCCTGCACACATGATGGAACCTTTATAAAGGATATTGACATAGTAACTCTTATGAAACAAGGAGTTAGAGGTTACATTTTTGTGGGCTTGAGATCTAGCATATTCTTCTAGATGTTCACGATTATAGCCAATGTGGTGCTCGGACCTGTGAGCATGATTGTAATAAGCAATTCTATGATAATTATCGGTTTTTTTAACTATAGACATAGCTGATGTTATGACTAATCCAAACTGCATTAAAAGGCAAGTAAGTGAAATACGCATTCTAAAATTTTTCGAAATATATACCGGTAAAAAGACTAACTTAAACTAATACAATGTAGTCATAGAAAATTAAATACGAAGCACATTAGTATCACTGCAAATATACAGTAAGTAAGTCACCTCACCGACTTCGGTATACCATGGTATATATGTCTATTAAACTTTTTATAAATGCTTCATAGAAAGCATATGTACTCCAGCACCGCTACCAGACTACGGCCAACTTCGACCTTATATACATCTAGTAACATTCGTTTCTACAATTAATTTAAAATATTTCTAGTCCGATTTTAATAAAACTTGGTAGGTCAGTAGATATTTAAAAGTCTAATAGGTGTGTCCGAATTTGTTTCTTCTATAGTCCAAAAAATGCAATGGGCAATCGATATTCCATGTTATTGGGTAGGAAGTGAGCGTGGCAAATATTTTAAATAATCATAATTCGCGCACGTATACAGTATAGATACCAAATTTTTATACATTGACCCTAGAGAGCAGTTAGTAATACATTTCTACGACTTCGCTGTTCGCAGAAATTTAAATTAAACTTGATCATACATACTATACAAGTGTACATACCATACTCACATAGCTAGGTCGACTCGGCGGCTATTGATACTGATCTAGAATACCTTTTCACCCTATGGGTGCATGGTATGCAAATCAGAATATCATTAGCCGTGTCTAAATCTTTCTTCTACAGTTTTACACTCTTTTGGTTGAAAGGGGATATCAGCAACGTAAATTGTTTTCTATCTTTATAAGACAGCAAATAAACGTTCTTTTCGTATGTATGTTTAATGACCTCTTTTTGCGAATTTAATTTTGATAGTCAAAAAATTGCGCCACTCAATTGCTTTTTTACTAAATCATACAAATACCAATTCTGATTTTAGTATTCAGTATTTATTTATAGTATATATGTCGGAGAATGAACCAAAGCCTACTATGTTCTTTTGAGAATTGTCAGGTGTCAATGAATCAAAGCTTACTGTGTTGTTTTGAGAATTGTCAGGTGTCAGTTTATTGTGAAATTTACAACACTGTTGTGCAGCGATTGCAGACTGACGCCTGACATGTTGTGTTTGCAGGATGCTTAGCATATTTGCCTAAGCAACGTGATGACTAATAACTGTTGCCAAAGTACGAGAACTGTTATTATGTGAGGTCCTATATAAGACGGGGCATGGGGCTCAGAGAAGGCAGTAACAGCCCAGCACAGTCCGGAACTAACTCTACAATTCAGTGTAAACTAAATAAGTAAAGTTTTAGTAAAGAAATACAGTGAAGTATAACATGAGTGAGATGAGCCAAATTTTCTTTGAGGATGTCTTGCCTAGGACTTTGAAGCAATCATAGCATAGCAATTCTGATGATGAGCACATTGAAAAGATTGATATTGCAGCAAAACCAACGGATGTGGTCTACACAATTGTTTATACAACATCCCACATACGCCGCGACTGCAAGATGCCGACTCAACAATTTTAGTACATATATGCAGCATATATAGTTTTAAGAACAAAGCCTCTGCAAAGGTTTCATATGTTTTGAGAATTAAATAAAACGACATTTAGAATTTGGCACCATCAGAGAATAGACGTACTTTATTTAAAACTATCTTAAAGTAAAACACCAACTGTACTCTCAAACAACACACTCTACAGTTCAGTGTAAACTAAATAAGTAAAGTTTTAGTAAAGAAATACAGTGAAGTATAACATGAGTGAGATGAGCCAAATTTTCTTTGAGGATGTCCTGCCTAGGACTTTGAAGCAATCATAGCATAGCAATTCTGATGATGAGCACGTTGAAAAGATTGATATTGCTGCAAAACCAACCGTTGTGGTCTACACAATTGTTTATACAACATCCCACATACGCCGCGACTGCAGGATGCCGACTCAACAATTTTAGTACATAGCCTTACATATATGCAGCATATATAGTTTTAAGAACAAAGCCTCTGCAAAGGTTTCATATGTTTTGAGAATTAAATAAAACGACATTTAGAATTTGGCACCATCAGAGAATAGACGTACTTTATTTAAAACTATCTTAAAGTAAAACACCAACTGTAATCTCAAACAACACAGGGAGTTAACTCATGCGAATTGGCCTGTAGCTTCTTTGTATTTAAATCAAGGATGAGCACGTACTGGCTCTTTTGGTTCTCTTTACCGGCAGAGGCTGGAAGAAAAATGCCATTTTTTGGTCTCGACGAACACAAAAAATTGTGTGTCGTTGTCGAACTTGTAGACAGAGGTACGGCGAATCACGAGATTCGTGGGGAGGGGGAAGAGTGTCGCGATCTCGAGTTCGCAGGGATGGCCAAAAACCGAATTTCGAGGGGAGGGGGTAAGGGTTGACAAAACCTATCCTTTTTTTCTTACACGTCCCTCACTCCCTCTGCCCACAAGTTGCAAGCTCGAGATCGCGACACTATTCCCCCTCCCCACGAATCTCGTGATTCGGTCGTACCTCTGTCTACAAGTTCGACGACGACACACAATTTTTTGTGTTCGTCCACCAAAAAATGGCATTTTTCTCTGCCTAGCCTCTGCTGCTGATGCTCTGGCTCCCAGGTTAAATTTTCGTGCCCACCCTTGATTTAAATGATAACATTGCGTAATGCTGTTTTGCATATAATACCTGTATAATAATATATATATGCCTTTCTATAATGGTAATTCTCTGCTCTGGAAAAACTGAAAAGCAAATGTTATTTAAATTGATGAAAAATTGGTCCTAGTTGATCCTTTTTATTTCCGTTTGCCTAATTGGATGTAAATATTAAGTTTTTTACCTAATTAATACAAAAAGGGTAATACCGATTTGCGTTCTACCTAGTTGGGTACATGTCATAACTCCCATTTTTGTGTCTTAACGTCTATGGGCCTTATGACATTTTTAAATGTGTCTTAACACCCACTCTATAAAATGAAATGTGTCATAAGGCCCATGGGCCAGGCATATCAATTTAGCAAAGAGATATCACGTCTTACTTAAACCCATTTCTAAATAACAATGGAATAAAACTATTATTCAGTGATTCTAGATAAGTCCTTAAACCAACCTATTAAACCTCAACGGCTTTAAATGTAAAATCATGTCTTTTTATAGATGCACTCCATACTTAGGAACTTATTATCTTAACTACACTGCCTTAGAGCGGTTACATATTATCAATGACTTAGGTGTTCTTATGGACCATAAATTAACTTTTAATCTTCATAGTTCTTCTACGGTTAAAGCTATAAATGTTCTTGGGTTTGTGAAACGATACTCTTCGCGGTCTAAATTGGGATCGCAATGTCAATTTGCCATCATACTCCAGTAGGATTCTTGTAATCAATCTTCCTTTCTTAATTAATCGTAGAGTAATACTTGGTGTTCTGATTATAATCTTGTATCCCGAAATCAGATCAAAAGACTCTCTTTCACTTGTGAAAACCTCTATTTTAGCACACTTAGCTCGTAATTAGCTGTAGTTACTCATATTTTAATTGTTCGTTTTTTTATTTGTCTTTGTCCACGCGATCGTGTTGTTTGATATACGGCTGCGCCCCACGGTCGGTCTGGCGGGAGGTGGATAGCTCTCTGCTTGGGCTCGCGCGAAACAGGAGGAATTAATCTTATGAGAAGTCAAATACAAAGGAAAAATAGGATTATCAGTTTAAGAAACGCCCTTAAAAAATATCTGACTTGGCGATACTTGACTACCAGTTACTTGGCGATATCTGGAACAAGTAACACATTCCCTTACTTGTGTCAGATATCGCCAAGTAACTGCGGAGCAGATGGGTAACCTTCCCAAAAACAGAGTAACAATATCATCTCCATTTCATACCATGGGAATCGATTTTGCCGGTCTATATCATGTGACAAAAAACCTTCAAAGGATATAATTCAGTGTTCGTGTGCTTGGGAGCAAATGCAATTCACTTAGAAGTTGTTAGTGGCTTGAAAACCGATGCCTTCCTAGCATCATTTCGGAGATTTGTGGCAAAATGCGCTAATGTATATTCCGATAATGGGACGAATTTTGTGGCAGCTGCTAGGAGAATCGATGAAGAGTTCTAAAAAGCAATTCAAAATAACGTCCAATTTGTATACGACGGTTGAAGATATGGACAACAAGGAGGTGTTAACTCCCGGTCATTTCTTGATTGGAAGACCAACATTGGAAGCAGCTGAGTCCATATCACAAGAAAAAATTGGAAATTTAGACAGATGAAAATTAATTAAAAAAATGGAAAAGGATTTGTGGGTGAAATGAAAAGACGAGTACCTATATACTCTCCAGCAATGAAATAAATGACGACGACCCACAGAAAATTTAGAGGATGGGCAAGTCGTACTGATCAAAGTAAGAGTGGTAAAAGTCAAGTTGCAGGAAGGGTCAATTTTAAGACCAATAAATAAATCTGTTTACTTATTGGGATAAAGGTATCCGAAACCATAAATGAGAATCGATTTGGGAGAGGTACCAGGATCGGACATGTGCCCAAATTAGGGACCATATGTTATTGGCTTTGCTTATACTGCTTTGTCAAGTATCAAATGCAGCGAGCAATAAAGATAATGTACAAAATATAACGGTAAACGAATTAAACACTACAGCCGCATTATTTTAAGATCCAATGGTCGAAGTGAAGTAGTAGTATCGTTCGATCTCTTTGAAATGTAATCATATTTTGAAATGCTTAACAAAGGTGACAGGTTGATTCCTAAAATGAGGGATTTATTTCAAAAGTTATATAACTTCGAAGACCAAACGAAACGAATTATAGAGATCGAAGAAAATAATATTGTTTATTGTTTGTTTGTATTGATTGTTCATGAGTCAAAATTTAATAAGCCAAGCCAAACGAGTACCCTTTGTATTCATGGGCTCACTGTGCCATATATTATTTGACATCATGGATGCGGGTGACAGATGGAAGAAAACATGAGAAGTTTACTGACGAATCAGCAAAATTTGAAAAACCTAGAAAAAAAGCAGACATCTATAGTAGACTCCACGGCAAACATTCTTAAGACAGCTTTAGATGAAATAAATAATAATTTTCGCAACATGAACAACCGGATTAAAAATATAACAGAATCAGGGACTTTAATCATTATGAGTTTTATTTTTAATCATGAGAACGGACTTACGGTGCCGTACTATGGGGAAATGCAAGTACCAGCAATGTCGACATTATACAAAGGGCGCAGTCGAAGATTTTAAGATCAATCACTGGGGCTCCGTGGTACATACGGAACGACAACATTCAAAATGATCTAAATATACCTAGCGTAAAATCTGAAATAGGTAGTCAACAACTAAAGTATTCTGCGAAACTGGATGTACACCCTAATGTTCTTGCCAATTCCCTTACGCGAACTAATAATAGAACTCGTCTTAAAAGAAATGACAGACCAACCCAATAATAAATGATTAGGGCCGCCTGCAATATCCCCTGGATATATCTTAAGTACTAGATTAAGAAAAATATCTCAAACTTGTTGTTAGGCTCTAATTTAAGAGTAGATTCAACAAATATATATTAAACGTTAAAAAAAAAAAAAAAAAAAAAAATCATGAGAAATGAAAACTAAGCAATTCTGATGATGAACACGTTGAAAAGATTCATATTGCAGCAAAGCCAACGGATGTGGTCTACACAATTGTTTATGCGACATCCCACATACGCCGCGACTGCAAGATGCCGACTCAACAATTTTAGTACATAGCCTTACATATATGCAGCATATATAGTTTTAAGAACAAAGCCTCTGCAAAGGTTTCATATGTTTTGAGAATTGAATAAAACGACACTTAGAATTTGGCACCATCAGAGAGTAGACGTACTTTATTTAAAACTATCTTAAAGTAAAACACCAACTGTACTCTCAAAGAACACATGGAGTTAACTCATGCGTATTGGCCTGTAGCTTCTTTGTATTTAAATCAAGGATGGGCACGTAGTGGCTCTTTTGGTTCTCTTTACCGGCAGAAGCTGGGAGAAAAATGTAATTTTTTGGTCTCGGCGAAGACAAAAAATTGTGTGTCCTCGTCGAACTTGTAGACATAGCACTATGGTCTGTGTAATAACCCGGTACTTTCCAATAAAACACGTTACTTCCAAAACTTATAAATCCATGTATATTCTTCCGCTTCGATGCGGCCGCTTTAATTGTCACAAATATACTAAATACATATATACTAATTAGAACCGAGAGAGAGAGATAATAATGGATCATAGAGAGAGAGAGTTAGAGAGTTAAAGGGCTTTGCTTTGTAGGCGTCGATTGCCGCTTAGCATCTCGGTGCTGGTTCCCACATCCCTCCTTTTCTCACGAGCTTAAGCTTTAATCCCTCGGTGGAGTTTTCGTAATCCTCTTCTGGTGCTTGCTCTTCGAGTTGTTCGGCTGGCTGTGGAGTTTGGTTTGTGGCAGGTATTGGAAACGATTTTGTGTTGGTAGCACCGGACGATTCCGTTTCACCAGGGACCCTTTTAAGGTGATTTGCATTTCTTATGAGCGTTTTGCCTCCCCCACCTACTTGTACTATATTCCCTTCTTTTTTCAAGACTTCGTATTCAGTAGTGTCAAAATTTGGTGTTAGTTTGTGGGGAAAAACTACATTCTTAAGAACCACCTTATCTCCTACATTGATATTTACTTCCTTTGCTCCTCTCCTTTTGTCTGCAGTTTCCTTTCCCTTTTGTTTATTTATGCAGTCATTATCCCTTTCCGCTGAGTCTGTAAACACTCCCACTAAATCTTGTATTCCCGGGATTTTATCCCTAATGACTCGATTGAACATCAGCTCTGTAGGAGCGGAGCCTGTGGTCCCATGAGGGGTTACATTATACATCAGTGTGAAAGCTTGAATTTCATCCTTAAGATTTTTCTTGTTTTGATGAGCTATCTTCAACCGCTTGACTAATGCCTTGTTCATATTCTCGACCTCGCCGTTAGCCTGTGGCCAATAAGGGGGTGTTGTTATTTGCTCGATGCCGCATGATTTACAATAGTTTCTGAATTCAAGGCTTACATATTGTCGGCCATTATCGGTTCGTAACTCTTTCGGGTAACCAAGCCTACTGAAAATTTCCCCACACGCCCCAATTAGTGATTCCGATGTAATGGAGCGAAGGAATTTAAACTCCATGTATCTAGAGTAATAGTCTATTAATACTAAAATATATTCATTGTTTGGTAGTGGCCCTAAAAGATCTGTAGCGACCGAAATCCATGGCCCATTCGGAAATTCTGTTCTCTTCATAGGCGGTGGATTTGTCGCTTGGGATACTAAAATACAATCAAAACAATTCTTTACAAATTTCTCGGTATCTCTGTCAATTTGGGGCCACCAGACTTTGGACCTCAATCTTCGCTTCATGGCTGATTCGCCAGGATGTCCCTCATGTGCCAGCACCAACACTTTCTGTCTCAATGTTGCCGGAATAACAATCCGAACTCCTCTTAGCATGATTGTTCCAATAGTTGACAGTTCATGTCGAAATGGGTATAATTTATTTGACATTGCCGAGTCCCAAGAACCTTGCTGAAGGCATACCATTGCGTCCAATATTTCCTCATCCTGTGTGCTGTTTTCAGCTATTTCAGATATCGATATTGATATTGGTGTAGCGTTTTCAATAATTCGCAATATGCTATGCTCACCCTTGATGTCGTAAGAACTGGATGGCGTTTGCTCACACAAACGGGACAAACTATCAGCTATGTTTTCCTTTCCTGATTTGTAAATGACTTTAAACTTATACGCTTGAAGACGCAGAAGCCATCTTTCGATACGCGCTGGAGGCTTTGATGTTGGCTTGAAAATGGTTTCTAGTGGTTTGTGGTCAGTCACTAATTCGAACTCTAGACCTATCAGATAGAAATAGTATTTTTCTACCGCCCAGACCAAAGCTAAACTCTCCTTTTCCGTTTGGGAGTATCGCTTTTCTATATTTGTTAAACTCCTACTAGCAAATGCAATTATATTGGGCTCGCCCTCATCGTTAAATTGCAACAGTACTGCACCTAGAGCAACCGGACTAGCATCAGCGATTAGTCGCGTTTTATTTTTAGGGTTAAAATATGAGAGACTCGGGATTTTAGTTAAAGCTAACTTTAGCTTTTGAAACCCATTTTCTTCAGCTGGTCCCCAAATAAACTTTTGATCTTTCTTTAAAAGCTCACGTAAAGGCTCTGTTTGGTCCGCTAGGTCTGCAATGAACTTGCCCACATAGGTAACTAGTCCTAGGAAACTACGAGTCTCTTCCTTATTTTTGGGTGGCCGAAATAATCTAATAGATTCAATTTTATCAGGATCTACTTCAATTCCTTTGTCTGTTAAAATGTGTCCCAAAAATTTAATTCTATTTGTCTCCCAAATGCATTTCTCCTTGTTTAGAAGAACATTATTATTATTGAAAACGCTTCGAACCTTTTCCAGTGCTTTATCGTGCTCTTCTTTGCTACTTCCAAAAATTATTACATCGTCGATATAATTCATCACGTTGTTGCACGGTGCTAAGAGTTCTTCCATTCGTCGTTGGAAGATTTCCGGCGCCGCATTTATACCAAACATTAGTCGCTTATACCTAAATAACCCTCGAGGTGTAATAAAAGTTGTTATCTGCCTACTTGTTTCATCTAACTCCAATTGATGGTACGCGTCCTTTAGATCGAGTCGTGAAAAGATCCTCGCATTTCTTAATTTAGTCATAAAAGATTCAAATGTCGGCAAAGGGTAGTTCTCACGAAGTATCGCACGGTTGGCTTGCCTCATATCCAAACATATTCGAATATCACCACTTTCTTTGAACGCGATCACCATTGGAGAGATCCACGGGCTGTGACCCTTGACCGGTTCAATAATGTCCAGATTGTAGGCTTCCTCCAACTTAGCATTGACTTTCTCTTCGAGCGCAACAGGGATACGCCTCATTGGTTGTTTCACAGGATCAACGTAGGGGTCTATTGTTAGTTTCACACTAATACCTTTCCACTTGGGAAATGGTGGCACAATCCCAATGTTGTTAACCGGTAGTCCCACTCGCAGAACATTTAACTTCGTTGCTGTTTCCCGTCCCAGCAGTGACTGCCGTCCTTTTTCAATTACAAAGAAGGATGCAATCAGCTCGGGGTTCTGCTTAATTGATATCGGTGCCTCAAAAATACAAATAACTTTAAGGATTTTATCTGAGGCATATCCCCTAAATTGACTTTGCGAATTTCCGCGGACGTTAAAAACGGTTGCTTTCTTTAATTGAAGAGTTAACCAATCGTCTTGCGAGATAAGGTTAAACCGGGATCCTGAATCAATTACTAGGGAAACATCCGCACCTCCAATTCGGCATTGCATCATCTCTTCATACTCCTCGTCACTGTCTATCTTAAAACAATTCCGTTGGATTGTCTTATTTTCCACTGGATTATCTTCTTCAATTCGGTGCACATATTTGCGTTTAGAATTTCCCATCGCTTCCTTGTCATTTGACTGTGGGTATGGGCGTTTAAGGTTTGTTCTGCATCTGCGGGCAAAATGACCCACACGAGAGCATCGGTTGCATTTAATCTGGCGTGCTGGGCACATCTGACTATCTTCCTTGTGTCCTGACCGTCCGCACCTTCCACAATCACTCTGATTAATTTTCCTTGATTTAATATTAGTGATTTTATTTATGATTTCTGGCAATGACTTCGAGTGCATAAGCTGCGACTGCTTATTTATTTCCTCGTCCACCTGACAGGCTTCGATGATTTCGCTTAAAGTTTGTTCTTTTTCCAATAATTTCTTTTTTAGTTCCGTACTAGCCCAGTTGTCAATGATTTTGTCTTTTAAACAAATTTCTTCTATTTCGGCTTTCGTAGACCCGAAATTACATTTTTGAATTTGTTGGCGCAAACGCAGAATAAACTTCCCAAATGTTTCACCTTCTTCAGGAGAGATTTTCCTAAAAGGTGTCTTTCAAAAGTCGAGTTTTGCTTGGGTGAGAAGTAAGCTGTCAGTTTATCGACTAGCACAGAAAAAACATCATTTTGATCGGCCTCGTTAAATTCTACTATGGCACCCGGCAATGCGTATGCAACCGTCTGCAATTGGATACCACCCAAATGTAACAATTTTGTTCTTTTCTGAATTACAGATTTGACTTCTTCCACTTCCAGATAAATCTTAAAAGCGCGCAGCCACTTTTCCCATTCATTTTGGAGCAATGTGTTCCCCAAACTTTCACACAGAAAAGGTTTTATGACGCTTTCAGTCATTGCGAATAAGTATAGATGTTTGTCTGAAAACAAAAATCAACCATTCATTAAATGCTTCTGTCGGCAAACTGCCACTGACCACTGTCAGATAATATCTTAACTTTTTGTTAAACATTTGTTCAATCTCTTATCGGCTTTTAGCCTCTGACCTTTGCCAGATAGTTTTGTTATTAATAATCTGTTTAACACCTTATCGGCTTTTCGCCCCTGACCTTTGTCAGATAGTTCTTCTTATTAAACATTTGTTTAATATCTTAACGGTTTCCACCTCTGACCTTTGTCAGATACTTCTTTATTAAACATTTGTTTAATAATTAATCGGCATTTCGCTTCTGACATTTGTCAGATTTCTTTTCGCTTTCTTCTCTTTTTTTTTTCATTTATGAGTGAAAGATGCATTTTACTTTTTTTTTTATGTCCATGCATACGCGTACGTATGTATGTATATGTTTTGTGCCTACTATGTATGATTACCCCGTTATAGGGTTTCTCTTAAAAAAAATAATATTTCTCCTTCTGTTTCTTTCTTTGAACTCGTAAGCACAGAGAACGCCGTATGAAAAGAAGAAAAGAAATAAGAAAAACTAACGGATCGTAGAAAGGCATTGGACTTGCACTGACACAGCCACGCTGCATTTATATATTGCTAATGTTTCTCTTTTCCTTTTTTTTTCTTTTCACTATTTAACTATTTCATTTGCTAGTTCGCTATATTGTTTTTAATTAATTGTTTTTTTTTTTTACCTCGTCGCCAATGTAATAACCCGGTACTTTCCAATAAAACACGTTACTTCCAAAACTTATAAATCCATGTATATTCTTCCGCTTCGATGCGGCCGCTTTAATTGTCACAAATATACTAAATACATATATACTAATTAGAACCGAGAGAGAGAGATAATAATGGATCATAGAGAGAGAGAGTTAGAGAGTTAAAGGGCTTTGCTTTGTAGGCGTCGATTGCCGCTTAGCATCTCGGTGCTGGTTCCCACAGTCTGGATATCGATTTTGTTGGCATAAAGTCCAAATATTCATGAAAAGATTCGGTGGTTTTGGTAATTGATTATGAAAGTAGATACCCTGAGCACAAAATATAGATAAAAAAAAATTTTTAATGGCATCCCTGGGTTTGTACCAGGATCTCAAAGTCAGACATGTGCTTTGTGCGTAATCGACACTTCGAAAGTGAAAAAAAAATCTAAAGTTTAAAGTGCCACCATTTGTGAAATTTAGCACACAAAAATAATTTAAAATGTGAAAAATATACATTAAGGTATGTAGTTTTTAATGTATATATTTATTTTATGTGTACTCTTAGGATTTAAGTGTTGTGTAATGTCCAATAAATGTGTATTTTTTTAGAAAATTGTTTTGCGTTCTCTGTGTTTCGTGGAATAGAACTAACGAGCTGACACCTGCTGACAAAAAGTAATGATA
This sequence comes from Drosophila paulistorum, assembly GCA_018152135.1. Classification (NCBI taxonomy): domain Eukaryota; kingdom Metazoa; phylum Arthropoda; class Insecta; order Diptera; family Drosophilidae; genus Drosophila; species Drosophila paulistorum. The sequence goes on from JAECXG010000823.1 coordinate 3,434,243, forward strand.
CAAGTTGGTACCTAAATATGTCGTCTTTGATCGCAAACTAATGCCTTCGCCCCGTTTTTCCCCCCTTTTCCATTAATTTGATAATATTCAGGCAAGTTCGAATTTTGTCATAAAGAACTCATCGATATTTGGTGCAGCAACAATCGAGATATAATTATATATGCATATTTATCCGTGGTATCCAATGTCACCAACGATTCATAAAGTGTTAGTTCACGGTTTTCAAATAAACAATTCGACGTTAATTCCACTTGGATGCTTGGGCGAAAATGGTTCAGAAGCCCGGAATAAAATCTACAAAAAAGACAGACGATCACATTCAAGGAAAGATAGTCGAGTCAATACAATGAGTGACATTTTTCATAGAGCCATGGATTCCTCGGATCCATTACTATCGAGTGTCTGTTTGAAGGAGAGAGAAAGGAAAACCCCGGAAAAACTTCTTCCCAAAGAAGTTTAAAGTCTTCTCGAGTTGCCGTCTACTGAAGATAAAGATTTATTCACGACATAGAGCTAGAAGAAGAAGACGATGCCAATTAAACACAACAAAAATGTTTGTAATCTATTTTCTTCATACCACTTTTCTACACTACCAAATATGAAACAAATAAAATTTTAAACTGTCTATTTTGTGCATGTTTATAATTATTAATTGGTCAAAACAGTTCCGAACATTTAAAAATGCAACCTGAAAGTATGCAATCGGGTCAAATTTTATAGTTTTCGACAAATCGCGGTAAAGCCATGGTGCAATTCCAAAAAAAAAAATTGAAATTTTCTTTTGGTATTTCCAGTATGCTTGCAAAATTTCAACTCTCTAGCATTCAAACTGTAGTTTATGCCAAAAAAATCGACATCCAGACCATAGTGCATAGGTACGGCCGAATCACGAGTTTCGCGGGGAGGGGGAAGAGTGTCGCGATCTCGAGTTCGCAGGGACGGCCGAAATCCGAATTTCGAGGGGAGGGGGAAAGGGTTGACAAAAACCATCCTTTTTTTCTTACACGTCCCTCACTGCCTCTGCCATCAAGTTGCAAGCTCGAGATCGCGACACTATTCCCCCTCCCCGCGAAATTCGGGATTTGGCCGCCCCGCTGTCGACGACGACTTACAAAATTCTTGTGTCCGTCAAGACCAAAAAATTACCTCTTTCTCTGCCTAGCCTCTGCTGCTGATGCACCCTTGATTTAAATAACATTGCGTAAAGCTGTTTTGCATATAATACCTGTATTATAATATATAAGTTAGCACACTCATCCTCACACAAGGCTTCTTTCTCCTCCTCTCACGCAACAAGCACCCCTGGGGCGCCTTTTCCCTCACAAACCAGATCATGCCCCGCACCCCGGCCTCTCACATTACAAAGAGACTCGGGTAGCACACTTTACCAGCAACGCCTGAACGAGTATCGGGTAAAATACCCTCCCTCGATCTAAGTAATATTAACTCTTGACCACACACACACTCCCATACATTCCAGGTACACTAACAGACCTCACACACACGCGTATGATCTAAGTGCATCGCGACCTATTTCACTTGTCACGTTTAGTCAACTAAGCAACCCACATCTTTCATTTCTTGTAAACACTTACACACTTAGCCAAATAATCAACTTATATTTCCTAGTATTTATGCGACCCAAGCAGATATGTGACCCAAGACGACCCACGTTGGGTCACACTAGACACTTCACTTTCTCTTTTCTAGCATAAGCACGTTTGTATTTCTAGCCAATCCATTCTTTGAATATTGCCGATATAACAGAATTCGCCGGAAGAGGCGACCCACTTTAAACACGATCCCAACGTCGCTGCCGACGGCATACCGCCGCAGCCAGCGCCCATGGGGCATCTCGGGGTATATTTAAAGGACCACGCTCCACAGAGCGGGTAGTCTTAATTTAGACCTAGAACTAGTTACATCAAGTACTATTGAATAAAACAAATATTATAACGTTGTAATCAACTGTTGTGTTGTGATTCACCACGGAAAACCAAAGTTCCCAAGTCTAATCCTTATTCACAAGGAAAATATGGTAAGAATCCACCATTAAGGGTCATTGAGAACTCATAACTGGCGCCCGAGCAGGGACCCGTAATTTTTCTAGAAGCCATAATGGCGCTACTCACCCATTAGAGGGAATCTAGGAATATTACGGGTCTAGACAAAAGTCAGAAGAGCTACTCAGTGTAAATGCTGAAATAAAATAATTAATTGCTCAGGCACAACCCTGACCTATCCCAAAATTTTTAAAAAATAATATTTAGGCCACCAGGCCAACGGGAAATGCTTCACCTGATTATGGTGAAACTTGAAACCAATTCGTTCGTCGCCTTGCATGAAACTGCTGACTCTTCAAAAAATAATCCCGCACGCGTTTTGCTAACCACTGCACTCTCAAGCCAGCAGAAGCAGGCAAAGGTGGAAACAGCAAGCGAAGGGAATTTTGCGCCTCTTGCATTTTTGGGGTGTTAACATATAAGAATTGAAGAAGAGAAGCGTCGCGCTTCCGTGTTTGATACCTGAGCGCTCAATAAAATAAAAAAAAGAATGAAAACCTAGCCACATGCCAGGGCAAGGTTCAATTACCCCTATAAGTGGGTACGTCTTTCCGGTGTCTTGCTACGATAAATGTCTCGTTGAAAACCCAAGCCCTCCTTCTGAGCAAGGAGCTGCCGAAATTAAAAGTAAATGTCTGGTTGAAAGGCTAAGCCCTCTTTCTCGTTAAAGAGCCGCAAAAAAAAGGGTTTTATTTGGTTGAAAACCCAAGCCCTCCTTCTGAGTAAGGAGCTGCTGAAAATAAAAGCATATGTCTGGTTGAAAGGCCAAGCCCTCCTTCTCGACAAGGAGTTGCGAAAAAATTTTATTTGATTGAAAACCCAAGCCCTTCTTTCCATAAGGAGCTGCTGGGAAATATTCATGTGTTTACATTTGGTTGGAAATCCAAGCCCTTCTTCCGAGCAAGGAGCTGCGAAAATACGAACAAGAGCCCCAACTAAATCCCCAATGAAAAAGTCAATACAACCTCTTACAATCTGATTCTGTTTATTAATCATGCGGGGTTTTCAAATTATCTTGGCCGTCTGCGGGCAGGAGCGGGATGCCTCCATTTCAGTATACCCCTCAAATTGGAACACCCAGCTCGCCTTCTATTTTCCTCATAACGAAAAACTGACTCCAAAGATCGTCTCTGCAAGCTGGCTGCAGTAGTAAGCGATCCCTCAAGTGGTGAAGGATAATCCAGTATTCCTGAATAATCATCTCGGGAGCGTTGATCGGCTTGAGGGCGGGAAGGGGATTGTTTCCTCATCCTCATCCGCATCAGGCAAGATGATTCTTGAACTGGGAAGGTCATCCTCCCATAAACTGTAGCGCTGTTCAGAGCTCGGTGACCACGGTGACCAACTTCTGGCAACCCGAGAGAAGAATTCAGAGCTCAATGACCAACTTCTGGCGACCCGAGGGAAGAATTCGCAAGTCGCATCTGAAACCCCATCAGATTCAGAACTTGAATCCACTATTATTACTTCCTCCCCCATAGTCCTTCTTGCGACCCGAGGGAATAATTCAGAAGTCGCGTCAGAATCTCCATCGGATTCGGAACTTGAATCTACTATTATGATTTCCTCCTCCATAGTCTCGTCATTGGAGGAAGAATCGCAATAAATTATTTCCGCTAGCGTGGTTGGATTAAAATTTTCGTCCGATCGTTCCATGTTCTTAGCTGATACTAAATAAAACCCCACACCAACTTTGGCCACTACGGGTTACTGAGAAACACAAAATGCGAATATGCTTACTCAGACAATTGAGGTAAAGAAAAGAAAACCTTGAAAGCAGCAATTTAAGATAGAATCAACGCATAAAAAAGGGGTGAAAGGAGAAATGTGAAACACATGCACACAAATGCATTTTCAATTATGCACGCTCAACAGAAACTAACGCGAAAACGAAAATTGTTACCCTTTTTATGAGAATTAGGGCACAATGACAGCAGAAATGAGCTACTAAATTGGTAGCAATCTAACATGTGGTATCCTAATGTGCATTTTTCCATTCTTACAGATAATATTGTGAGTATCACATATTGAAAAATTTGTTACACTACGGGTGAGATTCAAATCTAAGTACACACATACACACGTTAGGAGTTACCCACTCATAAAAAACAATTATCGAGTCCTACAAAAAGGAATATAGAATCATTTAAAATTAAAAACAGTTGCTGTAAACAACTGTAATATAGAATCATTTAAAATTAAAAACAGTTGCTGTAAACAAAACTGAAATGAGTGACAACGAAAACTCGGGCATTACACTGCAGGAGGCCGACAGTGCCATAGCCGAAAAGGACGCTGAAATTGATAGGCTTCGAGGGCTCATCAACGAATTTGCCGAACGGGATGCTCAACTCGAGCAATTGGCAGCCTCAGGAGAGGCCGTGTACGTCACAACGGAAAGTAATACCATTGTGAATACGCCACCAGTAGTTACCAATGTGACCCATAACGAACCTGGATTCCGAGCCGAGTCCACCGACCAAACCGGAATACTCAATTTGAACAGCTGCGCTCCCAATTTTAATAGCTATGTAGACAACTTGTGCAACGGGCTGGCATCCTATTCCGGAGGTCATGCCGAACTCGGCCGATGGATTAACTCGATTGAGGAGGTTTTGGCTGAAATCTCGGCAAATAGAAGCCAAACTGCGTATAAAATGATGGTAAGGCGTGTGCGGCTGAAATTCAAAGGCGAAGCCGCTGATATATACTACGAGGAAGAGGGAGACACCACGTCATGGGAAGCTATTAAACGTGTGCTGAGAAATCATTTCTCCGACCAACGCCCCCCGGAGGCCATCCTGTCTGCCATGCGGAACCTGCAACAAGAGCGCGACACAGTAGAAGCCTACTACGTAAAATTTCGAGCACTGCACAGGTTATACGTAAAGAAAATTAAGGAAGGTTCTCTCTCGCCAGAAGTAAAGGAATCCACACTCCAACAACAAGAAATAAACAGCTCTAAACCGGGATCTAAGGAAACATCTCATGCACTTCGTCCCATCGCCATTAAACGCCGCATACCGCGCAGCTTTAGGAGTTGTCAGACAGATCCATGAGCTCCGGCTCGATAAGCCCAAGCAACAGCCAGGGGAACGATCATCGGGCCCGCTCTCGGATAAAATTTATAGAAGCAACGATAACCCTTTCAAAATAAATTACAAGTCTGGTAAAGATTACAAAAATAACAACTACAAAGGGAAGAATTCCTACAAGAAGAGCAATTGGGACCGTAATTATGGCCGAAACAACGGCCATCACCACGGAGGGAATAGAACCGATAAAACCAAACCAGAAGATCGTGAGCATAACCAAAGGCAGGCCCTGAACCATTTGACCATGGAAGGATCGGATGACTCAGAAGACACCAAGGGCGAACCAAGACAACTGGATGACCGACGAAGCCCCACAAAGGCTGAAAATTTTATGAGCCCAGCCGAACCGGAGTACCGTACCTAAGATACACTACCAAAGATGGGGAATGTCTCACTTTCCTCATCGACACTGGGGCCGCCGCTAATTACATCCAGGAACGGCACGCCCCCCACGGCCAATTGTTGCCACGACCTATATATACCGCTTCCGTCGGAGGAAGCATGAAAATAACGCATTATGTGAAAGGATAATTTTTTAAGCCTTTCGGGAATGATGCAACTGTCACCTTTTATGTCCTGCCCAGCCTGATCGATTTTGACGGAATCATTGGCGACGATACCCTGCGTGAGGTTCGAGCTGTATTGGACCGCTCCAACAATCACCTGACTATGGGACACGGCGTAAAACTCCCACTCACGATGATGAGCTCAACAGCCATGAACATGATGACCGCCCCGAAATTATATACACCTCAGCTTGAGGAAATAATCCATTCCTTCAACCACATTTTTGGGCCCTTAGTTGAGTCAGAAACCGTGGCAACCGAAGTAAGGGCTGAAATACGCACGATCGACCAAGAACCCGTCTACATACATACCTACCCATTCCCAGCGCCGATGATGGGGGAGGTTAAGAGACAAATCAAGAAACTGCTGGAAAACAAAATCATCAGGCCCTCAAAAAGCCCTTATAACACTCCCGTATGGGTAGTGCCCAAGAAACCAAAACCAAACGGCGAAAAACAATACAGACTGGTAATCGATTTCAAGAAATTGAACACTGTCACCGTCGCCGACCGGTACCCCATTCCCGACATCAACTCAACATTGGCCAGCCTGGGAAAAGCTAAATTCTTCACCACTCTGGATTTGACTTCGGGATTTCACCAAGTTCGGATGCGAGAGAAGGATATACCGAAAACTGCTTTCTCCGTCTTGAACGGTAAATATGAATTCCTGAGACTTCCATTTGAACTGAAAAACGGCCCTGCCATTTTTCAACGAATGATAGACGATGTCCTTCGGGACCTCATCGGAGCATGCTGTTACGTGTACATTGACGACATTATAATATTCAGCAGGAGCGAGGAACACATGATCGATATTCAGAAAGTCTTCGAAAAAGTTTCAGAAGCCAACCTTCGGGTTAACCTGGAGAAAACAACCTTCATGAAAACCGAGGTAAATTTTCTGGGATACACGGTGTCAAGTGAAGGGATACGCACCGACGAGAAAAAGGTAGCAGCCGTCACCGCAATGAAGCCTCCAACCAACTTAAAAGAGCTCAAGAGCTTCTTGGGAATGACGTCATATTACAGGAAATTCATCCGAGATTATGCCAAGGTAGCCAAACTTCTCACTAACCTCACAAGGGGGGATCTGGGTCACCATATACACCGATCACCAACCTTACCTCGCAAATAAGCCCTCTCAGGCTAACACAATCGGCTGGACGGAAGCTTCGCCTTCCACTACATCGTGTCGACACACCACTCAACTCATTTCGCAATCAGGTAGTCGTCATCATAGGGACGGGCACTGTCACATCTACCGAACCATACCCTGGATTCCAGCGACATATGATACATTTAGATCTAACCAGAGACATTGCTCTATCTAGAAACGCTCTCGAAAGAACACTTTCCAAGACACATCTAAATGGAATCAAGATCCCGGAAATCGCCATTTCCGACATACAACCCATAATTTGGGAATATTTCAATGGCTATAAAATCCGCCTAGCACAAGAAATCGTAGAGGATATAACTTCAGAGGATCAAATCCAGGACATAATCCAAAAGGAACACCGAAGAGCCCACAGGAATTACCTGGAGAATAAACAGCAAATTCTCTAGAGTATTATTTCCCAAAAATGGCGGCCAAAATCAGGAGTTATGTATCAAAATGCACCATATGTGGAACACAAAAATACAACCGTCGACCAAAGAAACCTCACCTGCAGCCGACACCAATACCTTGCATGCTATGCGAAATTCTACACATCGACCTCTTCTTAATTGAAAAATTATGGTTTTTGTCCTGCATTGACAAATTCTCGAAATACGCGTTGTTGTTCCCTATCGAGAACAGATCATCTATACACCTCAAAGGAAAATTTATGGACGTGCTAGCATATTTCTCAGAACCCAAACTAATAGTAATGGACAACGTGCGAGGATTGTTATGTCCCATCATCGTCAATCATCTGCACGAATAACAAATCGAGATTTACCGGACCCAAGAAGCTACACAAGTCACACATTAAATAGGAACACACCTGTACACATAGCACCTAAAACAACTAGAAGTTAAGTTAAATTTAATATCACACTAAAATCACCCTTCTACTTCCAACACAAGCCCCCTCATTTTGTGTCTCTCATCGGTGGAGAGCTACCAAGTTTTTAAATACGAATCCCCAATCGTAACGTTACAGCAAGGGAAAGGATGGAGAATAGAAGGACACACAAACTTGGTACACATAATTCCTCTTGACTCTTTTGCTGGCCTTGCGGAGAACCTATCACTGGCTCTGGATCAGTACCCATCATGCGACCTGAAAACACTGGCCTCTCTCAAAATTAAAGACTTAAACACAAAAATTGAGGAACTCACGGCCTCCAACAGGAGGTCTAGGCGATCACTCAAATGGTTAGGCTGGGCTTGGAAATGGGTAGCAGGATCACCAGATGCAGCTGACTGGGACCAGATTTTACAGTCCCATTTTTTACAGATTTTACAGTCCCATTATCAGGGAGAATAACCAGCAGTTTACCATAAACAAACAATTCCTGTCCAGTATCCAAGAAGCTTTCGACAAAATAAACGAATTGGCAGGAGCCCTGAACACGGTGCGTGTTAATTGTTCTTGACCATTTCAGTAAATATCATTGGCTACAACCTTTGAAAAAGTTTCGCTCGGAAGATACACAAGAATTCTTGTTAAAACAAATATTTCATTGTTTTGGATTACCGGAAATCATCGTTAGTGACAATGGTGTTCAATTTAAGGCTAATTCGTTTAATTTTTTTCTTACTGAACTGGGCATAAAACATCAGTATACCCCTTTATATTCTCCCCAAAGCAAAGCAGCTGAACGTGTTAATCGTTCTCTGTTAGCGGCGATCCGTTCGTATTTAAAAAATGAAGATCAACGCTTTGGGATCAACATTTAACGAGTATATCTTGCGCATTGCGATCATCGTTGCATCAATCTTTAGGTTGCTCACCCTATAAAGCTTTGTTCGGACTGGACATGGTTACTCATGGTTCAGATTATAAGTTATTAGAGGAATTAAAGTTGTTACAAGAGCCCATAACACCGCTCAATCAGACTAACCAGTTAAACCTTTTGCGACAGGATATAAGAGAAAACATCAAGAAAGCATATGATCGAAATGTAGCATAGTATAACCTTCGCAGTAAGTCTGTCTCTTTTAAAGAAGGCCAAGAAGTTTATCGCAGAAACTTCACGTTGAGCAAATTCTCTCAGAAGTTTAATGCTAAAATAGACCCTAAGTTCATAAAATGTCAAATCAAAAAGACACTCGGAAACTGCTTTTATTTGTTAGAAAATATGCAAGGTAGAGAAGTCGGAACATTTCACTAATTTGAAATAAGATGAATAATTACTAAAAAAAATATATTAACTTAATTTATTTGATATTCCTTCGATAATTTTTTTTATTCTGTTATCTTTTTTAATAATTAATAATCTGCAACTAGTAAGCTCTTTTCATAATATTAGCTTTGGTCCCTCTTATTGAATAGTTTAATTTGCTTTTGAGTTCTCAAGTCTGAAAAGTTTAGAATTTTGAAATGTTGAGTTATACCAGACAAGCAATTAAAATCCGTCGGTATATATTTTGTTAAAATTTAATATATGCTTTTATCTGAAATTATAATGAATTTAAATATGATTGCATAAGCTTTATAATTTATTTTCCTAGTGACATGGTACATGAGTTGATATTATTCAGTTTTTATGGGAATCTTTACAAATATAACAAAGATTCATGGTTGAGTTATACCAGACAAGCAATTAAAATCCGTCGGTATATATTTTGTTAAAATTTAATATATGCTTTTATCTGAAATTATAATGAATTTAAATATGATTGCATAAGCTTTATAATTTATTTTCCTAGTGACATGGTACATGAGTTGATATTATTCAGTTTTTATGGGAATCTTTACAAATATAACAAAGATTCATGGTTTTTTTTATATGAATTCCTTACTGTGTTCATAAGTATTTTTCATTCAAGTCATTTAATTGCCATTTAAAGTTAGTTTCAGTAGAGATCCTAATAAAATTGAATTTTATAATTAAAGGTAGAGATTTCAGCAAACAAACCCCCCACCCCGCAAGAGCTACGGAAACCAAGGATCTCGATCTGCTGCAATTCACCTACCGCCTTCTTTCGGTTATCGGCCGAAATAAGGTTATGAGGCCGGATAAGAAGGTTACATAAAAATTAATGGCGCCCAACTGTCGGGCAGGATAAAAGCATACTCAACTTCTTCACAATATTAGATACTGACAAGAAGTTTATTTATGTTACGGCAAGTGGTTATTTCGACAACAAACCATATTAGCAGTATGTAGTTCTACCCTAGGTGATATTAAGTGTTGAGTTCAAGTATATCAGGAAATTCTTAAGATCAAAACATGAGGTTTCAAACTTGGCCAAATGACGAAAGTGTTCCTCCTCTGTTTTGCTGAATATTATGATGTCGTCGATATAGACATAGCATATTTTCCCTATATGTTCTCTTAAAATATCGTCGAGAGCTCTTTGGAATATAGATGGGGAATTTTTTAAACCGAAGGGGAGCCTGGTGAACTCATATTTTCCTCCGTTTATAGAGAATGCTGATTTTTCAATGTCGGATTCCTTTAAAGGGATCTGATGAAATCCGCTCTTTAAGTCAAGGACGGAGAAGTATTTGTTGTTGCCCAATTGAGCAATCATTTCTCCAATTTCTGGGATAGGGTATTTATCCGAGATGGTGACTGAATTTAATTTTCTGTAGTCGATGACCATCCTATATTTCTTTTTTCCCGAACTGTCGCTTTTTTTTGGGACGATCCATACAGGAGAACCATAGGGCGACCGTGAAGGTCGTATTATACCATCTTCTAATAGTTCTTGAATTTGTTCTTCGACTACTTCCTTCAAGGAGGCTGGATACGCGTAGTGTTTTGAGTAGACTGGAGTGTCTGACGATGTTCGAATTTCACCTTGGACATTGGTAGCATAAGTCAACCTCATATCCGGACTTGCAAATAGCGATTTGTATTCCTCTTGAAGTGCTTCTAGCTTTAACTTTTGATGACTTGATAATTGATCTGAGTTGATCGTGTGGACCTGCTGAGCTCGCATCTGTCTCACTTTAACAACATGAGAGTTGTTGACATGTAGCAAATCTTTTCCTACATCTATAATGGCATTTAATTCTTTTAGTGTGTCATTGCCTAGGATTCCATGAAACGATTTTAAATTTGGGAGTAGAAAAAAATTATAGGTTTGTTGGGTTCATTGAAGAGACCCAAGTGGACATGCTCCGTAATTAGGATGCGTCCACTTACAGTATTCGCGTAGAATTTACGCTCATTTGACTTTATGTTCTTGGCTATTTCAGGTTGGATATAGTTTTTGTTTGAACCGGTGTCTATTAAAAAATTGTACGCTGTTCCGTCTTTGTCCCGGACTACAAAGTACGGCAAAGAGGAACACTTCATCCTAAAAAATTAACCGTGTCCTCGATTTGTGGGTAGGTATCCTGTACTGTAGGTTGTGGTGTCTCTCTATCTTGCGGACTTAATTCGGACATGCCACCTTGAGTGGTGGAGTACTCTTGCTGTTGTTCATACTCCGAAAATTGCGAGTATGGGACTAATTGAAAATAGTCTTCCTGTTCTTGGTATTCGGACCACTGAGTTTCGGTTACATTGACTTGAAGGTCTTCTGGTGGTGGGGCACTGTATTGCCCGTCTTGTACCTCGGCTCCGATGTGGAACTGTCTTTGGGCTTTGTTTGGGAGATTCGTATTAAACGGATTTACTCTCTTTAATAAAAATGGTTGTGTAGGATTTATATTTGGCCTATTCATGTAATTCACGTTCTTGGTCATTATGGAGCCGTCTACATCCATTGGTGTAGGCTTGGGTTGAGGCTTTGGGGCGAGAGGTCTAGGTGGTGCGTTAAAGAAAGTTTGGTTACTGTTTCGGAAAGGGATATTTTGGGGAATACTATGGTTCTGTGGAAAGTTATTTTGGGGTGTGAAAGTATTTTGAGTCTGTCTGGGGTTGTACCAGTTCAGGTTGTTGTGCGGTTTAGGGGGAAGTACTGGAGGGTATGACCACTGTGGGGGGGGCGTTAATTCTGGTGTATTGTCCTGTCTTGTGTGTTAGGTTTGGACGAGGGTGGTGATAACCTGAGCCGATCGAGTTTTTAGTGTGCTTATTGGTTAAGTCTTCTATCATCTGCAACGCATGTTTCAAGTTAAGTGGTTGCGCTAGACTTATTCTATCTGATAGATTACCGTTCAGGCCCCTAATAAAAGTATCTAGGGCTCTGTCCCTTATCTGTTTCGACAAAACTGCCATGACCTCAGGACCGTGTCCCATATTTTTCATTTGGCTGATGATTAAGGACATCTGATGGTTCACTGCAAGGTAAAACTCATGGATCGTACTATTCCTCTGACTCATGGAGAACAACTGATATTCTAGTGTACCCAAATCTCGTCTGTCTGAATATTCCTCCAGAAGGCATTTCGAGATTGCCTCCCAGTGCAACGCGGTATCATTCACCTTTAGTACTGTGTTCGCATGTCCTGTGATTTTGTCTCTGACTGTTAGTAAAATCGCAAAGTATTTTGGCGTTCCTTGCAAAGGAGCAAAGGCATCCATTACACGCGAGGTTGAAGAGAACCAAGTTGTAAACTCTGCTGGATTACCCGAGAATTCTTTGAGTCCTTTCACTAGGTCTGGAACTTTATCTACCTCATTCCACTTGTCCTGTAAATTTAGAGTTAAGTCTCTGTATTCTGGGGTTGCTGGCTGGGCCAGTTTTAGCTGCTCAATATAATTCCCCATTCTAGCTGCTAACAGACTATCAATGGCTGCATCTAACCCTTGTATGGATATAGCCTCTACACTTCTGTTCGCGGGGGCTGAGGTTGACGCATTCTGTGACCCTGTTGTAGGTTGACCTCCTGGCTGAAGGACCGCGGCTTTTACCCAACTGTCGTTTTCAGACATTTTCGATTTCACAAAGGATTTAATTCACTCAAAAAACAAACTCGTAGTGCAATACCGTCGAATAATTATTCGAAAGACAAGTAAATTCGCTCGCGACGCGATACCGCTTTAGGGAGAAAAAAATTTTGAATGGAAATGGCTTTCGGTTTGAAAATTTTGTTAGTAAAAATAATTATTATAAATGTTAGTTAGTTCGTTTTTCGTTTCTTATGATGCTAATTCGTTTCTTTTTTTTCTTTTTTGATCTTTTTCTTTCTTTCTTTTCTTTTTGTTTCTTGTTTCTTTTATTTTTAACTTAACTTACATTAATATTATTTTCATTTCGGTGCTATTATTGGTCGGTTGGTTGGGGTGCTCGCTTTTCCCACGTTGGGGTACTAACGCTCCGAATCCAGACACTTGTTGTACCAACTTTCCTCCGAACGGATACTAGAGGAATGCAGCGATCAATTTTTTTGTTATAACCCCGTCTGACCTCAGCGAAGTTTTGTTGGCACTGCGTATATTTCGGTTATCGTTTTAAAGGCGTATTTATTTGCGTTTATTTTGATTAACACTTATCACAATTGCCGTTTTACTTCACTTGATCAACTTTTAAACGCGGGGTCCCTGCTCGGGCGCCAATTAAACACAAACTTATTTAGTCACATAAAAAAATAAAGTTTTATTTGGGTTTATTTAATATTGAGTACACATTTGGAAATTTATCTTTTTCACTGGAAGACTTTGTGACTACTAGACTGAACTAAGATCGCGGAGCTCTAACGAAGTGACAAGTTTGTACTAGGATTAAAGACTGAATTATGTAGGTCGATTATGTTTGGATGAAGCCTCTGATTTTGGGCGTCGATGGTGACAGCGACGCTTGCTGAGTCCAATGGTCCAACGCGAGCGTGGGATCTGTTTATCATGAAATTGATTTGGGCGACGTGACGGCTGGTGCACCGAACATGATGCCTGTTGCCAATTTGATTCAGGGAATTGGGCGACTTGCCATCTGGTGCACCGAACTTGACACCATTACCCTAGGAATGTTTAGTCTGGCAATTGTGTGGAGGCGGTCGTGTGTTGCAAGGTTATCGGGTGACATTCTTGGTGGTGCCTTCAGTGATCGTGCCGATGCTCATTACGTCAGTGCTCATTATGATGACTCTTGGATGTTCTCTATGGGTGTGGAGTGAGTGTGATTGTGATAGTGAAGCATGTCTGGTCTTAACTCCTCCCCTCTTAAGTGCGGACGTCCTCGGTCGCTACCACATATTGTACGGGTGTAATCGGCATTACCATTGGTGGATTGCTCTCTTCTGGCCTGTGGTTGCATTGCCTCTTGATCGCCCAGTATGTAACTGCTGCGATCGCTAAAATTGCTATGACGATCCAATAGGATGATGAAATTATGACATTGTTAGTCTGAATTCTTTCCAGGCTGTTCGTGTTGTTCAAGTGCAGTTCTTTGATCATCTCCAGAGATAGCGTTTCGCCTTGGTGCTGTTTGTCCGATAATAGTTGAAGTAATGGGGGTTGGACTTCTACTTCACGCTTAGTCTTCATGATGTACCACGAGTCGTCTATGTTGATTGTTGAATTTTGCGATTGGACTATAAAAGTTCCGTCCAACGTAAGGTTTTCTCCATCGACGTTGATGATACCCTTGAATTGGTTTAGCAAGATCGTACCGGGAGCCACCTCCGAGTGTGATTTCACATGTTGATTGTTAGTAGTTTGGCAAGTTGGTTTTTTCCTATGAAAATACGCTCCTATGCATTTGCTATTTTTTAAGTCAGTCAAATCTTCCAGTTTACATAATATTTTGTTGTTCTGATTTTTACATTTATCCTTATTAGCTAGACCGAAATATTGTTTATTGCATTTTAATATGTGATTATAATCTATTTTTTCAATTGTTTTCTCATATTTTATAGGTAGTGCCATAATTTTTTTGCATTGTTCTTTAATTACTCTAGGTATGCTAACGATATAAAGGAGAGCTCTGCCATCGGAAGCAACACTTACTTCGGCAAATTCTATCAGCTCTTCAATATTTACAAATGTTAGACTTTCTTCGGCATATGTTTCAATAATGTTTATTTCTGCTGGTGATAAAATCAAGGAATTTATTGTATTGGCTTTGGCCCAATCTATTGCGTAAATGACGTTTGTAATTTCTTCTCTTAAAAGGCTCAGTTTAAATTTTGTTATTTCTATTTCTTTCAGTTTTTCGTCTGTTTCTGGTTTACTTCTATGCAATAAAGTGTTCGTTATTTTAATTAGGTCATTTATCTTATCTTCTACCAGTTTATTAATTATTACTTGCTCATTATTATTCTTTAGCTGTTCGTTAATCTTATCAATTACAATCTTATGGTCCTGGTGATCTGGGGTACCCGCGAGCCACTTCCACGCTGTTCCGAGTATATCAAGAGAGCGTTTTGCTTTGAATTTTATAGGCTTTAATCTTTTGATTTCGTTTTCGATTCGGGTTATTTCGTAAATAAGAAAGGGGTAATACGGATTTGCTTTGGTTGAGTTTTGTACAACCTCCTTCAACACCGACAATACCTGTTGATATTTTTCTACTTCTATAACGTGTATAATTTTAAACGTGCCATTCTGCCTCGCTGCCATCCCAGTTTCCAGCATTACTACCCTTGATTTTGAGTAATCCAGGATAGTCGTATGTCCCTAACAGACTGGTATCAATATTAACCTGTCAAAGATGGATATTGGTCAGTATTTCAACTGGTTCTTATGTACTATCCTGCCTGACGTTGTTTTAACTTTTGTATTTAAATCTTCAGCTACTTTTTCCTTTTTATATCTTGGTGTTAATTTAGAACCCAATCTCTTATTGATTTTGACATAAATAGTTTCTTCTGGGTCATAAATTTTTATGGGTTCTTTGTTTTTGTTATGATATTGTAGATCTGCAATTTGTTTGTCTGAAATTTTCTTTGAAGTTTTTTCTCTTTCTAATGCTAGTTTTTCCGGAGAGTGTGCCAAGTCTAACGCAAAAAAAGCTTCTATCGGTTTTTTGTTAATTGTACTGTGGATCGTCTTATTGTATTCGTCTACTGCTCTGAATATTAGGTCTTCAAATTCTAATTCCGGATGCTCAATCTTTAGGCATCTCATTAATTCCGTGAATGTGGAATGAAATCTTTCTACCTGACCATTGCTAGACGAAGTATACGGTGGGGTTGTGTGTACGTTTATACCCAGTTGATCGTTCAAAAGGAATTTTATCGAAGCGGAATTTAACGATTTTTCATTGTCCATTACTACTGTTTTAGTCGCGCCAAAAGCTACCAATAATTCGCGTAGTGGTACCTTTAAATGTTCTGCTGCTTTTGAATTCACTAATTTTATTTGTGTGTATTTTGAGAATTTGTCTATTGCCGTTAAAATGGTTTTGTTTTGAGTCGAGTAAAGGTCTATGTGGATTATTTCCCCTGGATAACTTGGTATGGGTGTTGATTGAATCTCTTGATTTGGGGGGTGCCTTTGGTATTTAGAAAGTTTGCATGTTTGGCATGTTTTTACTACTGCTTCTATTTTTTTTCTCATTCCTGGGAAAAAAACTTTAGATAAAATTTGTTTTTTGTTTTCTATTGCGTTTCTATGAGCTCTAGTATGTTCTTTAGTTATAATTTCCTGCTGCTCGCTATTCTCATGTACATCCGTAGTTTGGATCTGCGTAAACCTAGCTTTATAATTCCTAAAATGTTCTGGAAATATCAGCTGAATTTTTCCCATGATGCTTTCTGAAGTGAAAATACCATTCACTATCCTAGGATCTAATTTTGCTTTTAGGATTTCTACAAGATCATTTTCTGAATAGTTCCTTCGAACTACTGTATGTCTGTGATAAGTGGGAAATGGTAACTCGAATGTCGTGTTTTCGTTTTCGCCTGTGAGGAGTATTAACTGGTTTTTAAATACGTTGATAGGGATGTCCATTGTCGGTATCAGTTCGTGTCCTGAGCTTTCGTCACTATGCATCGTAGCTGCTGACGTACTACTGGCATTTATGCCGGTAGGATTTCTTGAAAGTGCGTCTGCTACTACGTTTGAGCTACCCGGTTTATACTTCAACTCGTAGTTGTATTCTTCTAGGTGACTCTTCCATTTTTTTAGTTTCGTGTTATTGTTTTTTGGACTAAGCGCATAAGTAAGCGGTTGATGGTCTGTATAAATGATCACTTTTGACTTCCCATAAAGGTACATCCTCAATTTTTCTAAGGCCCATACTATGGCCAGCATTTCCCTTTCATTCGTAGCGTAATTTTCTTCTGTCTTAGATAATGCTCTGGATATAAATGTGATTGGTCTGCCATTTTGTTCTAGTGAGGCACCTATCGCTATATTTGAAGCATCTGTGGTCAGATGAAATTCTTTATTAAAATCAGGATATGCTAGCAATACATCCTGTGAAACTAGTGCATTCTTAACTTTTTCAAAAGAGTCCAACTCTTCCTTGCCAAAACGAATTTCGATTTTGTTGGAGACATTCTTTTTCGTCCTCCCGTGCTCGCCACGCAGTAAATTTGTAAGGGGTCTTGCTAGCTTCGCGAAATCCTTAATGAACCGCCTATAATAACTAGCTAAACCCAAGAAGGATCTTAGTTGCTTCAGGTTTCTTGGTGTGGGGAAATTTTTTATAGCCTGTACTTTCTCTGGGTTGGTCTTAACACCTTCGCTTGATATTACTACTCCTAGGAAATCAACGCTATGTTTTAGAAATTTATACTTGTCGACTTGTACTTTCATGTTTGCTTCTGTTAAGGTAGAGAATACCTTGGCCAAATGACGAAAGTGTTCCTCCTCTGTTTTGCTGAATATTATGATGTCGTCGATATAGACATAGCATATTTTCCCTATATGTTCTCTTAAAATATCGTCGAGAGCTCTTTGGAATATAGATGGGGAATTTTTTAAACCGAAGGGGAGCCTGGTGAACTCATATTTTCCTCCGTTTATAGAGAATGCTGATTTTTCAATGTCGGATTCCTTTAAAGGGATCTGATGAAATCCGCTCTTTAAGTCAAGGACGGAGAAGTATTTGTTGTTGCCCAATTGAGCAATCATTTCTCCAATTTCTGGGATAGGGTATTTATCCGAGATGGTGACTGAATTTAATTTTCTGTAGTCGATGACCATCCTATATTTCTTTTTTCCCGAACTGTCGCTTTTTTTTTGGGACGATCCATACAGGAGAACCATAGGGCGACCGTGAAGGTCGTATTATACCATCTTCTAATAGTTCTTGAATTTGTTCTTCGACTACTTCCTTCAAGGAGGCTGGATACGCGTAGTGTTTTGAGTAGACTGGAGTGTCTGACGATGTTCGAATTTCACCTTGGACATTGGTAGCATAAGTCAACCTCATATCCGGACTTGCAAATAGCGATTTGTATTCCTCTTGAAGTGCTTCTAGCTTTAACTTTTGATGACTTGATAATTGATCTGAGTTGATCGTGTGGACCTGCTGAGCTCGCATCTGTCTCACTTTAACAACATGAGAGTTGTTGACATGTAGCAAATCTTTTCCTACATCTATAATGGCATTTAATTCTTTTAGTGTGTCATTGCCTAGGATTCCATGAAACGATTTTAAATTTGGGAGTAGAAAAAAAATTATAGGTTTGTTGGGTTCATTGAAGAGACCCAAGTGGACATGCTCCGTAATTAGGATGCGTCCACTTACAGTATTCGCATAGAATTTACGCTCATTTGACTTTATGTTCTTGGCTATTTCAGGTTGGATATAGTT
The DNA here is from genome assembly GCA_018152135.1 of Drosophila paulistorum. Taxonomy (NCBI): domain Eukaryota; kingdom Metazoa; phylum Arthropoda; class Insecta; order Diptera; family Drosophilidae; genus Drosophila; species Drosophila paulistorum. The sequence continues at coordinate 3,452,721 of JAECXG010000823.1, forward strand.
TTTGTTTGAACCGGTGTCTATTAAAAAATTGTACGCTGTTCCGTCTTTGTCCCGGACTACAAAGTACGGCAAAGAGGAACACTTCATCCTAAAAAATTAACCGTGTCCTCGATTTGTGGGTAGGTATCCTGTACTGTAGGTTGTGGTGTCTCTCTATCTTGCGGACTTAATTCGGACATGCCACCTTGAGTGGTGGAGTACTCTTGCTGTTGTTCATACTCCGAAAATTGCGAGTATGGGACTAATTGAAAATAGTCTTCCTGTTCTTGGTATTCGGACCACTGAGTTTCGGTTACATTGACTTGAAGGTCTTCTGGTGGTGGGGCACTGTATTGCCCGTCTTGTACCTCGGCTCCGATGTGGAACTGTCTTTGGGCTTTGTTTGGGAGATTCGTATTAAACGGATTTACTCTCTTTAATAAAATTGGTTGTGTAGGATTTATATTTGGCCTATTCATGTAATTCACGTTCTTGGTCATTATGGAGCCGTCTACATCCATTGGTGTAGGCTTGGGTTGAGGCTTTGGGGCGAGAGGTCTAGGTGGTGCGTTAAAGAAAGTTTGGTTACTGTTTCGGAAAGGGATATTTTGGGGAATACTATGGTTCTGTGGAAAGTTATTTTGGGGTGTGAAAGTATTTTGAGTCTGTCTGGGGTTGTACCAGTTCAGGTTGTTGTGCGGTTTAGGGGGAAGTACTGGAGGGTATGACCACTGTGGGGGGGCGTTAATTCTGGTGTATTGTCCTGTCTTGTGTGTTAGGTTTGGACGAGGGTGGTGATAACCTGAGCCGATCGAGTTTTTAGTGTGCTTATTGGTTAAGTCTTCTATCATCTGCAACGCATGTTTCAAGTTAAGTGGTTGCGCTAGACTTATTCTATCTGATAGATTACCGTTCAGGCCCCTAATAAAAGTATCTAGGGCTCTGTCCCTTATCTGTTTCGACAAAACTGCCATGACCTCAGGACCGTGTCCCATATTTTTCATTTGGCTGATGATTAAGGACATCTGATGGTTCACTGCAAGGTAAAACTCATGGATCGTACTATTCCTCTGACTCATGGAGAACAACTGATATTCTAGTGTACCCAAATCTCGTCTGTCTGAATATTCCTCCAGAAGGCATTTCGAGATTGCCTCCCAGTGCAACGCGGTATCGTTCACCTTTAGTACTGTGTTCGCATGTCCTGTGATTTTGTCTCTGACTGTTAGTAAAATCGCAAAGTATTTTGGCGTTCCTTGCAAAGGAGCAAAGGCATCCATTACACGCGAGGTTGAAGAGAACCAAGTTGTAAACTCTGCTGGATTACCCGAGAATTCTTTGAGTCCTTTCACTAGGTCTGGAACTTTATCTACCTCATTCCACTTGTCCTGTAAATTTAGAGTTAAGTCTCTGTATTCTGGGGTTGCTGGCTGGGCCAGTTTTAGCTGCTCAATATAATTCCCCATTCTAGCTGCTAACAGACTATCAATGGCTGCATCTAACCCTTGTATGGATATAGCCTCTACACTTCTGTTCGCGGGGGCTGAGGTTGACGCATTCTGTGACCCTGTTGTAGGTTGACCTCCTGGCTGAAGGACCGCGGCTTTTACCCAACTGTCGTTTTCAGACATTTTCGATTTCACAAAGGATTTAATTCACTCAAAAAACAAACTCGTAGTGCAATACCGTCGAATAATTATTCGAAAGACAAGTAAATTCGCTCGCGACGCGATACCGCTTTAGGGAGAAAAAAATTTTGAATGGAAATGGCTTTCGGTTTGAAAATTTTGTTAGTAAAAATAATTATTATAAATGTTAGTTAGTTCGTTTTTCGTTTCTTATGATGCTAATTCGTTTCTTTTTTTTTCTTTTTTGATCTTTTTCTTTCTTTCTTTTCTTTTTGTTTCTTGTTTCTTTTATTTTTAACTTAACTTACATTAATATTATTTTCATTTCGGTGCTATTATTGGTCGGTTGGTTGGGGTGCTCGCTTTTCCCACGTTGGGGTACTAACGCTCCGAATCCAGACACTTGTTGTACCAACTTTCCTCCGAACGGATACTAGAGGAATGCAGCGATCAATTTTTTTGTTATAACCCCGTCTGACCTCAGCGAAGTTTTGTTGGCACTGCGTATATTTCGGTTATCGTTTTAAAGGCGTATTTATTTGCGTTTATTTTGATTAACACTTATCACAATTGCCGTTTTACTTCACTTGATCAACTTTTAAACGCGGGGTCCCTGCTCGGGCGCCAATTAAACACAAACTTATTTAGTCACATAAAAAAATAAAGTTTTATTTGGGTTTATTTAATATTGAGTACACATTTGGAAATTTATCTTTTTCACTGGAAGACTTTGTGACTACTAGACTGAACTAAGATCGCGGAGCTCTAACGAAGTGACAAGTTTGTACTAGGATTAAAGACTGAATTATGTAGGTCGATTATGTTTGGATGAAGCCTCTGATTTTGGGCGTCGATGGTGACAGCGACGCTTGCTGAGTCCAATGGTCCAACGCGAGCGTGGGATCTGTTTATCATGAAATTGATTTGGGCGACGTGACGGCTGGTGCACCGAACATGATGCCTGTTGCCAATTTGATTCAGGGAATTGGGCGACTTGCCATCTGGTGCACCGAACTTGACACCATTACCCTAGGAATGTTTAGTCTGGCAATTGTGTGGAGGCGGTCGTGTGTTGCAAGGTTATCGGGTGACATTCTTGGTGGTGCCTTCAGTGATCGTGCCGATGCTCATTACGTCAGTGCTCATTATGATGACTCTTGGATGTTCTCTATGGGTGTGGAGTGAGTGTGATTGTGATAGTGAAGCATGTCTGGTCTTAACTTGTATAAACATATTTATGTATAAATGTTTACATAAAAGCAATGTATGTGTATATGCCGCCACAGCGGAAGAGTGAGGATGTATCATATTGCATATTGGGCCAGAGCGGCCGCGCGTGTTATATTTGCCGACTCAGCAATGTCCAGCACCATGCACTCATGAGTGGTCATGTTACTTAAGAGGCAATACACTTGAATGTTGCGCACATAAATATTGTAACAAAGAGCTACTATATGTTTATAATATTATTGATATGATATTTCAGAACGTGCTACAAAATAACGTAATTACTTGGAGCTATTTTCTGATTTTTATTATATGGTTGTTAAGATCCGATTATTCATTCTCTGTAATCCATCATCGATCACCGGCTAACTCGTATGGCTCAGGAATGGATTCGACCTCGATGGATGGATTAATCGGGTAACAAAAAAATTATACAAAAAAAACGTTTCACTCGGACTGGGAGACGGACTTTGAAATTAATAATCAGCTGGAATATTCATTAGGATCTACCCACCCTACCTTGGGCACCGTACTCCTTGGTTGCCCCCATATTCAGTGGACTAGCCCGTCGTCATCTCACCCCCACATAGACAAGACTCTACTCAGACATTTCTCCTTTTTTCTATTCACATATATTATATTCAACAATTTCACTTTTTCCTTCACAATAATTATCGAGCCTAACCAGGGTACCACTGGGACGTATACAAAAATAAATTAAATAACTACAATAAATAAACAAAATACAATCCAAATACTTATTCTAAGAGCCTAATGTTGAGGTTAAATGTAAGCAAAAAAAAAAAGCAAAACACCCGGACCTGGGTGGCCGATTGGATCCCGTCGAATTGGCTGTCCGATGGCTCCGGTGTGTGTCCGTCCTGCGTCTCGCTGGCAATTCTTGGATGGGGAGATGCTCCTTCTAGGCACACGCACTTTTCAGATTTTTTTTCTTTCTTCAACTGCTCCTTTCCACGTGCCCTTCAGAACTCAACTCCTATCTTTTTTTTTGGTCCTCTTCCTCTTTTTCCAAAAAAAAACTCAATCCATCCACTCTCTTAGATTTCCTAAAAATTCAAATTTTGTTCCCTGAACCGCTCCCAGAACTAGCCAAATTCCCAGCTAAATTTCTAGCTAACGAGCCAGTACTATCGATAACCGCTTTATTGTTATTAAATTATTTGGCCCACAACAGCACACTTCGGTTTTCGGTCTTACCAGGAAACAGGAGTGAAAAGTGGGCCTTGACTCGGGTCGGAGGATCATTATCGCCCAACGCAGGCCCTCGCCCACACCCTGAGATACACTCTCTCAGTCAGCCGATCATTAGTTAGCCGGGCTAAACTACCGGCATCTGCGTCTACTGCTTCAAGTCCTTGGCATGGAAAACTCCCAATCGGATGCCATGTAAGTTCTCTAACTCATATATGTTTTTGCCCACTGGTCTCATTATCCTGCATTGAGAATACTTTTTGCAGAATTTTGCATTTATGTTTCGCCTGAAGTCGCTGAGAACGAAGTTGCGCTTCCACACCTCCTGTCCGGTCGGTATTGTATCTCTCTAGCTTTCAAATTATACCGTTTTTTTCGAATTTTCGAAGGCTTGATGGGCCCTGGCCATGATCTTTTCCTGGAGGATTTGCAACTGATCTTCTCTGGGCAGTTGCTTAATTTCCACCGCCGCATCTGCATCCAGCGTCCGAGCCAATCGGTAGTCGCCCCCGTTGCGAAACATGTGCTGGCCAAACATGGCATAATACGGAGATGTTCCAATCGTGGAGTGTACCGCGCTTCTCAGTGCCGCTTGTATCTCCGGTATTTTTGCATCCCACTGCGTGTGATCTTCGCCAACGTGTGTTCTTATCGCGGCCAAAATAGACTGATTCACCCGCTCCGACGCGTTTGCTTGGGGTGAATAGGCTGCGGTGCGCGTATGTGTGATCCCGAAATGGGACACCATTTCCTCGAACTCCTTGGAGATAAACTGTTTCCCATTGTCGGTGTGTAATATCTCCGGTACACCAAACGTGTTAAAGAGTTCCTTTCTCAAGAACTTGATTGTCGCTGCGGACGTTGCTTTTGGCATAGTTTTGAGCCACACAAATTTAGTAATATAGGCATTACCTTTTCGGGATCGTGGATATTTGCCCAGGAAGTCCAGATACAGCTTCTGTATCGGCCGCGACGTATACACCTCTGCTCCCATAGTTGGTCTGGTCGTCTGCGTGGTATGCTTGGCCTCCTTACACGTGTCACACGCCGCAATGTAATTTTTGACTTGCACAGCCATACGTGGCCAATAGTAAAACTGTTTAAGCCTGCCGAGCGTTCGTGCGACTCCACCGTGCATCGCCTCTTCGCTATCATGCGCCTGCTGTATGAGTGTATGGGTCAATGCCTCTGGTATCCACAATTTCCACGCCATATCCCCGATTTCATTATCCGTGATCCGTATCCTCTTTAGCACCAATCCGTCCTCTGCATGTAGGTTCGGAAATTGATCTGGATTAGACCGAACGCACTCGTATCGTTGCCGGTACTCCTCGCTCTCAAATTCGGTAGTCTCAAAATCAAAAAAATTCAATTCCTCGACCACCGCGGTACGTGACAACATATCTGCCACAACGTTGTCCTTTCCTTTTTTATGCTCTATCAAAAAATCGTATGACTGCCATGCCAATGACCAGCGAGCTAATCTCCCATTTAAATCTTTCAGGGTCATCAACCACTGAAGACTGGAATGATCTGTGATGACGGTAAACGGCATAAGCTCTACATAGGGACGGAATCTCTCTACCGCCTTGACTGCTGCCAAACACTCCTTCTCCGTTACCGTGTAATTTAGCTGAGCTCCTCGTAGCTTCTGCGAAAAGAATGAGATAGGCCTCTCGTTTCCTTCGTCATCCTGCTGGAACAGGGCAGCTCCCAATCCTACATGGCTCGCATCACACTGGATAAAGAATCGGCGACTAAAATCAGGATGCACTAATACTGGAGCGTTGGTTAGGGCTTGTTTTAGTAAATTAAATGACTCTGAAGCCTCCTTTGTTAACTTAAATTTTCCTTTTGATTTCAGGCAATCGGTCAACGGTGCTGCTTTTTCTGCAAAGCCATCCCTAGAAAGCTACGAAGCTGTCTCAATGGAATTTCCGTGATCGCTTTCACTTTATCGGGATCCGTTTTTTATTTTCCATCTCCGATCACAAATCCCAGGTATTTAAGGAATCTGAAGCAAAATTTTGATTTCTTCAATCCGATAGTAAGATTGGCCTTCTTCAAACATTCAGCTACTGCCTCCAGATGCTTCATGTGCTCTTCAAATGTGCGGGATATAATCAGGAGATCATCCAGATACACGAATACGTGGCTTCTCAAACCTTGTGGAATGACCTTATCCATGAGTCGGCATAAGCGCTGTGCCGCATTGCAGAGCCCGAAAGGCATTCTGCGGAACTGATACAGCGGTCGCCCCGGTATGGTAAATGCCGTGTATTTCCGACTTTCCTCTTCCAACTCTACCTGCCAGAATGCGTGCCTCAAGTCAACACTACTAATGAAAATGGTATCCTCCACCCGGCTCAGAATGGACTCAATATTTTGTAACGGGTAAGCATCCTTGATTGTTAACTTATTCAATTTCCGTGCATCTAAACACAGTCTATTTTTCCCAGGTTTCTGCACCAATGTTACCCTATTGTTCCACGGGCTTTCGCTCAGTTCGATCACTCCCAATTTGAGCATTTCATCGACTTCTTGGAACAAGAACTTCTGCTTTGGTGGTGATACTGGATAGAATCTCTCTTTCACTGGTACTGTATCCTGCACCAGTTGGATCGTGTGCTCTTCTAATGTGGTACGTCCGAGTCCGCACTTCTCATAGGCCTGAAACTTCTCACAGACTTCTGACAGGACCTTTTGTTTTGTCTCGTTGAGGACATGCGGTTCCACCGGCTCCTTTTTGGAATTAAACTCTTCATCCTCGATGGCCAACTCCTCCACTCCCAAGAGATCAGGTGCGAGTTCGAATTTGCGCCAGAAATCTATACCTAAGTATAATCTTTGACGCAGTGACGGGCATAGGTATAACGTCATTTCCTGTGTTCTACCTCGATACGTAATACGCAATATGCAATACGTAATATGCCGTTTAAACTTTAGAGTAATATGTTTTCCTTGTTAATTCCAGTTTATCCATCAGCTCTTCACATCCTTCGCCCAGGAAACTCACTAAAGCTCCCGTGTCTAGCAGACCTTCTACGTGAAACTTTTGCATCTTTACCGTAGCGAATGCCCGATTCTCCTTTTGCCTTGACACTGCTTCCAAGGCCGTACAAACCTCATGGCGTTTTGCCCTACGTTGTCGGTAACGCTCTCTCACACGCTTGACTCGGTGAGATATGGCCCTTTTCTTATTGGTTTCTGGTACCAATCTAGATGGGTTTCCTTTTTCACTGGATTGCTGGTAAGAATATGCTGGTATGGGTAAGTTAGATTGTTTATATTCTAATTTATTATATATTGGCCTTAATCTATTAACAATATCTTTTTCTAACATGCAATTTTTGGAGGTTTTTACTCGTTCTTCCGTGGCATTGAGCGTAACTCCTCCTTCGTTTTGCTCCGCCTCGCGTTTCCCGTCTGGCATTTGGGGCATTTGGGTAACACTGTAGCAACAGTTCCAACAGACGAGTTCTGGCCGCTCCTTGCTGCCTTTGCGTGGTTTATACACCGCTTCAACACACTCCACTTGATGACCTTCGGACTCGGCCAAAACCGCTTCATGTAGTTGTTGCCGATCCCTCTGCACTCTATGTGGCTCCGCTCCTCCCGATGCACGAGACTATCTCGTTGCCAAGAGTCTCTCCGCCTCGTGGCATTCCTCTCGCAACTTTTCCAGGTTTGTAATCCATATTGGATAAATAATTTTCGATATTTTGTCTTTGATATTAACCTTAATTACTCTGATCAGGTCATGGTCCGAGAAGTTGCTTTCTAAGCGTGATCGGAGGCTGAACATAGCTTGGAGGTATTCATCCACACTTTCTCCTGTTCTCTGTCGACTCTCTCTCAACTCAACTCAACTCAGACGAAATATGAATTCATTCACTGGCATCCCTTCTGATCCTCCATCAAAAACAAGACCCCATCTTCTAGGATGTACCATTTCGGGACGCTGTTCCGTTCTTATTGGCAATCCAGGTCGTTGCCTCGTATCTTCAGGCCAATGCAAAGAAGATCTTTGTGGTGGACGAACTTCCAGATTCTCGCGCTGCTGCCGCTCCAACACTCGATGGTCTATGGCTTCTGTAGGATGGATTGAAGCTCTCTCTCCTTGGACATTTATGGATCTCGTCGTGGTGGATTGCGGAATCGCTTCTTGCACCGCCTCCCGAATCTGCTTCATAAAATCTAACATCTCCTGGCGAATTTGGGATTGCAATCGAGAGCTCTCTGCTGACATTGTCGCTCGATATGTCTTTTGCGCTTGTGCTAGGGCTAGATTTATAGCCGATGTGATTTCCGTGGGTAGGACTGGTCGTGTGTTTTCCGGTTCCATATATGATCCACCTTCTGGTGCCTGGTGACGCATTCTTGTTCCCATATTATGTTTTGGGATTGCCCCGCTGCCTCCTACGGCCCCATCCTCTTCGTTGATCTTCAGGTCTCTTGACATTTTGAAGTCTATCGGCGGTGAGACGTTTGAAATCCGAGAGTCTGCGCGGTTTTCTGATTGGGATCGAGTTATTGGCGGAGCCATTACCTCTGTTCCTCTATTCTTTAAATATTCCGAGCTTCTCCTAAATTTTCTAATTTTTGATATCCTATGTCTTTCTTCTATTGACATTCCTTTCTATTTGTTCTATGCTTTGATTGTCTCTTTTTTTTTATTTATTTTATTTATTCTACTTTCTTTCTTCTTGCTTTATTTTTGTTAATGGAGGTGAGATGATTCCAGAACTTTAATCCCCTGAACTTAATCCTATTTCATTGATTTTAATTCCTTCTGTACCCTTCTCTCCAAAATATTGACCTTTACCATTTCGTTAATCCATTTCAAGCCGGACATCTATGTGATCTCTTCTTTGAAATCTCCACGGTTCACGGCTGATTTGATTCTCTGCTGATTCTGGTCTTAGATAAGTATCTGGTCTTTTATCGTGCTAGTTCAATATTAAAAAGGATCTGTTTCTATTTTTTCTTTTTCAGAACCAGACTAAGCTTTCCCTTCTTAAGCAGTACTTTGGACCTTTAACTTGTTATCCTCTTACGTTGCTGCATTCTTTGTTTAAATTTTAATTTAATTTTTTTTTTTTTAATTGGGCGCCATTTGTTAAGATCCGATTATTCATTCTCTGTAATCCATCATCGATCACTGGATAACTCGTATGGCTCAGGAATGGATTCGACCTCGATGGATGGATTAATCGGGTAACAAAAAAATTATACAAAAAAAACGTTTCACTCGGACTGGGAGACGGACTTTGAAATAAATAATCAGCTGGAATATTCATTAGGATCTACCCACCCTACCTTGGGCACCGTTCTCCTTGGTTGCCCCCATATTCAGTGGACTAGCCCGTCGTCATCTCACCCCCACATAGTCAAGACTCTACTCAGACATTTCTCCTTTTTTCATTTCACATATATTATATTCAACAATTTCACTTTTTCCTTCACAATAATTATAGAGCCTAACCAGGGTACCACTGGGACGTATACAAAAATAAATTAAATAACTACAATAAATAAACAAAATACAATCCAAATACTTATTCTAAGAGCCTAATGTTGAGGTTAAATGTAAGCAAAAAAAAAAAGCAAAACACCCGGACCTGGTTGGCCGTTAGGATCCCGTCAAATTGGCTGTCTGATGGCTCCGGTGTGTGTCCGTCCTGCGTCTCGCTGGCAATTCTTGGATGGGGAAATACTCCTTCTAGGCACACGCACTTTTCAGATTTTTTTTCTTTCCTCAACTGCTCATTTTCACGTGCCCTTCAGAACTCAACTCCTATCTTTTTTTTTGGTCCTCTTCCTCTTTTTCCAAAAAAAAACTCAATCCATCCACTCTCTTAGATTTCCTAAAAATTCAAATTTTGTTCCCTGAACCGGAACCGCTCCCAGAACTAGCTCGCCAAATTCCCAGCTAAATTTCTAGCTAACGAGCCAGTACTATCGATAACCGCTATATTGTTATTAAATTATTTGGCCCATAACATGGTAATTGATTTATGTAGTATTTTTTTTTTTTTTTTTTTTGTGTTTGAATGTTTGATCGTTCGTTTAATGATATATGTTGTAAATATTAGTTTTTGTATATATGTATAGTGTCATTAAATATAGGGAATTTATTGTTTTGTTTTTATTATTTTTTTTCTATTAATTGATTAAAATTTTTAGCCTATCTTTATGCACTAATTGTTTCTTATTCTTTGTAACTTTAATTAGAATGCTATTCTTATCTTCTATTTCTTCTATGGTATATGTGCCTAAATACTTAGGTTCTAACTTATGGCCCGTATCATTTCTTAATTAAACTTTATCTCCTATTTCTAATTCGATATTGTTTACTTTTCTATCATATAAATCCTTATTTTGAGCTTTATGCTGTTCTAGCATAATTCTGGCTCTTTTATGGGCCTGTTCTAATCTACATTTTGATTCCTTAGCATAATCTTCTATTTTATATAGTGGGATTATCCTATCTATACTATTAAAATGTTTAGGTAAATTTGATGTTTTACCGAATACCAACTCATATGGACAATAATGATGTGCCATAGAGGGTGTTGTTTTTAAAGAATATGCGAAGTATCGTATCCATATATCCCAGTCAGTTTTGTCAACTGAAATGTATGAACGTAAAAACTAATTAAGTGTTCGGTGGCTTCGCTCCACAGTGCCTACAGTCTGGTGATAATGTAGAAGTTATGTCTTTAATTTGCAAATTTTTGCATAAATCTTCAATTATTGAATTTCTATATTCTGTTCCCATGTCCGTAATGAACGTCTTCATTGGACCATACCGCAGAATAAATTCTTCAAATATAGCTTTTGCTACTGTTTTTGCACTTTTGTCTTCTATTGGTATTATTATAAGGTATTTTGTTAGATCGCAGGTTAAAGTTACTGCGTATTCATTTCCTTGTTCTGACTTTGGGAGTGGACCGATCGTATCCACATTTACCCTGTCGAAAGCCAGATGTGGCGTTTCGGTTATAGTTAATGGAGTTTTTGTATATTTGTTTATTTTTGCTTTTTGACACTTATTCCAATTTTTTATATATTGAGCTGTATCTCGTGTTATATTTTTCCAATAGTAATGCCTTTTTATTTTGGCTATAGTTCTTGATATTCCCGTATGACCTCCTTGTATAGTATCATCGTGGAACGTAAACAGTACTGCTTCTTTTTCTTTATCATTATTTGATATTAGGGTCACCGGTTTGAGTAGCGCTACTCTTAAGAATTGTAAAATCTTATTGCCCATATGTTTAAGATTAAACATCGTGGTCAGCTGAAATGGCTTCACCAAATCAGATTGACCAAAGAAATATACACAAACGAAACATAAACAAAAATATGTCATTAAGATTCATATGGCAAGTATTGCTTAAAACCAAATAAACATGCATCCGCACTCTGTCGACACTTAACACTTAAGTCGCCAAGCGCTGAGCATGAAATATAAACAAATTCCAAACCCCGAAGACGTGGGGCATTAGAATAAGTATTTTTTAAGAACAATTGTCGCTTCTTAGAGTTTAAGATTTTTCAATAAAATCAGTTCATATTTTGAATTCAACGAATGAAGACTGGGTTAATTTCTTTCGCATCGGAAATCCCTAATCACCATATTTTTGAAAGATTCTATTGAAATAGTTTCAAAGATCTTTTCGCTCGGTGCCACTTGACTTGGCTGATATTGAGTACACCGGCTTCTTTTTCGAGCCTTTGGAAAAATTGACCTAAGTCGAGAATTCCATTTGATTTCTGGTAGTACCTTTAAGAATTTTGTTATTAGTTTGTATACTTTGTAAGTCCTTTATTGTTATTTTCGATAGCGCGTCGGTTACGAAATTATCTTTTCCCTTTAGGTACTCTACTGTAAAATTATATTCCTCTAGTTCGAGTCGTATTCTCGTTAGTTTAGAACTTGGATTTGTCATTGAAAACAAATAAGTTAATGCTCTGTGGTCTGTTTTGACAGTGAAATTTTTTATACATCTTCGGTAATTGTTGCAAAATGCAATGAATCTTCTAGCGCTGTCCGCATCATGAGGGACTGGATAATTTTGAATGACATCATAGTTTGTGTCATCAGGCAAGATTCCTTTATCTGTGCATTTATGTCCCAAAAAGGTGACTTTATGCATAAAAAATGAACATGATTCTCTGGAACGAATTTGGCGCTATTTTTAAACCGAATGGTAATCGCGTGAAGCAATATGAGCCATTACATGTGGAAAATGATGTGAGGTCTCGTGACTCTTCTTCGAGTTCAATTTGATGAAAACCTGACATTAAGTCAAGGCATGAACAATACTTTGCTCTACCTAGTTGATCTAAAATGTCATCAGTTCTAGGTAATAGAAATTTATCAGACAACAGTTTTTTATTGATTTGACGATAGTCAATTACTAATACGTTTTCACGCTGTTCTTTATTTGTGTTGATTACTTCGTATCGGGAAAGCGGTTCATATTTTAGATTAGTTATGTTTACTATTTGATCTATATTTGTTGTATTTAGCAATCTTATGACTGCGTTTTGGGAATTTATGGTATTTGCTAAATAAATACCATGTTGAATTTCTTGATTTGGAATCAATACACTGTCTTCTTATGAACTTGTTTAAATTTTTCGGACAACTTGTGATATTGCTGGCAAAACTATTGAGTTGTTGCCAGAATTGTACGATATTCGTACATATATCGGATATTTTAGGTCGTTTGGTCTAATTATTAACCAGCCTTCGGACGGGTTGAAGTCTAATTGACAGTTGTATTTTCTGATGAAATCGATTCCTAGTATTCCCTCACATGGAATAGCGAATTGGGAATTCACGATGTAGAAGTCGTGTGGGATTATATATTTTGAAGATTGTATTTCAACAGAAGTCAATCCAATTGATTTAGTTACTTCTTGACTAATTCCTTGTATATTGATGATTTGATTTGTTCTGATGCTTTGAAAAGTATCTGAATTTTCTTTTACTATAGATATTTCCGCGCCTGTATCTATTAATAATACTAACTTTTTTCCTGTTGCCACATTTGTGAAGGTAACAAACGTATTTTGACTAAAACTGATGGCGTGAATTTTGGTGTTTTTTACTGTCGAGTATTCACAGGTGATTGGGAGTTTCCCGAAGCATTCTATGCTATTCTAACATTATTGTTATTATAACCGTTTTGTCGTTTATTTCCTCGGTTACCTCTATTGTTCCAATTGTAATCTCTGTTGTTTCCTCTGTAGTTACTATTTCTATTCTGTTGATAATTTTGGCCGTTATTATTATTATTATAATTATTGTAATTACTACGACCATTGCCTCCACCACGATAATTATATTTGTTAGTGTAGTTACTACGACCATTGCCTCCACCACGATAATTATATTTGTTATTATAATTACCACGGTTTCTTTGGGCAAACAGGACCGTATTTGGGTTTCCTGTCATATCAGTACTCTTTTGTAAGTACTTTGCTATGACTTCATCCATGGTCTTAAAATTACCAGAGTCAAGGATAACTTTAAGTCTATTTTGCTCGCAATTTTCAATCATTGCTTCTATTGCATCGTCAGTGCTATTCTTATGAACAAGTTCCGCTGGCGTACTCTCATCGATATACGCCGCTTCAAGGAGTTTGCGTAAGTTATCCATCTTTTGTATTCTTTGTATTCTTCAATTTAGCTTTTATTATTTTGGTTGTTTCACCAACTATAATGTCTTGCAATTTTTGTATTATTGCTTCTATTGAAGTTTCTTTCCTTTTGGACTTGATATAGTGTTGGGCCAATAATTTTTGACTTTATTACCTCAACTGCTATATCTTCATAGTCGCCTTTCATCATATTTACTAACCTCTAAGCTGTTATAAATCTTTGAAGGTGTATTTTCTGTCCGTTGTATTCTGGAATGGCATTTGTAGTATCCTTCATATATGCCCGTCGAGCATTTAATTCTGCCATTTTGTCTTTTGGTTGTATGACACTCGTGTTAAATTCTAATTCTGATTCGTTGTCTTGTTCAGACAATGTTTCTACTTCTATTTCGTTATCTTTCTCAGATAATGTCGCAGCGCAGGAATTGTTAGATCGTTTAGATCTTTTTCTTCTATTTTTTTCTCGCTTGTTTCTGATTCTTCACCTTCTAGCTCTGTTTCTTTTTTACAGGTGTCTATGCTCAAAGGTGTATTTAGTACGGTAGGTACAAATATATTTAGGTTGTATTTTCCCTTAATAGTTATTAGGTTTGTACGCAACTTGATCAATAGATTAGAAATCTTAGACCAGTTCGTTTTACTATCTTTTCTCTATTGTCATGCACTAATTTTCGTGCTTCATTGAAAGAGTCAACAAGAATTTTTGCATGCTTACTCAGCGTTTCCTCCTGAATGTTTCTATTTTGGGTTACACATTTATACGATTTTTTAAAGATTTCTTTTATATTTTGGATATGGAGAAGTAATTCTTCCCATTATATGCTTAAAAGTTTGTGTTTTCTATTTAATTTTCTGTTACTTGTACATCCTCACCTGAGTCTGCTATATTAACAGTTTCTATATCTGCTTTAAAAATGTTATGTACCCATTCAGGGACATTCTTATTTTTAGGTCTGCGTAATAATAATCTGCTATATGCTACTTGAATGGACTTTTCCATAAAGTCTACAATATTTCTTTTAAATTTGTAGTTATTAGCTATCCAAAAGTTTATTTCCTTGTATTTGTTACTTACTGGTCCTGAGTATATCAGGAAATCAAGGAAAGGAATATATTTTTGGAGATATTTTGTTTCTATTTTATTCATACTTATTCGATATATATTTTATTTTGGCAACAACTTATTTTTGTTGCGCTTCATCCATCAGTTGGCTAGTTACGATGTTAAACCATGTCATGCCACTTTTGGGAAAATAATTAATTTAAAAAAAAATGTCTCTAGTTCAACATAATCCACCAAATACAGACACTTCAGCAGTAAACATATGCCAAATTTGTTCCTTGGTTTTGGACAACACGCAAACATGTTTCTGTACTCCCTGTAAACACATTTTCCAGTAAAGGAAAAGCATTGCCTAATTCGTGAGAGTGAGAAATATGTGTCTAGTCCAATGCTCGTAGTAGGGAACTGTTCACCAAAAGCGAAGCAAAAACATTTGTCTGCTTTAACACCGCGTGATGGGGAAGATAGAAGTTTTTCCCAATCGAGGTGGCGTCACCCGAATCATATGGCCCAATTCCTCGTACTCCTGAATGGTGGCATCGTACTGCGCTTTTAGGACGGGATCCTTGAGAAGACGTGACCTGACGTGCTTTCGGCACCCAGCACTTCTCAAGCATGGACTCGTAATTTTGCAAAAACGCTAAGTCAAGTCCCGATAGACAGAGCAGAGCAGCCCAACGAACCAGCTATACCAGTTAACGAAGCACCAGTCACAGTAGTCATCAACCCGAACCTCAATTACCTAGAACCATGCCTAATCAGCCAAGAGCAAGGCCCAATCGTAGTAATAGTACGCGTCCTAATCGAGAGATTGATTATACGGTTTTACAAAATATGATCGAACAAACAGTTCCTCGTGTAGTATCGTCGTTACCTATGAATTTTGGTCAGCGAGAAGTCCCATTAGACACGGTCCAAACCCAATCGATGATCAGTTCGCCCTGCCCTACAACTATTCAAAATGCTAAAATTGCAAATGTAATGCAGAAGTGGAATCTACGTTTTGACGGATCTACCGAAGGCCTAGGAGTAGAAGAATTTATTTATAGAGTAAAAGCCCTAACGGAGGAAACTCTTGATAGTGAATTTATTGGGGTGTGTAAACACATTCAAATATTATTCGGAGGAAAAGCCCGCGAATGGTATTAGAGATATCATAAACAAGTTCCGCGAATCGTATGGAGCGATTTTTGTTCAGCTGTTCGTCAGCATTATAAAGACTATCGGTCAGATTTTATGAGCAAAGAAATGATTCGCGCGAGAAAGCTAAAAGCTGGAGAATCTTTTGTTTCTTTTTATGATGAGGTAGCTTTGATTGACAAGTTTGAGGAAGTAGAGCTGATTGAAATTTTGCAAAACAACATGTTGCCGGAGATAGGACAAAAGTTACTATATCAATCTATCGTACCAATAGGTCATTTTCGTAGATTAGTACAGATGCAAAAAAATTTAACACAAGAGCTCAGTCCTCAAGCAAAAGCAACTTCTAACGCGAAACTGAATGTACGCAGACAAATTTTTGGAATTCAAGAAGAGGAAACCGAAGATAATAAAATAGTCCCAGACGAGGAGTATGAAGTTGCTGCGGTGCAAGGGAAGTTCGTTTGTTGGAATTGTCGTGAAGCAGGACACACATGGCAAAACTGCCTAGAAGAACGCACCATTTTTTGTTACGGTTGTGGCACGTCCAATGTGTATAACCCCCAATGTCAAGACTGTATAAGTAGGTTAGCGGAAAACCGACCGAAGGGTGCATCCAGGCAACGTCGGATGCTCCCGCAATAGTTACAACCAACTCGGAAAACATTCAACAAAGTATCAACAAAGCGAATCATAAAGTAAACGTACGAAAGTCTCACAAGTTCCTTCTAAGATTTTTGTCATATCCTGAGCGTTTACAACATTACCTTACAGTTAAAGACATAATTTTTAGATCTGAAAAACCCTTGTCTAAACGCACGTTAAGACTAAGGAAATATTATGATCACGCAAGACAAACCAGGAAACTTTTTGTTGCAACAATTTTTAGAAACGACAACGATAATAGAAGCTATGCAGAAGTCTCATTTCTTACGTTCACAGAATTAGGTTTATTGGATACCGGTGCCAGCATAAGTTGCATAGGCTCGGATTTAGCACAAACAGATTTTTCACATTTTCCCCAATTCATAAAAACTAAAGGTCAAGTGCGCATAGCGGACGGAAAACTTCCAAAATGTGATTGGTATGTTAGAAGGGATGGTACGTTACGGTCATGACTTTTGGATAATTTTCGAATTTGCTCCGTCAATAATTAGTTCGATCGAGACCGGCTCCAAGAAGAAGTTAGAGGCTGACCATAGTTCTTATTCTCTCACGTATTCGCAATTAAGACAGCTTGAAGCCGTCAAACAAATGTTTCCCAATGCAAGTCATCATCTCGGACGTACGTCCTTAATAAAACATCACATGTAAAACAACGTTTTTACGCCATTAGTCCAGCGGTTGAAAAATTAGTATACACAGAAATTGATCGTATGATTCAATTAGGAGTTATAGAACCAGCTGTAAGCGCCTGGAGCTCTCCTATACGACCGGTGATAATGCCTAATAAAGTGCGACTGTGTTTAGACGCCCGCAAGTTAAATGTATTCACAATTAAGGATGCTTATTCTTTGCCCAGCATTGACAGTATTTTTTCAAGATTACCCAAGGCAAACTGGCAGATAGAATTAACTGAAGCATCCAAACCTCTTACTACATTTACAGTACCAGGGAGACCGTCCATGGTCTTAAAATTACCAGAGTCGAGGATAACTTTAAGTCTATTTTGCTCGCAATTTTCAATCATTGCTTCTATTGCATCGTCAGTGCTATTCTTATGAACAAGTTCTGCTGGCGTACTCTCATCGATATACGCCGCTTCAAGGAGTTTGCGTAAGTTATCCATCTTTTGTATTCTTTGTATTCTTCAATTTAGCTTTTATTATTTTGGTTGTTTCACCAACTATAATGTCTTGCAATTTTTGTATTATTGCTTCTATTGAAGTTTCTTTCCTTTTGGACTTGATATAGTGTTGGGCCAATAATTTTTGACTTTATTACCTCAACTGCTATATCTTCATAGTCGCCTTTCATCATATTTACTAACCTCTAAGCTGTTATAAATCTTTGAAGGTGTATTTTCTGTCCGTTGTATTCTGGAATGGCATTTGTAGTATCCTTCATATATGCCCGTCGAGCATTTAATTCTGCCATTTTGTCTTTTGGTTGTATGACACTCGTGTTAAATTCTAATTCTGATTCGTTGTCTTGTTCAGACAATGTTTCTACTTCTATTTCGTTATCTTTCTCAGATAATGTCGCAGCGCAGGAATTGTTAGATCGTTTAGATCTTTTTCTTCTATTTTTTTCTCGCTTGTTTCTGATTCTTCACCTTCTAGCTCTGTTTCTTTTTTACAGGTGTCTATGCTCAAAGGTGTATTTAGTACGGTAGGTACAAATATATTTAGGTTGTATTTTCCCTTAATAGTTATTAGGTTTGTACGCAACTTGATCAATAGATTAGAAATCTTAGACCAGTTCGTTTTTCTATCTTTTCTCTATTGTCATGCACTAATTTTCGTGCTTCATTGAAAGAGTCAACAAGAATTTTTGCATGCTTACTCAGCGTTTCCTCCTGAATGTTTCTATTTTGGGTTACACATTTATACGATTTTTTAAAGATTTCTTTTATATTTTGGATATGGAGAAGTAATTCTTCCCATTATATGCTTAAAAGTTTGTGTTTTCTATTTAATTTTCTGTTACTTGTACATCCTCACCTGAGTCTGCTATATTAACAGTTTCTATATCTGCTTTAAAAATGTTATGTACCCATTCAGGGACATTCTTATTTTTAGGTCTGCTATATGCTACTTGAATGTACTTTTCCATAAAGTCTACAATATTTCTTTTAAATTTGTAGTTATTAGCTATCCAAAAGTTTATTTCCTTGTATTTGTTACTTACTGGTCCTGAGTATATCAGGAAATCAAGGAAAGGAATATATTTTTGGAGATATTTTGTTTCTATTTTATTCATACTTATTCGATATATATTTTATTTTGGCAACAACTTATTTTTGTTGCGCTTCATCCATCAGTTGGCTAGTTACGATGTTAAACCATGTCATGCCACTTTTGGGAAAATAATTAATTTAAAAAAAAATGTCTCTAGTTCAACATAATCCACCAAATACAGACACTTCAGCAGTAAACATATGCCAAATTTGTTCCTTGGTTTTGGACAACACGCAAACATGTTTCTGTACTCCCTGTAAACACATTTTCCAGTAAAGGAAAAGCATTGCCTAATTCGTGAGAGTGAGAAATATGTGTCTAGTCCAATGCTCGTAGTAGGGAACTGTTCACCAAAAGCGAAGCAAAAACATTTGTCTGCTTTAACACCGCGTGATGGGGAAGATAGAAGTTTTTCCCAATCGAGGTGGCGTCACCCGAATCATATGGCCCAATTCCTCGTACTCCTGAATGGTGGCATCGTACTGCGCTTTTAGGACGGGATCCTTGAGAAGACGTGACCTGACGTGCTTTCGGCACCCAGCACTTCTCAAGCATGGACTCGTAATTTTGCAAAAACGCTAAGTCAAGTCCCGATAGACAGAGCAGAGCAGCCCAACGAACCAGCTATACCAGTTAACGAAGCACCAGTCACAGTAGTCATCAACCCGAACCTCAATTACCTAGAACCATGCCTAATCAGCCAAGAGCAAGGCCCAATCGTAGTAATAGTACGCGTCCTAATCGAGAGATTGATTATACGGTTTTACAAAATATGATCGAACAAACAGTTCCTCGTGTAGTATCGTCGTTACCTATGAATTTTGGTCAGCGAGAAGTCCCATTAGACACGGTCCAAACCCAATCGATGATCAGTTCGCCCTGCCCTACAACTATTCAAAATGCTAAAATTGCAAATGTAATGCAGAAGTGGAATCTACGTTTTGACGGATCTACCGAAGGCCTAGGAGTAGAAGAATTTATTTATAGAGTAAAAGCCCTAACGGAGGAAACTCTTGATAGTGAATTTATTGGGGTGTGTAAACACATTCAAATATTATTCGGAGGAAAAGCCCGCGAATGGTATTAGAGATATCATAAACAAGTTCCGCGAATCGTATGGAGCGATTTTTGTTCAGCTGTTCGTCAGCATTATAAAGACTATCGGTCAGATTTTATGAGCAAAGAAATGATTCGCGCGAGAAAGCTAAAAGCTGGAGAATCTTTTGTTTCTTTTTATGATGAGGTAGCTTTGATTGACAAGTTTGGTATAAAGTTTGAGGAAGTAGAGCTGATTGAAATTTTGCAAAACAACATGTTGCCGGAGATAGGACAAAAGTTACTATATCAATCTATCGTACCAATAGGTCATTTTCGTAGATTAGTACAGATGCAAGAAAATTTAACACAAGAGCTCAGTCCTCAAGCAAAAGCAATTTCTAACGCGAAACTGAATGTACGCAGACAAATTTTTGGAATTCAAGAAGAGGAAACCGAAGATAATAAAATAGTCCCAGACGAGGAGTATGAAGTTGCTGCGGTGCAAGGGAAATTCGTTTGTTGGAATTGTCGTGAAGCAGGACACACATGGCAAAACTGCCTAGAAGAACGCACCATTTTTTGTTACGGTTGTGGCACGTCCAATGTGTATAAGCCCCAATGTCAAGACTGTATAAGTAGGTTAGCGGAAAACCGACCGAAGGGTGCATCCAGGCAACGTCGGATGCTCCCGCAATAGTTACAACCAACTCGGAAAACAGTCAACAAAGTATCAACAAAGCGAATCATAAAGTAAACGTACGAAAGTCTCACAAGTTCCTTCTAAGATTTTTGTCATATCCTGAGCGTTTACAACATTACCTTACAGTTAAAGACATAATTTTTAGATCTGAAAAACCCTTGTCTAAACGCACGTTAAGACTAAGGAAATATTATGATCACACAAGACAAACCAGGAAACTGTTTGTTGCAACAATTTTTAGAAACGACAACGATAATAGAAGCTATGCAGAAGTCTCATTTCTTACGTTCACAGAATTAGGTTTATTGGATACCGGTGCCAGCATAAGTTGCATAGGCTCGGATTTAGCACAAACAGATTTTTCACATTTTCCCCAATTCATAAAAACTAAAGGTCAAGTGCGCATAGCGGACGGAAAACTTCCAAAATGTGATTGGTATGTTAGAAGGGATGGTACGTTACGGTCATGACTTTTGGATAATTTTCGAATTTGCTCCGTCAATAATTAGTTCGATCGAGACCGGCTCCAAGAAGAAGTTAGACGCTGACCATAGTTCTTATTCTCTCACGTATTCGCAATTAAGACAGCTTGAAGCCGTCAAACAAATGTTTCCCAATGCAAGTCATCATCTCGGACGTACGTCCTTAATAAAACATCACATGTAAAACAACGTTTTTACGCCATTAGTCCAGCGGTTGAAAAATTAGTATACACAGAAATTGATCGTATGATTCAATTAGGAGTTATAGAACCAGCTGTAAGCGCCTGGAGCTCTCCTATACGACCGGTGATAATGCCTAATAAAGTGCGACTGTGTTTAGACGCCCGCAAGTTAAATGTAGTCACAATTAAGGATGCTTATTCTTTGCCCAGCATTGACAGTATTTTTTCAAGATTACCCAAGGCAAACTGGCAGATAGAATTAACTGAAGCATCCAAACCTCTTACTACATTTACAGTACCAGGGAGACCGTTATATCAATTCAAAGTTATGCCTTTCGGCCTTTGCAATGCTACATCTACTATGAGTCGTCTAATGGATGAAGTAGTCCCTGCCGATCTTCGTCATTGTGTTTTTTGCTATTTGGATGATCTGTGTATAATTTCAGGGGATTTCTCATCTCAACTTTCTGTGTTAGTAAGAATCGCGGAGCAATTTCGCAAAGCTGACATGTTCATTAACATAGAGAAAAGTCAGTTTTGTATGACAAGCATTAAGCATTTAAAACAAACTAGAGGATTCCTTGGCGTTTGCGGCTGGTATCGCCGTTTCATACCAAATTTTGCTGATCTCACTTATCCTATAACGGAACTGTTGTCAACAAAAAAGAATTTTGTTTGGATTCTGAAAGCTCAAGCTTTTATGGATAAGTTGAAGGATCTATTAACGTCTGCCCCATCCTACAAAACCCGGACTTTAATAAGAAATTTTTTTTATCAGACACGGAGGTGGAAAAACCTTTTGCTTTCATGACTAAAAAGTTGAGTCGTGCTCAACGCAATTATAGTGTTACCGAACGCGAATGTTTAGCTGTTATACTGACTATCGAACAATTTAGGTGTTATTTTGAATTACAAGAATTTGAAGTAGTTACTGATCACTCTAGTTTATTGTGGCTGATTCGCCAACAAAACGTTTCTGGAAGATTAGCTCGATCGATTTTTCGCTTGCAACAATTGAAGTTTAATATGTCACATAGGAAAGGAAAAGAACACTTGATTCCTGACGCGTTATCAAGATTGCCCAACCTTTTGATAGAGGCTATAGAAATGGGACCGATTATAGATCTGGACACCGAATCATTTTTGGCCGATAGCTATATGCAGCTGAAGAAGAAAATCATTGAAAATCAAGATAAATTTCCGGATATCAAAATTGTAGATAAACATTTGTATATTCGAACCGAACATGCCAATGGAGATTTTAATCAAGATAAGATTTCTTGGAAACTATGTGTACCAGATAAACTCAGAGTTGATGTTCAAAAACAAGCTCACAAGCTCACGACCACCTATGGGACAGCATATTCCAACTTGTAGACCTTTTCAACGTCTGTATATCGATTTACTTGGTCCCGCGCATCAAAAATAGGTTTGTCGGTTTGTTAATTGTTCTTGACCATTTCAGTAAATATCATTGGTTACAACCTTTGAAAAAGTTTCGCTCGGAAAATACACAAGAATTCTTGTTAAAACAAATATTTCATTGTTTTGGAGTACCGGAAATCATCGTTAGTGACAATGGTGTTCAATTTAAGGCTAATTCGTTTAATTCTTTTCTTACTGAACTGGGCATAAAACATCAGCATACCGCTTTATATTCTCCCCAAAGCAAAGCAGCTGAACGTGTTAATCGTTCTCTGTTAGTGGCGATCCGTTCGTATTTAAAAAATGAAGATCAAACGCTTTGGGATCAACATTTAACGAGTATATCTTGCGCATTGCGATCATCGTTGCATCAATCTTTAGGTTGCTCACCCTATAAAGCTTTGTTCGGACCGGACATGGTTCAGATTATAAGCTATTAAAGGAATTAAAGTTGTTACAAGAGCCCATAACACCGCTCAATCAGACTGACCAGTTAAACCTTTTGTGACAGGAAGGTAGAGAAGTCGGAACATTTCACGCAAAGGATATACGAAACTAATTCCTACTAATATGCCGCTTAACGTTGCATATTATCGGGTGGTGTAGCGTGCGCTTGTTTAAACTTTAAAATGTTTAAACTTAACGACTTTACGCGCTTCTTTTCTAATTGCGATCAATCGATAAAAAAAATAATATTGGTATCGATCAATCGATAAAAGAATAATATTACGATAGCGATAAGCGATCTATGTTTTTTTTGAGGTGGCAACGCGCTTCGTTTATCTTTTACGAGGCGTCATTTCATTTTAGCACGGAGAAGGAAAGTTTGAGAATAAAAGCTGTGTCCAAAAAATTTAAGTACCTATATATTCTAGCAGGTATGTAGGTTATTAAAAACTTAAGCCCCGCCGCCATCTGCATCTTACTCTATATTATAGATTGGAAACCTTCCTTACGGTGTGGCCAAAAAGTGTCTCATTTCCCAAGAATGGCCATAACCCTTGGTGAACTGGATTTTTCATATGGCTCGGTTTTAAAGGCGAGTGGCCTTATATAACCTTTTGCCGCTGCGGATCCAGACAAAGCTTGGCTTTTAGCCAATGGCTAGATACGGGTTGCTGCCACCAAAATTAGTGCAATACATGTGACCACCTCAAGAAATTCTACAATTTCCTTACAAAAAAATTTACAAAAAAGCATCGTTTTGTGCTAAATAGTTACGTGAAAATAATTTTGCTTTTGATCTGATTTTGTTTCGAAGCCCCAATCAAGTTTAGAAAAAAGAAAAAATACTGTAATTAAGTCAAATGTAAAATCAATTTAAAGTCACGTGAAGGTTATTTTAAATAATTCAAGTCAAGAGTAACGGTATATAGAGTAACTGAAAAAAAAAACAAAGTGAGAGAAACGAAGTTTAATGGTGGTCAGAAAGCTCAAAGGAGAAATCATCATCTAAAACACCCTCCCACAGTGCATCGATGGAAGGCCTTTCAGCGACTAAACTATGGGGTAATTGTTGATGTAATTTCTGTTTCAGCGTTTTATGATCAACTGGATAACAAAAAAAAAAAAATGATTTCCGTAAATAATGTTTGAATTGAAACGAATTGAAAAGTGATGAGTAAATTTGTGCAACTTGAAAATTGAAAAACGAATTTAAAAAAAAAAAGAATTTGAAATAAGATGAATAATTAATTTAAAAAAAATATATTAACTTGATTTATTTGATATTCCTTCGATAATTTTTTTTATTCTATTAGCTTTTATAATAATTAATAATCTGTAACTAGTAAGCTCTTTTTGTAATACTAGCTTTAGTTCCTCTTATTGAATAGTTTAATTTGCTTTTGAGTTCTATGTATTGTTTCTCAAGTCTGAAAAGTTTGGAATTTTGAAATGTTGAGTTATACCAGACAAGCAATTAAGATCCGTCGGTATATATTTTGTTAAAATAATATATGTATAAGAAAAGAATAGCTTTTATCTGAAACTATAATGAATTTAAATATGATTGCTTAATCTTTATAATTTATTTTCCTAGTGACATGGGTACATGAGTTCACATTGTTCAGTTTTTATGAGAATCTTTACAAAGAATAACAAAGATTCATGGTTGGGAGGGTATAGAACTGACAGGTTCATCTACATCTTTGACCTCAGTAACCACTAGTTTGTGAACCAAAGAATACTCTTTCCTTTCTTTCATGGTTTTTTTATATGAATTCCTTACTGTGTTCATAAGTATTTTTCTTTCAAGTCATTCAATTGCCATTTAAAGTTAGTTTCAGTAGAGATCCTAATAAAATTGAATTTTATAATTAAAGGTATAGATTTCAGCAAAACTTCTGCAGCAATTCACCTACCGCCTTCTTTCGGTTATCGGCCGATTTATCGTCGCTTGATATGAAGATTACATAACATTTCTGGCAACCAAACATGAGGCCGGATAAGAAGGTTATAAATTAATCATATTTTAATTGTTCGTTTTATTTATCTTTGTCCACGTGATCGTGTTGTTTAATATACGGTTGCGCCCCACGGGAGGTGGATAGCTCTCTGCTTGGGCTCGCGCGAAACAGGCTGTCCGGTTGTCGTATGGGCCACTTGAACGTACTTCGCATTGTACGTGTTAACGTCCAGACAAGTCACGTTATTAATTAAAGATGCTCATAAGGAAATCTTACATGGAGGAATTAATCTTATGAGAAGTAAAATACAAAGGAAAAATTGGATTATCAGTTTAAGAAACGCCCTTAAAAAATACCTGACTTGGCGATACTTGACTACCAGTTACTTAACATGGGAATCGATTTTGCCGGTCTATATCATGTAAGATGCTCAAAAAATTGCGAACAAAAAACCTTCAAAGGGTACAAAGCAGTGTTCGTGTGCTTGGGAACAAAATCAATTCATTTAGAAGTTGTTAGTGGCTTGAAAACCGATGCCTTCCTAGCATCATTTCGGAGATTTCTGGCAAAATGCCCTAATGCATATTCCGATAATGGGACGAACTTTGTGGGAGCTGCTAGGAGACTCGATGAAAGTTCAAAAAAGCAAGATAACGTCCAAGTTGCTCCTGTCCTAGAAGGAGAACATATAAGCTGGGATTTTATCCCCCCGGCAGGACCTCACTTCGCAGGAATTTGGGATGCTGGAGTAAAGTCGGTCAAGTATTCCTTAAAAAGAGTAGTAGGAGATACTAACCTCACATATGAGGAACTAGCAACTTTATTTTGCCAGATAGAAGCCGTACTAAATTCACGCCTGTTGTACTCGACAGGTGAAGATATGGACAAAAACGAGGTGTTAACTCCCGGTCATTTCTTGATTGGAAGACCAACATTAGAAGCAGATAAGTGCATATCAGAAGAAAAAATTGGAAATTCAGACAGATGGAAATTAATTCAAAAAATTAAAAAGTATTTGTGGGTGAAACGAAGAGACGAGTACGAATATACTCTCCAGCAAAGAAATAAATGACGACGATCCACAGAAAATTTAAAGGATGGGCAAGATTGAGGAAATTCACAAAGGCAGGGACGATAAAGTAAGAGTGGTCAAAGTCAAATTGCAGGAAGGGTCAATTACAAGACCTATAAATAAAATCTGTCCACTTGTTGGGGTAAAATCATCCGAAGACGTTGAGGAGAATCAATATCGGAAAAGTACCAGATTCGGTCATCTGTCCAAAGTAGGAACCGTAATGATGTTAGCAATGTTGATGCTGTTTTGTC
Organism: Drosophila paulistorum; assembly: GCA_018152135.1. NCBI lineage: Eukaryota > Metazoa > Arthropoda > Insecta > Diptera > Drosophilidae > Drosophila > Drosophila paulistorum. Next base: position 3,479,106 of record JAECXG010000823.1, read on the forward strand.
AACTTTCGAATGCAGCAAGCATTAATGATAATCGACCAAAAATTACGGTAAAAGAACTAAACGCAACAGCCGCATTGTATTTAGATCCAATGGGTTACGTGGAAAAAGTTAGCAACCTCATGGGATCTGGTAATATATTATGACATGTCGGCATATTTTGAAATGCTTAGTCAAGGTGACAAAATGATTCCTAAAATGAAGGATTTATGTCAAAAGTTTTATAATTTCGAAAACCAGTGTCATTTTTTACTAAACAGCACGGTATAACGAATTACGGAAAGCAAAGAAAATAATATATTGTTCATGAGTCAAAATAAGCCAAGAAGCAAGCGTGCACCGTTTAAATTCATGGGTTCACTGTACCATATATTATTTGGCATCATGGATGCGAATTGCAGAGTATAAATGGAAGAAAACATGAGAAGTTTAGAAAAGCAGACATCCATAGTAGACTCCACGGCAAACATTCTTAAGACAACTATATATGAAATAAATTATAATTTTCGCAACATGAACAACCGGATTGAAAATATGACAGAATTACTAAAAGAAACCTATTACGTATATAGAGAATCCATCCAGTTTTTCATGATTGTAAGGCAATTAAGATCCGTGGTTGATGAATGTGAAAAAATTCAGACTGGAATTATAAATCTTATTAGGTTGTCTTAGGTTGAAACCTACAAATTTTAAAACCAAGCCGAATGAAAGTGGAAATAACCAAATTAATGAACAAGTTGGCCGAAGCATTTGTACTACCAGGTAAAAGGACATCTACTGAGTTAAAAGATATATATTCTCTCTTGACGACGAAGGTTATTTTTTTTGACATAAAACTAATTGTTTGATAAAGACATCTTTTCTCTATAAAGTTATTCCAGTGCCTGTAGTATTAAACAATAATCAAATGGTAATTGTCCATATACATAGATGGCCAGTACTTAATATATAATTTTGAAATACGTATCATTTAATGTCAGAATCAGCCATGCAAAAATGTCGGAACTGGCAGTCGAAGAGAAGAACATGTGAGGGAAGTTGACCTTGGAGTGGTGCCGATAACGCCTGGGAACTGACATCTTTTAAACAGAATACCAAATCTCACTTTTACACAACAATTGTTGAGACAAGATCTTACTGGGTAGTTGGTTATGCAAAGTCCCACCTAAAACTAGGGCCAGAGTCCAATGCGGTAACGAACAGCAGGAGGTGTTGGATATACCAGAACAAGGAATTTTGTGGCTCAGATCAAGTTGCACAGCTGTGCAGAAGATCAAATTTTAGTAGCTTATCATAGCGTCCAGTCAGAGCCGTATATTGCTTTTAAAACTTCGCACGTAGGCGATATTAGTAACAAAGCAAATATAGTATGGAATCCAGTAGAAGCAAACATATTGAATTACTAGGCTTAAACATCTATCATGAAGCTGGTCATGCTTCTCTAATGTTAGTCATCGTACTAATGATAATATTAATATTAATAATTTGTGTAAGACAACTTTAAAAATTAAAGAGTCCTTATCGCCTCATTTGTTTAAGAATAACCAAGCGGCTTCACCAAATCAGATGCACCAAACAAAACATAGTACAACTGTACTTTTGTCACAAACAACTGACCTAGCATATGACTAAAATTACAGTCAGCCACACACGTAGTGGAAAAACACTTGTTATTCTAAACTAACCCAAAACATCACAACGGCAGGATGTCAAGTGTCTGATGTCGTGCCTAATATAATAATAATTTTTCAACCCTCGAAAATGTGGGTTTGACTCGAACTAAGAACAATTGCTACCTCCTAGAGCCTAAGATGCCCTATATAAACTCATTACTTTTGTTTATAAAATCAGTTCATATTTTGAATTCAACGAATGAAGATTTAGTTTTTTAGTTGTGGTTCTAAATCTCCTATTCACGATCTTTATAAAATTCGGCAGTCATTAACAGATACATAGAACTGAAAATTGTTTTATTGAAAAGGAATCCCGTCAAGAGTAACAAAGATTGTGCCAAAACTCACTGTTTTCCAATCGTTCCTTTGGGAGCTATATAATATAGTCACCCGTTCTTGATCGTTTTTTTTTTTTTGTATTAGCGGACGTTGACGATAACATGCGGAGAACGTACAACACCAGGGCAAAGCCTGTTACGCGCCAACCCAAGCAGATAACTGCCCACCTCCCAACCGACCGACCGAGTGGTGCAGCCGTATGACGCACAGCACGGATCGCGTGGACAAATGCTCCCACTGTGCAAAACAGACAAACAAATAATACTATAGCTATCTATGAACTAAATAGGAAAGGATAGATGTTTTAATCCTATTAATAGAAAACTCTGAGCCGATTACAGGGAATAGAAGGTTGTAATCAGAGCAGAGGACCCTAAAAGGTTCATGCATGGCATAGGTAGAAGAACAACGATTAAGGGTTAATGGTATAATAAAGGTCTACTTCGTCTACATGATACCGACAGATTAACATGAGCCAATAACTCGGACGAGTCAATATCACAAATTAGGAGCTTGTGCATAAAAATAACACCAAATGCAAGATCCATTCCCTAAAATAGGACGGACAAGTGAAGTAAAAAGAACTTTAGTGGTATAGGGTCATCCGCCTCTTCAGACAAAATTGTGCTCTGTGAACCACAATCCTTAAATCCTCCATTTACATTTTTTACTTGCATTACAGCTGTGGCCAACAGTGTTGGTTGTGCTGTTATACAAGTATTAACTCTATCCTGTTTTTCTTCAAAATGGAGTAAGGTCTGGTGTTCCTTACTGCAGAATGCACAGCTCATTTCATTAGTGCACACCTTATTGCTTGAATGGTTCAAGCATCTTGTGCAAAGTTGTGATATCAAACCTTTCAACTTATAGCACTTATACGCTTCGGACATTTATCTTCAAATTCTACATCATTTGAAACAGTTTGTAGCAGTATTTTCTTTTTTGCCCATGGTACTTAGCGAGCAATATCGTTGCTCTGAGTTTTCCATGATATCAGCATTTGAATTTGCATTATTTTTCTAGTCTGACTCTCACACAATTGTTGAGACTGTCTGTCAAATTTACTAAGTAGGAGTTTTGCGAATATGACATCAACTTCATCGGACAAATTTTGCTTTTATTTTAATTAGGCGCGCTGACTTACTATGCCAATCACTCCCTTTATACTTTTTGCGGATTCATTGTTGATCATTGGTATATCAACGATCCGACTTAATTGTTCGGAAAATACCCTGCGATTATTCTCATGCCGCTGGGTTAACAGTTCCCAAGCGGCACTATTATTGTCATCTGAACCTGACAATCGATGAGCTACCATGCTCCTCGCTTCCCCCTTTAACGGTGATTTTAAATAATTGAATTTAAGAGTACTTAGATCCTCAATCCTGTTCTCAATCAGTTCCGCAAATAATTCTACAAACATTCCCCATTCTTTAGGTTCTTCAGAACAAGTGGGTACCTGTATTTTTGGCAACACCGGGAGTTCGCCTCTCACGTTAACATTCTCAAATTTTAAATTTTTCTGATCTTTTATTTTCTCTTCTAATTCAACCAAGGTATTCTGAAGATCGAACTCCAATTCTTCTATGACTTCTTTAAACGTTATAAGTTCATCTGTATAAGCTTGGCATATCTGTACCTTTTTGAACAAGAATTTTATTTTTTTTTAATACATTTCGCCTTTTCTATTGTCTATCGTTCGTAAATCTTTACTCACCATGTCTAAAAATTGCTGGAGCTGGCGGACCTTTTCTTCAAATTTTTCCTGGCTAACATTAGCATTCTCATTACTGAAGGTCGCGACTCCCCGCGACTCTCACTTTCTGACCTCAACATTTTCAGACATCGGTGAATCTGCTTCAATGTTTTCCGAATCAAGTGCCAGCCTGCTTGACTCTCCTTTGGCTAATCTGGCTGCCATATCTAAACCTTCCTCGTACTTTCCACTTGTGAAATAGTAGTGTTCGTTTTTTCCACTCTGTAGCATTTGGCTATGGTAACTAATCCATTGCTTCTGTATCTCACTTATTTCATTAAGAATCTTGCTAGTTCTCTAACATTTCTAACTTCTTTAACGTTTTATGCAACTCGTGTTGCTTCGCTAACAATTTTTCAGTTTTGGTAGGGAGCATTTTTGTTTTATGCGTTTATTAGGATTGTTGCTGAATTCCTAACAGCTTAATTTGAATTTGAATGTAAACGGTCATTTGTAGTTCCTTATTCTTTTTGGTCTTTAAGTTGCATGGTCACACCTTTTTTGGCTGATGCAATATCAAGCGTCTGGTGAAATAAGACGGTATGTTGAGTTTAATTAATTACTTATTGGCCAACAGAAACACACAACATCACATGAGAAAATAAATCTAATTTTAATTTAAACGAACCAGCATAGTTATTTTATCTTTCATCATAAAAATTGCTCCTTCGAGCCGGATGTGGATTCTGTTGGGGATAAGCAATTCTACTCAAACTTAAGATGGAGAAACTAAAGGCAACACGCACCAAGTTAAAGTCCAGCCTCACGCGGCTGTTTACACTTTCGGAGAATCCGCCTGTGAACTGCACAGCGGATGTAGTGGATACTATGATGACCAGACTCGACACCGTGTGGAAGGAGTTTGATCAATCCACTGATGATATGTTTGATTTTCAAGACTCGCAAGGGTACGTCGACCCTATGGGTGATTACGGAGACTATGAAATGAAGTACTTAACCGCACAACTGCATTTAAAGGAGCTTGGAAGATTGGTTAACCCAGTAAAAGCAACTAAGGTCGTGGACTCCAGTGAGGGAGTAAACGAAGTAGTATCGCAGGTACTACACAAGCAGATGGAACTTCAACGGGAGTTTTATGAAAATATGATAGTAGGTGGAGCTGCCTGTTCGGCGTTAGGGGGACAGGTCCAGCTGCCCAAATTACACATCATGTGGAGTGGCCAGCCTTTAAGGATTTATTCGAAAGTACCATTCACAACAGGGTGAATCTGGATAAAGCTCAGAAATTTCAGTATCTCAAGTCTTTTCTCTGTGATGAGGCTGCAAGTTTAATCAATCATTTGCCGTTAACAGGAGCGGCGTACGAGACGGCTTGGGCAATCCTAATGGAACGATATGATCGACCTCGTCATGTAGTTAACTCGCTTTTGGATGCTTTTAGACGTCTGCCATCAACAAGAGTGACAGATGTATCCGTTCTACGAAAGATTGCAGATGGGGCAAGTGAAGTTGTACGTGGCATAGATGCTCTTGGCCAAACTGATCGCGACTGCTGGGTAATCTATCTTCTATTGGATAAAATAGATGCAGAGTCGCAATGCAAATGGGTGTCCCACAGCCATGAGGGGACATCTCCAACCATTATGGATTTTCTCAGATTTCTCGGAGAACGATGTGAAGAGTTCGAATTAAGCCGGTGCGAACAAGTAGTACAATCCAACGTTAAGAAATCTACTCGGATATTGATTACCACAGACGCAAGAGCTTGCCTTAAATGTGAGTCTAAGGAGCATACGGTATACAACTGTGACCAGTTCTTGGCGCTCTCCGTGGAGAGGCGCTACTCATTTGCTAAGGAGAAACGTCTGTGTTTCAGTTGTCTAAGGCCAGACCATGGTATTTCAAGATGTGAGTCAAAGTATAGATGCAAGCATTGTCACGACAAGCACCACACGCTACTACATCGCCAAGCCGAAGAAAAGAGCACTAATCCCACAGTAGCTATGATTACCGAAAGTAAGCAAGTAAAGGAAGTCCAATCCATGGAATCACAGAGCTATTTAGCACGTTCTGCAGTACATCTACAGTCGCAAGGGAAACCAAGGAGTGTATTGCCCACGGCTCTAGTTCTTGCATTGAATTCAAAGGGGTCATACACCACCTGTCGAGTACTCTTTGCTAGCGGATCAGAGCTATCATACATATCGGAGCACTGCATACGATCGCTGGGGCTCTCACGCTCACCATCTCGAATAATGGTATCAGGAATTTCGTCAATCAAGGCTGATACTATAAGAGGGGTCAGCGCAGTACAGTTGAAATCAAGATTCTCGAAGCATACACTAGATATTACAGCTCATGTTTTAGGTAAGATAACCACTCTATTGCCAAAGGATGAGGTCGACCCTGTCGTATTGAAGGTATTCGATGAGTTAGAACTGGCTGATTCACTGGAAACCAGCGCTAAGCATGTGGACATTTTGTTGGGAAGCGACTATGTGTGGTCTGTATTCACAGGAGATAAAGTATTAGATAAACATGGGAACATAATTGCAATATCCACAATATTTGGGTGGGTGGTCACCTCAATTGCAGCTAAACAAGGATCAAATACAGCATCCCTGTTATCAACGATTGAAATAAACTCATCGCTCCAACGATTTTGGGAATTAGAAGAACTAAGTGGCAGTTTGCCGCCCACTGCTGACGATTTGAAAGTCAAAAATCATTTTCGCTCCACATACTTTCGTGACTCAGATGGAAGGTATGGTGTTGAGCTTCCATTTAGGAATTCGGATGTCAAGTTTGCAGACACTCTTCAGGGAGCAACATCACGATTTTATTCAGTAGAACGTCGACTTCAAAAAGATAAAAGGTTAAAGGAAGAGTATTCGAAGTTCATGCGCGAATACATTGCTCTAGGACATATGCGCATTCTTGATGACACAGAGAGGACAAATGCACCGCAAGAACACACTTTCTATATGCCTCACCATCCGGTTATTGGTACTAAATTGAGAATTGTCTTTGATGGATCTTATAAGGATAAGAGTGGCAGATCACTAAACGACGAGTTACTAGTAGGCCCAAGTATTCAACGTAATCTAATGGATGTGTGTTTACGCTTCCGAACGCACAAGTTTGTTTTTTGCGCAGACATCATAAAAATGTTTAGGCAGATATGGATTTCTGAAAATCACCGGAATTATCAACGAGTTGTATGGAGAGAAAACCCAACTGAAGAGTTGCAACACTACCAGCTTTGTACGGTAACCTATGGAACAGCCTGTGCACCGTTTTTAGCCGTACGTGTCTTAGAACAACTTGCCATCGACCTAAATGATAAATATCCGAAAGCAGCCAAGATTCTGTTGGAAGACTTCTATGTGGACGATGTACTGACCGGAGCTAACACGGAAAACCAACTCATACGTAACAAGGATGAACTTATTCAACTATTAAGTCAAGCACAGCTGCAGCTTGGAAAATGGGTGTCCAATACTCACGGAATCGGTCACTTGGAAGAAGCAACATCGACGAATTTGATCGCAGATGTGTCCTCCGTCAAGGTATTAGGAATACATTGGGAGCCAAGGTCTGACATCTTCACATATGATATAAAATTGAGCGAATGCGCAGAAAGCTCAAAAAGACAAGTGTTATCAGATGTATCACGCATTTTTGACCCGCTTGGTCTACTGGCGCCGGTCATAGTTCAATTCAAGATCTTGTTTCAAGAACTCTGGCTTCTCAACCTAGATTGGGATTCACCGCTTCCAGCTAAACTGGCAGACAGGTGACATAAGTATCGTGAAGACATTAACAACATAAAGCATTTGAAGATACGCTGTCATATTGGATATGTCGGCAAACGAATAGAGTTACACGCCTTCTCAGACGCCTCAATTAAAGCATACGCAGCAGTCGTATACTCTCGGATAGTAAACCAGGATGGCAGCGTAGAGATTTCACTGATTGCGGCAAAGACACGTGTCGCACCACTTAAGCAGCAATCGCTCCCTCGGTTGGAATTATGTGGCGCACTTCTGCTATGGATCTAGAAACCATCGTGTATGCTAGGTGTGATTCAACAATTGTGCTGGCATGGCTAAACCATTTGCCAAATAGTTTGAAGACGTTCATTGGCAATCGCACTGCTGAAATATTGGAAACAGTACCAAGAGACTCATGGCGCCATACCAAGCAGAACCCTGCAGATTGCGCTTCCAGAGGAATGCTGGCTGAGGACTTACTCCAGTTTACTCTCTGGTGGAAGGGTCCCGACTGGCTGGCTGACAGTCATCTGAACTTAGGTAACGAAAATGATACACACATCTCTAACTCTATTTCAGATGACGAGTACCAAAGGGATTTGAAAGCAACAGTTTTAGTTACTCTCGCAAAAACTACGAACGAGTCATCTCCACTCGAAGAACTTATTGGTCGTGTTTCTTCTTGGTCGAGACGGGTGCGCATTGTGGCGTATATCCTGCGGTTCATTCGACGCATAAAACACCCCCAAGAAAGATCGGATTCTCTCTCAATAACCTATGACGAAAATAAGGCGACTGAAAATCTATGCTTGCAGCAAGCTCAAAACGAATGGCATGAAGAACTGAAATCACTACGAAAGGAAGGATGCGTGCCAAAAACCTCGAAGCGGTGTACCCTGACGCCGATTCTAGATGACGTTGGGCTTCTACGTGTGGGAGGTCGCCTCAATAATTCAGAGTTATCATATTCAGCCAAGCATCCGATTATCTTGCCGAAGAAGCATCGCATATCTCACCTGATCTTGGACCACGAGCATCAACATAATTTACACCCAGGAGTTTCGGCACTCTTTGTGATTGTTCGTCAACATTTCTGGTTAATGGGAGCTAGAAATCTAATTCGTAAGGTTACTTACAACTGTCTAAAGTGCTTCAGATAGCGGGCACACACCAGCGACCAACTAATGGCCGCACTACCGGCAGAGAGAGTTCGGCAAGCATTTCCGTTCGAAAACACAGGCTGTGATTATGCTGTCCCAATCATGATAAAAGCGCACAAGGGAAGGAACGCTCGAAAGGAAAAGGGATACATATGTCTCTTCGTATGTATGGCAACCTCAGCTTTACATTTGGAACTGGCAACAGACCTGAGCACCGATACGTTTTTGGCTGCTCTCAGACGTTTCATTTCACGGCGAGGCAAATGTGTAACGATGTTCAGCGACAATGGACGTAATTTCGTGGGAGCCAAACGAAGTCTTAACGAAATGGAACAAGTACTCCAATCTCAGCTGCGCAACGACAAGATAACAGAGGCGTTATCGATTGAAGGCATCAACTGGAAGTTCATACCGCCACATGCACCTCACTGGGGAGGCAAGTGGAAATCGGCTGTGCGCGAGTAATTGGTCACGCCGTTCTTACATTCGAACAAATGCATACGTTGTTAGCACAGGTAGAAGCGGTAATCAACTCACGGCCTCTTTGTACCACTTCCGATACAGACGTTGGATATCTGTCACCCGCTCACATGCTGATCGGTCGACCTTACACCACAGTGCCAGATGGGGAATTGGACCAAGTGCCGGCCAACCGATTGGATTATTGGCAGCAATCTCAAGCCATGTTGCAAGGCTTTTGGAAACGGTGGCATCTGGAGTACCTTACGTCGTTGCAGCAAAGGCCAAAATGGTTAACGAAATCGGCCAACCTGAAGCCTAATGATCTCGTATTAGTGAAGGATTCTCATACTCCCCCGGCAGCATGGATCCTAGCACGCATCATCGAGACACTTCCTGGACCAGATGGTCTGGTACGAGCCCTTAAGTTAAAGACATCTACAGGAGAGATGACCCGTCCCATAACCAAGGTGGCTCCCCTGCCTATTTCAGAAACCTTGTTTCAGGGCCCGGCGGTATGTTGAGGAACGGTTGCTGAATTCCTAACAGCTTAATTTGAATTTGAATGTAAACGGTCATTTGTATTTCCTTATTCTTTTTGGTCTTTAAGTTGCATGGTCACACCTTTTTTGGCTGATGCAATATCAAGCGTCTGGTGAAATAAGACGGTATGTTGAGTTTAATTAATTACTTATTGGCCAACAGAAACACACAACATCACATGAGAAAATGAATCTAATTTTAATTTAAACGAACCAGCAAAGTTATTTTATGTTTCATCAAGGATATCGATATAAGTATATAATAGTAATAAAAATAGATTGATGTACTTATAACTACTTTAATTTATATCTTATCTGATGAGCCTGTTGTTGACACCGTTCGCCACTGTTGTCCGCCAAGTAGAGTTTGGCAGGTAGGGTTTGCCGAGCGTGTGAGAAAAGAGGATCAAAAAGGGATGACGAACGAATGAGAGATGACGACGAGAGAGTTGGTTTTTGCGCGTCGAACAAGACGGACGTGTTTTGAGGTCTTCCGTCATAGTCGGACTCAAGGTCAAGCCACGTACCATAGACGGGTGCTAAAAGTCGAGTGTCAAAGTCGGACACTAAAAGTCGAGCGCAAAAGTCGGTCGCGAAAAGTCGAAGCGTTATAGACGGACGCCAAAGTCGAGCCGAGCCAAACGTCGATTGTCATTTTAAATCTTGGAATCTCAATTTAGTCGTATTTATTTAGCCCCCTAGACTATAATTAACACATAAATAAAACTCCACATATTTTGAGAGCACGACCGGGATAGATAGAGTGATTAAAAGAGAGTTTTCCAACAAATTTTGGGTGGTCGACCGGAATAGAAAGAGTGCGGGATACAAGAGAGTACCCCAAATAGTTTGTGCGTTCGTACGGGATAAGATTGAAAAAAAAAAAAAAATAATTTTTTTTTTCCCAAACAATCGTGTCGTATTAAATAAATAAGTGTCTAAATAATATAATAAGTGGTAGTCTAAAAACGGGTAAAGCAGACAGAGCATTGCATATGTTTATCTATGAGAGCGAGGGAGATAGAAATAACCGCAAAAGAATTCGAGAATTTTCTGGTTTCGATTACGGTGAAACGAACGCAAAGTACGAAGCAAAAGAGTAATATATACAACGAAATTGGACGAACGGTGATATTGTTTCGATTTGCAATGTATTGGGTATTAAGTACAGTATCGACGACCTTGCATTGCAAATTTTCCTGAACTTGAAGCTGAATAATTTGTGGGCGTCACAAGTAAAAAACGAAGCAGAAGCAAATAGTAAGAAGCAAATAGCAATAGTAAACCATTCGGTACAACTGGAAAGAATAGGAGGCCAGTTACAGTCATTAAAGGAACATCATATTGAGTTAATAGGCTTAAACATCTATCATGTATCTGGTCATGCTTCTTAAATGTTAGTCATTATAATATTAACAATAATAATTTGTGTAAGACAACTTAATAAAAATTAAAGAATCCAAATCACTTCATTTGGCGATTCCTCGCTGAATGTTTAAGAATAAACATCGTGTTCATCTGAAGCGGCTTCACCAGATCAGATAGTAAAACTGTACTTTTGTCACAAATAACTAACTTAGCATATGAGTTGAATTACAGTCAGTTCAGTAAAATCAGTTCATATTTAAAATTCACCGAATGAAGATTGGGTTTTTTATTCGTGGTTCTAAATTTTCTATTCACGATCTTTATCAAATTCGGCAATTAATAACATATACATAGAACTGAAAAATGTTTTATTTATCAAAGCAATCCCGTCAGGAGTAGCGAAGTTAGGGACAAAAATTACTGTTTTTGACCAATCGCTCCTTTGGGAGCTATATGATATAGTCACCCGATCTTGATCAAATTTGGCACATCCGTTTAAAGGTGTAATAAACTTACCAATGTATTTCACGACAATAGCTCAGAAAATAACGAAGTTATGGAGCACAGTCACTGTTCGTTACTTTGACGTTTGTATGGGAGCTACATATATAGTGGTCCGATCCAAGATATACAACCTGTGCGGTATACTCCTGTGTATATACAAGCCAACATGCAAAATTTCAGCTCTGTTAACGTCAAGAATGTCTCGACCACGCGTTACTTTAACGTCCGAAAGTTTTACCGATACAAAAATAGAACATTTAGCACGAATTGATTTTAAACTTATTTATTACAAACTGAGTATAGAATATGATGATGGTGTTTCTTAGATACAACAAATTATAAAGTTTATCCATATATATTAAGCCCTAAGGCTCCTAGCCTCGAGCTTCGTTTCGTGCCAATTATCGGATGTATATTTTAACGTATCGTTCCTGTGCAATTTTCTTCTATACTGACGCCTCGTCTCACTTCTTAGAGCTGGTTTCTGCCTCGATAAGTCAGGGTTGCATTCAGGTCGATACATACTAAGTCTAAAGGGAAAACGATCAGGGCTACCTAAATTCAGGGCATTGGCAGTAACGTACCGCCTCCACATCATCCCGCCTACCGTAAAACTACCCGGGAGTTTTACCCAAAACGTCTAATACAGCAAGCTTAGACACTGGTCGTTTTAAAATTCCGGCATTTGTTTGTACTTCAGCAACTCGTATTAGCCCATCTCTTGCTGGAATAACTTTCACGATGATTCCTCTTTTCCAGCTTGCCCTTGGTTGGTTTTCGTCACATATTATGACTAAGTCTCCCATCTTGATGGGTCGAATCGGTGCGAACCACTTTGTTCGCTTTGTCAGACTTGGTAGATATTCCCTTATCCATCGTTTCCAAAACGTATTTTTTAATTGTTGACAAATCCTATATTGTTTTCGATGACAAACGTTGTCTTCCTCTCCAGGGGTTTGTGTCGAATTGGTTGTGCCAAGCAAGAAATGATTAGGTGTTAATGGACCTGGATCGTCTTTATCCACTGGAATGTGTGTAAGTGGTCTGCTATTTATGATATTTTCCGCTTCAATAAGCAAACTTCTAAGTGTTTCATACTGGGGCGCCTTGTCTTGCAATGTTATTACCAAAACCTTTTTAACTGACTGAACTAGGCGTTCCCAACATCCTCCTGAACTTGGGTTTGCTGGACAATTGAACTTCCATTCTATGCCTTTATTTGCCATCTCTTCAGCGATGTAGTTCCAGTCAAATAGGTCTTTGACTTCCCTTATTAGACGATCAGCTCCAACAAAATTAGTTCCCATATCAGACCGTATTCTGATTGGTATACCACACCTGTTTACGAAGTTTCGAATACATAAAATACATGCGTCTGTAGACAAATCCGCTGCTAATTCCAAGTGTATAGCTCGTATGGTAAGGCACGTGAAAAGAGCCACCCATCGCTTTTCATGTCGACGGCCGATCGTTACAGTAACTGGCCCAAAATAGTCAAGTCCTACATAGGAAAACGGTCTTTGATAAGGAGTGACACGATCGGTGGGTAGCTGACCCATCAGAGTCGCTTGCGGTTGCATTTTTCTATTTTTACAAAACTGGCAAACTGTTTTTGCCCTTTTTACAGCAGCACGCAAGCATATTATCCAAAATTTTTGACGAATCTCAGTGATAATGAGTTCATCGTTTTGATAGTGGAATCTCTCGTGATACGATGTTACTATTAAATCAGTTAGTTTGTGTTTTTTGGGTAATATGATAGGTTGACGAGCACTTTGCGATAATGATGTTGCATAGTCAAGCCTACCGTTGACCACTAAGATCCCGTCGGCATTCATCGTAGGAGTTAAAGAGAAGATGCTACTTTCATTTGATACGCATGAATTTGCTTGTAAATCAGCTAGTTCCTTATGATAGACTTCCTTTTGCATGATTTTTACTAATGTATTTTCTGCATCTTGCAATTCCCGCGAAGAAAGTGTTGTTACATCATTATCACATTGACGTTTCAATATCCGTTGTTTAAATCTCAATATCCATCCCATTGTTCGCTTCAGTTTCAAAACCTTGGAAAATCTGTTTAGGTCAATAATATTTTCAACAGAAGTTGTTAAACATACCCGTTTTACTTCAGAGGAATCGTTTTCAACGTAGTTCTTTTCCTGTACTGGCCAGCTCGATTCATCCTTCAATAAAAATTCGGGGCCTCTTGTCCAAATATTACCTGGCTCGTACTTAATATTTACCTTTGTTCTCGTGGCTTTATCGGCAGCATTTAAATGTGTTGGAACCCATCGCCAATCATTTTCGTTTGTTGTTTCCAGTATTTCATTTATACGGTGAGCCACAAATTGTTTATATTTCCGATGATCTGATTGAATCCAAGCTACGACAGTCTTTGAATCCGACCATAATGTATATTTCTGCACGTTAACAGAATTACTTTCCAGTATCAGAGTCTTAAGTCGGGTACCTAAAACCGCTGCCTGAAGCTCTAATCGGGGAACAGATAAAGTCTTTATTGGTGCGCATCTAGTTTTTCCCGCGACGAAAATTGTTTCGATAAGTCCATCAAGTATTATTCTCCAATAACCAACGGCAGCAAAGGCTTGTTCACTAGCATCTACAAAAATATGCAATTCTATGTTAGCTTGAGATGACATAAAATTTCGAGAGTAGCATCTGTTTAATTTAAAACTCTTTACATTTTCGATTTGTAAGACCCAATTTTTGAAACGAATAAATAATTCTTCTGGGATCAAATCATTCCAGTGAATGCCTGACCGCCAGACATCCTGAATCAATATTTTTCCATGAATCGTCAGGTCGGCTAACATCCCTAATGGATCATAGATAGACATGACCAAGCTTATAAGCTGCCTCTTTGTTGGACAATTTTCAGCTTTAAGTATGCTTTGTTCTACGCGACTCATTTTTAAGTCAAAAGTAAATTGGTCTATGTCGTTGTACCAATACATGCCCAATACTTAATCGACAGCCTTCTTATCCATACTTACTGGTAACTTATCAGTTTTATTTTTCTCTTCTTTATTCAATTTGTTCTGTACCCATTTCGAGTTTGAAACAAAGCCTCTTAGTTCAAAATGAGCTAATTCATGCACCCTTTTTACTTCAGAGCTTATATCGTATGCCTTTTGATCAGATACAAAGCTCGCTACAAAGTAATCAACGTAATGATTATTTTGTATTGCATCAATTACTTCCTTTGAACTCGTACTGTTTTGCGCGTTTATATTTTTTATTGGTTACACAAGCTTGAAGTTTTGTCATTTTGACGGCATATCCTTTCTTCACAAAGTCCATAATGGCTTCATCGTAGGTCTTTACGCTATTTGAGCGAATAATTTTGTTCTCTATTAATTGGAGTCTTTTCAAAGCCATACTGTAACTGTCGGGAAGATTTAATGTTTTTTTTGCCCATAACAATCCGGTTTCATATTCTCCTTCTAATTTTACTAATGTGTTTCGAAGTATCTCTTTAGCTCGAATTATGTCAGCGGACTCTACAGACTTAATATACGGCCGTACTCCAAAATTCTCAGTTGTGAAATAATCTGCCATCAAATCGTGCATTTCCCTGTTCACTTGATCCTCCAAAGAATTCGCATGAAATACTGATGTCACTAACGGGCTTGTATTAGAATGGTCTGCTCTTGATCCAAAAATCACCCATCCCAAAGGTGTGTTTGATGCCACTAGTCTTGGACCGATATCAACGCTTCGTATAGTCTTGACCAGGTGGGAATTATCTATGCCGATCAGTATTGTTGGTTTGGCATCTGTGTAACTTGCTATTGGGAGGTTCGCAACTCGAATATACTCTTCCGCTAATGTTTGATGATCCATTGATTGTAGAGGTAATTCCAGATCAGGGATTGTGGTGGCCTTTTAACTGTAACCAATTTTTATTTCCATTAATACCTCTTATTTTTAGATGACATACTGTCGTATTCAAGTTAATGGCATGATTCTTAATCCAATTTAATGTTAACCGATCCATGTTTTCTTTTACCCCTAGCTTTTTAGCTAAATTCTCGTTAATTAACGTTACGTTGGAACCTTCGTCCAAAAACGCGAACGTTTTAACTAATGTATTCTACGGGCCCATTATTTCGACTGGCAGGACTTTAACTAACAACCTTTTCATGCTGGATTTGACTGTATGTGTCGCTGCTTCTGCTTTATCTTCTTCTACCGTCTGTCTATTAGGATTGTGCAACGATTTGTGATGTGAACTCTTGCAGCCACTGATGTTACATCTTCGTTTGAACTTACAGGATATCATATTGTGGTTGCGTTTTAGACAGCTGAAACAAACCCATAATTTCTTGACCATGTTCCACTTTTCATTTACATCAGCCTTTACATATACATCGCATTCAGACAGAGAGTGGTCACCATTACATTCTGTGCAAACTTTTGTATATTTCTTATCCTTCTTTTGATATTCGCCAGTATTTGTTTGCATTACCAGTTTTGGATTGTGACGACAATCACCTTTTGAAGCGGGCCTGTTCGAAGTTGTCATTAATGTTACCTTCGCAATCGTTCTTGCTATACTATTTAACCAATTACTAAAATCCATCAAATTGGCGTATGGATATATTTGAGATGAAAACTCTTGCCACTGCATGCGTTTTGACATTGGCATTTTTGAAACTAATTGATCCAGCAAAGATGGAATTTGCAGGTGTAATACTGCATTTGAAGATTGCAAAAATATGACCAAATTTTTTACCTTTGTGGCAAATGGAACCATCCTTTCTAGATTATTCTCTGGGATTTGGGGTATATCATTGACAATTTCTAGCTGACTTTTAATAAGCAACTCTGGTCTTCCGTACATAAACTGTAGGTGCTCGATAATATGTGGCACGTTTGCCGGATTCACTAATAGCCCTGTTACCTCCTCTTTTGCCGCTCCCTTTAAGCTTTTCTGTAAACGTATTACATTTTCCAGTTGGGTATAACCATAAGCAGCGGAGGATTCTATGAACATTGTAATAAATACTGGCCAATCTTCTGCCCTACCACTAAATTCTGGCAGATCCATAATTCTGTGCCCCGACATATAATTATGTGGGTATTGTCCCTGACTAGCATTTGGCATTTTGTTTTGTATAGCACCATCATCGGTAGCACCCGGTGTGCCGCTCGAAGCATGCGGAGCGCCCATTATGGCTCCATGAAGTTGTGCACCGTCCAAGTTTGCAGCACCCTGTGTGCCGCCCAAAGCATGCGGAGCGCCCATTATGGCTCCATGACGTTGTGCACCGTCCAAGTTTGCAGCACCCTGTGTGCCGCCCAAAGCATGCGGAGCGCCCATTATGGCCCCATGACGTTGTGCACCGTCCATATTTGCAGCACCCTGTGTGCCACCCAAAGCATGCGGAGCTCCCATTATGGCTCCATGACGTTGTGCATCGTCCAAGTTTGCAGCACCCTGTGTGCCGCCCAAAGCATGCGGAGCGCCCATTATGGCTCCATGACGTTGTGTACCGTCCAAGTTTGCAGCACCCTGTGTGCCGCCCAAAGCATGCGGAGCGCCCATTATGGCTCCATGACGTTGTGCACCGTCCAAGTTTGCAGCACCCTGTGTGCCGCCCAAAGCATGCGGAGCGCCCATTATGGCTCCATGACGTTGTGCACCGTCCATATTTGCAGCACCCTGTGTGCCACCCAAAGCATGCGGAGCTCCCATTATGGCTCCATGACGTTGTGCACCGTCCAAGTTTGCAGCACCCTGTGTGCCGCCCAAAGCATGCGGAGCGCCCATTATGGCTCCATGACGTTGTGCACCGTCCAAGTTTGCAGCACCCTGTGTGCCGCCCAAAGCATGCGGAGCGCCCATTATGGCTCCATGACGTTGTGCACCGTCCAAGTTTGCAGCACCCTGTGTGCCGCCCAAAGCATGCGGAGCGCCCATTATGGCTCCATGACGTTGTGCACCGTCCATATTTGCAGCACCCTGTGTGCCGCCCAAAGCATGCGGAGCGCCCATTATGGCTCCATGACGTTGTGCACCGTCTATATATGCAGCACCCTGTGTGCCGCCCAAAGCATGCGGAGCGCCCATTATGGCTCCATGACGTTGTGCACCGTCTATATATGCAGCACCCTGTGTGCCGCCCAAAGCATGCGGAGCGCCCATTATGGCTCCATGACGTTGTGCACCGTCCAAGTTTGCAGCACCCTGTGTGCCGCCCAAAGCATGCGGAGCGCCCATTATGGCTCCATGACGTTGTGCACCGTCTATATATGCAGCACCCTGTGTGCCACCCAAAGCATGCGGAGCTCCCATTATGGCTCCATGACGTTGTGCACCGTCCAAGTTTGCAGCACCCTGTGTGCCGCCCAAAGCATGAGTCTTCTCCAATTCTAAAATGCAGTCAGTTATAGATTCATTAGCGATTTTTAAATTAACTATTTCACTTTGCACTAAATGAATTTCTTGTATTTGTTGTTCTTGTCCATTGTGGATAGCTTCAATTTTTGATCTTTGTGACGCAATTTGTTCTTGCAATTGCGTCATCATTCTTTGCACACTTTCCAATATATTCGTATTGTCTTCTCTGTCTTTTGGCGCTTTGCTCTTATTGGAAGCGTCTCTTTCTATCTCGCTCTCTCCCGCGGTAGACTCGTTTACCGCCGATTTCGGCGTTTCCATCGCGTCCATATTGATACGCTTTTTTCTCCCGCTCGTTTTCATTTTATTGCTCATATTTCACATTTCTAGTCAATTCCGACACCATCAAAGCACTTTTACGTATTATTTAAGTTAAAATAAAGAATGTTAACGTCAAGAATGTCTCGACCACGCGTTACTTTAACGCCCGAAAGTTTTACCGATACAAAAATAGAACATTTAGCACGAATTGATTTTAAACTTATTTATTACAAACTGAGTATAGAATATGATGATGGTGTTTCTTAGATACAACAAATTATAAAGTTTATCCATATATATTAAGCCCTAAGGCTCCTAGCCTCGAGCTTCGTTTCGTGCCAATTATCGGATGTTTATTTTAACGTATCGTTCCTGTGCAATTTTCTTCTATACTGACGCCTCGTCTCACTTCTTAGAGCTGGTTTCTGCCTCGATAAGTCAGGGTTGCATTCAGGTCGATACATACTAAGTCTAAAGGGAAAACGATCAGGGCTACCTAAATTCAGGGCATTGGCAGTAACGTACCGCCTCCACATCAAGCTCTGTAGCTCTTACGGTTAAGGAGTTTGCGCAGATCCAGACGGACGGACGGACCGACGAACCGACAAACAGACGGACAGACGGGCGGACATGGCTATTTAAACTTGTCTCGTAGTGCTGATCAAGAATATATATTTTTTATATCGTCGGAGATGCTTCCTTTTGTGCGTTGCACACTTCTGACCAAAATTAATATACGCCTTTTTTTAAGGGTATAAAAAACCAGTATGAGTCGAACTTGCATAATTAAGAATGTTTGAAATTGAATTACAACTAAGGAGAATAAAAGAATAATTAATTGCAATGTATGTTAACAACTTTGCGGCAAGTATTTTTATTTTAATAATAATGATAATGTTGTACTATTAATACCTCAATCTAATTTAATATTGACTTAAGAAACGCGAATACTGCGTATCACAGAACTGCAAAATCATATTGTTTCCTTCATACTTTGTTTTACTGAGTGTATCGATGCGGAAATTTCAACTAAGGAGTAAATCATTAAAATAATAATTAATTGCAATGGTCATTGTGTATTAAGTACATTGTGGCAGGTATATCTATTATTTTATTATTATTAAATATGTGGATATCTATTGATAATAATAATGATAATGTTGTATTATTAATACCTCAATCTAATCTAATATTTATTTAAGAAACACTTGTTTAGACGAGCGAAGACTGCGTATCACAGAACTGCAAAATCATATTGTTTCCTTCATACTTTTTTTACAGAGTGTGTCGATTGGGAATTTTCACCAAGTTTAATCGCGTTAGCTTTAGCTCTTCAGATACAGGTACCATCTTGAATTATTATAAGTAACATGAACGCCTTTAGGGAAGTATTCTTGGTTGAACACAATTTTTTCTTTTTTTAAGCTTAAATTATACAAGCATACGAAATTTCACTCTTTTGTACAAGGTTCTTATATTCATAGGGTAATTCCGATTCCGAAAATATTGTTGGTATTTTCTTTTGGTCTTGATTTGAAAACATTCAAGTAAGCCTATTTTTTTGAGGTACCCCACTTCACATTCAAATAAAGTAAGTAAGTCCACCAGTAAAACAAATATTTCAAATTTATAATAACAAATGCATTTACTTTTTTTTTTCAAAAATTCTGATAACATGCTTTTTAGAAGCATACCTCAGTATCTCGCTCACGCAAGCTTACGAGCACCCTAGCGCCCCACCAGCCAACCTCCTACTTCGGCCTTATGAAAAAAACGTTTATATGCATAACTTGGCTATTTTTAGTCCGATTTGGTATTTTGCTGCGTATTAGTATCAAATTCAAGTGTGCCAAATTTGAATACAAAAGGTAGAAAATTACGTGAGATAAAAGAGTTTTTCCAAATTACGGGGGCGGAAATGGGCGTGGCAAAATCTTTTCATATACAAAATATGAGCTAAATGCTCAAAATATACATACCAAATTTGGTGTCTCTAGCTTAATAGCTTAATAGTCTTTAAGAAAATCGGGTTTGTTTCAATAACGGGGGCGGAGGGGGCGTGGCAAAAAATTTGAAATAAACTTGACCACCGTAGGCAATACACTAGTCAACGTATTAAATTTGGTGACTCTAGCTTTTATAGTCTCTGAGATCTACGTGTACATACAGAATCAGTGTTAAGTTTGGTGCTAGGTTCGATGTTTTAATAGCCCATCACACGAAAACACAAAGACCAAAGGAAAAAGACACCCCACAGTAAACAAGTTGAGTGAGACAATTTGAGTGTCTCACTGTGAGGTTCCTTTTTCCTTTGCTCTAATTTTATGACTGAATGGTAGATATCAGGTCTTGATGTCAATGATAGCCATATCAACTTTCCGATTGCTGACTGATACATTGCCACATCCTGAATGACGCAATTCTCGTCGCTGCTTGCCACTTGGAAACCAGCATCCAATGGATGCAGTAGCTTTACACATTTCCACATTATTTCTTTGAAGCATGACTTTTATGTACTGAGCCTTATTCATCACGATACTGCGCTGTCCGCACAATACTTTCCCTCAGATGGAGCCTTATTTGAATATTTTCATTTCACTTGGATGAAGTCAACGAGAAGGTCGCCTTTGTCAACCAGTTCCCTTATAAAATGGTGACGGATGTCGACATGCTTTCTCCTCTTGTGAAATAGAGGATTTCGTGTGAATTGGTCAGCTCCTTGATTGTCGTTGTAGATTATTGTGGCACGGAGCGAGCCAAAAATCTCTTGTAAGAAAGATCTTAGATGTACAGCCTCTTTAGACATCTCAGATAGAGTCATGTAGTCCGCCTGTGTGCTAGAAAGTAGTCCGCCTCTGTGCTAGAAACAGCAACAGTTCGCTGTTTACGGGACTCCCAACTTATTGGTGCGTTTGCCATCTTAAATGCGACACCTGTAAAAGATCTGCGATCATCAATATTAACAGCCCAGTCGGCATAGCCAACCCAATCTTTTCCGGATCTTTTATATATTAGTCCATAGTCTTGAGTACCCTTCAAATAACGAAGTACCCTGCTGCTGTTTCCCGTAACAATTATTTTACTGGCTAAGAAGACTTACGGTATGTGCAATGTTGCGCGTTGTTACGTCGTTACGTACCTTGATTGACCCATAGAACAATCACCTTTGTTCTTGTCTTGATAAAATTCGATACCCAGGCAATGTGACAGTTTTCCTAAATCCTTCATTTCAAAATGACGTGTTAATTCGGTTTTTAGCTGTGTTAGTAGCTTGGGTATTATTCGTTGCGACTATGAGATAATCGACATACAGTGAAACGATAATAATCCCATTACTTTGTTTTTTTATATACACGCAAGGATCAGCTACAAGTGGCTTAAGTATGTTGTATTTAATTTGGTCAGCGTAGACCAAGGCGCATGCCCATAAATGAATATGGCTTAATTTTTTTTTGTTATGAGTGTTGCCTTTGTTATGTTAACAAGTGTGTGTAAGTCCTAGTATTTTGAGTTGGGTGACTTGGGGAATTGCATGGGATTTTTGCAGAAAGGGAGTCTAGATTGAAGAATTGGTTTTTTTCTCTATTGAGTGGGAAATAATCATCTGTATAGGCACTAAAATGAATTTCTTTTTGTAGGCTGATTATATTTGGTGAACCCTGGGGTATGCCATTAAGGAGTGGGAAGGGGGATTGTAGTATTAATTTTTGTTTTTATTTTCCTGTTATGGGTAAGTTGATGGTTGGGTTTTTTATGCAGTGGATGTGTTTGATTGGGTTGAGTCCGCAAAAGCGTCGGATATTGGCCGAGATTTTGTGGGAAGGGGTGTTTTATTCTACTGTGGAAGTGAATTCAGTTGTAGCTTTAGTTTTAGATATTTTGAGTTCCCTCCGAAAGAGAGCGTTGGCTTTTTTTTTGTAGGTTGTCGGTATTATTGTTACGTTTGAAGGCTTTCCATGTGTATTGTTTTTTGGCTCTAAGTTCGGTGAGAGTTTTATTCCATCACGGTGTATTTTTATTGAAACGGTTTGGTGAGGATTGTGGTATGTTGTGGTGTGCAGATTGAATAATAATTTTGCAGATGTTAGCAGTTTCTTTGTTTACGTTTGGGCTGATTGGTATTTTGTCACTTATAGTGTGTGTTGTTTGGGTGAAGTTTAGCCAGTTGGCTTCTTTTATTTTCAAAAAGGGACGAAAGAAGTTGTTGTTAGATACTGGTTGAGAGAATAGGGAGAGATAAGGATTGGAAAGTGGTAGTTTCCGTTAAAGTCGTCGATAATTTCCCAATTAGTGAATGGAGTAAGTTGGGGAGAACATAGTGACAGGTCGGTGTGTGTGAATGTGTTGTGAGTTGAGAAGTGTGTTGTGGAGCCATCGTTAAGGATGTGGAGGTTTGCGTTTTGTACGAATTTGTAAAGAGTTTTTCCTCTTTTGTTTGGATGTGGTGAACCCCAGATGTTGTACCAGCTGTTGAAGTCCCCTACGATAATCTGATTGGTGTTGTTGGTTGGACTGAGGTTGTCGTTTAAGGATTTAAGGGAGAAAGTCTTGTTAGGGAAATGTAAATTGAAGTGATTTGGATTTTTAATTTAGAATCTATTTCTACACTAAGGGATTCAAAATGGTCAGGTTGGATTATTTGGGTGTTTTGGATTCATTTGTGGACTAATATGACTGTGCCGCCAAACCTGTTGGAAGCTGTATTGGTAAAAATTTGGTAATTAATAGGGATGGGTATAGGTATGTGTGTGTTATAATAGTGTGTTTCTTGAAGACATGTTATTTATGGTGAGTATTTTCTTAGAATGGTTAAGAGTTTGTTATAGTTATTAGTGTACCCTTTTATGTTCCATTGTATTATTTTAATCATAATTTTTAAGGCTAAGTAGGGCTTAGTTTAATGCACTTTGTTGTTTATATAGATTCGATGTCGCTGTTATTGGTCTGTTGGTTTTTGGTTGATGGTTTGGGTTTTGTCTTGTGGGGTTGAAATTGGTAGAAGGTGGTCAAGGGGGCAGTGTTGATGGTCTATATCTGGGTTATTTATGCAGTTAAGGCATTTTTTGTTGTATGTACAATATTGTATTCCATCTGTATGATTTGGTTCTGAGCAGTTTCTGCATGACTATTGCAAACAGATGTAGGATGTCCAAAGCGAAGGCACTTTTTGCATCTGAGTGGAAGAAGGATGTATGGCCGTATGCGTACGGTTTCGTATCCGATTTTGACGGCTTCTGGTAGTTTGAGAGGGTAACTTAGGGTAATAAGTCCGGTTTCAGCAAGTATGATTTCGTTGTTTTCATTATTGTTTGTTTGTTGTGTTGTATTTGGTTGTTTTTTTAATATTTTTTTACTTCTGTTACATTTTGTGGTTTTAGTTCTTGTAGGATATCGTTTTCATCTATGCCTCGTAGTTCGTTGCAATAAATCACTCCTTTTATGAAGTTTAATGTTTTGTGTTCTGACGCTGAAATGTTGATATCTGCCATTTTTGTCAGTTTCAAATGTGCAGTTATCATTTCGTTTTAATATTATGTACTTTGGTTCGCTCAAATGTTTGTTGTTATATTGAAGGATTTTGGATTTGGATTTTGTTGTTGGTTTTTTTTTCCCCCCGTAGGTTGGATGCTGTGACTTATCTCTATGGAGGCTGAGGTGTGACTGCCTTTTCCGTAAGTTTTTCTGTAAATTCTGATGGAACCGTAAATTAATGTTAAAATCACACTGATGGAGGTCGCAGAGTTCCACGGCGATTACTATCAGCGTTTGCTATTAATCCTATACGAGCTACAGGGGAATAAATTTGATTATAATCAATTTCTTCCTCTATTTGAGTGAAACCTTTTGCTACTAGCCGAGCTTTGCGGCAATCAACTTTGCCGTTTGGTTTATACTTTGTGCGAAGAACCCACTTGGTTTCTATCACATTCTGATTCTTCTCTCGCTTTACAGTTTCCCAGGAACTATTCTTTTGTAGCGCTTTATAC
Source organism: Drosophila paulistorum (assembly GCA_018152135.1). Lineage (NCBI taxonomy): Eukaryota > Metazoa > Arthropoda > Insecta > Diptera > Drosophilidae > Drosophila > Drosophila paulistorum. Next base: position 3,503,316 of record JAECXG010000823.1, read on the forward strand.
TCACTTATTAAGGCGTTTTTCCACTCAATTGCATTTGAACCACTTAGAGCTGCGCCTATGGTTATTAGTGATAATGCCTTATTAAGCTCATCTTCCTCATCAAATTCCGGTTCATGCTCGTTTCCAATGGTTGCCTGGTTGACGACATTATAGATGAGCTTGGGTTTTCCTGTATGCACTTTTCTGAGTCTTCGAAGTCCACATCTTTGGTTCTTCTTGGATGTTTGCCAAACATATTTGTGAATACGACGCACAGTTGGGCCTCTGCTCGGATAGCATTGCAAAAATACGTTTTTTCATGATCGCGTTTGGCAAAAATGATATATGCAATCGATAGGAAATACTTCAGAGATTATGAATTTTTGAAATCGGTTGAGATTCATGGGTGCTAGAGGCGCCCAAAGTTGAGGCATTTTTAGTGAAAAGGAAAAAATGATAATTTTTAAAAAAAGTCGCAACTTTAAAACTGAATATTGGGCGATTTCAACAATCGATCTTGGATTTTTTGGTTTTATCTGAAAAGTATGTTCTTTGTTAATAGCATGTTTCATAAATTTTAATAATTACTTAAATAGTTATTGAACTATAACTAGCGTTTAAAAAATACTCTAAATATTGGCGTTTTTTTAACTTTGGTGGAATACAACTAACAAGTATCACCTAGTATCACTACCGGACTACATACATTAGGTAGGTGAAATATTTACGTATCAGATGTATATAGTCCCAATATGCGGAGAGGTGCGACAGCGATGCGTAAGCCATAAAACTAAGGCAACCTCGCCTAAAAAATGCGCTGCAGGTATAAGGAAGAAGAAGAGCGCATGCGTATTGGCCTGTAGCTTCTTTGTATTTAAATGATAACATTGCGTAATGCTGTTTTGCAAATACTACCTGTTTACATATATGCCTTCCTACAATGATAAATTGCTAATTACCTGCTTTGGAAAAACTGACAAGACAAGTAAATGTTATTTAAGTTGATGAAAAATTTGTCCTAATTGTGGGTTGGTCGTTTTTATTTCCGTTTACCTAATTGGATGTAAATATTAAGTTTTTTACCTAATTAATACAAAAAGGGTAATACCGATTTTTCGTTCTACCTAGTTAATTCTAAAAATATAACATTAAGAGCTAATTATTCCTCTTGTTAGCGACAGTTTATTTTTAACTTCATGAGTGGAAACACCTTAAATCAGGACTGAATAGTATTTGTCAATATAATTCAACACAGTTTTATTTATTTGTGCAAAAATGTTGTTAAAGAATGAAAGGATTTTGAAAGTTTTCCACGAGTGTGAAAACTTAAATGATTTTGAAATGGGATTGCTAAAGGAGATGAGCGTTTCATTCGAAAACGCTAGTACGGAGCAGTGAAGTGACATCTTTTATAACAGGTGTTAGTCAAAAGATCATTAAAAGGTTGGCTGTTATCTTGAATGTTATAAATTGCAAGGAAATGGTAAATGGTGAAAAATTTGCCGAATATACTTCAAAGACTGCTCAACTTTTGACTGAATTGTATCCGCAAAAAAACTTACCCCAACGGTACATAGGATTTTGGAGAGCTATCCGAAGAAGCACAGGAATCTAAAAACAAGGACTACAAAAGGTTCAGATACACTAATACATTGAAAACTTCTCGTCTTAGACAAAATGAAGATCTTTTTAACATGCTAGCAGCCTCTTCGGACCCACTTTTTGCATCACTGAGACACGTGCGATCACGAAAGGATTTGGAAAATAGCAACTATAGTCCCGAAATGTTGAGTTTATTAGATATTGATGTAAATATTAAAAATTATTTTGAAGAAAATCAGCCATCAATAGCAAATTTTCAAAAATAACCTAAAAAAAAAATTAAAAAAAAATGTTTTTTTTCTTTTTGTAATTATGTTAAAAAATCAAATTAAAACATTGAAAAATGTTACATAGTCGTCTAAAACAATGAAAAATTCCATTTGTGATTGAAAAAACCGGGTTTCGATCCAATTTTAAAGGAAAAACATGCTTGGAAATATTTTCTGACTTTGACCTTGAATATTACAGCACCACGAACACCCAGCACTTTTGACAAACATTCATTTTGAAGCTTAATCATATGCTTTTTAAATTTTTGAAATCGCTTTATTGGTTTGGACGCTATGATTTTTGCAATGCTAAATGCCAGAAGGCCCCACTGTGCGACGTCACGACTTCTAAGCACCATTTTTCCTTCGGGATCATTTAGTCTTTAGGTTTCGGCATCATTACAATAACTCTTTAATCAAGCGAGTACACATTATGACCGAATGTGCGCAAAAGTTTGATCAATGCAAACGATCATTCCATAATGTAAAGAGGACTTCACCGTTTAATCTTTTTTTCGGTTTTGGGTTCAACATATGGGCAATTCCAAAATCACTCACACGACTTTCGAAAGCAGAATAAAATTTAATATGTGAAATAAATCAAAGAAAATCAAATTTTTTGCAATTCATCTTTTACTACAATTTTTTCTTCTTCTTCCGTCATTCCCTAAGCAAAGCACGGCACGCATACACATACAGTTCATGTAGCGTTGCGTCAGTGTATGCATGTGCTCTGTTAATTTGATGATGACGTAGTAGGTAGCAAGCAGCGCTGCCGAACCGATTTATATTGACTGTAATTTGTGTGATATTTATCCGATCAGATTAAAATTTTGGGATCTGAGGTTTTATATCCAATACTATCAATTGGTAAACTTCATTGGGATACTCCAATTTTTGCAAAAATGTTTCTTTTAGAATATGTTTCTTTTAGAATGATAGTGTAGTAGTAGTCCGATCCTATTGATTTTCATACTTTATCTTACCAGGATAATAAAAAGACTCCAAACAAAATTTCAACCCGATAGCTCTTAAGATGGCTGAGTAAAACGCATACGCACCGACGGACAGACGGACATGGCTATATCGACTGAGCTTCTCATGCTGATCAAGAATTCATATACTTTATGGGCTCGGAAACGTCTCCATCTGTGCGTTACAACTGACCAATTTCATATACCCTTTGCAAGGGTATAAAAACGCTAACAATAACTATGCAAACTTTCATTTATATAAGGGTTTGCACTTATGGTCACTCACACGACAAACATTCGCAATTAATAAAAAAAAAGCATTTGAAAAAAACTATTTTAATTTATTTTTTTGATTACTGATCCACCTTTCGCAATTAATAAAAAAAAATATTTGACAAAAAAAATATTTTAATTAATTTTTTTGATTATTGATCCAATTTCAATGAGACAACTAAATATTTTCAAGTGTAATCTCTTATAAACGTAGCAAGTTGACTGTTTAATAATAAACATCGTTTTCATCTGAACTGGATTCACCAAATCAGATGCACCAATGAAATATACAATTCGAAACAAAAACATAAACCAAGAAGAAGTCGTAAAGATTCATATGACAATTATTCGCCTAATACCCAACAAAACATGCATCCACACTCTGTGGAAAAACACTTGAGATGATAACAGCAGCGCGGTATCAAGTAACCAGCGCTGAGCATGAAATATAAATAATGTATTTTTAAAAAAACAATTGTTACCTCCTAGAGCCTAAGATAATCCTATATAATCCTATACTGTACTGTTGTAAATAAAATGTGTTCATATTTTGAATTCAATGAATGAATATTGGGTTTTTTAGTTGTGGTTCTAATTCCCTATTCATTGACCATACACACAAACTCAACTTCTCTAACAAATATTTTGTACGTGTGAATTGCTTTTCACTATTTCTATCCAAAAATATTAAATTGGAACATTTCTTAAAAATATATAACAAAAAATATCAAAAAAGATAACTTCGGCAATGCCGAAGTTTATATAATTTTTTATGTAATTTTTTTACATTTTGAAATTTCTTTCCTTGCAACTCAATTCATCAACACACAAATAAAACATTCAAATTATTTCTCTTTTTACTACAAATTTTTAAGCAAAGCACAACACGCATACACATACATACGTGTAGCGCTACGTCTGTGTATGCGTATGCATGTGCTCTGTTTGATTTGCTGATGAACCGATTTGTATTGACTGTAACTTGTGTTCTATTTATCCGATCAGATTCAAATTTTGGGATCTGAGATTTTATATCAAATTCTATTATATTGGTAAATTTCATGGGGATACTCCAAATTTTGCAAAAATTTTTGCTCTAGAGCTATATGATATAGTAGTCCGATCCTGACAATTTTCATACTTTATCATCTCCCGGCTAAAAGTAGCTCAAATATGCCAGCGTGAAGTTGATTTGCACAGACGGACGGACGGACAGACTGACATGGCTATATCGACTCAGCTTCTCATGCTGATCAAGAATATATATACTTTATGGGGTCGGAAACGTCTCCTTCTGTGCGTTACAAACATCTGACCAATTTTATAATACCCTCTGCAAGGGTATAAAAATACACAGATCTTTGGTACTTAATGTTTAGGTTCTGTGGTTGACCTTTTTCCGGAAATATTCCTTATTCCCGTATTTCTTAAGGGGTTACGCCACCCATGAAACAGGTGAAAGAAAGAAAAAGAAACGCTGTTTTTCGGCGAAAATTTTTGTAAAAAAATTCATAGCTTCCAAACAGGACCTAGAAGCCGTGGTCACATATCTTCGCTATTGACAGTAGATTTAGTCTAATATCTGGTACATACAGTGTTGTCAAAAGGTTTGCAGAAAACTCATAGTTTGGTTTAGTTTTAACTGTTGCGATTTTTCCGTATAGGTTTTATTAAATCTTTTCTTTTCTGAGCACATGTGTGATGTTTCCCCAGAGTCTATGCACCATCCTTTTAGGCTTGTGCGTGTAAGACGCGCTTCTTGTATGTACATTTCGATATTTCGCCGCCTTGTTCCCCACCTTTCCACAATTAAAACATTCATATTTCAAACTACTTGCCTTGGACGGCCTTGGTGCGTTATTATTAAATCTCTTTGAATCTATTTATCATCAGTGCGCCTAATGATGATTCTCCTTTGTTTCGATTTTGCGCTTCGTATTCATCCAATAATTTTACCTTTAGTGCTTCAGGTGTAATTAAATTGTCCTGCGACTCAATTGCTATACGAAATGTTTTGTAGTCGTCTGATATGCTGTACAGTAGCAAGATTGAAATCAAATCATTTATGTTGATTACTTCACTTTCATTTATTTTGTCTACAATGCTGAAAAACTTGTGGACGTGATCTCTCATGTCGGCGCCGGGGCCTAATTTCAGCAAAATCAGAGAATGCGTGCGGGACCCGCGGACTGGTAAATGCTATGCAACTTTTTTTTTGCCTTAGCATCTTCTTTCACCCACTGTGCAGCATTTTGTTCTGACTTTACACATGTATTGTTCACATTAATTAACTTCACAGCGTTACAGAGTTATTGAATAGATTATTTGTAGTACAACTGGGAAAAGAACGACCGGCACAGACGGTGCCACATACGAGAGTGTAACTTATGCATATAAGGTTGCCAGATGGCCGGTGACAAAGCAGGCTGAAAGATGTATTCGCAATATTTTGTTATTATTATTATTAAATTATAGGATATAGTTGTAAACTATCAACCTAACTATATTTCACAAGCACTAGCAACTAAGGCTTTCGGCTTAGACGAAAACTATATACTATATACACTAGCCTGGGATTCGAAGCCGGATCCTCGATGTTCAGTTGTCTAAATGACTGTCTAAATGACACTTAGACAACTCATCTACCGAGGACTGCATTCGCAATATTTACTTTAGCTCTTCAGAGGAAAATTTAAATTACGATAGAGCATGGAATGATTATTGGCTAGATATTACGAGATCATACAATATAATTAATATCTCAACTCGATAACAGCAAGTTTACTTTACACCTAAAAAATAAATATATTTTATGTTGTTTTTGTATAATCATATTTTTGTTTTTGCGGTGTACTGAACCATTCTAGCAAATCCGCGTGGGTGCCCGTTATAACATTTCGGGTTAAATGAAAGTCTTCTATATTCATTTCAAACGCATCCTTCCGAATTATAAAAAACAAATGTGAAAATGCAGTTGTCTTTATAGGCAAATAAAAGGACATCGAATCAACCTGTTCATCCCTGAGAACGAAAAAATTTAGTATCATAGTTCAGTATTTATATTAATATCAAATAAATAAGAATTAAAATTACTAAACTTACTGCAATAAAGCTAACGGAAATTTAATTTCCATAAAGGCTTGAAATTTCTTGTGGGGGGACATTGGAAAATGATTGATTCGATTCCAGGTGCTACGAGATAAACTGACATTAATATTAACCTTTCGCTTGAAACGGACTTCTAGTAGATATCCTGTACGATAATATGGAGTTTGTTGACCATGAGAACCAATTGTCCAAAGTTGTCCACTATGTAGAAGCGGCGAACGTTGACACAAGCGTTCTGAGTCTATTCTAGATAATGCGGTATAAAAAAAGCTAGTTCCGTGTCGTCGCATGAAATCAGTAATATTAAATATGGTTCTTTTGCCTATAGGATCAATGCCCGCAGGTAAACCATCTACACAAACGAGTGATGGTGATCCAAGTATAGCTAAGGCGAAAGCAAGGCGGCGGCGCTGTACGGACGTACACAATTGTAAAGGTCTGCTACTGCAATTCTGTAAACCTAAAAGCTTAAGCAAATAATTACAGATTTTGGAAACACTAGACCGTGAGTAACCATGCAAAACGGTGTGAATATAAAGTATATCATTTGGTGTTAAGTCATTAGGAAGATTGTCACTTTGAGGACAATAGCCTAAATAGCCATAACATTTCATAAGTTGCTGGTCCATGGAATAGCCCCGTATTAAAATGCTCCCATAAGAAGCGCGAGTCTCACCTACCAAGAGCTTGACTAGGGTGGTCTTCCCCGAGTTATTCAAGCCAGTAATTCCTACACATTCATATCTATATAATTATTTTTTCGTTTTTAATTTGAAAATAGGCATCACTTAAGTCTTAAGTCTTACCTATCTATACACAGATCAACTCGGTTAATCATAGAGGTAGATCTAAATCGCTTACCCAGCCTCTGTAATATTGCAGCATAATGATAGCGCTCAGAATCTCGCATACTTTCTATACGATGACGTTCAGCAGTAACAGATTTATCAACTGTCAGTTGCGCTCCTTGTCTTGATTCATAATCGTGCCCTTCACACCATCGACTTTTTATAGGAATATAATGGTAAAGACGCCAAAACCTCCTCGTAATATGACATTCAATAATGATCAATATAGTTATGCTAACTATGATGTTCGCTAATATTAGACAAAGCTCAATACTAACACCAAACTCATCTGAAGCATAAGTATAAGTATATTAGACAAAGCTCAATACTAACACCAAACTCATCTGAAGCATAAGTATAATCAACTGAAAAGGAAAGAAAACTTTAAAAATCTTTTATTAATTTTGTTTCCACATTTATGGTACTAACTGCAACAATTGGGTACAGCCTCACATTTTAATATCTTTGTCGAGAGAAAATGAACTTCAGGATCTTTGCACACTAGCTTATATTCATATACTATAAAAAGCTTTAATATAAGTTTAGCAAATGTATATTGATTAAAAAATTGAAGCTGACTGGGCACGTTCTCTGAAACTTCTGTAATCAAAGTGCCAAAAAATATAGCGCCCAAAACATTTATAAAACAAGTAACAATATAACCATAAAGAGGATTTTCCGCGAATTCGGCAACCACGTATGAAATTATGATTACAGATACTCCAGATAAAAAAAAAGCCAGGATGAGTCGAGCTAACAATTTTAAAAATGTATGAAATTGAATTACAACTAAGGAGTAAATCATTAAAATAATAATTAATTGCAATGGTCATTGTGTATTAAGTACATTGTGGCAGGTATATCTATTATTTTATTATTATTAAATATGTGGGTATCTATTGATAATATTGTTTAATAAGTTTAATCGCGTTAGCTTTAGCTCTTCAGATACAGGTACCATCTTGAATAATTATAAGTAACATGAACGACTTTAGGGAAGTATTCTTGGATGAACACAATTTTTTCTTTTTTTAAGCTTAAATTATACAAGCATACGAAATTTCACTCTTTTGTACAAGGTTCTTATATTCATAGGGTAATTCCGATTCCGAAAATATTGTTGGTATTTTCTTTTGGTCTTGTTTATGCCCAACCGGGCAACACCAGGGTTAAAGGAGGCGGAAGCTTTCACCTCGCGCCGCTCTCCCGATGGTGCCTATCGCTCTCCCCACGAAAGAACTCCCCACACTCCGCTCCAAGCGGGGCTTGGTGCCCTGCTCTTAAGTAAGCTAGAGTTTAGTTGAATTATACCTGTGATTGAATAAACAAGTGAAAGTGAAATTCTCTGCTCGTCTACATTTTTATTGGAAAGAGGAAAAGAAGGATAAATTCATTTAGCTGCCATCAACCAGAAGGAAGTTCGACCCCCTACACAAACATTTGGTCCTTCGAGCCGGATACTAAGATCCTCTCGAACCACTAGCATCGGTGGAATTTCATCCATATTTCAAGCTAAGTAATTTTTTTGCAAATTATAGGTATATGAGTACATGTACATGCCTCCAGCATCCGTACCCATACTCACATACATATAATTGTTGCCATTGATTCTCCTAATCCAAGTAAAAATTACTTTCGCGCAAATTTTTCCTCCTCAAAGGAGAGAAAATTTTTGGTCCCCAAATTTTCATACATATATATGTGTCCAGTACATAAGGCGCCATATTGGTTCGCCCACTTCAAGTTTTTTTTCTCGCACTTTGGCATATATAGGCCAAGTAAATAAGGCGCCATATTTTATTGCCTATTTCCAAGATATATTTTTTTCGCAATTTCAAAAAAATATTAACACATATGTATGTATGCAGTGAATCAAACCTACGAAAAAAGTGATCTCCTACATATAAAATATATATATATGCAAGCAGAGTGTGTGAATGTGACAAAAATTACAAACATATCCAGTGCTACATTAAATCCAAAAATAAAGGTTTTGTGCAAATACAGTCCACTCCTGGGAAAAGTGTGCGCGCAGTGAAAGGTGGTTCCAACGAAGAGAAGAAAATTTTCAATACGAATAATAAAGATTTTTTTAAAAAAAAAAAAAAAAAAAACGAAAGTGAACCACCCTCTCACATATAAAAGCCACATTTACAAGGGGAACTTCAGGTATGCGAGTCGCCGATTTGGATGAATTTTGGATATGTTGTAGAATACCCCGTCATTTGAAGCTGTGTGAAATATTTCGGCGCACTATTCTATATTTTCCTTATAAATCGTGTTTAAAGCTATAGCTTCGGTGACTTATAGGTAAAACGCAGAGAGGACTTCAAGCAGGTCGGCGGTGTAAGGGGTAGAGGTCCCGACTAAAGTTGGAGAAACCCAGGTTCAAACCCCGCCCGAAACTGGTTAGTTTTGGATTTTTATTTTTTTGTCTTAATAATTATTTTTTGAAATAGCTAAACAGGTCTTTTGATGATTTTTGATGAAATTAATTTTGTATGCCTTTACAAAAACATAAATGTAATATATACGAATATAGACGTAAAATACACGAATTAACTTCTGTCTTCACATTTTTTGTTGTGATATACATCATACATCATCATGCTAAAATTATGCTTTTGTCCAAAAATCGACCAACTTTAAATCATTTTGAAAGAAACAAACCAAATAAAATTTTTGGAAAATTACTCTCTCATCTCATCTCATCACATCTCATCATCAACTTTGAAGCGAACCATGCATACTTGAGCATTCCCTTCAATATCAGGGATGACAAGTGGAAATGCACAAGGGATTATACTTTAATTGAATGCAGTCTTCTCTTGATAAAATTTTTCGATTTTCTTAGGCATTTGAGGAGTTTTGCATTCGCTTTAACATATTTTTAACCTGCCCGCAAAGTACAGTTCATAATGGCGTGCATATAGCTAGTATTTCCTCAAGCGTACAAGCTTCAACATATGTATATAAAAAATGTTTCAAATTACAAATCATCAAATGACCTATTTTGCTATTTCAAAAATAATTATTAAAAAAACAAAAAAAAAAAAAAAATGAAAATCCAAAACTAACTAGTTTTGGGCGGGGTTCGAACCTGGGATTCTCCAACTTTACTCGGGACCTCTACCCCTTACACCGCCGACCTGCTTGAAGTTCTCTCTGCGTTTTATCTATAAGTCACCGAAGCTATAGCTTTAAACACGATTTATAAGGAAAATATAGAATAGTGCGCCGAAATATTTCACACAGCTTCAAATAACGGGGTATTCTACAACATATCCAAAATTCATCCAAATCGGTGATTCGCATACCTGAAGTTCCCCTTGTTAGACATTTCTGGTGACCAGACACCCTATAAAGTTGGGGGCATATCGGTTAGACACAGCGAAAGAAATCATATTGAAAAAAAAAAAAAAAAAAAACATTAATTTATATAAAGAAATCCGATCCATTCACACCTCTGCATATCGCCATTCCATATTTTCATATTTAAAAAAAAAAAAAAAGGGAAATTTTTCCATACATAAAATTTTACATATATATTTTACATATCCATACACATACATATATATACATATTTTTCCATACATAAAATTTTACATATATATATTCATATCCATATACATATACATATTTTTTCCATACATAAAATTTTACATATTGATTCTCATATACATATCCATACATACATACATACATTCCACAAAATTTTTAATTTTTTCGCACACAAATATATTTTTCCATCACCGCGAACAAATCCCGCTATCCCTTGCAGCCTATATACATACATACATACGTGCATACATAAGTACCGCTTAACTGCAGTATACAAGCACAGCTGCAAGCTCATGTGCCAAAGACCGGCACAAAGCAAACGACCAAAAGTAGCTGTGCTGTATACCCTAGGTTGGCAGGCACTTTGTGGGGTATATATGTTGAAGGGTCACGTTGAGGAAAAAATCGAATAATATTTAATTGGTAAAAATTTGTGTTCCGCGTTTTTGTTTATTCTATTCCCACGCGTTCCAAGTCGTATTTTTTGGAGTTATATTTCAATTCCAAAGTATTCCCACGTGTTCCAAGTCGTATTTCTGGAGTTATATTTCAATTCCAAAGTATTCCCACGTATTCCAAGTCGTATTTTTGGAGTTATATTTCAATTCCAAAGTATTCCCACGTGTTCCAAGTCGTATTTCTGGAGTTATATTTCAATTCCAAAATATTCCCACGTGTTCCAAGTCGTATTTCTGGAGTTATATTTCAATTCCAAAATATTCCCACGTGTTCCAAGTCGTATTTTTGGAGTTATATTTCAATTCCAAAGTATTCCCACGTATTCCAAGTCGTATTTTTGGAGTTATATTTCAATTCCAAAGTATTCCCACGTATTCCAAGTCGTATTTTTGGAGTTATATTTCAATTCCAAAGTATTCCCACGTATTCCAAGTCGTATTTTTGGAGTTATATTTCAATTCCAAAATATTCCCACGTGTTCCAAGTCGTATTTCTGGAGTTATATTTCAATTCCAAAATATTCCCACGTGTTCCAAGTCGTATTTTTGGAGTTATATTTCAATTCCAAAGTATTCCCACGTATTCCAAGTCGTATTTTTGGAGTTATATTTCAATTCCAAAGTATTCCCACGTATTCCAAGTCGTATTTTTGGAGTTATATTTCAATTCCAAAGTATTCCCACGTATTCCAAGTCGTATTTTTGGAGTTATATTTCAATTCCAAAGTATTCCCACGTGTTCCAAGTCGTATTTTTGGAGTTATATTTCAATTCCAAAGTATTCCCACGTGTTCCAAGTCGTATCTTTGGAGTTAGATTCCAATTCCAAAGTGTTTCCAAGCGTTTCAAGTCGTATCTTTGGGTCTATTGCAATTCCAAAGTATTCCCACACGTTCCAAGTCGCATCTTTGGAGTTATATTGCAATTCCAAAGTATTCCCACACGTTCCAAGTCGTATCTTTGGAGTTAGATTCCAATTACAGAGTGTTTCCAAGCGTTTCAAATCTTATCTTTGGTTCTATTTCAATTCCAAAGTGTTTCCACCCGCTCCAAGTCGCATCTTTGTAGTTATATTTGAATTCCAAGGTGTTCCAAGCCGTTCCTAGGGTTTTTGGCAGTGTTCCAAGTCATTCCAAACGTACCAGCTCGTTTTCTGGTTTTTTCAATCTATGTCAAGGCGTTTCAAAGCCGTTCTTCAAGTGGTTTGGTAGTGTTCCAGTTTTTCCCAAACGTTCCAGTTCGTCTTTTTGGCTAATTTTCAAGCCGTGCCAAGCCAGCTCACCACTTTATAACCGCCACTCTCTGGGGTTATGAGCACGAGCCCGTCAAAAGACGAGAAAGCAGCTGAGAACACTGCAGCCCCGAGCAAATCCTCAATTGCTGCTCCAGGTCAGCGCCAGAGGAGTACCAGCCCTACTACTCCTCCTTCCCGAGCATTTCAGACCCTCTCTAGTCCACTAACTCTCAAGTCCGCACCATCGAGCACGACCTTTCAGCAAGCCACGTCAGAGCCACGACGAGCAAGCCAAAAAGAGGTCAAATCATTGGTACCACTTCCACAGATTTTGGTAACCGCCCCAAGAGTCACTCGGTCCGAGACCAAAAGGGTTTTAGCTGCTTCCACCATGGCTTTGAAGAAGTTTGTTTCCATTTGCGATAAACTAAGTCAGTTTGAAGTCGACACCCACGTCACGTCACTGTCCGAGGTCAGCGTATTTACGCTCCAAGTCCGTCGTGATCGAGTTCAAGCGTTGTGGGAGAAGGTCGAGCAGGAATATGAGAAATGCGAAGCACTCATAGATGGCAAAGACGATAACTCTGAAGATTTAGCCATCCAAGCTAAATATGACAAATGCTATCAAGTTTACGAGCGATGCACGGCTCGATTAAACGAGCTTATCCATGAAAGGTCTGCTCCGACTCCTCCGAACCGTCATGCGCCTACCTCTGCACCAGCAGAACGAGGCTGTCGATTGCCACCCATTGACACAGAAGTCTTTACGGGAGATTATTTAAAATGGCCCACGTTCCGTGACTTGTTTACAGCCATCTACATAAGCGATTCGCGAATTTCCCCTGTTGAAAAGCTGTACCATCTCCTAGCGAAAACGAGGGGTGAAGCCAACCTCATTGTAGCAAAATTCCCGCTTACAAATGATGGTTTTGAAACGGCATGGAATGCACTTAAACAGCGTTTCGAAAATAAGCGACTTATCGTGAACAGCCAATTCCGAGCACTTCTTGACCTGCCTCAAATTTCCCATGAGTCCGGAAAAGCATTACAGGATCATCAGAATGCTCTGCAGGCATCCATTCGCGCTTTTGAGCACTGTGGCCTGCCAGTAACCACTTGGGGAGGCATGTTCGTATTTTTCTGTTCCATCAAATTGCCAAAGAATACCCTTTCATTATGGGAACAATCTCTGGGAGACAAGACTGCCATTCCAGAGTGGCAAATGATGGACGATTTCCTCACTGAGCGGTTCCGTACGCTCGAAGCGGTGGAAAATACAACTGCAATGGCTATTTCGGTTCCCACATCGAAACCTCCACGAAATCCGATTCCAGCCACCCGAAAGGCTAATACATTTGAAGCCAAGGTGACCACCAAACCAAAATCCTGTGATCTCTGTATGAAGGAGAATCACCCGGTGCGTCGATGTCCCCGCTTCCTTCAGATGACGGTGCCAGAGAGGGTGGCATACATAAAGAAAAAGTCCCTTTGTCTGAACTGTTTCGCAAGAGGACATCAAGTAAAAGATTGTCCGAGTCAGCACAATTGCTTCACGTGCAAGGGGCGTCACAATACGCTCTTGCACAAGGACGCCCGACCGGAGAATAATCCAACGTCGGTCCCAGCTCAGCCCAGTTCGCACAATATTGTCCGGACTTACTTTACCTCTGAGGCAAGGTCCTCACGAGATAAGTTACTAGGTACAGCGATCGTGGACTTTTGGCACAAGGGCACTACTTATGCTTCACGGGCGCTATTAGACCCGGCTTCTGAAGCCAATTTCATATCCGAAAGAATGTTCCGACTCATGAAGTTACCATTCCAAACTGTCAGGGCCGAAGTGACAGGCATTAACGGAAAGGTCAATAGAACCTTGAAGGTCTGTCACATAAGCATTCGGTCATCGCATGGACCTCCAGTCCAGATCGAAATAGAAGCGTTTGTCTTGTCCCAAGTTGCTGATGATTTGCCGTCATGTACGATAGCCCAAGCCACACTGGAAGGAATGCCCAATATTCCTCTAGCCGACCCCTCCTTCAGATTAAAGGCAAAGATCGATCTACTCCTTGGCATTGATGTAATACCAGCGGTGACTCTTTCCGGCATCCAGACCGAAGTGTGCGGATCTTTAATGGCTCAAGAGACGAGATTCGGTTGGGTCATTTCAGGCCCGTTGCAAGGGGTCCCCGTCAGTTCATGTGCCGCGTTCACCACGAGGGTCGCAGTTAGCAGAGAGGAGGGACTTGAAACTCTTCTCACAAGGTTTTGGGAGGTGGAGGATCTACCGGGCAAACCGGTAGAAGATTCTGACTCTGTTTGCGAGGTCAATTTCCAGAAGACCACAAGAAGAGATGTTTCGGGGAGATATACGGTCTCACTTCCGTTTCGAGATCCAACCAACATCAACCTTGGTCATTCCAGACCAGGGGCATTGGCTCAGTTCCTCAAAAACGAAAGCCGACTCCTTAAAAATATTCCGGCAAAAACTGAGTATGACGCCGTCATCCAAGAATATTTGGACTTGGGCCACATGCGTCAGGTTCCATTTGACGGCACTAATAACAATTTTTATTTGCCACACCATGCGGTTTTCAAGCCCGACAGCACCACAACAAAGGTACGGGTAGTTTTTAACGCCTCTAGCAAGTCCACCAACGGAGTAAGTCTCAACGACATACTTTACCCTGGTCCGGTACTTCAGTCCGATCTCACTACTCAGATTCTCAAGTGGCGTTTTTTCCGAGTAGTTTTCAATGCCGACATCACAAAAATGTACCGCCAAATTATGGTCGATCCAATCCATACGCCATTTCAGAGGATCCTGTTCCGAAATAAAGAGGGGCAACTTGGTGATTACGAGCTGAATACCGTCACGTTTGGCATTAACTGTGCTCCGTTCTTAGCCATCCGAGTACTTCAGCAACTCGCAAGTGATGTACAATCCAAATTTCCTTTGGCTAGCGATATTATCAAGTCCTATATGTATGTCGATGATGTCCTGGCAGGGGCTCATAATGAAACAACGGCAATCGCAATGGTCAATGAACTTCAAGACGCTCTTGGTTCAGCTGGCTTTCCCTTGCGCAAATGGACATCGAATGTGAAGAGCGTGCTCAGTTGTATTCCAAAGAGTCATTTACTGAATGCTGATTTCCTCGACATCGAAGAGGCCAGCACAGCGAAAACACTGGGAATCCGATGGAAAGCGACTACGGATGAGTTTTATTTTGTCATCTCACCCCAAGATGTCAAGTCAGCTTATACTAAGCGAGAAGTCCTCGGGCAGATCGCCAAGTTATTCGATCCCGCTGGCTGGCTGGCTCCCTTTGTGATTCAAGCCAAGGTGTTTATGCAAGAGCTCTGGTTACAAGAGCTAGGGTGGGATGATCAATTGCCCAGTGAACTCCATCACAGGTGGCAGGATTTTACAAAGAGCTACTCCTTCCTTGACCAGATCCGAATTCCACGATGGGTTCTTCATGACCCAAATTCCGACATCCAATTCCATTGTTTTTGCGATGCGTCACAGCGGGCTTATGGTGCCGCAATTTACGTGCGCGTTAGCAATGACCAAGGCATATCATGCTGCCTTCTTGCAGCGAAATCTAGAGTCGCCCCGGTTAAAACGGTTTCATTGCCCCGCCTTGAATTATGCGGAGCTACACTTTTAGCGGAACTGGCAGCTGCAGTTCTTCCGCAACTTCCAGTTGATAATGCGGAGGCTTTTTATTGGTCAGACTCCACCGTCGTACTGTCGTGGTTAAACAAGCCACCCTGCACATGGACAACGTTTGTCGCAAATCGGGTAGCAAAAATTGTGACGGCAACAAATGACGCCCCATGGAATCACGTTCGTTCAGAGGACAACCCAGCAGATCTCCCTAGCCGCGGCCTGAGTGCGCAGGAACTGGTACACAAGGATTTGTGGTGGCACGGCCCACCATGGCTACGGGAACCACAAGAGTCCTGGCAGCGAGCGACACCACTCCCACTAGACACTACCTTGGAGAAGCGGGTAGTGAAGGTCCACGTCGCGATCGCTAAGCCAGCCAACGAGATATTATCTCGTTTTTCCAATCTGGCACGTGCCTTACGAGTGATAGCATATGTGATCCGTTTCGGCAGAAGGTGTCGTAAACTTCCAAACGATTACTCCGGGGAGGTGACCTCTAGCGAGATCAATCAAGTACTCCAGGCGTTGATCCGAGTCACTCAGCGTGATTACTTTCCGACGGAACATCGGTGTCTACAGCAGAAGAAATCTCTGCCCACGTCTAGCACCATTCTCAATTTGAATCCTTTCATTGACGCATCAGGTGTGATCCGAGCATGTGGGCGCGTGCAACAAGCAGCGGCCCTTAGTTACGATGAGCGTAACCCCATTCTGTTGCCAGTAGTAAGTCCGTTGTCCCGGCTGTTGGTGCTTTTCACGCATCAGATCTCTCTCCATGGGGGCAGCCAACTGGTAGTCCGTCTCATCCGACAGAGATACTGGATTCCAAGACTGCGGAATCTAGTAAAATCGGTGGTCAATTCATGCAAAGTCTGTGTGATTTATAAAAGAAGGCTGCAATCACAGCTAATGGGCACCCTTCCGGCCCAGCGAACTACTTTCGCACGACCTTTCACGACCACCGGGATAGATTTCGCAGGTCCTTTCGACATCAAGAGTTTCACCGGCCGCGCTTGCCGCATATCAAAGGGATATGTGTGTGTCTTTGTTTGCTTTTCCACCAAAGCCATTCACCTTGAGGCAACTTCGGATTTGAGTACCGAAGCATTTCTGGCAGCATTCGCTCGCTTTGTATCGAGGCGAGGGTGTCCCCAGCAAGTGCAGTCCGACAACGGAAAAAACTTCGTAGGTGCATCCAGAGTGCTTGAAAAAGATTTCCTAAGTTCTACCCAGCAGAAAATATTATCCCACTACAGCCATCAGAATCTGTCCTGGCATTTCATCCCTCCCGGGGCACCACACATGGGAGGGTTGTGGGAGGCTGGAGTTAAGAGTTTTAAAACTCTGTTCTACAAGGCCACTTCCAACCAAAGGTATACTTTTGAAGAGTTCTCTACGCTGCTGGCTAAGGTAGAGGCGTGTTTGAACTCGCGGCCGATTTCTCCTATGTCTGAAGACCCCACCGACTCTTTAGCTTTGACCCCAGGCCATTTCCTAGTTGGCGGTCCATTGCTATCCGTGACGGAACCTGAAATCAAGGATCAGGTACCGTCTATCATTAACCGGTGGCAGCGTCTGAAGGCCGTGAGTCAGCATTTCTGCACCCGATGGAAAGACGAGTATCTGAAGGAGCTACATAAGCGCAATAAGTGGCGATTCCCTTCTAAAAATCTTGAAGTGGGCGATCTGGTGGTACTCAAAGACGACAATCTTCCATTTAATGAATGGCGTCTCGGGCGAATCCACCAGACACACCCTGGCAGTGACGGCAATGTCCGCGTCGTCGAACTGCTTACCGCTCGCGGTATTGTGAAGCGTCCCGTCGCAAAGTTGATCTTTCTTCCTCCAGAAGAAAGAATTCAAACCCATTACGTAAAACTACAGTAGCGTCCAGCACTTGGTCCTTCCTCCCAATTAAGAAGGGCCGAGCTGCCAGTAGTAATATGTGTTCTATCGTCCTACATTAATCCGCTTTCTTCATTATTTGTCCCGGCAGCTCCCTGATATTCGTCAACCTAGATCCCGTTACCATGGCTCCGAGACCGCGTTCAGTACAGGCATCGAAAGAGGAGCGCAGATGTTCGCGAGGAACTGAGTCCTTCCGTTGCCGAGTCTGTCGCGGAATCCATCCTCTGAAGCGATGCCGTCGCTTCCTGCGGCTGAACGTGGAGAAGAGGATGAGGGCAGTGCTGGCGAATAAGTACTGCGCCAATTGCCTGGCCCACCAACATTCCGGAGGAAGCTGCTTAAGCGGTGATAAGTGCCGAATCTGTGAGGAGAATCACCACACGCTGCTTCACTTCCATGAACAGCCACGTCGACGCACTCCAAGCTCCGTCGTACGCCGAGTCACCCCCGAGTCCTCCAGACGAAGGGTCGCGCCAACGCCAGCCTCCGATCCGAAACTGACCTTGACCACACTGCTGCAGCACCGCAATCCGCATCTGATGCCCACGGCGATGGTGCGTATTGAGACGGAGGGAAAAACCTTCGACGTGAAGGCCCTGGTGGACCCTTGTTCCGCGGTATCGTCGATGGCGACGTCATTGGCCACGGCCTTCAAGTTGACAGCCGTCAATATAGGGGCGGAGAAAGCGGTGGCAGCAGTGATCCGGTCCCCAATCAGTGAAGGATGGCGATTGGAGGCGATCCTGAAGGTGGTCGATGGCTTGTGCTGCCGCACTTCAAGCGCTCCGGTGGACCCACAGATCGCCAAAAAGTTTGAGGGCATCGTCCTGGCGGATGAGACGTTCTACCGACCGTCGTCAGTGTCTCTGGTCCTGGGCGCGGATGTGATCACGGAGGTCATGCTAGAAGGGAGTCTACCTGGGGTTGGCGGGCGGCCGATTGCGATGCGCACAGTTTTTGGCTGGACCCTGTCCGGAGCGTGCCATTAAACTGCCTGGGTCTTGCACTCCTGCAAGGGGGGGAGCATGTTTATGCCCAACCGGGCAACACCAGGGTTAAAGGAGGCGGAAGCTTTCACCTCGCGCCGCTCTCCCGATGGTGCCCATCGCTCTCCCCACGAAAGAACTCCCCACACTCCGCTCCAAGCGGGGCTTGGTGCCCTGCTCTTAAGTAAGCTAGAGTTTAGTTGAATTATACCTGTGATTGAATAAACAAGTGAAAGTGAAATTCTCTGCTCGTCTACATTTTTATTGGAAAGAGGAAAAGAAGGATAAATTCATTTAGCTGCCATCAACCAGAAGGAAGTTCGACCCCCCTACACAAACAGGTCTTGATTTGAAAACATTCAAGTAAGCCTATTTTTTTGAGGTACCCCACTTCACATTCAAATAAAGTAAGTAAGTCCACCAGTAAAACAAATATTTCAAATTTATAATAACAAATGCATTTACTTTTTTTTTTTCAAAAATTCTGATAACATGCTTTTTAGAAGCATACCTCAGTATCTCGCTCACGCAAGCTTACGAGCACCCTAGCGCCCCACCAGCCAACGTCCTACTTCGGCCTTATGAAAAAAACGTTTATATGCATAACTTGGCTATTTTTAGTCCGATTTGGTATTTTGCTGGGTATTAGTATCAAATTCAAGTGTGCCAAATTTGAATACAAAAGGTAGAAAATTACGTGAGATAAAAGAGTTTTTCCAAATTACGGGGGCGGAAATGGGCGTGGCAAAATCTTTTCATATACAAAATATGAGCTAAATGCTCAAAATATACATACCAAATTTGGTGTCTCTAGCTTAATAGCTTAATAGTCTTTAAGAAAATCGGGTTTGTTTCAATAACGGGGGCGGAGGGGGCGTGGCAAAAAATTTGAAATAAACTTGACCACCGTAGGCAATACACTAGTCAACGTATTAAATTTGGTGACTCTAGCTTTTATAGTCTCTGAGATCTACGTGTACATACAGAATCAGTGTTAAGTTTGGTGCTAGGTTCGATGTTTTAATAGCCCATCACACGAAAACACAAAGACCAAAGGAAAAAGACACCCCACAGTAAACAAGTTGAGTGAGACAATTTGAGTGTCTCACTGTGAGGTTCCTTTTTCCTTTGCTCTAATTTTATGACTGAATGGTAGATATCAGGTCTTGATGTCAATGATAGCCATATCAACTTTCCGATTGCTGACTGATACATTGCCACATCCTGAATGACGCAATTCTCGTCGCTGCTTGCCACTTGGAAACCAGCATCCAATGGATGCAGTAGCTTTACACATTTCCACATTATTTCTTTGAAGCATGACTTTTATGTACTGAGCCTTATTCATCACGATACTGCGCTGTCCGCACAATACTTTCCCTCAGATGGAGCCTTATTTGATTATTTTCATTTCACTTGTTGGGATGAAGTCAACGAGAAGGTCGCCTTTGTCAACCAGTTTCCTTATAAAATGGTGACGGATGTCGACATGCTTTCTCCTCTTGTGAAATAGAGAATTTCGTGTGAATTGGTCAGCCCCTTGATTGTCTTTGTAGATTATTGTGGCACGGAGCGAGCCAAAAATCTCTTGTAAGAAAGATCTTAGATGTACAGCCTCTTTAGACATCTCAGATAGAGTCATGTAGTCCGCCTCTGTGCTAGAAAGTAGTCCGCCTCTGAGCTAGAAACAGCAACAGTTCGCTGTTTACGGGACTCCCAACTTATTGGTGCGTTTGCCATCTTAAATGCGACACCTGTAAAAGATCTGCGATCATCAATATTAGCAGCCCAGTCGGCATAGCCAACCAAATCTTTTCCGGTTCTTTTATATATTAGTCCATAGTCTTGAGTACCCTTCAAATAACGAAGTACCCTGCTGCTGTTTCCCGTAACAATTATTATACTGGCTAAGAAGACTTACGGTATGTGCAATGTTGCGCGTTGTTACGTCGTTACGTACCTTGATTGACCCATAGAACAATCACCTTTGTTCTTGTCTGGATAAAATTCGATACCCAGGCAATGTGACAGTTTTCCTAAATCCTTCATTTCAAAATGACGTGTTAATTCGGTTTTTAGCTGTGTTAGTAGCTTGGGTATTATTCGTTGCGACTATGAGATAATCGACATACAGTGAAACGATAATAATCCCATTACTTTGTTTTTTTTATATACACGCAAGGATCAGCTACAAGTGGCTTCAAGTTCATTTCCTTTATTTTGTGATCCAGCTTCATATACCACTGTCGTTCATTCTGTTTTAAACAATAAAATGCTTTCTTTAACTTTCATATTTTATGGACGGTGTAGTTTTGCTTTTCCTTTTCCGTAAGTTTATTTATTTATTTATCTTAGAGTTAGAACTAATTAAAATTAGTCAGAACTTAATTACTGAAGCGCTGGCTGCATGTGCCTTCGGCTTGACTTGTGTGTGTTTAAATATTTGCAGATTAACATACTATACATATTAATATACTTACACATTAACATATTTACATAATTTTACATTTAGTGTTGTATTTTCTAAATTTAAACCTATAGGATGTAGTAGTAATTAGTTTTTTTGAGGTAGTCGATAATCGTGGAAAGGTTAGTTGGAGTTGGGTTTGCAAGGGTTGCTATTGGGCATAATTTTTGAAAGACTTCATCCCTGATGTGGGAGGTTGCAGGCCAATTTATAAGTACGTGTTCTATGTTTAGGTCAGATGTTGAGTTGCAGTTTGGTCAGTGTGTTATGTCGTTCGGGTTCATGTAGTGTTGTTGAGTGAGTCTTGTGTGACATAATCTAAGTCGTAGAATTTTTATTTGGTCTATCCTTGTTATGTCTTTTTGCTTAATGTTTTTGAGATAGTGTCCTGTGTGTGTTAGCTTGATGTTTAGCTGTTGGTACCATGTGTTGTAGCGGTTAATGTTTATATAGCTGCAGTTGGAGGGGGGTATGTATAGCGGATTTTGCGGTTTGGTCGGCAAGTTCGTTGCCTTTTATGCCACAGTGTCTGGGGATCCAAAGGAGTTATAATTTGGTGTTGGTTATTGTTAGGATTGATCTTATTAATATTGGGTAGAGATTGTTGTTGTTGATGTTGCCAATGGATTTGATAGCTGATAGGGAGTCGGAGCATATTATGAAGTTTCCCTTCTTGTTTCTTGCTAGCTTTATTGCTTCATGGATGGCTACCGTTTCTGCGGAGAGGATTGAGGAGTAGTGTGGTATCGGTGGTTATGGCGACTGTGGCAGTTTTATGTTGTAGTGACCCGTCGGTAAATATATATTTGTGTTGTTTGTGTTTGTCTTTATGTTCTAGGAACATTTTTTGCTATATTTTTGGTGATGTGATGTGGAAGGTGGCACCATGGGTGAGGGGGTGTTTGTTTGTTGGGTGGTGGAAGGTCATTCTTTGCAAGATGAAATGATTTTCTCTAATGTGGGTTCTAATTTCTTATTTTTTGTTTTGTTTTATTTGATTGGTGAACTTGTGGATTGGAGAGTTAGCACTGTGAAGGATTGTTTTGGATGCTTTGACTGTCATTAGATCTACTTGTTGCTCTATTGTAAGTAGGTTGGCTTCGAAAAGTAGGTTGGGGTTGGGAGTTGAGGAAAGAGCGCCAAGGGCTGTGCGTATTCCTGCATTATATGTTGTCTTTAATTTGGTCAGCGTAGACCAAGGCGCATGCCCATAAATGAATATGGCGTAATTTTTTTTTGTTATGAGTGTTGCCTTTGTTATGTTAACAAGTGTGTGTAAGTCCTAGTATTTTGAGTTGGGTGACTTGGGGAATTGCATGGGATTTTTGCAGAAAGGGAGTCTAGATTGAAGAATTGGTTTTTTTCTCTATTGAGTGGGAAATAATCATCTGTATAGGCACTAAAATGAATTTCTTTTTGTAGGCTGATTATATTTGGTGAACCCTGGGGTATGCCATTAAGGAGTGGGAAGGGGGATTGTAGTATTAATTTTTGTTTTTATTTTCCTGTTATGAGTAAGTTGATGGTTGGGTTTTTTATGCAGTGGATGTGTTTGATTGGGTTGAGTCCGCAAAAGCGTCGGATATTGGCCCAGATTTTGTGGGAAGGGGTGTTTTATTCTACTGTGGAAGTGAATTCAGTTGTAGCTTTAGTTTTAGATATTTTGAGTTCCCTCCGAAAGAGAGCGTTGGCTTTTTTTTGTAGGTTGTCGGTATTATTGTTACGTTTGAAGGCTTTCCATGTGTATTGTTTTTTGGCTCTAAGTTCGGTGAGAGTTTTATTCCATCACGGTGTATTTTTATTGAAACGGTTTGGTGAGGATTGTGGTATGTTGTGGTGAGCAGATTGAATAATAATTTTGCAGATGTTAGCAGTTTCTTTGTTTACGTTTGGGCTGATTGGTATTTTTTTTTTTTTTTTTTTTTTTTTAATTCATTTATTAAGTGATAGAAATGTATACAAAGAAGGAAAGGAAATTTGGAAAAAAGTTTGCGAGGGGAAGTAGCTTGTGTGGTACTGCCAGCGAGGGTATTGCTTCACAAAGGCGTGCTTCCACCCGCTTCCTGCTCTCAGGTCATTCGACTCGACTCAGCTGCTCCACTCTGCGGAGCTCAGTCATGGCGTTAGCCGCGAACTCGTTGAATGCCTCCCAGTTTTCCCTGCGACGAATCATCATTGGGACCAAGTTGGATTCCGTGATTTGCACCCCGAGTTCCGCCTCGAGGTGTTCTCTCTCGGTTTCGAAGCGTCCGCACTTAATGAGGACATGTTCGGCCGTCTCGTCTTCTCCATTGGCGCACCATGCGCACTCTGGGCTTGATGCGTGTCTGAACCGGTGTAGGTAGCCACGGAAGCACCCGTGACCGCTCAGAAGTTGCGTCGAGAAGAAGTTGACTTCTCCATGGGCCCTGGCCAACCAGTCTTTTAGGCTTGGGATTAGCCGATGGGTCCATCTGCCTTTTTGCGACATATCCCATAGCGATTGCCACCTTGCTATACTTATTTCGCGCGCCTGGACCCGTAGCAATTCTTTTTCGGTTGACACTAAGTTTGGCTCTTTTAGTGCCCAAAAGAGTCTTTTGGATTCATCGGCCAGGATTCCGACTGGGATTGCGCTTGCTAGTACCATGGCTGCGATACCTGAAATCGTACGAAATCCGCAGCAGACCCTTAGTGCGCTGATTCTAAATATTGAGTCCAATTCTCTGGCGTACGATTTTGTGGACATTGCTTCTGCCCAAACGGGCGCGCCGTAAAGCATGGTTGCCTTGATTATGCCATGCCACAGCGTTTTTCGGCTCTGGCTTGGTCCTCTTGTGTTGGGCATCAAGCGTGATAACCGTCTTAAGCAAGATAAGCAAGTTATTCTGGCCTTTTTGGCCGTTGCCGAGAGGTGATCTTTGAAGTTGAGCCTTGTATCGATGAGTACTCCAAGGTACTTTATTGCCTTTTTTGTTTTAATCTGCGTGCCGCCGACCTGTATACTTGCTGTCTCCACATTTTTCCTACTGCTTACAAGAACAGCTTCTGTTTTATTTTCGGCCAGAAGAAGGCCCGTTGTAGCCAGCCATTGTTGCACTCGAGCGATCCCGTTCGAGCACATTGTCTCTACTTCGCTCAGATTTTTTGCCACACTTACTACGGCTACGTCATCAGCAAAGCCTACAATCTCGACCCCAGCTGGCAATTCCAAATTTAGGACGCCGTTATACATAGCATTCCAAAGCAGGGGTCCCAGAACCGAACCCTGTGGGACACCTCCAGTGATGTTGTATATTTTCTCTCCTTCAAGTGTGTCTGCGTGTAGACTTCTATTGGAAAAGTAACTACTTATTACCTTCCATAGATAGTGTGGTATGCCGAAATTTCGCAGGGCATCTAGAATGCAAGGCCACCTTGCCGAATTAAATGCATTTTTCACATCTAAAGTGGCTATAATGCAATACTTCTTGGCGCCTCCTTTCCATCGATCACCGGCTATTGCATTGCGTGCTATGCTCACCACTTTTTGGATAGCGTCGATAGTAGATCGCCCCTTTTGGAAGCCAAATTGGTTATCCGACAGTGCGTTGGCAGAATGTAGTGCCTCATCTAGTCTATCCGCTAGGATTCTTTCAAGCACTTTGCCTGTCGTGTCCAGAATGCATATAGGTCTGTATGCTATGACTTCGCCGGCTTGCTTTCTTGGCTTTGGTAGCAGCACAAGCTTTTGTCTCTTGTACAGATCTGGGAAGACTCCGTCATTAATGCATTTGTTGAATACAGACGCGAATATATCCGGATGCTGGTACGCCGCAATTTTTAGAGCTTCGTTGGGGATGCAATCGAGGCCCGGGGACGACCTGACTCTGGTTCGCGCAACAGCTGCCAGTAACTCCCGTACGCTTATTGGAGGTATAGTTTCCACATCCATTGGTGCTGCGGAACTATTGTTGGGTGGCTGGGGGGGGAAAAGTTCTCCTACTATGCGGTCCATGTCATCAACAGAGTGGGGCTCTGTCCTTTGGTTGGTTTTTAGCCTCTTCATCACGATTTTGTACGGTCTGCCCCATACATCGTTTTCCGCTTCTACAAGAAGGTCATTGAAGCATCTCCTTTTGCTGCGGCGAATTGCCAGTTTGAGGTCCCTGCGCTTCTGCTCGAATTCTATGCGGAGAGTTTCGCAATCATTGCTAGCTCGATTCCGTTGGTGTCTTCTTCTGGCTATATGACATTCCTTGCGAAGGTTGGCGATCTCATCACTCCACCAGTATGTCGGTATGTGTTCCCTTGGGCAGGTATTTTTACGCGGCATGCTGGACTCGCATGCGTTACGCAGCTATTCGAATAGTCCTCTTGCCGATGTGGCGGTGCTGACATTCTGAACTAGTGTGCTGGTGAAGTTTTGCATGTCCATGCGTTTTGTGTTGTATCGCTGGGGTCTCGCTGTTGGTCTGTCGTATCTACGCCGACCCTCGATAGTGAAGAGAATTGCCTTGTGATCACTGGCCATGTAGACATCGCTCACTTCCCACCGTGCGTAAGGGCAAAGTGCATTGCTTACAAAAGTAAGGTCAATCGTCGAGCCGATATTGCCCCGTTGAAATGTGTATTCCTCGCCTGTGTTTAGAAGTGCCAGATCAAGTGTGGCAAAAGCTTCTAGTAGAGTTTGGCCTCTTGCATTGGTTGATGCACTACCCCATTCTGATGCCCAGGCGTTAAAATCTCCGGCAACAATTGCCGGCCTGTGGCTGCGAATCTGGTCTGCCAATTCGTCTATCACGGCGCTAAACTCTCCGAGGCTATAAGAGGGAGGGAGGTAGCAGCTGAAGATCCAGTAATTGGATACTTTGGCTATCACAAAACCATTGAAAGACTCTGGGCATTGTACTTGTGCCGGTGTAGGCCCGCACGACCAAATCGCAGACTTTCCAGAGTTGTTTTGGACCCATTGGGAAGACGATAAGTTTCTATAAGGCTCGCTTATAATGGCAATGTCTGTGCGTAGGTCTTTGACGGTTTGGACTAGTAAGTCCTGCGCCGCCTCACAGTGATTGAGGTTTATTTGAATTAATCTAATCATGGCGAGACGAAATCCCTCCTCTTGGGCCATGAACACATTTCTGGCTGCCTGCTATGTGGCCGATGTTCTGCTCGCCGCTGGCGATACATAGACAGCATGAGGGGCTGTTGACGCACTCACTTATTTTGTGCCCGCTTTTGCCGCACTTTAGACAGAGTCCCGTTCTGTCGATTTTGCTGGAGCATTTCCACGCAATATGGCCGTACTCTAGGCATCTGAGGCATCTTTTTGGAGCGTTATTGATGCTAATTGGGCAAACGTTCCAGCGAACTTTAATTTTGCTGACTTTGAGCATTTCCTTGGCTGTCAATGCTGGGACGCTCACTGTGGCCCGCTGGTAGCCTGAGTACATTGGGCGGAGGCTTTTTATTGACTGAGGTTGTATTTGAATCTGGCGTTCTGCCCAAAATGCCGATATAATGTCGTCTCTGGTTACCTCCTCGTCGAGATCCTTGATATCGAGTCTGATCTCCTCAGTTAGGGGTTTGGCCTCAAACTAGCTTCCAAGCGCCGCGCCGATGTCTACGCTCATTTGCTGGAGATTGTTACCCATGGGTTTTTCTATCTCAAGCAAGAGATCGCCTTTTGCGGTGCGTCGTACCTTTTTTACGTTCGCTCCGATAGCCCTTAGATTCTCATCCTCGCTACGAGTGACAATTTTAAGCATTTCGCTTTACGTTAGGCTGCCCTTGTTTGCTATTAGAATAGCGTCTGACCTGTGTCTTGGTAGTTTTTGCCTTGGCGCGGGCGTCCGATTGGCCCTTCTGACCGTGACTTGCTGCCAGTCTGCACTGTTATCCTCTGGCTTGTTGGAATCGGCATGTTGGGAGCTGGCTACCCGCTCTTCATGAAACTGAATGCACTTTTCTGAGTCTTCGAAGCCCACATCTTTGGTTCTTCTTGGATGTTTGCCAAACATATTTGTGAATACGACGCACAGTTGGGCCTCTGCTCGGATAGCATTGCAAAAATACGTTTTTTCATGATCGCGTTTGGCAAAAATGATATATGCAATCGATAGGAAATACTTCAGAGATTATGAATTTTTGAAATCGGTTGAGATTCATGGGTGCTAGAGGCGCCCAAAGTTGAGGCATTTTTAGTGAAAAGGAAAAAATGATAATTTTTAAAAAAAGTCGCAACTTTAAAACTGAATATTGGGCGATTTCAACAATCGATCTTGGATTTTTTGGTTTTATCTGAAAAGTATGTTCTTTGTTAATAGCATGTTTCATAAATTTTAATAATTACTTAAATAGTTATTGAACTAGAAGCGTTTAAAAAATACTCTAAATATTGGCGTTTTTTTAACTTTGGTGGAATACAACTAACAAGTATCACCTAGTATCACTACCGGACTACATACATTAGGTAGGTGAAATATTTACGTATCAGATGTATATAGTCCCAATATGCGGAGAGGTGCGACAGCGATGCGTAAGCCATAAAACTAAGGCAACCTCGCCTAAAAAATGCGCTGCAGGTATAAGGAAGAAGAAGAGCGCATGCGTATTGGCCTGTAGCTTCTTTGTATTTAAATGATAACATTGCGTAATGCTGTTTTGCAAATACTACCTGTTTACATATATGCCTTTCTACAATGATAAATTGCTAATTACCTGCTTTGGAAAAACTGACAAGACAAGTAAATGTTATTTAAGTTGATGAAAAATTTGTCCTAATTGTGGGTTGGTCGTTTTTATTTCCGTTTACCTAATTGGATGTAAATATTAAGTTTTTTACCTAATTAATACAAAAAGGGTAATACCGATTTTTCGTTCTACCTAGTTAATTCTAAAAATATAACATTAAGAGCTAATTATTCCTCTTGTTAGCGACAGTTTATTTTTAACTTCATGAGTGGAAACACCTTAAATCAGGACTGAATAGTATTTGTCAATATAATTCAACACAGTTTTATTTATTTGTGCAAAAATGTTGTTAAAGAATGAAAGGATTTTGAAAGTTTTCCACGAGTGTGAAAACTTAAATGATTTTGAAATGGGATTGCTAAAGGAGATGAGCGTTTCATTCGAAAACGCTAGTACGGAGCAGTGAAGTGACATCTTTTATAACAGGTGTTAGTCAAAAGATCATTAAAAGGTTGGCTGTTATCTTGAATGTTATAAATTGCAAGGAAATGGTAAATGGTGAAAAATTTGCGAATATACTTCAAAGACTGCTCAACTTTTGACTGAATTGTATCCGCAAAAAAAACTTACCCCAACGGTACATAGGATTTTGGAGAGCTATCCGAAGAAGCACAGGAATCTAAAAACTAGGACTACAAAAGGTTCAGATACACTAATACATTGAAAACTTCTCGTCTTAGAAAAAATGAAGATCTTTTTAACATGCTAGCAGCCTCTTCGGACCCACTTTTTGCATCACTGAGACACGTGCGATCACGAAAGGATTTGGAAAATAGCAACTATTGTCCCGAAATGTTGAGTTTATTAGATATTGATGTAAATATTAAAAATTATTTTGAAGAAAATCAGCCATCAATAGCAAATTTTCAAAAATAACCTAAAAAAAAAATTTAAAAAAAATGTTTTTTTTCTTTTTGTAATTATGTTAAAAAATCAAATTAAAACATTGAAAAATGTTACATAGTCGTCTAAAACAATGAAAAATTCCATTTGTGATTGAAAAAACCGGGTTTCGATCCATTTTTGGATCGACCTTGAATATTACAGCACCACGAACACCCAGCACTTTTGACAAACATTCATTTTGAAGCTTAATCATATGCTTTTTAAATTTTTGAAATCGCTTTATTGGTTTGGACGCTATGATTTTTGCAATGCTAAATGCCAGAAGGCCCCACTGTGCGACGTCACGACTTCTAAGCACCATTTTTCCTTCGGGATCGTATAGTCTTTAGGCTTCGGCATCATTACAATAACTCTTTAATCAAGCGAGTACACATTATGACCGAATGTGCGCAAAAGTTTGATCAATGCAAACGATCATTCCATAATGTAAAAAGGACTTCACCGTTTAATCTTTTTTTTCGGTTTTGGGTTCAACATATGGGCAATTCCGAAATCACTCACACGACTTTGAAAGCAGAATAAAATTTAATATGTGAAATAAATCAAAGAAAATCAAATTTTTTGCAATTCATCTTTTACTACAATTTTTTCTTCTTCCGTCATTCCCTAAGCAAAGCGCGGCACGCATACACATACAGTTCATGTAGCATTGCGTCAGTGTATGCATGTGCTCTGTTAATTTGATGATGACGTAGTAGGTAGCAAGCAGCGCTGCCGAACCGATTTATATTGACTGTAATTTGTGTGATATTTATCCGATCAGATTAAAATTTAGGGATCTGAGGTTTTATATCCAATACTATCAATTGGTAAACTTCATTGGGATACTCCAATTTTTGCAAAAATGTTTCTTTTAGAATATGTTTCTTTTAGAATGATAGTGTAGTCCGATCCTATTGATTTTCATACTTTATCTTACCAGGATAATAAAAAGACTCCAAACAAAATTTCAACCCGATAGCTCTTAAGATGGCTGAGTAAAACGCATACGCACCGACGGACAGACGGACATGGCTATATCGACTGAGCTTCTCATGCTGATCAAGAATTCATATACTTTATGGGCTCGGAAACGTCTCCATCTGTGCGTTACAACTGACCAATTTCATATACCCTCTGCAAGGGTATAAAAACGCTAACTTTCATTTATATAAGGATTTGCACTTATGGTCACTCACACGACAAACATTCGCAATTAATAAAAAAAAAGCATTTGAAAAAAACTATTTTAATTTATTTTTTTGATTACTGATCCACCTTTCGCAATTAATAAAAAAAAATATTTGACAAAAAAAAATATTTTAATTTATTTTTTGATTATTGATCCAATTTCAATGAGACAACTAAATATTTTCAAGTGTAATCTCTTATAAACGTAGCAAGTTGACTAAACAGTCAACTTAAACAAGAATAAACATCGTTTTCATCTGAACTGGATTCACCAAATCAGATGCACCAATGAAATATACAATTCGAAACAAAAACATAAACCAAGAAGAAGTCGTAAAGATTCATATGACAATTATTTGCCTAATACCCAACAAAACATGCATCCACACTCTGTGGAAAAACACTTGAGATGATAACAGCAGCGCGGTATCAAGTAACCAGCGCTGAGCATGAAATATAAATAATGTATTTTTAAAAAAACAATTGTTACCTCCTAGAGCCTAAGATAATCCTATATAAACACTGTACTGTTGTAAATAAAATGTGTTCATATTTTGAATTCAATGAATAAATATTGGGTTTTTTAGTTGTGGTTCTAATTCCCTATTCATTGACCATACACACAAACTCAACTTCTCTAACAAATATTTTGTACGTGTGAATTGCTTTTCACTATTTCTATCCAAAAATATTAAATTGGAACATTTCTTAAAAATATATAACAAAAAATATCAAAAAAGATAACTTCGGCAATGCCGAAGTTTATATAATTTTTTATGTAATTTTTTTACATTTTGAAATTTCTTTCCTTGCAACTCAATTCATCAACACACAAATAAAACATTCAAATTATTTCTCTTTTTACTACAAATTTTTAAGCAAAGCACAACACGCATACACATACATACGTGTAGCGCTACGTCTGTGTATGCGTATGCATGTGCTCTGTTTGATTTGCTGATGAACCGATTTGTATTAACTGTAACTTGTGTTCTATTTATCCGATCAGATTCAAATTTTGGGATCTGAGATTTTATATCAAATTCTATTATATTGGTAAATTTGGTAAAATATGATATAGTAGTCCGATCCTGACAATTTTCATACTTTATCATCTCCCGGCTAAAAGTAGCTCAAATATGAAATTTCATTCCGATAGCTCTTAAGATGCCAGCGTGAAGTTGATTTGCACAGACGGACGGACGGACAGACGGACGGACAGACGGACAGACGGACATGGCTATATCGACTCAGCTTCTCATGCTGATCAAGAATATATATACTTTATGGGGTCGGAAACGTCTCCTTCTGTGCGTTACAAACATCTGACCAGTTTTATAATACCCTCTGCAAGGGTATAAAAATACACAGATCTTTGGTACTTAATGTTTAGGTTCTGTGGTTGACCTTTTTCCGGAAAGATTCCTTATTCCCGTATTTCTTAAGGGGTTACGCCACCCATGAAACAGGTGAAAGAAAGAAAAAGAAACGCTGTTTTTCGGCGAAAATTTTTGTGTAAAAAAATTCATAGCTTCCAAACAGGACCTAGAAGCCGTGGTCACATATCTTCGCTATTGACAGTAGATTTAGTCTAATATCTGGTACATACAGTGTTGTCAAAAGGTTTGCAGAAAACTCATAGTTTGGTTTAGTTTTAACTGTTGCGATTTTTCCGTATAGGTTTTATTAAATCTTTTCTTTTCTGAGCACATGTGTGATGTTTCCCCAGAGTCTATGCACCATCCTTTTAGGCTTGTGCGTGTAAGACGCGCTTCTTGTATGTACATTTCGATATTTCGCCGCCTTGTTCCCCACCTTTCCACAATTAAAACATTCATATTTCAAACTACTTGCCTTGGACGGCCTTGGTGCGTTATTATTAAATCTCTTTGAATCTATTTATCATCAGTGCGCCTAATGATGATTCTCCTTTGTTTCGATTTTGCGTTTCGTAATGTAAGGTGTAATTAAATTGTCCTGCGACTCAATTGCTATACGAAATGTTTTGTAGTCGTCTGATATGCTGTACAGTAGCAAGATTGAAATCAAATCATTTATGTTGATTACTTCACTTTCATTTATTTTGTCTACAATGCTGAAAAACTTGTGGTCGTGATCTCTCATGTCGGCGCCGGGGCCTAATTTCAGCAAAATCAGAGAATGCGTGCGGGACCCGCGGACTGGTAAATGCTATGCAACTTTTTTTTTGCCTTAGCATCTTCTTTCACCCACTGTGCAGCATTTTGTTCTGACTTTACACATGTATTGTTCACATTAATTAACTTCACAGCGTTACAGAGTTATTGAATAGATTATTTGTAGTACAACTGGGAAAAGAACGACCGGCACAGACGGTGCCACATACGAGAGTGTAACTTATGCATATAAGGTTGCCAGATGGCCGGTGACAAAGCAGGCTGCCAGATGTATTCGCAATATTTTATTATTATTATTATTAAATTATAGGATATAGTTGTAAACTATCAACCTAACTATATTTCACAAGCACTAGCAACTAAGGCTTTCGGCTTAGACAAAAACTATATACTATATACACTAGCCTGGGATTCGAAGCCGGATCCTCGATGTTCAGTTGTCTAAATGACTGTCTAAATGACACTTAGACAACTCATCTACCGAGGACTGCATTCGCAATATTTACTTTAGCTCTTCAGAGGAGAATTTAAATTACGATAGAGCATGGAATGATTATTGGCTAGATATTACGAGATCATACAATATAATTAATATCTCAACTCGATAACAGCAAGTTTACTTTACACCTAAAAAATAAATATATTTTATGTTGTTTTTGTATAATCATATTTTTGTTTTTGCGGTGAACTGAACCATTCTAGCAAATCCGCGTGGGTGCCCGTTATAACATTTCGGGTTAAATGAAAGTCTTCTATATTCATTTCAAACGCATCCTTCCGAATTATAAAAAACAAATGTGAAAATGCAGTTGTCTTTATAGGCAAATAAAAGGACATCGAATCAACCTGTTCATCCCTGAGAACGAAAAAAATTAGTATCATAGTTCAGTATTTATATTAATATCAAATAAATAAGAATTAAAATTACTAAACTTACTGCAATAAAGCTAATGGAAATTTAATTTCCATAAAGGCTTGAAATTTCTTGTGGGGGGACATTGGAAAATGATTGATGCGATTCCAGGTGCTACGAGATAAACTGACATTAATATTAACCTTTCGCTTGAAACGGACTTCTAGTAGATATCCTGTACGATAATATGGAGTTTGTTGACCATGAGAACCAATTGTCCAAAGTTGTCCACTATGTAGAAGCGGCGAACGTTGACACAAGCGTTCTGAGTCTATTCTAGATAATGCGGTATAAAAAAAGCTAGTTCCGTGTCGTCGCATGAAATCAGTAATATTAAATATGGTTCTTTTGCCTATAGGATCAATGCCCGCAGGTAAACCATCTACACAAACGAGTGATGGTGATCCAAGTATAGCTAAGGCGAAAGCAAGGCGGCGGCGCTGTACGGACGTACACAATTGTAAAGGTCTGCTACTGCAATTCTGTAAACCTAAAAGCTTAAGCAAATAATTACAGATTTTGGAAACACTAGACCGTGAGTAACCATGCAAAACGGTGTGAATATAAAGTATATCATTTGGTGTTAAGTCATTAGGAATTGTCACTTTGAGGACAATAGCCTAAATAGCCATAACATTTCATAAGTTGCTGGTCCATGGAATAGCCCCGTATTAAAATGCTCCCATAAGAAGCGCGAGTCTCACCTACCAAGAGCTTGACTAGGGTGGTCTTCCCCGAGTTATTCAAGCCAGTAATTCCTACACATTCATATCTATATAATTATTTTTTCGTTTTTAATTTGAAAATAGGCATCACTTAAGTCTTAAGTCTTACCTATCTATACACAGATCAACTCGGTTAATCACAGAGGTAGATCTAAATCGCTTACCCAGCCTCTGTAATATTGCAGCATAATGATAGTGCTCAGAATCTCGCATACTTTCTATACGATGACGTTCAGCAGTAACAGATTTATCAACTGTCAGTTGCGCTCCTTGTCTTGATTCATAATCGTGCCCTTCACACCATCGACTTTTTATAGGAATATAATGGTAAAGACGCCAAAACCTCCTCGGAATATGACATTCAATAATGATCAATATAGTTATGCTAACTATGATGTTCGCTAATATTAGACAAAGCTCAATACTAACACCAAACTCATCTGAAGCATAAGTATAATCAATATTAATTTTGTTTCCACATTTATGGTACTAACTGCAACAATTGGGTACAGCCTCACATTTTAATATATTTGTCGAGAGAAAATAAACTTCAGGATCTTTGCACACTAGCTTATATTCATATACTATAAAAAGCTTTAATATAAGTTTAGCAAATGTATATTGATTAAAAAATTGAAGCTGACTGGGCACGTTCTCTGAAACTTCTGTAATCAAAGTGCTAAAAAATATAGCGCCCAAAACATTTATAAAACAAGTAACAATATAACCATAAAGAGGATTTTCCGCGAATTCGGCAACCACGTATGAAATTATGATTACAGATACTCCAGATAAAAAAAAAGCCAGGATGAGTCGAGCTAACAATTTTAAAAATGTATGAAATTGAATTACAACTAAGGAGTAAATCATTAAAATAATAATTAATTGCAATGGTCATTGTGTATTAAGTACATTGTGGCAGGTATATCTATTATTTTATTATTATTAAATATGTGGATATCTATTGATAATAATAATGATAATGTTGTATTATTAATACCTCAATCTAATCTAATATTTATTTAAGAAACACTTGTTTAGACGAGCGAAGACTGCGTATCACAGAACTGCAAAATCATATTGTTTCCTTCATACTTTTTTTACAGAGTGTTCCGATTGGGAATTTTCACCAAGTTTAATCGCGTTAGCTTTAGCTCTTCAGATACAGGTACCATCTTGAATAATTATAAGTAACATGAACGCCTTTAGGGAAGTATTCTTGGTTGAACACAATTTTTTCTTTTTTAAGCTTAAATTATACAAGCATACGAAATTTCACTCTTTTGTACAAGGTTCTTATATTCATAGGGTAATTCCGATTCCGAAAATATTGTTGGTATTTTCTTTTGGTCTTGATTTGAAAACATTCAAGTAAGCCTATTTTTTTGAGGTACCCCACTTCACATTCAAATAAAGTAAGTAAGTCCACCAGTAAAACAAATATTTCAAATTTATAATAACAAATGCATTTACTTTTTTTTTTCAAAAATTCTGATAACATGCTTTTTAGAAGCATACCTCAGTATCTCGCTCACGCAAGCTTACGAGCACCCTAGCGCCCCACCAGCCAACGTCCTACTTCGGCCTTATGAAAAACGTTTATATGCATAACTTGGCTATTTTTAGTCCGATTTGGTATTTTGCTGGGTATTAGTATCAAATTCAAGTGTGCCAAATTTGAATACAAAAGGTAGAAAATTACGTGAGATAAAAGAGTTTTTCCAAATTACGGGGGCGGAAATGGGCGTGGCAAAATCTTTTCATATACAAAATATGAGCTAAATGCTCAAAATATACATACCAAATTTGGTGTCTCTAGCTTAATAGCTTAATAGTCTTTAAGAAAATCGGGTTTGTTTCAATAACGGGGGCGGAGGGGGCGTGGCAAAAAATTTGAAATAAACTTGACCACCGTAGGCAATACACTAGTCAACGTATTAAATTTGGTGACTCTAGCTTTTATAGTCTCTGAGATCTACGTGTACATACAGAATCAGTGTTAAGTTTGGTGCTAGGTTCGATGTTTTAATAGCCCATCACACGAAAACACAAAGACCAAAGGAAAAAGACACCCCACAGTAAACAAGTTGAGTGAGACAATTTGAGTGTCTCACTGTGAGGTTCCTTTTTCCTTTGCTCTAATTTTATGACTGAATGGTAGATATCAGGTCTTGATGTCAATGATAGCCATATCAACTTTCCGATTGCTGACTGATACATTGCCACATCCTGAATGACGCAATTCTCGTCGCTGCTTGCCACTTGGAAACCAGCATCCAATGGATGCAGTAGCTTTACACATTTCCACATTATTTCTTTGAAGCATGACTTTTATGTACTGAGCCTTATTCATCACGATACTGCGCTGTCCGCAGGCTCCGATGGAGCCTTATTTGATTATTTTCATTTCACTTGTTGGGATGAAGTCAACGAGAAGGTCGCCTTTGTCAACCAGTTTCCTTATAAAATGGTGACGGATGTCGACATGCTTTCTCCTCTTGTGAAATAGAGAATTTCGTGTGAATTGGTCAGCCCCTTGATTGTCTTTGTAGATTATTGTGGCACGGAGCGAGCCAAAAATCTCTTGTAAGAAAGATCTTAGATGTACAGCCTCTTTAGACATCTCAGATAGAGTCATGTAGTCCGCCTCTGTGCTAGAAAGTAGTCCGCCTCTGTGCTAGAAAGTAGTCCGCCTCTGTGCTAGAAACAGCAACAGTTCGCTGTTTACGGGACTCCCAACTTATTGGTGCGTTTGCCATCTTAAATGCGACACCTGTAAAAGATCTGCGATCATCAATATTAGCAGCCCAGTCGGCATAGCCAACCAAATCTTTTCCGGTTCTTTTATATATTAGTCCATAGTCTTGAGTACCCTTTAAATAACGAAGTACCCTGCTGCTGTTTCCCGTAACAATTATTATACTGGCTAAGAAGACTTACGGTATGTGCAATGTTGCGCGTTGTTACGTCGTTACGTACCTTGATTGACCCATAGAACAATCACCTTTGTTCTTGTCTTGATAAAATTCGATACCCAGGCAATGTGACAGTTTTCCTAAATCCTTCATTTCAAAATGACGTGTTAATTCGGTTTTTAGCTGTGTTAGTAGCTTGGGTATTATTCGTTGCGACTATGAGATAATCGACATACAGTGAAACGATAATAATCCCATTAATTTGTTTTTTTATATACACGCAAGGATCAGCTACAAGTGGCTTCAAGTTCATTTCCTTTAATTTGTGATCCAGCTTTATATACCACTGTCGTTCACTCTGTTTTAAACAATAAAATGCTTACTTTAACTTTCATATTTTATGGACGGTGTAGTTTTGCTTTTCCTTTTCCGTAAGTTTATTTATTTATTTATCTTAGAGTTAGAACTAATTAAAATTAGTCAGAACTTAATTACTGAAGCGCTGGCTGCATGGGCCTTCGGCTTTACTTGTGTGTGTTTAAATATTTGCAGATTAACATACTATACATATTAATATACTTACACATTAA
Organism: Drosophila paulistorum; assembly: GCA_018152135.1. Lineage (NCBI taxonomy): Eukaryota > Metazoa > Arthropoda > Insecta > Diptera > Drosophilidae > Drosophila > Drosophila paulistorum. The sequence continues at coordinate 3,540,745 of JAECXG010000823.1, forward strand.
CATATTTACATAATTTTACATTTAGTGTTGTATTTTCTAAATTTAAACCTATAGGATGTAGTAGTAATTAGTTTTTTTGAGGTAGTCGATAATCGTGGAAAGGTTAGTTGGAGTTGGGTTTGCAAGGGTTGCTATTGGGCATAATTTTTGAAAGACTTCATCCCTGATGTGGGAGGTTGCAGGCCAATTTATAAGTACGTGTTCTATGTTTAGGTCAGATGTTGAGTTGCAGTTTGGTCAGTGTGTTATGTCGTTCGGGTTCATGTAGTGTTGTTGAGTGAGTCTTGTGTGACATAATCTAAGTCGTAGAATTTTTATTTGGTCTATCCTTGTTATGTCTTTTTGCTTAATGTTTTTGAGATAGTGTCCTGTGTGTGTTAGATTGATGTTTAGCTGTTGGTACCATGTGTTGTAGCGGTTAATGTTTATATAGCTGCAGTTGGAGGGGGGTATGTATAGCGGATTTTGCGGTTTGGTCGGCAGGTTCGTTGCCTTTTATGCCACAGTGGCTGGGGATCCAAAGGAGTTTTAATTTGGTGTTGGTTTTTGTTAGGATTAATCTTATTAATATTGGGTAGAGATTGTTGTTGTTGATGTTGCCAATGGATTTGATAGCTGATAGGGAGTCGGAGCATATTATGAAGTTTCCCTTCTTGTTTCTTGCTAGCTTTATTGCTTCATGGATGGCTACCGTTTCTGCGGAGAGGATTGAGGAGTAGTGTGGTAGGATGCCTGTTTTTAGGACTGTAATATCGGTGGTTATGGCGACTGTGGCAGTTTTATGTTGTAGTGACCCGTCGGTAAATATATATTTGTGTTGTTTGTGTTTGTCTTTATGTTCTAGGAACATTTTTTGCTATATTTTTGGTGATGTGATGTAGAAGGTGGCACCATGGGTGAGGGGGTGTTTGTTTGTTGGGTGGTGGAAGGTCATTCTTTGCAAGATGAAATGATTTTCTCTAATGTGGGTTCTAATTTCTTATTTTTTGTTTTGTTTTATTTGATTGGTGAACTTGTGGATTGGAGAGTTAGCACTGTGAAGGATTGTTTTGGATGCTTTGACTGTCATTAGATCTACTTGTTGCTCTATTGTAAGTAGGTTGGCTTCGAAAAGTAGGTTGGGGTTGGGAGTTGAGGAAAGAGCGCCAAGGGCTGTGCGTATTCCTGCATTATATGTTGTCTTTAATTTGGTCAGCGTAGACCAAGGCGCATGCCCATAAATGAATATGGCGTAATTTTTTTTGTTATGAGTGTTGCCTTTGTTATGTTAACAAGTGTGTGTAAGTCCTAGTATTTTGAGTTGGGTGACTTGGGGAATTGCATGGGATTTTTGCAGAAAGGGAGTCTAGATTGAAGAATTGGTTTTTTTCTCTATTGAGTGGGAAATAATCATCTGTATAGGCACTAAAATGAATTTCTTTTTGTAGGCTGATTATATTTGGTGAACCCTGGGGTATGCCATTAAGGAGTGGGCAGGGTGATTGTAGTATTCATTTTTGTTTTTATTTTCCTGTTATGGGTAAGTTGATGGTTGGGTTTTTTATGCAGTGGATGTGTTTGATTGGGTTGAGTCCGCAAAAGCGTCGGATATTGGCCCAGATTTTGTGGGAAGGGGTGTTTTATTCTACTGTGGAAGTGGATTCAGTTGTAGTGTAGTATGTTCATACAACTAATAACTCAACACAATGAGCTCAACTTGTAACACTTTGTTGCAAGTATAAACAATTAAACATATACGCATTAAAATATAATTGTGCACTTGAATATGTTCATATGTATACATTGAAGTATTCACATAAACATATTCAAGTAAACATACAATTAAGCATGAACATATATGTATGTACATTTGTATATGCACATACATATATTCACATAAGCACTGTATGCACAAGCGTAACATGAGCTAGAGCCAGGCCAGCGTGTGACCGCTGACCAAGCACTTTGATGCATGCGCTCCAACAGTATGTATGTATGTATGTACTGACACTCTCCCTCTCTTTTGTAGCTGTCGCATAAGTCGCAGCATAAGAATATATATGTAAAATTAGCCTAAGCAAAAGAATAATTTGGAATAAAGAATTCAATCAAAAACTCCAGTCAACCGACACAGACGTGTCTCTGATTATTATTTTTCAACCCAACGGAACCCGGTCGAAGGAGTTTTTACATGGCGACCGTGACAGGACCTGAGCTGCACACAACATATATATAAATTATAATAACATAATTTTATATTGAAAAGCGATGACATCTAAATGATGCTGCGACAACTAATATATGGAAAAGCGACAACAACTAAATGAGGCTGCAACTTATTGGCAAGAAAAGAAACAACTGACAGAGATTGTAGCAACAACAACAGCATAAACAACAGAGAGTAAATAATTTAATAATAATTACTGGAAAAAATAATAAGAAAAATTATGTAAGCATTAAACATTTAAAGCTAAAGAACAGCTATCAACATCAGCTTCAACACCATAATACTGAAGATATCTAGTGAATATATTTGAGTCTCGTTCGTTATCCCAACGATGAACATCAGCATCAACACATAAGTTTGACTAAAAAAAAAAAAAAAAAATACATGAACAACAGTGAAGATATTCCCTTTGCGGAATCTGCTCCTGTCGAGCAAAGGGATGCACTGACGCTAAAAGAAGCGCTAGAGCTGTATCCCAACGATGGACCGCGGCCACTAACAATAGAGGAGTACAGAGCCCGGCAGCAGACGAGAATCCCCAAAAAGACGAAACGGGGCGGTGAGGTGAGACGCCTGCTCACCCAGAAAAGACTGCAGCAGGATTTACTAAAGGCCAGCACCAACGAAGAAGACCGACAACGCTGCATAGAGCGTATCGAGAACCTAAAAACTGAACTTCGCCAAAGAGCGAAGAAACGCAAGGGGGCCGCAGAAATGCGCAAGCCTTAACTTGCCTTTAATTTAATAATAATAATTATAAGCCTAATAGCAAGTTGAAGCACGAAAGTGCAACTTGCGAACTTACTAACTTTCTGTAGGCTATTACTAACAATGTGGTTGGAGAATTTTTTTTTTTTCATATAAATTTTTTTTTATTTCTAAATAACAATAACGAATGAAATGTAAATCTGAATTGTGAGCCAACCACATGCTCTATAATTTTTTCCACGTCTCTGGCTCGCTGTGCAAGACACAGTTGAGATAAAATTTTTTTTTCTTTTGTCGTATAAAAAAAAAAATTTAATAATTTTTTTAAATAAAATTTCATAAAAATTCATGAATCCATAACAATTTTTTTTTAATTCAAATATAAATTTTTATAATTATAATTCGTATTCAAGCAAATAAGAACGAAGCTTGAAATACTTAAAAAAAAAAATTTTTTTTAGTAACTTTTAAACAAAAGGTTTTGAGATGTTTTTATGGGCTTTTGTTCCCTATTCTTTTCCCGTATTTGTCATATTCATTTTCATCCTGCTAAATTAAAATAGTCTCATATAGGATCGTTAGTCAGTGAGATTATTATTAGAATTATACACAAAAAAAAAAAAATTTTTTTATATAAACTCCATATGTTCGATAATTCCATAAGTAAATTTGATGATATATCTCTTATACCCACAATGGGGTTAATAGAAACAAAATCAGTGGACTCCACTGCTAATGTAATAAATAAAATCGAATCATCAAATACTGACTTGAGATTAACGAACATATTGTTATTAATAATCGTCGTAATAATGTGCGCATATATTTTATATAAAGCTTATCTATTACACAATAAATGTGTAACCAAAAGAGCCATAAGCCAAGCTAATGACCTAGATAAGGTCTAAGAATACATATGCACACACGCGAATAACAATAAAAAAAAAAATAATAATAATTCTGGAAAACAATGGCCACTCTTGATAATTATTTTGGAAAAATAAACGCTAGGCATCCCAGTATTGTCCAAGATTTAATTGAGGTTTTTAGAAATGAGCATATCAATTCACCACAGAACTCAATAAACTTGGTACAAATTAAGTCAGCTTACCTAAATATAACGGGAGAAGAATTCCCAGTTCAAGGAAGCACTAGGGTACAGATGAGTTTCATCCTCACAGTACCATATGTATGTTGCTTTTCCAACGCAGCAGGCACATATCGTTTCTACCGAATGGAGGAACCGAGGCAGTAAGCCTCCTTGATTTTTTTTTTATATACGTACATCCATATTAATAGGCCTAACAAGTTAGTGTAGAATATGGATAAGATAGAAACAAAAAGGCTACAAAAATACTTACCTTTCCTCGATTTCCTGATACAATCAGGCGAAACAAATCACAAATACAAGGAAATAAGGTATTGGATAGCCCACAACTACAAATTTACAAAAAATATTGTAGATCTTATGGAAAAATCCATAAAAGTAGCTTATAGTAGATTGTTAGCTAAGACTCCTTTACATAAAGACGTGCCCGGATGGGTCCACGAACTTTTTAAGGACTCGATCGCGCTGATAGACATATCAGAATCGAGTACAGACTCAGATGTAGAAATAATAGATACAGAATAATAATAAAAAAAAAAATAAATAAACATAAACATTTTCGAAAATTTTGTTATTTTTAACAAACTATGGTTACTTGGGATGATATAATTGGAAAAGCTAGAATACACGCACAAGAATTAACTAAATCTTGTAAGTGCCTCTCGCAAAACAGAGAAACATCCCAAGACACAGTAACCAAACACACGAAAATAATAACCGAGAAGCTCCAAGCTATTAGGGCAGTATTAACTGAGCACTATAGCAAACTAAAGGAAGGGCAAAAAACAGCCGCAAATGCGTTCTACAGTGATTGCAAACAAAAAGCAATAGCTGTGCTAAACAGACACAATATTGAATTTAAACAAACAACTGATTTGGAAACTTCAATAGTGCTGGAAGAAGAAACGCAACTAATGGCCGATGATGAAAGAGGTCAAGAAAAACCACCAGTGAGCTCTGATCAGTCAATTATAAGTCATAATAAACCAGCAATTCCAAAAGGAAGCAACAAAATGACTCAAACAGTGGTAGAATTCATAAACACAGCCACAAGGCTGCTACCATTCTTCGATGGTGACATTAAAAACCTACAAGGTTTCATTGGGGCACTTCGCGTACTTGATACCATAAAAGAAACGCATGAAGCAGTAGCCATCGAAATAATAAAATCAAAATTGAAAGGTCAAGCGGGTAATACGCTAAGCTCGGAAACAACGATTGACGAAGTTATACAAAAACTGTCAACAATCTTTAAGGGTGAATCAGTGGATCTTTTAACAGCAAAGATTAAAAATCTGCAGAGAAACCCTAATAACTGTGTTTCATACACAAAAGAGATTACTGAGTTGACCGACGCCCTAAAAGGCGCGTATATTTCGGATGGTCTTCCAAATGAACAGGCTATAAAATACACTACCAAAGTGGCAGTAAATGCTATGGTAAGTCATACCAAAAGTCAAAGAGTCCAGCTACTAATGGAATCGGGAAACTTTGATTCAGCCAAAGAAGCCATCACTAGATTTACCACTCTTTCAGTAGAGTCGGGCTCCACGGGAAGTTCCCAAAATAATACCATTTTTTATGCCCAGCATAATGACCGCGGTAGACGCCGCTACAATAATAATGGTAACTGGAGAAACAACTCGAATTGGAACAACAACAATTCGAGCTGGAGCAATAACGATGCCCACAGAGCCCAACGAGGCCGAAATAATTCACGCTACCGAAGAGGCGGCCGTGGAGGTGGACAACAAAATAATAATAGACAAAACACAAATAACCAACAAAATGGTTATAACAATACAAATGTCCGAATTACCCAAAGCGACCAGGGAAACGGACAAGCTCCTCCAAATGCTCAGAGTTAAAAAATAAAGTATACTCTATCAACCTAAGTCTTAATAATTTCGTATCATTTAAGAATGTTGAAACCAATAAGAAAATAACATTCTTAATTGACACCGGTGCAGATATTTCAATAATAAAAGAAAATTCTGATGTATTTCATGACATCAAAGTAAACAAAACTGTAGACATTCGAGGCATAGGAGAAGGAGTAATAAATTCCAAAGGCCTGGTCTCAATAGAATTGCAGACAAGTAAATATATTATTCCATACGAATTTCATCTGCTTCATGCAGATTTCGCAATCCCATGCGATGGAATAATAGGATTAGATTTCATAAAAACTTTTAATTGCAAAATAGATTACAGCAATTCAGAAGATTGGTTTATACTTAGACCACAAACATTAAAGTACCCAATTTACGTTCCAATAACATTCAATTCTGGTAATAACTCAGCACTTCTACCAGCAAGATCCCAAGTGGTACGCAAAATAGAACTATCTTCAGCAGAAGGTAACATTTTAATTCCGAATCAGGAAATTAAACCGGGCGTTTATGTTGCAAACACTATTGCAACAGCCCAAAGTACTTATGTCCGATTCTTAAATACCACAGATAACTGCCAACTAGTAGGCTTTAACAATTTAAAATTTGAATCACTTTCGAACTACGATATAGTTCAAAATACCAAAGATTTAAGAAAAGAATCTGTAATTCATAAATTGAAGAAAAATTTCCCAACACTATTCAAAGACAAACTCGAAAAATTATGCACTGAGTATAGTGATGTGTTCGGACTTGACACCGAACCGATCACAACAAATAATTTTTATAAACAAAATTTAAGACTTAAGGATGATGAACCGGTATATGTGAAAAATTACCGGAGCCCGCATAGCCAAATAGACGAGATCCAGCGACAAGTTGGAAAGTTAATTGAACAGGGTATTGTTGAACCGTCTGTTTCGCCTTATAATAGATAATTGATTAATTGTGCACTTGAATATGTTCATATGTATACATTGAAGTATTCACATAAACATATTCAAGTAAACATACAATTAAGCATGAACATATATGTATGTACATTTGTATATGCACATACATATATTCACATAAGCACTGTATGCACAAGCGTAACATGAGCTAGAGCCAGGCCAGCGTGTGACCGCTGACCAAGCACTTTGATGCATGCGCTCCAACAGTATGTATGTATGTATGTACTGACACTCTCCCTCTCTTTTGTAGCTGTCGCATAAGTCGCAGCATAAGAATATATATGTAAAATTAGCCTAAGCAAAAGAATAATTTGGAATAAAGAATTCAATCAAAAACTCCAGTCAACCGACACAGACGTGTCTCTGATTATTATTTTTCAACCCAACGGAACCCGGTCGAAGGAGTTTTTACAGTAGCTTTAGTTTTAGATATTTTGAGTTCCCTCCGAAAGAGAGCGTTGGCTTTTTTTTGTAGGTTGTCGGTATAATTGTTACGTTTGAAGGCTTTCCATGTGTATTGTTTTTTGGCTCTAAGTTCGGTGAGAGTTTTATTTCATCACGGTGTATTTTTATTGAAACGGTTTGGTGAGGATTGTGGTATGTTGTGGTGTGCAGATTGAATTTTTCTTTCTTTGTTTCTTTGTTTCTTTGTTTACGTTTGGGCTGATTGGTATTTTGTCACTTATAGTGTGTGTTGTTTGGGTGAAGTTTAGCCAGTTGGCTTCTTTTATTTTCAAAAAGGGACGAAAGAAGTTGTTGTTAGATACTGGTTGAGAGAATAGGGAGAGATAAGGATTGGAAAGTGGTAGTTTCCGTTAAAGTCGTCGATAATTTCCCAATTAGTGAATGGAGTAAGTTGGGGAGAACATAGTGACAGGTCGGTGTGTGTGAATGTGTTGTGAGTTGAGAAGTGTGTTGTGGAGCCATCGTTAAGGATGTGGAGGTTTGCGTTTTGTACGAATTTGTAAAGAGTTTTTCCTCTTTTGTTTGGATGTGGTGAACCCCAGATGTTGTACCAGCTGTTGAAGTCCCCTACGATAATCTGATTGGTGTTGTTGGTTGGACTGAGGTTGTCGTTTAAGGATTTAAGGGAGAAAGTCTTGTTAGGGAAATGTAAATTGAAGTGATTTGGATTTTTAATTTAGAATCTATTTCTACACTAAGGGATTCAAAATGGTCAGGTTGGATTATTTGGGTGTTTTGGATTCATTTGTGGACTAATATGACTGTGCCGCCAAACCTGTTGGAAGCTGTATTGGTAAAAATTTGGTAATTAATAGGGATGGGTATAGGTATGTGTGTGTTATAATAGTGTGTTTCTTGAAGACATGTTATTTATGGTGAGTATTTTCTTAGAATGGTTAAGAGTTTGTTATAGTTATTAGTGTACCCTTTTATGTTCCATTGTATTATTTTAATCATAATTTTTAAGGCTAAGTAGGGCTTAGTTTAATGCACTTTGTTGTTTATATAGATTCGATGTCGCTGTTATTGGTCTGTTGGTTTTTGGTTGATGGTTTGGGTTTTGTTTTGTGGGTTTGAAATTGGTAGAAGGTGGTCAAGGGGGGAGTGTTGATGGTCTATATCTGGGTTATTTATGCAGTTAAGGCATTTTTTGTTGTATGTACAATATTGTATTCCATCTGTATGATTTGGTTCTGAGCAGTTTCTGCATGACTATTGCAAACAGATGTAGGATGTCCAAAGCGAAGGCACTTTTTGCATCTGAGTGGAAGAAGGATGTATGGCCGTATGCGTACGGTTTCGTATCCGACTTTGACGGCTTCTGGTAGTTTGAGAGGGTAACTTAGGGTAATAAGTCCGGTTTCAGCAAGTATGATTTCGTTGTTTTCATTATTGTTTGTTTGTTGTGTTGTATTTGGTTGTTTTTTTAATATTTTTTTACTTCTGTTACATTTTGTGGTTTTAGTTCTTGTAGGATATCGTATTCATCTATGCCTCGTAGTTCGTTGCAATAAATCACTCCTTTTGTGAAGTTTAATGTTTTGTGTTTTGACGCTGAAATGTTGATATGTGCCATTTTTGTCAGTTTCAAATGTGCAGTTATCATTTCGTTTTAATATTATGTACTTTGGTTCGCTGAAATGTTTGTTGTTATATTGAAGGATTTTGGATTTGGATTTTGTTGTTGGTTTTTTTTTTCCCCCGTAGGTTGGATGCTGTGACTTATCTCTATGGAGGCTGAGGTGTGACTGCCTTTTCCGTAAGTTTTTCTGTAAATTCTGATGGAACCGTAAATTAATGTTAAAATCACACTGATGGAGGTCGCAGAGTTCCACGGCGATTACTATCAGCGTTTGCTATTAATCCTATACGAGCTACAGGGGAATAAATTTGATTATAATCAATTTCTTCCTCTATTTGAGTGAAACCTTCTGCTACTAGCCGAGCTTTGCGGCAATCAACTTTGCCGTTTGGTTTATACTTTGTGCGAAGAACCCACTTGGTTTCTATCACATTCTGATTCTTCTCTCGCTTTACAGTTTCCCAGGACTTATTCTTTTGTAGCGCTTTATACTCACTTATTAAGGCGTTTTTCCACTCAATTGCATTTGAACCACTTAGAGCTGCGCCTATGGTTATTAGTGATAATGCCTTATTAAGCTCATCTTCCTCATCAAATTCCGGTTCATGCTCGTTTCCATTGGTTGCCTGGTTGACGACATTATAGATGAGCTTTGGAATTCCTGTATGCACTTTTCTGAGTCTTCGAAGTCCACATCTTTGGTTCTTCTTGGATGTTTGCCAAACATATTTGTGAATACGACGCACAGTTGGGCCTCTGCTCGGATAGCATTGCAAAAATACGTTTTTTCATGATCGCGTTTGGCAAAAATGATATATGCAATCGATAGGAAATACTTCAGAGATTATGAATTTTTGAAATCGGTTGAGATTCATGGGTGCTAGAGGCGCCCAAAGTTGAGAGATTTTTAGTGAAAAGGAAAAAATGATAATTTTTAAAAAAAACTCGCAACTTTAAAACTGAATATTGAGCGATTTCAACAATCGATCTTGGATTTTTTGGTTTTATCTGAAAAGTATGTTCTTTGTTAATAGCATGTTTCATAAATTTTAATAATTACTTAAATAGTTATTGAACTAGAAGCGTTTAAAAAATACTCTAAATATTGGCGTTTTTTTAACTTTGGTGGAATACAACTAACAAGTATCACCTAGTATCACTACCGGACTACATACATTAGGTAGGTGAAATATTTACGTATCAGATGTATATAATCCCAATATGCGGAGAGGTGCGACAGCGATGCGTAAGCCATAAAACTAAGGCAACCTCGCCTAAAAAATGCGCTGCAGGTATAAGGAAGAAGAAGAGCGCATGCGTATTGGCCTGTAGCTTCTTTGTTTTTAAATGATAACATTGCGTAATGCTGTTTTGCAAATACTACCTGTTTACATATATGCCTTTCTACAATGATAAATTGCTAATTACCTGCTTTGGAAAAACTGACAAGACAAGTAAATGTTATTTAAGTTGATGAAAAATTTGTCCTAATTGTGGGTTGGTCGTTTTTATTTCCGTTTACCTAATTGGATGTAAATATTAAGTTTTTTACCTAATTAATACAAAAAGGGTAATACCGATTTTTCGTTCTACCTAGTTAATTCTAAAAATATAACATTAAGAGCTAATTATTACTCTTGTTAGCGACAGTTTATTTTTAACTTCATGAGTGGAAACACCTTAAATCAGGACTGAATAGTATTTGTCAATATAATTCAACACAGTTTTATTTATTTGTGCAAAAATGTTGTTAAAAAATGAAAGGATTTTGAAAGTTTTCCACGAGTGTGAAAACTTAAATGATTTTGAAATGGGATTGCTAAAGGAGATGAGCGTTTCATTCGAAAACGCTAGTACGGAGCAGTGAAGTGACATCTTTTATAACAGGTGTTAGTCAAAAGATCATTAAAAGGTTGGCTGTTATCTTGAATGTTATAAATTGCAAGGAAATGGTAAATGGTGAAAAATTTGCGAATATACTTCAAAGACTGCTCAACTTTTGACTGAATTGTATCCGCAAAAAAAACTTACCCCAACGGTACATAGGATTTTGGAGAGCTATCCGAAGAAGCACAGGAATCTAAAAACAAGGACTACAAAAGGTTCAGATACACTAATACATTGAAAACTTCTCGTCTTAGACAAAATGAAGATCTTTTTAACATGCTAGCAGCCTCTTCGGACCCACTTTTTGCATCACTGAGACACGTGCGATCACGAAAGGATTTGGAAAATAGCAACTATAGTCCCGAAATGTTGAGTTTATTAGATATTGATGTAAATATTAAAAATTATTTTGAAGAAAATCAGCCATCAATAGCAAATTTTCAAAAATAACCTAAAAAAAAAAATTTAAAAAAAAATTTTTTTTTTTTTGTAATTATGTTAAAAAATCAAATTAAAACATTGAAAAATGTTACATAGTCGTCTAAAACAATGAAAAATTCCATTTGTGATTGAAAAAAACCGGGTTTCGATCCATTTTTAAAGGAAAAACATGCTTGGAAATATTTTCTGACTTTGACCTTGAATATTACAGCACCACGAACACCCAGCACTTTTGACAAACATTCATTTTGAAGCTTAATCATATGCTTTTTAAATTTTTGAAATCGCTTTATTGGTTTGGACGCTATGATTTTTGCAATGCTAAATGCCAGAAGGCCCCACTGTGCGACGTCACGACTTCTAAGCACCATTTTTCCTTCGGGATCGTATAGTCTTTAGGCTTCGGCATCATTACAATAACTCTTTAATCAAGCGAGTACACATTATGACCGAATGTGCGCAAAAGTTTGATCAATGCAAACGATCATTCCATAATGTAAAAAGGACTTCACCGTTTAATCTTTTTTTTCGGTTTTGGGTTCAACATATGGGCAATTCCGAAATCACTCACACGACTTTCGAAAGCAGAATAAAATTTAATATGTGAAATAAATCAAAGAAAATCAAATTTTTTGCAATTCATCTTTTACTACAATTTTTTCTTCTTCTTCCGTCATTCCCTAAGCAAAGCACGGCACGCATACACATACAGTTCATGTAGCGTTGCGTCAGTGTATGCATGTGCTCTGTTAATTTGATGATGACGTAGTAGGTAGCAAGCAGCGCTGGCGAACCGATTTATAATGACTGTAATTTGTGTGATATTTATCCGATCAGATTAAAATTTAGGGATCTGAGGTTTTATATCCAATACTATCAATTGGTAAACTTCATTGGGATACTCCAATTTTTGCAAAAATGTTTCTTTTAGAATATGTTTCTTTTAGAATGATAGTGTAGTCCGATCCTATTGATTTTCATACTTTATCTTACCAGGATAATAAAAAGACTCCAAACAAAATTTCAACCCGATAGCTCTTAAGATGGCTGAGTAAAACGCATACGCACCGACGGACAGACGGACATGGCTATATCGACTGAGCTTCTCATGCTGATCAAGAATTCATATACTTTATGGGCTCGGAAACGTCTCCATCTGTGCGTTACAACTGACCAATTTCATATACCCTTTGCAAGGGTATAAAAACGCTAACAATAACTATGCAAACTTTCATTTATATAAGGGTTTGCACTTATGGTCACTCACACGACAAACATTCGCAATTAATAAAAAAAAAGCATTTGAAAAAAACTATTTTAATTTATTTTTTTGATTACTGATCCACCTTTCGCAATTAATAAAAAAAAATATTTGACAAAAAAAAATATTTTAATTTATTTTTTTGATTATTGATCCAATTTCAATGAGACAACTAAATATTTTCAAGTGTAATCTCTTATAAACGTAGCAAGTTGACTGTTTAAGAATAAACATCGTTTTCATCTGAACTGGATTCACCAAATCAGATGCACCAATGAAATATACAATTCGAAACAAAAACATAAACCAAGAAGAAGTCGTAAAGATTCATATGACAATTATTTGCCTAATACCCAACAAAACATGCATCCACACTCTGTGGAAAAACACTTGAGATGATAACAGCAGCGCGGTATCAAGTAACCAGCGCTGAGCATGAAATATAAATAATGTATTTTTAAAAAAACAATTGTTACCTCCTAGAGCCTAAGATAATCCTATATAAACACTGTACTGTTGTAAAAAAATGTGTTCATATTTTGAATTCAATGAATAAATATTGGGTTTTTTAGTTGTGGTTCTAATTCCCTATTCATTGACCATACACACAAACTCAACTTCTCTAACAAATATTTTGTACGTGTGAATTGCTTTTCACTATTTCTATCCAAAAATATTAAATTGGAACATTTCTTAAAAATATATAACAAAAAATATCAAAAAAGATAACTTCGGCAATGCCGAAGTTTATATACCCTTGCAGTCCCTGGCAATAATTTTTTTACATTTTGAAATTTCTTTCCTTGCAACTCAATTCATCAACACACAAATAAAACATTCAAATTATTTCTCTTTTTACTACAAATTTTTAAGCAAAGCACAACACGCATACACATACATACGTGTAGCGCTACGTCTGTGTATGCGTATGCATGTGCTCTGTTTGATTTGCTGATGAACCGATTTGTATTGACTGTAACTTGTGTTCTATTTATCCGATCAGATTCAAACTTTGGGATCTAAGATTTTATATCAAATTCTATTATATTGGTAAATTTCATGGGGATACTCCAAATTTTGCAAAAATGTTTGCTCTAGAGCTATATGATATAGTAGTCCGATCCTGACAATTTTCATACTTTATCATCTCCCGGCTAAAAGTAGCTCAAATATGAAATTTCATTCCGATAGCTCTTAAGATGCCAGCGTGAAGTTGATTTGCACAGACGGACGGACGGACAGACGGACATGGCTATATCGACTCAGCTTCTCATGCTGATCAAGAATATATATACTTTATGGGGTCGGAAACGTCTCCTTCTGTGCGTTACAAACATCTGACCAGTTTTATAATACCCTCTGCAAGGGTATAAAAATACACAGATCTTTGGTACTTAATGTTTAGGTTCTGTGGTTGACCTTTTTCCGGAAAGATTCCTTATTCCCGTATTTCTTAAGGGGTTACGCCACCCATGAAACAGGTGAAAGAAAGAAAAAGAAACGCTGTTTTTCGGCGAAAATTTTTGTGTAAAAATATTCATAGCTTCCAAACAGGACCTAGAAGCCGTGGTCACATATCTTCGCTATTGACAGTAGATTTAGTCTAATATCTGGTACATACAGTGTTGTCAAAAGGTTTGCAGAAAACTCATAGTTTGGTTTAGTTTTAACTGTTGCGATTTTTCCGTATAGGTTTTATTAAATCTTTTCTTTTCTGAGCACATGTGTGATGTTTCCCCAGAGTCTATGCACCATCCTTTTAGGCTTGTGCGTGTAAGACGCGCTTCTTGTATGTACATTTCGATATTTCGCCGCCTTGTTCCCCACCTTTCCACAATTAAAACATTCATATTTCAAACTACTTGCCTTGGACGGCCTTGGTGCGTTATTATTAAATCTCTTTGAATCTATTTATCATCAGTGCGCCTAATGATGATTCTCCTTTGTTTCGATTTTGCGTTTCGTAATGTAAGGTGTAATTAAATTGTCCTGCGACTCAATTGCTATACGAAATGTTTTGTAGTCGTCTGATATGCTGTACAGTAGCAAGATTGAAATCAAATCATTTATGTTGATCAAGCCGGCGCTGTGGATAAAGTTAAATCGGCTAGACCACCCCCTCTATACATCCGTGGAGCCAACTGCAGCGCCCTGATTTCGAAGCTAGTAGAAACAGTAGGGGCAAATAACTTTGTTGTAACCCCTCTCAACAGGGGTAACATAAAAGAAATTAAATGTCAAACCCAAACTGAGGACAATTTCCGCATCATCGAAAAGTACCTCCGTAATGCTAACATAAACTTCTATACCTACCAACTAAAAAGCAGTAAAGGGCTCCAGGTTGTGTTAAAGGGGATCGAGCCATCGGTCCCACTTCAAGAAATAGCAGACCCATTGGCAGAAAAAGGGTTTGCGGTTAAGTCCGTTGTCAATATCATCAACAGGAATAAAGTCGCACAGCCGCTCTTTAAAATCGAGCTCCAACCAGATGCAAAGCGGTCGAAGCCAAATGAAGTGCATCCAATCTACAACCTTCAGCTCCTATTGCACAGAAGAATCACCGTAGAGGAGCCCCATAAGAGATACCAACCACCTCAGTGTAAGAACTGCCAGGAATACAACCACACCTCTAACAATTGCAATCTTAGGTCAGTGTGTGTTGGCTGCGGCGAACATCATAAAGATGGCATTTGCACCAAGGACAGAAACAACGTCGCACTAAGACTATGCAGTAACTGTGGAGGGAACCACACAGCCAACTACAGGGGATGTCCTGTCTTCAAGGATCTTAAATCGCACCTAAACGGGCGTAAACCCCCAGCTGGACCAAAAATCACCATCAACGCCTCCAAAACTACACCGGAGGTATTCTTCGCCAAGGCTGTTAGATCATCTAACATGCCTGCTACAACCAATCCTAGTGTATCCTTCGCTAGTGTACTCCGAACTGGACAGACGGAGCCCGCGAAAGAGACCCCGTCACTCCACTATCTACAGAATCCGCAACCTAGCGCACCAGAGCTTGGCCAGCAAACTCCAAGTGGTTTAGAGGCCCTATTGATCTCACTTAATCAAAACATGACCACTTTTATGACGTTCATGCAAAACTGTATGCAGGAACTGATGCGGAATCAAAACCTGCTTATCCAGAAGCTTATCGAGAATAAATAATGGCTTCCCTACGTCTATGTTTTTGGAATGCTAATGGCGTCTCCAAGCACAAAAATGAACTGCAAATATTCCTAGACTCAAGTGAAATCGACGTCATGCTGATATCGGAAACACATTTAACATCAAAAAATAACTTTCAAATACCAAAATACACCTTCTACGCAACAAACCATCCAGACGGAAAAGCTCATGGCGGGACTGGTATCCTAATCAAAAACCGTATAAAACACTCGTTCCTCAACAGATTCGAAACACAGCACCTACAAGCAACTGCTATAACCGTCCAAACCAGCTGCGGCAACACTACGTTGGTTGCCCTGTACTGCCCACCACGCTTCTCAATCTCTGAAAAGGAATTCACCGGTTTCTTTAACACACTCGGAGAACGCTTCATTGCAGCAGGGGACTATAACGCCAAACATACGCACTGGGGATCTCGCCTGGTAAATCCTAAAGGCAAGCAGTTGTACAATACAATAGTCAACCCACTCAATAAGATGGATTGCGTCTCACCGGGTAGGCCCACTTATTGGCCCACAGATCCACAGAAAATGCCTGACTTGATTGATTTCGCAGTAACCAAGAGGATTCCGCGTAATCGGATCACTGCGGAAACACTGCTAGATTTAACCTCCGATCACTCTCCAGTGCTATTCACACTGTTAACAAGACCTCAAGTACTTGATCGCCCATATATGCTTACAAACAACAAAACAAATTGGCTTAAATTTAAAATGTACATGAGTGCCCACATTGACTGTTCGCCGAAACTGGATGCTGCAGAGGACATTGACATGTGCGTCTCTGCACTTGAGTCGATGCTGGGAGCTGCAGCAAGAGTATCTACGCCACATGCCTCTACTTACGCTAAACCTGCTGTAAGGCCTACGAACCGACGGGTAGAACAATTAGTAATGGAAAAACGACGTCTAAGAAGAGAATGGCAGATTACTCGATCACCAGCAGCAAAACTTCGCCTAAGGCATGCCAGCCGCAACCTCTCCAAGGAGTTAAGACAAGAGGAAATCTGGGCTCAAAGGAAATACATAGAAAAGCTCAGTCCATCCAGCACTAAACATCCTCTGTGGAAAGCCCACCCAACTTTAAGCGCGCCTACAGAGACAGTTTCACCAATAAGGGGCCCAACAGGTGGATGGGCCCGCAGCGACGAAGAGAGGGCATCCGTATTTGCCACACATCTTAAAATGGTTTTCCAGCCAAATCCAACATCAAACTCATTTGTACTTCCCCCTTCGAGCACATTAACGGATAGTGAGTACTCGGAACTCCAATCGGATGAGATCACTGCAGTTATTAAAAACCACATAAAGCCGAACAAAGCCCCTGGCCATGACCTAATCACACCAAAAATGATCCTAGAACTCCCTACTATCGCCATACAATACATCTGCAAAATGTTCAACGCTATAATAAGAATTGGCTACTTCCCAAGACCATGGAAAAGGTCCACTATCATCATGATTCCTAAAGTGGGAAAGAACAAAACCCAACCATCATCCTATAGGCCAATTAGTTTGCTGCCATGTCTTTCGAAGCTTTTTGAAAAGGTCCTGCAGATTCGTCTAAACTCATTTCTGGCATCGGAGAACACAATCCCTTCTCACCAGTTCGGCTTCCGCGAAAAACATGGGACAATTGAACAAGTCAATCGTATAACATCCGAAATAAGAACAGCATTCGAACTAAAAGAATACTGTACGGCTGTCTTTCTCGACGTTGCCCAGGCTTTCGACAGAGTCTGGCTGGAGGGTTTAATGTTCAAAATCCGGCAGAAACTCCCACAGTACACCCACAAACTCATGGAATCTTACCTTTACAATAGGAAATTCGCTGTAAGATGTAATGGCTCCGTCTCGGCTGACTTTGAAATCGAAGCTGGTGTACCGCAAGGCAGTGTACTCGGACCATTGCTCTATCTGCTGTACACTGCAGACTTACCAACGAGTCTAGGACTTACAACGTCCACTTTTGCCGATGACACGGCAATCCTTAGCAGATCCAAATGCCCGATACAAGCCTCTGCAAAATTAGAGGAACACCTCAAGGTGGTAGAGGAATGGCTAGCAACCTGGCGTATCCGGGTCAACGAGCAGAAATGCAAACATGTTACATTTACGCTTAACAGAAGAAACTGTCCAGCTATAATGCTAAACAACGTACCAATTCCTCAAGCCGTGGATGTCACTTACCTTGGTATCCACCTAGACAGAAGACTAACTTGGCGCAAGCACATTGAGGCAAAAAAGTCACAGCTTAAACTGAAAGCGAGTAGCTTACATTGGATCATCAATGCTCGGTCACCTCTACGTCTGGAGTTTATAAAGTCCTCCTATATAACTCCGTACTGAAACCCATCTGGACTTACGGTGCCGTACTATGGGGAAATGCAAGTACCAGCAATGTCGACATTATACAAAGGGCGCAGTCGAAGATTTTAAGATCAATCACTGGGGCTCCGTGGTACATACGGAACGACAACATTCAAAATGATCTAAATATACCTAGCGTAAAATCTGAAATAGGTAGTCAACAACTAAAGTATTCTGCGAAACTGGATGTACACCCTAATGTTCTTGCCAATTCCCTTACGCGAACTAATAATAGAACTCGTCTTAAAAGAAATGACAGACCAACCCAATAATAAATGATTAGGGCCGCCTGCAATATCCCCTGGATATATCTTAAGTACTAGATTAAGAAAAATATCTCAAACTTGTTGTTAGGCTCTAATTTAAGAGTAGATTCAACAAATAGATATTAAACGTTAAAAAAAAAAAAAAAATTATGTTGATTACTTCACTTTCATTTATTTTGTCTACAATGCTGAAAAACTTGTGGTCGTGATCTCTCATGTCGGCGCCGGGGCCTAATTTCAGCAAAATCAGAGAATGCGTGCGGGACCCGCGGACTGGTAAATGCTATGCAACTTTTTTTTTGCCTTAGCATCTTCTTTCACCCACTGTGCAGCATTTTGTTCTGACTTTACACATGTATTGTTCACATTAATTAACTTCACAGCGTTACAGAGTTATTGAATAGATGATTTGCAGATTTGGGAAAAGAACGACCGGCACAGACGGTGCCACATACGAGAGTGTAACTTATGCATATAAGGTTGCCAGATGGCCGGTGACAAAGCAGGCTGCCAGATGTATTCGCAATATTTTATTATTATTATTATTAAATTATAGGATATAGTTGTAAACTATCAAGCTAACTATATTTCACAAGCACTAGCAACTAAGGCTTTCGGCTTAGACGAAAACTATATACTATATACACTAGCCTGGGATTCGAAGCCTGATCCTCGATGTTCAGTTGTCTAAATGACTGTCTAAATGACACTTAGACAACTCATCTACCGAGGACTGCATTCGCAACATTTACTTTAGCTCTTCAGAGGAGAATTTAAATTACGATAGAGCATGGAATGATTATTGGCTAGATATTACGAGATCATACAATATAATTAATATCTCAACTCGATAACAGCAAATTTACTTTACTCCTAAAAAATAAATATATTTTATGTTGTTTTTGTATAATCATATTTTTGTTTTTGCGGTGTACTGAACCATTCTAGCAAATCCGCGTGGGTGCCCGTTATAACATTTCGGGTTAAATGAAAGTCTTCTATATTCATTTCAAACGCATCCTTCCGAATTATAAAAAACAAATGTGAAAATGCAGTTGTCTTTATAGGCAAATAAAAGGACATCGAATCAACCTGTTCATCCCTGAGAACGAAAAAAATTAGTATCATAGTTCAGTATTTATATTAATATCAAATAAATAAGAATTAAAATTACTAAACTTACTGCAATAAAGCTAATGGAAATTTAATTTCCATAAAGGCTTGAAATTTCTTGTGGGGGGACATTGGAAAATGATTGATGCGATTCCAGGTGCTACGAGATAAACTGACATTAATATTAACCTTTCGCTTGAAACGGACTTCTAGTAGATATCCTGTACGATAATATGGAGTTTGTTGACCATGAGAACCAATTGTCCAACGTTGTCCACTATGTAGAAGCGGCGAACGTTGACACAAGCGTTCTGAGTCTATTCTAGATAATGCGGTATAAAAAAAGCTAGTTCCGTGTCGTCGCATGAAATCAGTAATATTAAATATGGTTCTTTTGCCTATAGGATCAATGCCCACAGGTAAACCATCTACACAAACGAGTGATGGTGATCCAAGTATAGCTAAGGCGAAAGCAAGGCGGCGGCGCTGTCCGGACGTACACAATTGTAAAGGTCTGCTACTGCAATTCTGTAAACCTAAAAGCTTAAGCAAATAATTACAGATTTTGGAAACACTAGACCGTGAGTAACCATGCAAAACGGTGTGAATATAAAGTATATCATTTGGTGTTAAGTCATTAGGAAGATTGTCACTTTGAGGACAATAGCCTAAATAGCCATAACATTTCATAAGTTGCTGGTCCATGGAATAGCCCCGTATTAAAATGCTCCCATAAGAAGCGCGAGTCTCACCTACCAAGAGCTTGACTAGGGTGGTCTTCCCCGAGTTATTCAAGCCAGTAATTCCTACACATTCATATCTATATAATTATTTTTTCGTTTTTAATTTGAAAATAGGCATCACTTAAGTCTTAAGTCTTACCTATCTATACACAGATCAACTCGGTTAATCACAGAGGTAGATCTAAATCGCTTACCCAGCCTCTGTAATATTGCAGCATAATGATAGTGCTCAGAATCTCGCATACTTTCTATACGATGACGTTCAGCAGTAACAGATTTATCAACTGTCAGTTGCGCTCCTTGTCTTGATTCATAATCGTGCCCTTCACACCATCGACTTTTTATAGGAATATAATGGTAAAGACGCCAAAACCTCCTCGGAATATGACATTCAATAATGATCAATATAGTTATGCTAACTATGATGTTCGCTAATATTAGACAAAGCTCAATACTAACACCAAACTCATCTGAAGCATAAGTATAATCAACTGAAAAGGAAAGAAAACTTTAAAAATCTTTTATTAATTTTGTTTCCACATTTATGGTACTAACTGCAACAATTGGGTACAGCCTCACATTTTAATATCTTTGTCGAGAGAAAATAAACTTCAGGATCTTTGCACACTAGCTTATATTCATATACTATAAAAAGCTTTAATATAAGTTTAGCAAATGTATATTGATTAAAAAATTGAAGCTGACTGGGCACTTTCTCTGAAACTTCTGTAATCAAAGTGCTAAAAAATATAGCGCCCAAAACATTTATAAAACAAGTAACAATATAACCATAAAGAGGATTTTCCGCGAATTCGGCAACCACGTATGAAATTATGATTACAGATACTCCAGATAAAAAAAAAGCCAGGATGAGTCGAGCTAACAATTTTAAAAATAAATGAAATTGAATTACAACTAAGGAGTAAATCATTAAAATAATAATTAATTGCAATGGTCATTGTGTATTAAGTACATTGTGGCAGGTATATCTATTATTTTATTATTATTAAATATGTGGATATCTATTGATAATAATAATGATAATGTTGTATTATTAATACCTCAATCTAATCTAATATTTATTTAAGAAACACTTGTTTAGACGAGCGAAGACTGCGTATCACAGAACTGCAAAATCATATTGTTTCCTTCATACTTTTTTTACAGAGTGTGTCGATTGGGAATTTTCACCAAGTTTAATCGCGTTAGCTTTAGCTCTTCAGATACAGGTACCATCTTGAATAATTATAAGTAACATAAACGCCTTTAGGGAAGTATTCTTGGTTGAACACAATTTTTTCTTTTTTTAAGCTTAAATTATACAAGCATACGAAATTTCACTCTTTTGTACAAGGTTCTTATATTCATAGGGTAATTCCGATTCCGAAAATATTGTTGGTATTTTCTTTTGGTCTTGATTTGAAAACATTCAAGTAAGCCTATTTTTTTGAGGTACCCCACTTCACATTCAAATAAAGTAAGTAAGTCCACCAGTAAAACAAATATTTCAAATTTATAATAACAAATGCATTTACTTTTTTTTTTTCAAAAATTCTGATAACATGCTTTTTAGAAGCATACCTCAGTATCTCGCTCACGCAAGCTTACGAGCACCCTAGCGCCCCACCAGCCAACGTCCTACTTCGGCCTTATGAAAAAAACGTTTATATGCATAACTTGGCTATTTTTAGTCCGATTTGGTATTTTGCTGGGTATTAGTATCAAATTCAAGTGTGCCAAATTTGAATACAAAAGGTAGAAAATTACGTGAGATAAAAGAGTTTTTCCAAATTACGGGGGCGGAAATGGGCGTGGCAAAATCTTTTCATATACAAAATATAAGCTAAATGCTCAAAATATACATACCAAATTTGGTGTCTCTAGCTTAATAGCTTAATAGTCTTTAAGAAAATCGGGTTTGTTTCAATAACGGGGGCGGAGGAGGCGTGGCAAAAAATTTGAAATAAACTTGACCACCGTAGGCAAAGTTTTAATAGCCCATCACACGAAAACACAAAGACCAAAGGAAAAAGAAACCCCACAGTAAACAAGTTGAGTGAGACAATTTGAGTGTCTCACTGTGAGGTTCCTTTTTCCTTTGCTCTAATTTTATGACTGAATGGTAGATATCAGGTCTTGATGTCAATGATAGCCATATCAACTTTCCGATTGCTGACTGATACATTGCCACATCCTGAATGACGCAATTCTCGTCGCTGCTTGCCACTTGGAAACCAGCATCCAATGGATGCAGTAGCTTTACACATTTCCACATTATTTCTTTGAAGCATGACTTTTATGTACTGAGCCTTATTCATCACGATACTGCGCTGTCCGCACAATACTTTCCCTCAGATGGAGCCTTATTTGATTATTTTCATTTCACTTGTTGGGATGAAGTCAACGAGAAGGTCGCCTTTGTCAACCAGTTTCCTTATAAAATGGTGACGGATGTCGACATGCTTTCTCCTCTTGTGAAATAGAGAATTTCGTGTGAATTGGTCAGCCCCTTGATTGTCTTTGTAGATTATTGTGGCACGGAGCGAGCCAAAAATCTCTTGTAAGAAAGATCTTAGATGTACAGCCTCTTTAGACATCTCAGATAGAGTCATGTAGTCTCTGTGCTAGAAACAGCAACAGTTCGCTGTTTACGGGACTCCCAACTTATTAGTGCGTTTGCCATCTTAAATGCGACACCGGTAAAAGATCTGCGATCATCAATATTAGCAGCCCAGTCGGCATAGCCAACCAAATCTTTTCCGGTTCTTTTATATATTAGTCCATAGTCTTGAGTACCCTTCAAATAACGAAGTACCCTGCTGCTGTTTCCCGTAACAATTATTATACTGGCTAAGAAGACTTACGGTATGTGCAATGTTGCGCGTTGTTACGTCGCGACGTTACGTACCTTGATTGACCCATAGAACAATCACCTTTGTTCTTGTCTTGATAAAATTCGATACCCAGGCAATGTGACAGTTTTCCTAAATCCTTCATTTCAAAATGGCGTGTTAATTCGGTTTTTAGCTGTGTTAGTAGCTTGGGTATTATTCGTTGCGACTATGAGATAATCGACATACAGTGAAACGATAATAATCCCATTACTTTGTTTTTTTTATATACACGCAAGGATCAGCTACAAGTGGCTTCAAGTTCATTTCCTTTAATTTGTGATCCAGCTTCATATACCACTGTCGTTCACTCTGTTTTAAACAATAAAATGCTTACTTTAACTTTCATATTTTATGGACGGTGTAGTTTTGCTTTTCCTTTTCCGTAAGTTTATTTATTTATTTATCTTAGAGTTAGAACTAATTAAAATTAGTCAGAACTTAATTACTGAAGCGCTGGCTGCATGGGCCTTCGGCTTTACTTGTGTGTGTTTAAATATTTGCAGATTAACATACTATACATATTAATATACTTACACATTAACATATTTACATAATTTTACATTTAGTGTTGTATTTTCTAAATTTAAACCTATAGGATGTAGTAGTAATTAGTTTTTTTGAGGTAGTCGATAATCGTGGAAAGGTTAGTTGGAGTTGGGTTTGCAAGGGTTGCTATTGGGCATAATTTTTGAAAGACTTCATCCCTGATGTGGGAGGTTGCAGGCCAATTTATAAGTACGTGTTCTATGTTTAGGTCAGATGTTGAGTTGCAGTTTGGTCAGTGTGTTATGTCGTTCGGGTTCATGTAGTGTTGTTGAGTGAGTCTTGTGTGACATAATCTAAGTCGTAGAATTTTTATTTGGTCTATCCTTGTTATGTCTTTTTGCTTAATGTTTTTGAGATAGTGTCCTGTGTGTGTTAGATTGATGCTTAGCTGTTGGTACCATGTGTTGTAGCGGTTAATGTTTATATAGCTGCAGTTGGAGGGGGGTATGTATAGCGGATTTTGCGGTTTGGTCGGCAGGTTCGTTGCCTTTTATGCCACAGTGGCTGGGGATCCAAAGGAGTTTTAATTTGGTGTTGGTTTTTGTTAGGATTGATCTTATTAATATTGGGTAGAGATTGTTGTTGTTGATGTTGCCAATGGATTTGATAGCTGATAGGGAGTCGGAGCATATTATGAAGTTTCCCTTCTTGTTTCTTGCTAGCTTTATTGCTTCATGGATGGCTACCGTTTCTGCGGAGAGGATTGAGGAGTAGTGTGGTAGGATGCCTGTTTTTAGGACTGTAATATCGGTGGTTATGGCGACTGTGGCAGTTTTATGTTGTAGTGACCCGTCGGTAAATATATATTTGTGTTGTTTGTGTTTGTCTTTATGTTCTAGGAACATTTTTTGCTATATTTTTGGTGATGTGATGTGGAAGGTGGCACCATGGGTGAGGGGGTGTTTGTTTGTTGGGTGGTGGAAGGTCATTCTTTGCAAGATGAAATGATTTTCTCTAATGTGGGTTCTAATTTCTTATTTTTTGTTTTGTTTTATTTGATTGGTGAACTTGTGGATTGGAGAGTTAGCACTGTGAAGGATTGTTTTGGATGCTTTGACTGTCATTAGATCTACTTGTTGCTCTATTGTAAGTAGGTTGGCTTCGAAAAGTAGGTTGGGGTTGGGAGTTGAGGAAAGAGCGCCAAGGGCTGTGCGTATTCCTGCATTATATGTTGTCTTTAATTTGGTCAGCGTAGACCAAGGCGCATGCCCATAAATGAATATGGCGTAATTTTTTTTGTTATGAGTGTTGCCTTTGTTATGTTAACAAGTGTGTGTAAGTCCTAGTATTTTGAGTTGGGTGACTTGGGGAATTGCATGGGATTTTTGCAGAAAGGGAGTCTAGATTGAAGAATTGGTTTTTTTCTCTATTGAGTGGGAAATAATCATCTGTATAGGCACTAAAATGAATTTCTTTTTGTAGGCTGATTATATTTGGTGAACCCTGGGGTATGCCATTAAGGAGTGGGAAGGGGGATTGTAGTATTAATTTTTGTTTTTATTTTCCTATGGGTAAGTTGATGGTTGGGTTTTTTATGCAGTGGATGTGTTTGATTGGGTTGAGTCCGCAAAAGCGTCGGATATTGGCCCAGATTTTGTGGGAAGGGGTGTTTTATTCTACTGTGGAAGTGAATTCAGTTGTAGCTTTAGTTTTAAATATTTTGAGTTCCCTCCGAAAGAGAGCGTTGGCTTTTTTTTGTAGGTTGTCGGTATTATTGTTACGTTTGAAGGCTTTCCATGTGTATTGTTTTTTGGCTCTAAGTTCGGTGAGAGTTTTATTCCATCACGGTGTATTTTTATTGAAACGGTTTGGTGAGGATTGTGGTATGTTGTGGTGTGCAGATTGAATAATAATTTTGCAGATGTTAGCAGTTTCTTTGTTTACGTTTGGGCTGATTGGTATTTTGTCACTTATAGTGTGTGTTGTTTGGGTGAAGTTTAGCCAGTTGGCTTCTTTTATTTTCAAAAAGGGACGAAAGAAGTTGTTGTTAGATACTGGTTGAGAGAATAGGGAGAGATAAGGATTGGAAAGTGGTAGTTTCCGTTAAAGTCGTCGATAATTTCCCAATTAGTGAATGGAGTAAGTTGGGGAGAACATAGTGACAGGTCGGTGTGTGTGAATGTGTTGTGAGTTGAGAAGTGTGTTGCGGAGCCATCGTTAAGGATGTGGAGGTTTGCGTTTTGTACGAATTTGTAAAGAGTTTTTCCTCTTTTGTTTGGATGTGGTGAACCCCAGATGTTGTACCAGCTGTTGAAGTCCCCTACGATAATCTGATTGGTGTTGTTGGTTGGACTGAGGTTGTCGTTTAAGGATTTAAGGGAGAAAGTCTTGTTAGGGAAATGTAAATTGAAGTGATTTGGATTTTTAATTTAGAATCTATTTCTACACTAAGGGATTCAAAATGGTCAGGTTGGATTATTTGGGTGTTTTGGATTCATTTGTGGACTAATATGACTGTGCCGCCAAACCTGTTGGAAGCTGTATTGGTAAAAATTTGGTAATTAATAGGGATGGGTATAGGTATGTGTGTGTTATAATAGTGTGTTTCTTGAAGACATGTTATTTGTGGTGAGTATTTTCTTAGAATGGTTAAGAGTTTGTTATAGTTATTAGTGTACCCTTTTATGTTCCATTGTATTATTTTAATCATAATTTTTAAGGCTAAGTAGGGCTTAGTTTAATGCACTTTGTTGTTTATATAGATTCGATGTCGCTGTTATTGGTCTGTTGGTTTTTGGTTGATGGTTTGGGTTTTGTTTTGTGGGTTTGAAATTGGTAGAAGGTGGTCAAGGGGGGAGTGTTGATGGTCTATATCTGGGTTATTTATGCAGTTAAGGCATTTTTTGTTGTATGTACAATATTGTATTCCATCTGTATGATTTGGTTCTGAGCAGTTTCTGCATGACTATTGCAAACAGATGTAGGATGTCCAAAGCGAAGGCACTTTTTGCATCTGAGTGGAAGAAGGATGTATGGCCGTATGCGTACGGTTTCGTATCCGACTTTGACGGCTTCTGGTAGTTTGAGAGGGTAACTTAGGGTAATAAGTCCGATTTCAGCAAGTATGATTTCGTTGTTTTCATTATTGTTTGTTTGTTGTGTTGTATTTGGTTGTTTTTTTAATATTTTTTTACTTCTGTTACATTTTGTGGTTTTAGTTCTTGTAGGATATCGTATTCATCTATGCCTCGTAGTTCGTTGCAATAAATCACTCCTTTTGTGAAGTTTAATGTTTTGTGTTTTGACGCTGAAATGTTGATATCTGCCATTTTTGTCAGTTTCAAATGTGCAGTTATCATTTCGTTTTAATATTATGTACTTTGGTTCGCTGAAATGTTTGTTGTTATATTGAAGGATTTTGGATTTGGATTTTGTTGTTGGTTTTTTTTCCCCCGTAGGTTGGATGCTGTGACTTATCTCTATGGAGGCTGAGGTGTGACTGCCTTTTCCGTAAGTTTTTCTGTAAATTCTGATGGAACCGTAAATTAATGTTAAAATCACACTGATGGAGGTCGCAGAGTTCCACGGCGATTACTATCAGCGTTTGCTATTAATCCTATACGAGCTACAGGGAAATAAATTTGATTATAATCAATTTCTTCCTCTATTTGAGTGAAACCTTTTGCTACTAGCCGAGCTTTGCGGCAATCAACTTTGCCGTTTGGTTTATACTTTGTGCGAAGAACCCACTTGGTTTCTATCACATTCTGATTCTTCTCTCGCTTTACAGTTTCCCAGGACTTATTCTTTTGTAGCGCTTTATACTCACTTATTAAGGCGTTTTTCCACTCAATTTGCATTTGAACCACTTAGAGCTGCGCCTATGGTTATTAGTGATAATGCCTTATTAAGCTCATCTTCCTCATCAAATTCCGGTTCATGCTCGTTTCCATTGGTTGCCTGGTTGACGACATTATAGATGAGCTTGGGAATTCCTGTATGCACTTTTCTGAGTCTTCGAAGTCCACATCTTTGGTTCTTCTTGGATGTTTGCCAAACATATTTGTGAATACGACGCACAGTTGGGCCTCTGCTCAGATAGCATTGCAAAAATACGTTTTTTCATGATCGCGTTTGGCAAAAATGATATATGCAATCGATAGGAAATACTTCAGAGATTATGAATTTTTGAAATCGGTTGAGATTCATGGGTGCTAGAGGCGCCCAAAGTTGAGAGATTTTTAGTGAAAAGGAAAAAATGATAATTTTTAAAAAAAAGTCGCAACTTTAAAACTGAATATTGAGCGATTTCAACAATCGATCTTGGATTTTTTGGTTTTATCTGAAAAGTATGTTCTTTGTTAATAGCATGTTTCATAAATTTTAATAATTACTTAAATAGTTATTGAACTAGAAGCGTTTAAAAAATACTCTAAATATTGGCGTTTTTTTAACTTTGGTGGAATACAACTAACAAGTATCACCTAGTATCACTACCGGACTACATACATTAGGTAGGTGAAATATTTACGTATCAGATGTATATAGTCCCAATATGCGGAGAGGTGCGACAGCGATGCGTAAGCCATAAAACTAAGGCAACCTCGCCTAAAAAAAGCGCTGCAGGTATAAGGAAGAAGAAGAGCGCATGCGTATTGGCCTGCAGCTTCTTTGTTTTTAAATGATAACATTGCGTAATGCTGTTTTGCAAATACTACCTGTTTACATATATGCCTTTCTACAATGATAAATTGCTAATTACCTGCTTTGGAAAAACTGACAAGACAAGTAAATGTTATTTAAATTTGTCCTAATTGTGGGTTGGTCGTTTTTATTTCCGTTTACCTAATTGGATGTAAATATTAAGTTTTTTACCTAATTAATACAAAAAGGGTAATACCGATTTTTCGTTCTACCTAGTTAATTCTAAAAATATAACATTAAGAGCTAATTATTCCTCTTGTTAGCGACAGTTTATTTTTAACTTCATGAGTGGAAACACCTTAAATCACGACTGAATAGTATTTGTCAATATAATTCAACACAGTTTTATTTATTTGTGCAAAAATGTTGTTAAAAAATGAAAGGATTTTGAAAGTTTTCCACGAGTGTGAAAACTTAAATGATTTTGAAATGGGATTGCTAAAGGAGATGAGCGTTTCATTCGAAAACGCTAGTACGGAGCAGTGAAGTGACATCTTTTATAACAGGTGTTAGTCAAAAGATCATTAAAAGGTTGGCTGTTATCTTGAATGTTATAAATTGCAAGGAAATGGTAAATGGTGAAAAATTTGCGAATATACTTCAAAGACTGCTCAACTTTTGACTGAATTGTATCCGCAAAAAAAACTTACCCCAACGGTACATAGGATTTTGGAGAGCTATCCGAAGAAGCACAGGAATCTAAAAACAAGGACTACAAAAGGTTCAGATACACTAATACATTGAAAACTTCTCGTCTTAGACAAAATGAAGATCTTTTTAACATGCTAGCAGCCTCTTCGGACCCACTTTTTGCATCACTGAGACACGTGCGATCACGAAAGGATTTGGAAAATAGCAACTATAGTCCCGAAATGTTGAGTTTATTAGATATTGATGTAAATATTAAAAATTATTTTGAAGAAAATCAGCCATTAATAGCAAATTTTCAAAAATAACCTAAAAAAAAAATTACAAAAAAAATTTTTTTTTTTTTTGTAATTATGTTAAAAAATCAAATTAAAACATTGAAAAATGTTACATAGTCGTCTAAAACAATGAAAAATTCCATTTGTGATTGAAAAAAACCGGGTTTCGATCCATTTTTAAAGGAAAAACATGCTTGGAAATATTTTCTGACTTTGACCTTGAATATTACAGCACCACGAACACCCAGCACTTTTGACAAACATTCATTTTGATGCTTAATCATATGCTTTTTAAATTTTTGAAATCGCTTTATTGGTTTGGACGCTATGATTTTTGCAATGCTAAATGCCAGAAGGCCCCACTGTGCGACGTCACGACTTCTAATCACCATTTTTCCTTCGGGATCGTATAGTCTTTAGGCTTCGGCATCATTATAATAACTCTTTAATCAAGCGAGTACACATTATGACCGAATGTGCGCAAAAGTTTGATCAATGCAAACGATCATTCCATAATGTAAAAAGGACTTCACCGTTTAATCTTTTTTTCGGTTTTGGGTTCAACATATGGGCAATTCCGAAATCACTCACACGACTTTCGAAAGCAGAATAAAATTTAATATGTGAAATAAATCAAAGAAAATCAAATTTTTTGCAATTCATCTTTTACTACAATTTTTTCTTCTTCTTCCGTCATTCCCTCAGCAAAGCACGGCACGCATACACATACAGTTCATGTAGCGTTGCGTCAGTGTATGCATGTGCTCTGTTAATTTGATGATGACGTAGTAGGTAGCAAGCAGCGCTGCCGAACCGATTTATATTGACTGTAATTTGTGTGATATTTATCCGATCAGATTAAAATTTTGGGATCTGAGGTTTTATATCCAATACTATCAATTGGTAAACTTCATTGGGATACTCCAATTTTTGCAAAAATGTTTCTTTTAGAATATGTTTCTTTTAGAATGATAGTGTAGTCCGATCCTATTGATTTTCATACTTTATCTTACCAGGATAATAAAAAGACTCCAAACAAAATTTCAACCCGATAGCTCTTAAGATGGCTGAGTAAAACGCATACGCACCGACGGACAGACGGACATGGCTATATCGACTGAGCTTCTCATGCTGATCAAGAATTCATATACTTTATGGGCTCGGAAACGTCTCCATCTGTGCGTTACAACTGACCAATTTCATATACCCTCTGCAAGGGTATAAAAACGCTAACAATAACTATGCAAACTTTCATTTATATAAGGGTTTGCACTTATGGTCACTCACACGACAAACATTCGCAATTAATAAAAAAAAAAGCATTTGAAAAAAACTATTTTAATTTATTTTTTTGATTACTGATCCACCTTTCGCAATTAATAAAAAAAAATATTTGACAAAAAAAAATATTTTAATTTATTTTCCGATCCTGACAATTTTCATACTTTATCATCTCCCGACTAAAAGTAGCTCAAATATGATTTCAAATTTCATTCCGATAGCTCTTAAGATGCCAGCGTGAAGTTGATTTGCACAGACGGACGGACGGACAGACGGACATGGCTATATCGACTCAGCTTCTCATGCTGATCAAGAATATATATACTTTATGGGGTCGGAAACGTCTCCTTCTGTGCGTTACAAACATCTGACCAATTTTATAATACCCTCTGCAAGGGTATAAAAATACACAGATCTTTGGTACTTAATGTTTAGGTTCTGTGGTTGACCTTTTTCCGGAAATATTCCTTATTCCCGTATTTCTTAAGGGGTTACGCCACCCATGAAACAGGTGAAAGAAAAAAAAAGAAACGCTCTTTTTCGGCGAAAATTTGTGTAAAAAAATTCATAGCTTCCAAACAGGACCTAGAAGCCGTGGTCACATATCTTCGCTATTGACAGTAGATTTAGTCTAATATCTGGTACATACAGTGTTGTCAAAAGGTTTGCAGAAAACTCATAGTTTGGTTTAGTTTTAACTGTTGCGATTTTTCCGTATAGGTTTTATTAAATCTTTTCTTTTCTGAGCACATGTGTGATGTTTCCCCAGAGTCTATACACCATCCTTTTAGGCTTGTGCGTGTAAGAAGCGCTTCTTGTATGTACATTTCGATATTTCGCCGCCTTGTTCCCCACCTTTCCACAATTAAAACATTCATATTTCAAACTACTTGCCTTGGACGGCCTTGGTGCGTTATTATTAAATCTCTTTGAATCTATTTATCATCAGTGCGCCTAATGATGATTCTCCTTTGTTTCGATTTTGCGCTTCGTATTCATCCAATAATTTTACCTTTAGTGCTTCAGGTGTAATTAAATTGTCCTGCGACTCAATTGCTATACGAAATGTTTTGTAGTCGTCTGATATGCTGTACAGTAGCAAGATTGAAATCAAATCATTTATGTTGATTACTTCACTTTCATTTATTTTGTCTACAATGCTGAAAAACTTGTGGACGTGATCTCTCATGTCGGCGCCGGGGCCTAATTTCAGCAAAATCAGAGAATGCGTGCGGGACCCGCGGACTGGTAAATGCTATGCAACTTTTTTTTTGCCTTAGCATCTTCTTTCACCCACTGTGCAGCATTTTGTTCTGACTTTACACATGTATTGTTCACATTAATTAACTTCACATCGTTACAGAGTTATTGAATAGATCATTTGTAGTACAACTGGGAAAAGAACGACCGGCACAGACGGTGCCACATACGAGAGTGTAACTTATGCATATAAGGTTGCCAGATGGCCGGTGACAAAGCAGGCTGCCAGATGTATTCGCAATATTTTATTATTATTATTATTAAATTATAGGATATAGTTGTAAACTATCAACCTAACTATATTTCACAAGCACTAGCAACTAAGGCTTTCGGCTTAGACGAAAACTATATACTATATACACTAGCCTGGGATTCGAAGCCGGATCCTCGATGTTCAGTTGTCTAAATGACTGTCTAAATGACACTTAGACAACTCATCTACCGAGGACTGCATTCGCAATATTTACTTTAGCTCTTCAGAGGAGAATTTAAATTACGATAGAGCATGGAATGATTATTGGCTAGATATTACGAGATCATACAATATAATTAATATCTCAACTCGATAACAGCAAGTTTACTTTACTCCTAAAAAATAAATATATTTTATGTTGTTATACCATACACCCATAGGGTGAAATGGTATATTAAAGTCGCCAAAATGTATGTAACAGGCAGAAGGAAGCTTTTCCGACCCCATAAAGTATATATATTCTTGATCAGTATCAACAGCCGAGTCGATATAGCCATGTCCGTCTGTCCGTCCGTCTGTCCGTCCGTCCGTCCGTCTGTCCGTCCGTATGAACGCCTAGATCTCAGAGACTATAAGAGATAGAGCCACCAAATTTGGTATGTAGGCTCATGTAGTATGTAGAGTGATCGAGTTTATTTCAAAATTTTGCCACGCCCCTTTCCGCCCCCGCAATTCAAAAAAAACGTTTATCTCAAAAACTATTGCAGCTAGAGACACCATATTTGGTATGTATATTTGCTTAGTAAATGCGCTCATTTTGTAATTATAAAGATTTTGCCACGCCCCTTTCCGCCCCCGCAATTAAAAAAAAACGTTTATCTCAAAAACTATTGCAGCTAGAGACACCATATTTGGTACGTATATTTGCTTAGTAAATGCGCACATTTTGTATGTATAAAGATTTTGCCACGCCCCTTTCCGCCCCCGCAATTTGAAAAACTCGATTATCTCCCGTAATTTTTTACCTTGTGAAATCAAATTTGGCACACTTGAATTTGATACTAATACCCAGCAAAATACCAAATTTAATCAAAATCGGACAAAAAATAGCCAAGTTATGCATATAAACGTTTTCCCATAAGGCCGGAGTTGGCCGTTGGCGGGTGGTGGCGCTAGGGTGCTCAGATGCATGAGTGAGTGAGATACTAAGATATGCTTGTAAAAAGCATGTGAACAGAATTTTTTTGAAATAGGCAAAATGCATTTGTTATTACAAATTTGAAATATTTGTTTTACTGGTGTATGGTATACCTAAGTCGGCGAGACGACTTACTTACTTCATTTTTGTATAATCATATTTTTGTTTTTGCGGTGTACTGAACCATTCTAGCAAATCCGCGTGGGTGCCCGTTATAACATTTCGGGTTAAATGAAAGTCTTCTATATTCATTTCAAACGCATCCTTCCGAATTATAAAAAACAAATGTGAAAATGCAGTTGTCTTTATAGGCAAATAAAAGGACATCGAATCAACCTGTTCATCCCTGAGAACGAAAAAAATTAGTATCATAGTTCAGTATTTATATTAATATCAAATAAATAAGAATTAAAATTACTAAACTTACTGCAATAAAGCTAATGGAAATTTAATTTCCATAAAGGCTTGAAATTTCTTGTGGGGGGACATTGGAAAATGATTGATGCGATTCCAGGTGCTACGAGATAAACTGACATTAATATTAACCTTTCGCTTGAAACGGACTTCTAGTAGATATCCTGTACGATAATATGGAGTTTGTTGACCATGAGAACCAATTGTCCAAAGTTGTCCACTATGTTGAAGCGGCGAACGTTGACACAAGCGTTCTGAGTCTATTCTAGATAATGCGGTATAAAAAAAGCTAGTTCCGTGTCGTCGCATGAAATCAGTAATATTAAATATGGTTCTTTTGCCTATAGGATCAATGCCCGCAGGTAAACCATCTACACAAACGAGTGATGGTGATCCAAGTATAGCTAAGGCGAAAGCAAGGCGGCGGCGCTGTCCGGACGTACACAATTGTAAAGGTCTGCTACTGCAATTCTGTAAACCTAAAAGCTTAAGCAAATAATTACAGATTTTGGAAACACTAGACCGTGAGTAACCATGCAAAACGGTGTGAATATAAAGTATATCATTTGGTGTTAAGTCATTAGGAAGATTGTCACTTTGAGGACAATAGCCTAAATAATTACAGATTTTGGAAACACTAGACCGTGAGTAACCATGCAAAACGGTGTGAATATAAAGTATATCATTTGGTGTTAAGTCATTAGGAAGATTGTCACTTTGAGGACAATAGCCTAAATAGCCATAACATTTCATAAGTTGCTGGTCCATGGAATAGCACCGTATTAAAATGCTCCCAGAAGCGCGAGTCTCACCTACCAAGAGCTTGACTAGGGTGGTCTTCCCCGAGTTATTCAAGCCAGTAATTCCTACACATTCATATCTATATAATTATTTTTCGTTTTTAATTTGAAAATAGGCATCACTTAAGTCTTAAGTCTTACCTATCTATACACAGATCAACTCGGTTAATCACAGAGGTAGATCTAAATCGCTTACCCAGCCTCTGTAATATTGCAGCATAATGATAGTGCTCAGAATCTCGCATACTTTCTATACGATGACGTTCAGCAGTAACAGATTTATCAACTGTCAGTTGCGCTCCTTGTCTTGATTCATAATCGTGCCCTTCACACCATCGACTTTTTATATGAATATAATGGTAAAGACGCCAAAACCTCCTCGGAATATGACATTCAATAATGATCAATATAGTTATGCTAACTATGATGTTCGCTAATATTAGACAAAGCTCAATACTAACACCAAACTCATCTGAAGCATAAGTATAATCAACTGAAAAGGAAAGAAAACTTTAAAAATCTTTTATTAATTTTGTTTCCACATTTATGGTACTAACTGCAACAATTGGGTACAGCCTCACATTTTAATATCTTTGTCGAGAGAAAATAAACTTCAGGATCTTTGCACACTAGCTTATATTCATATACTATAAAAAGCTTTAATATAAGTTTAGCAAATGTATATTGATTAAAAAATTGAAGCTGACTGGGCACGTTCTCTGAAACTTCTGTAATCAAAGTGCTAAAAAATATAGCGCCCAAAACATTTATAAAACAAGTAACAATATAACCATAAAGAGGATTTTCCGCGAATTCGGCAACCACGTATGAAATTATGATTACAGATACTCCAGATAAAAAAAAAGCCAGGATGAGTCGAGCTAACAATTTTAAAAATGTATGAAATTGAATTACAACTAAGGAGTAAATCATTAAAATAATAATTAATTGCAATGGTCATTGTGTATTAAGTACATTGTGGCAGGTATATCTATTATTTTATTATTATTAAATATGTGGATATCTATTGATAATAATAATGATAATGTTGTATTATTAATACCTCAATCTAATCTAATATTTATTTAAGAAACACTTGTTTAGACGAGCGAAGACTGCGTATCACAGAACTGCAAAATCATATTGTTTCCTTCATACTTTTTTTACAGAGTGTGTCGATTGGGAATTTTCACCAAGTTTAATCGCGTTAGCTTTAGCTCTTCAGATACAGGTACCATCTTGAATAATTATAAGTAACATGAACGCCTTTAGGGAAGTATTCTTGGTTGAACACAATTTTTTCTTTTTTAAGCTTAAATTATACAAGCATACGAAATTTCACTCTTTTGTACAAGGTTCTTATATTCATAGGGTAATTCCGATTCCGAAAATATTGTTGGTATTTTCTTTTGGTCTTGATTTGAAAACATTCAAGTAAGCCTATTTTTTTGAGGTACCCCACTTCACATTCAAATAAAGTAAGTAAGTCCACCAGTAAAACAAATATTTCAAATTTATAATAACAAATGCATTTACTTTTTTTTTCAAAAATTCTGATAACATGCTTTTTAGAAGCATACCTCAGTATCTCGCTCACGCAAGCTTACGAGCACCCTAGCGCCCCACCAGCCAACGTCCTACTTCGGCCTTATGAAAAAAACGTTTATATGCATAACTTGGCTATTTTTAGTCCGATTTGGTATTTTGCTGGGTATTAGTATCAAATTCAAGTGTGCCAAATTTGAATACAAAAGGTAGAAAATTACGTGAGATAAAAGAGTTTTTCCAAATTACGGGGGCGGAAATGGGCGTGGCAAAATCTTTTCATATACAAAA
Organism: Drosophila paulistorum; assembly: GCA_018152135.1. Lineage (NCBI taxonomy): Eukaryota > Metazoa > Arthropoda > Insecta > Diptera > Drosophilidae > Drosophila > Drosophila paulistorum. Next base: position 3,576,923 of record JAECXG010000823.1, read on the forward strand.
TATGAGCTAAATGCTCAAAATATACATACCAAATTTGGTGTCTCTAGCTTAATAGCTTAATAGTCTTTAAGAAAATCGGGTTTGTTTCAATAACGGGGGCGGAGGGGGCGTGGCAAAAAATTTGAAATAAACTTGACCACCGTAGGCAATACACTAGTCAACGTATTAAATTTGGTGACTCTAGCTTTTATAGTCTCTGAGATCTACGTGTACATACAGAATCAGTGTTAAGTTTGGTGCTAGGTTCGATGTTTTAATAGCCCATCACACGAAAACACAAAGACCAAAAGGAAAAAGAAACCCCACAGTAAACAAGTTGAGTGAGACAATTTGAGTGTCTCACTGTGAGGTTCCTTTTTCCTTTGGTCTAATTTTATGACTGAATGGTAGATATCAGGTCTTGATGTCAATGATAGCCATATCAACTTTCCGATTGCTGACTGATACATTGCCACATCCTGAATGACGCAATTCTCGTCGCTGCTTGCCACTTGGAAACCAGCATCCAATGGATGCAGTAGCTTTACACATTTCCACATTATTTCTTTGAAGCATGACTTTTATGTACTGAGCCTTATTCATCACGATACTGCGCTGTCCGCACAATACTTTCCCTCAGATGGAGCCTTATTTGATTATTTTCATTTCACTTGTTGGGATGAAGTCAACGAGAAGGTCGCCTTTGTCAACCAGTTTCCTTATAAAATGGTGACGGATGTCGACATGCTTTCTCCTCTTGTGAAATAGAGGATTTCGTGTGAATTGGTCAGCCCCTTGATTGTCTTTGTAGATTATTGTGGCACGGAGCGAGCCAAAAATCTCTTGTAAGAAAGATCTTAGATGTACAGCCTCTTTAGACATCTCAGATAGAGTCATGTAGTCCGCCTCTGTGCTAGAAAGTAGTCCGCCTCTGTGCTAGAAACAGCAACAGTTCGCTGTTTACGGGACTCCCAACTTATTGGTGCGTTTGCCATCTTAAATGCGACACCTGTAAAAGATCTGCGATCATCAATATTAGCAGCCCAGTCGGCATAGCCAACCAAATCTTTTCCGGTTCTTTTATATATTAGTCCATAGTCTTGAGTACCCTTCAAATAACGAAGTACCCTGCTGCTGTTTCCCGTAACAATTATTATACTGGCTAAGAAGACTTACGGTATGTGCAATGTTTCGCGTTGTTACGTCGTTACGTACCTTGATTGACCCATAGAACAATCACCTTTGTTCTTGTCTTGATAAAATTCGATACCCAGGCAATGTGACAGTTTTCCTAAATCCTTCATTTCAAAATGGCGTGTTAATTCGGTTTTTAGCTGTGTTAGTAGCTTGGGTATTATTCGTTGCGACTATGAGATAATCGACATACAGTGAAACGATAATAATCCCATTACTTTGTTTTTTTATATACACGCAAGGATCAGCTACAAGTGGCTTCAAGTTCATTTCCTTTAATTTGTGATCCAGCTTCATATACCACTGTCGTTCACTCTGTTTTAAACAATAAAATGCTTACTTTAACTTTCATATTTTATGGACGGTGTAGTTTTGCTTTTCCTTTTCCGTAAGTTTATTTATTTATTTATCTTAGAGTTAGAACTAATTAAAATTAGTCAGAACTTAATTACTGAAGCGCTGGCTGCATGGGCCTTCGGCTTTACTTGTGTGTGTTTAAATATTTGCAGATTAACATACTATACATATTAATATACTTACACATTAACATATTTACATAATTTTACATTTAGTGTTGTATTTTCTAAATTTAAACCTATAGGATGTAGTAGTAATTAGTTTTTTTGAGGTAGTCGATAATCGTGGAAAGGTTAGTTGGAGTTGGGTTTGCAAGGGTTGCTATTGGGCATAATTTTTGAAAGACTTCATCCCTGATGTGGGAGGTTGCAGGCCAATTTATAAGTACGTGTTCTATGTTTAGGTCAGATGTTGAGTTGCAGTTTGGTCAGTGTGTTATGTCGTTCGGGTTCATGTAGTGTTGTTGAGTGAGTCTTGTGTGACATAATCTAAGTCGTAGAATTTTTATTTGGTCTATCCTTGTTATGTCTTTTTGCTTAATGTTTTTGAGATAGTGTCCTGTGTGTGTTAGATTGATGCTTAGCTGTTGGTACCATGTGTTGTAGCGGTTAATGTTTATATAGCTGCAGTTGGAGGGGGATATGTATAGCGGATTTTGCGGTTTGGTCGGCAGGTTCGTTGCCTTTTATGCCACAGTGGCTGGGGATCCAAAGGAGTTTTAATTTGGTGTTGGTTTTTGTTAGGATTGATCTTATTAATATTGGGTAGAGATTGTTGTTGTTGATGTTGCCAATGGATTTGATAGCTGATAGGGAGTCGGAGCATATTATGAAGTTTCCCTTCTTGTTTCTTGCTAGCTTTATTGCTTCATGGATGGCTACCGTTTCTGCGGAGAGGATTGAGGAGTAGTGTGGTAGGATGCCTGTTTTTAGGACTGTAATATCGGTGGTTATGGCGACTGTGGCGGTTTTATGTTGTAGTGACCCGTCGGTAAATATATATTTGTGTTGTTTGTGTTTGTCTTTATGTTCTAGGAACATTTTTTGCTATATTTTTGGTGATGTGATGTGGAAGGTGGCACCATGGGTGAGGGGGTGTTTGTTTGTTGGGTGGTGGAAGGTCATTCTTTGCAAGATGAAATGATTTTCTCTAATGTGGGTTCTAATTTCTTATTTTTTGTTTTGTTTTATTTGATTGGTGAACTTGTGGATTGGAGAGTTAGCACTGTGAAGGATTGTTTTGGATGCTTTGACTGTCATTAGATCTACTTGTTGCTCTATTGTAAGTAGGTTGGCTTCGAAAAGTAGGTTGGGGTTGGGAGTTGAGGAAAGAGCGCCAAGGGCTGTGCGTATTCCTGCATTATATGTTGTCTTTAATTTGGTCAGCGTAGACCAAGGCGCATGCCCATAAATGAATATGGCGTAATTTTTTTTTGTTATGAGTGTTGCCTTTGTTATGTTAACAAGTGTGTGTAAGTCCTAGTATTTTGAGTTGGGTGACTTGGGGAATTGCATGGGATTTTTGCAGAAAGGGAGTCTAGATTGAAGAATTGGTTTTTTCTCTATTGAGTGGGAAATAATCATCTGTATAGGCACTAAAATGAATTTCTTTTTGTAGGCTGATTATATTTGGTGAACCCTGGGGTATGCCATTAAGGAGTGGGAAGGGGGATTGTAGTATTAATTTTTGTTTTTATTTTCCTGTTATGGGTAAGTTGATGGTTGGGTTTTTTATGCAGTGGATGTGTTCGATTGGGTTGAGTCCGCAAAAGCGTCGGATATTGGCCCAGATTTTGTGGGAAGGGGTGTTTTATTCTACTGTGGAAGTGAATTCAGTTGTAGCTTTAGTTTTAGATATTTTGAGTTCCCTCCGAAAGAGAGCGTTGGCTTTTTTTTTGTAGGTTGTCGGTATTATTGTTACGTTTGAAGGCTTTCCATGTGTATTGTTTTTTGGCTCTAAGTTCGGTGAGAGTTTTATTCCATCACGGTGTATTTTTATTGAAATGGTTTGGTGAGGATTGTGGTATGTTGTGGTGTGCAGATTGAATAATAATTTTGCAGATGTTAGCAGTTTCTTTGTTTACGTTTGGGCTGATTGGTATTTTGTCACTTATAGTGTGTGTTGTTTGGGTGAAGTTTAGCCAGTTGGCTTCTTTTATTTTCAAAAAGGGACGAAAGAAGTTGTTGTTAGATACTGGTTGAGAGAATAGGGAGAGATAAGGATTGGAAAGTGGTAGTTTCCGTTAAAGTCGTCGATAATTTCCCAATTAGTGAATGGAGTAAGTTGGGGAGAACATAGTGACAGGTCGGTGTGTGTGAATGTGTTGTGAGTTCAGAAGTGTGTTGTGGAGCCATCGTTAAGGATGTGGAGGTTTGCGTTTTGTACGAATTTGTAAAGAGTTTTTCCTCTTTTGTTTGGATGTGGTGAACCCCAGATGTTGTACCAGCTGTTGAAGTCCCCTACGATAATCTGATTGGTGTTGTTGGTTGGACTGAGGTTGTCGTTTAAGGATTTAAGGGAGAAAGTCTTGTTAGGGAAATGTAAATTGAAGTGATTTGGATTTTTAATTTAGAATCTATTTCTACACTAAGGGATTCAAAATGGTCAGGTTGGATTATTTGGGTGTTTTGGATTCATTTGTGGACTAATATGACTGTGCCGCCAAACCTGTTGGAAGCTGTATTGGTAAAAATTTGGTAATTAATAGGGATGGGTATAGGTATGTGTGTGTTATAATAGTGTGTTTCTTGAAGACATGTTATTTATGGTGAGTATTTTCTTAGAATGGTTAAGAGTTTGTTATAGTTATTAGTGTACCCTTTTATGTTCTATTGTATTATTTTAATCATAATTTTTAAGGCTAAGTAGGGCTTAGTTTAATGCACTTTGTTGTTTATATAGATTCGATGTCGCTGTTATTGGTCTGTTGGTTTTTGGTTGATGGTTTGGGTTTTGTTTTGTGGGTTTGAAATTGGTAGAAGGTGGTCAAGGGGGCAGTGTTGATGGTCTATATCTGGGTTATTTATGCAGTTAAGGCATTTTTTGTTGTATGTACAATATTGTATTCCATCTGTATGATTTGGTTCTGAGCAGTTTCTGCATGACTATTGCAAACAGATGTAGGATGTCCAAAGCGAAGGCACTTTTTGCATCTGAGTGGAAGAAGGATGTATGGCCGTATGCGTACGGTTTCGTATCCGATTTTGACGGCTTCTGGTAGTTTGAGAGGGTAACTTAGGGTAATAAGTCCGGTTTCAGCAAGTATGATTTCGTTGTTTTCATTATTGTTTGTTTGTTGTGTTGTATTTGGTTGTTTTTTTAATATTTTTTTACTTCTGTTACATTTTGTGGTTTTAGTTCTTGTAGGATATCGTATTCATCTATGCCTCGTAGTTCGTTGCAATAAATCACTCCTTTTGTGAAGTTTAATGTTTTGTGTTTTGACGCTGAAATGTTGATATCTGCCATTTTTGTCAGTTTCAAATGTGCAGTTATCATTTCGTTTTAATATTATGTACTTTGGTTCGCTGAAATGTTTGTTGTTATATTGAAGGATTTTGGATTTGGATTTTGTTGTTGGTTTTTTTTTCCCCCCGTAGGTTGGATGCTGTGACTTATCTCTATGGAGGCTGAGGTGTGACTGCCTTTTCCGTAAGTTTTTCTGTAGTGTTAAAATCACACTGATGGAGGTCGCAGAGTTCCACGGCGATTACTATCAGCGTTTGCTATTAATCCTATACGAGCTACAGGGAAATAAATTTGATTATAATCAATTTCTTCCTCTATTTGAGTGAAACCTTTTGCTACTAGCCGAGCTTTGCGGCAATCAACTTTGCCGTTTGGTTTATACTTTGTGCGAAGAACCCACTTGGTTTCTATCACATTCTGATTCTTCTCTCGCTTTACAGTTTCCCAGGACTTATTCTTTTGTAGCGCTTTATACTCACTTATTAAGGCGTTTTTCCACTCAATTTGCATTTGAACCACTTAGAGCTGCGCCTATGGTTATTAGTGATAATGCCTTATTAAGCTCATCTTCCTCATCAAATTCCGGTTCATGCTCGTTTCCATTGGTTGCCTGGTTGACGACATTATAGATGAGCTTGGGAATTCCTGTATGCACTTTTCTGAGTCTTCGAAGTCCACATCTTTGGTTCTTCTTGGATGTTTGCCAAACATATTTGTGAATACGACGCACAGTTGGGCCTCTGCTCAGATAGCATTGCAAAAATACGTTTTTTCATGATCGCGTTTGGCAAAAATGATATATGCAATCGATAGGAAATACTTCAGAGATTATGAATTTTTGAAATCGGTTGAGATTCATGGGTGCTAGAGGCGCCCAAAGTTGAGACATTTTTAGTGAAAAGGAAAAAATGATAATTTTTAAAAAAAAGTCGCAACTTTAAAACTGAATATTGAGCGATTTCAACAATCGATCTTGGATTTTTTGGTTTTATCTGAAAAGTATGTTCTTTGTTAATAGCATGTTTCATAAATTTTAATAATTACTTAAATAGTTATTGAACTAGAAGCGTTTAAAAAATACTCTAAATATTGGCGTTTTTTTAACTTTGGTGGAATACAACTAACAAGTATCACCTAGTATCACTACCGGACTACATACATTAGGTAGGTGAAATATTTACGTATCAGATGTATATAATCCCAATATGCGGAGAGGTGCGACAGCGATGCGTAAGCCATAAAACTAAGGCAACCTCGCCTAAAAAAAGCGCTGCAGGTATAAGGAAGAAGAAGAGCGCATGCGTATTGGCCTGCAGCTTCTTTGTTTTTAAATGATAACATTGCGTAATGCTGTTTTGCAAATACTACCTGTTTACATATATGCCTTTCTACAATGATAAATTGCTAATTACCTGCTTTGGAAAAACTGACAAGACAAGTAAATGTTATTTAAATTTGTCCTAATTGTGGGTTGGTCGTTTTTATTTCCGTTTACCTAATTGGATGTAAATATTAAGTTTTTTTACCTAATTAATACAAAAAGGGTAATACCGATTTTTCGTTCTACCTAGTTAATTCTAAAAATATAACATTAAGAGCTAATTATTCCTCTTGTTAGCGACAGTTTATTTTTAACTTCATGAGTGGAAACACCTTAAATCACGACTGAATAGTATTTGTCAATATGATTCAACACAGTTTTATTTATTTGTGCAAAAATGTTGTTAAAAAATGAAAGGATTTTGAAAGTTTTCCACGAGTGTGAAAACTTAAATGATTTTGAAATGGGATTGCTAAAGGAGATGAGCGTTTCATTCGAAAACGCTAGTACGGAGCAGTGAAGTGACATCTTTTATAACAGGTGTTAGTCAAAAGATCATTAAAAGGTTGGCTGTTATCTTGAATGTTATAAATTGCAAGGAAATGGTAAATGGTGAAAAATTTGCGAATATACTTCAAAGACTGCTCAACTTTTGACTGAATTGTATCCGCAAAAAAAAACTTACCCCAACGGTACATAGGATTTTGGAGAGCTATCCGAAGAAGCACAGGAATCTAAAAACAAGGACTACAAAAGGTTCAGATACACTAATACATTGAAAACTTCTCGTCTTAGACAAAATGAAGATCTTTTTAACATGCTAGCAGCCTCTTCGGACCCACTTTTTGCATCACTGAGACACGTGCGATCACGAAAGGATTTGGAAAATAGCAACTATAGTCCCGAAATGTTGAGTTTATTAGATATTGATGTAAATATTAAAAATTATTTTGAAGAAAATCAGCCATTAATAGCAAATTTTCAAAAATAACCTAAAAAAAAATTACAAAAAAAAATTTTTTTTTTTTTGTAATTATGTTAAAAAATCAAATTAAAACATTGAAAAATGTTACATAGTCGTCTAAAACAATGAAAAATTCCATTTGTGATTGAAAAAAACCGGGTTTCGATCCATTTTTAAAGGAAAAACATGCTTGGAAATATTTTCTGACTTTGACCTTGAATATTACAGCACCACGAACACCCAGCACTTTTGACAAACATTCATTTTGATGCTTAATCATATGCTTTTTAAATTTTTGAAATCGCTTTATTGGTTTGGACGCTATGATTTTTGCAATGCTAAATGCCAGAAGGCCCCACTGTGCGACGTCACGACTTCTAATCACCATTTTTCCTTCGGGATCGTATAGTCTTTAGGCTTCGGCATCATTATAATAACTCTTTAATCAAGCGAGTACACATTATGACCGAATGTGCGCAAAAGTTTGATCAATGCAAACGATCATTCCATAATGTAAAAAGGACTTCACCGTTTAATCTTTTTTTTCGGTTTTGGGTTCAACATATGGGCAATTCCGAAATCACTCACACGACTTTCGAAAGCAGAATAAAATTTAATATGTGAAATAAATCAAAGAAAATCAAATTTTTTGCAATTCATCTTTTACTACAATTTTTTCTTCTTCTTCCGTCATTCCCTCAGCAAAGCACGGCACGCATACACATACAGTTCATGTAGCGTTGCGTCAGTGTATGCATGTGCTCTGTTAATTTGATGATGACGTAGTAGGTAGCAAGCAGCGCTGCCGAACCGATTTATATTGACTGTAATTTGTGTGATATTTATCCGATCAGATTAAAATTTTGGGATCTGAGGTTTTATATCCAATACTATCAATTGGTAAACTTCATTGGGATACTCCAATTTTTGCAAAAATGTTTCTTTTAGAATATGTTTCTTTTAGAATGATAGTGTAGTCCGATCCTATTGATTTTCATACTTTATCTTACCAGGATAATAAAAAGACTCCAAACAAAATTTCAACCCGATAGCTCTTAAGATGGCTGAGTAAAACGCATACGCACCGACGGACAGACGGACATGGCTATATCGACTGAGCTTCTCATGCTGATCAAGAATTCATATACTTTATGGGCTCGGAAACGTCTCCATCTGTGCGTTACAACTGACCAATTTCATATACCCTCTGCAAGGGTATAAAAACGCTAACAATAACTATGCAAACTTTCATTTATATAAGGGTTTGCACTTATGGTCACTCACACGACAAACATTCGCAATTAATAAAAAAAAAAGCATTTGAAAAAAACTATTTTAATTTATTTTTTTGATTACTGATCCACCTTTCGCAATTAATAAAAAAAATATTTGACAAAAAAAATATTTTAATTTATTTTCCGATCCTGACAATTTTCATACTTTATCATCTCCCGACTAAAAGTAGCTCAAATATGATTTCAAATTTCATTCCGATAGCTCTTAAGATGCCAGCGTGAAGTTGATTTGCACAGACGGACGGACGGACAGACGGACATGGCTATATCGACTCAGCTTCTCATGCTGATCAAGAATATATATACTTTATGGGGTCGGAAACGTCTCCTTCTGTGCGTTACAAACATCTGACCAATTTTATAATACCCTCTGCAAGGGTATAAAAATACACAGATCTTTGGTACTTAATGTTTAGGTTCTGTGGTTGACCTTTTTCCGGAAATATTCCTTATTCCCGTATTTCTTAAGGGGTTACGCCACCCATGAAACAGGTGAAAGAAAAAAAAAGAAACGCTCTTTTTCGGCGAAAATTTGTGTAAAAAAATTCATAGCTTCCAAACAGGACCTAGAAGCCGTGGTCACATATCTTCGCTATTGACAGTAGATTTAGTCTAATATCTGGTACATACAGTGTTGTCAAAAGGTTTGCAGAAAACTCATAGTTTGGTTTAGTTTTAACTGTTGCGATTTTTCCGTATAGGTTTTATTAAATCTTTTCTTTTCTGAGCACATGTGTGATGTTTCCCCAGAGTCTATACACCATCCTTTTAGGCTTGTGCGTGTAAGAAGCGCTTCTTGTATGTACATTTCGATATTTCGCCGCCTTGTTCCCCACCTTTCCACAATTAAAACATTCATATTTCAAACTACTTGCCTTGGACGGCCTTGGTGCGTTATTATTAAATCTCTTTGAATCTATTTATCATCAGTGCGCCTAATGATGATTCTCCTTTGTTTCGATTTTGCGCTTCGTATTCATCCAATAATTTTACCTTTAGTGCTTCAGGTGTAATTAAATTGTCCTGCGACTCAATTGCTATACGAAATGTTTTGTAGTCGTCTGATATGCTGTACAGTAGCAAGATTGAAATCAAATCATTTATGTTGATTACTTCACTTTCATTTATTTTGTCTACAATGCTGAAAAACTTGTGGACGTGATCTCTCATGTCGGCGCCGGGGCCTAATTTCAGCAAAATCAGAGAATGCGTGCGGGACCCGCGGACTGGTAAATGCTATGCAACTTTTTTTTTGCCTTAGCATCTTCTTTCACCCACTGTGCAGCATTTTGTTCTGACTTTACACATGTATTGTTCACATTAATTAACTTCACATCGTTACAGAGTTATTGAATAGATCATTTGTAGTACAACTGGGAAAAGAACGACCGGCACAGACGGTGCCACATACGAGAGTGTAACTTATGCATATAAGGTTGCCAGATGGCCGGTGACAAAGCAGGCTGCCAGATGTATTCGCAATATTTTATTATTATTATTATTAAATTATAGGATATAGTTGTAAACTATCAACCTAACTATATTTCACAAGCACTAGCAACTAAGGCTTTCGGCTTAGACGAAAACTATATACTATATACACTAGCCTGGGATTCGAAGCCGGATCCTCGATGTTCAGTTGTCTAAATGACTGTCTAAATGACACTTAGACAACTCATCTACCGAGGACTGCATTCGCAATATTTACTTTAGCTCTTCAGAGGAGAATTTAAATTACGATAGAGCATGGAATGATTATTGGCTAGATATTACGAGATCATACAATATAATTAATATCTCAACTCGATAACAGCAAGTTTACTTTACTCCTAAAAAATAAATATATTTTATGTTGTTATACCATACACCCATAGGGTGAAATGGTATATTAAAGTCGCCAAAATGTATGTAACAGGCAGAAGGAAGCTTTTCCGACCCCATAAAGTATATATATTCTTGATCAGTATCAACAGCCGAGTCGATATAGCCATGTCCGTCTGTCCGTCCGTCTGTCCGTCCGTCCGTCCGTCTGTCCGTCCGTATGAACGCCTAGATCTCAGAGACTATAAGAGATAGAGCCACCAAATTTGGTATGTAGGCTCATGTAGTATGTAGAGTGATCGAGTTTATTTCAAAATTTTGCCACGCCCCTTTCCGCCCCCGCAATTCAAAAAAAACGTTTATCTCAAAAACTATTGCAGCTAGAGACACCATATTTGGTATGTATATTTGCTTAGTAAATGCGCTCATTTTGTAATTATAAAGATTTTGCCACGCCCCTTTCCGCCCCCGCAATTAAAAAAAAACGTTTATCTCAAAAACTATTGCAGCTAGAGACACCATATTTGGTACGTATATTTGCTTAGTAAATGCGCACATTTTGTATGTATAAAGATTTTGCCACGCCCCTTTCCGCCCCCGCAATTTGAAAAACTCGATTATCTCCCGTAATTTTTTACCTTGTGAAATCAAATTTGGCACACTTGAATTTGATACTAATACCCAGCAAAATACCAAATTTAATCAAAATCGGACAAAAAATAGCCAAGTTATGCATATAAACGTTTTCCCATAAGGCCGGAGTTGGCCGTTGGCGGGTGGTGGCGCTAGGGTGCTCAGATGCATGAGTGAGTGAGATACTAAGATATGCTTGTAAAAAGCATGTGAACAGAATTTTTTTGAAATAGGCAAAATGCATTTGTTATTACAAATTTGAAATATTTGTTTTACTGGTGTATGGTATACCTAAGTCGGCGAGACGACTTACTTACTTCATTTTTGTATAATCATATTTTTGTTTTTGCGGTGTACTGAACCATTCTAGCAAATCCGCGTGGGTGCCCGTTATAACATTTCGGGTTAAATGAAAGTCTTCTATATTCATTTCAAACGCATCCTTCCGAATTATAAAAAACAAATGTGAAAATGCAGTTGTCTTTATAGGCAAATAAAAGGACATCGAATCAACCTGTTCATCCCTGAGAACGAAAAAATTAGTATCATAGTTCAGTATTTATATTAATATCAAATAAATAAGAATTAAAATTACTAAACTTACTGCAATAAAGCTAATGGAAATTTAATTTCCATAAAGGCTTGAAATTTCTTGTGGGGGGACATTGGAAAATGATTGATGCGATTCCAGGTGCTACGAGATAAACTGACATTAATATTAACCTTTCGCTTGAAACGGACTTCTAGTAGATATCCTGTACGATAATATGGAGTTTGTTGACCATGAGAACCAATTGTCCAAAGTTGTCCACTATGTTGAAGCGGCGAACGTTGACACAAGCGTTCTGAGTCTATTCTAGATAATGCGGTATAAAAAAAGCTAGTTCCGTGTCGTCGCATGAAATCAGTAATATTAAATATGGTTCTTTTGCCTATAGGATCAATGCCCGCAGGTAAACCATCTACACAAACGAGTGATGGTGATCCAAGTATAGCTAAGGCGAAAGCAAGGCGGCGGCGCTGTCCGGACGTACACAATTGTAAAGGTCTGCTACTGCAATTCTGTAAACCTAAAAGCTTAAGCAAATAATTACAGATTTTGGAAACACTAGACCGTGAGTAACCATGCAAAACGGTGTGAATATAAAGTATATCATTTGGTGTTAAGTCATTAGGAAGATTGTCACTTTGAGGACAATAGCCTAAATAATTACAGATTTTGGAAACACTAGACCGTGAGTAACCATGCAAAACGGTGTGAATATAAAGTATATCATTTGGTGTTAAGTCATTAGGAAGATTGTCACTTTGAGGACAATAGCCTAAATAGCCATAACATTTCATAAGTTGCTGGTCCATGGAATAGCACCGTATTAAAATGCTCCCAGAAGCGCGAGTCTCACCTACCAAGAGCTTGACTAGGGTGGTCTTCCCCGAGTTATTCAAGCCAGTAATTCCTACACATTCATATCTATATAATTATTTTTTCGTTTTTAATTTGAAAATAGGCATCACTTAAGTCTTAAGTCTTACCTATCTATACACAGATCAACTCGGTTAATCACAGAGGTAGATCTAAATCGCTTACCCAGCCTCTGTAATATTGCAGCATAATGATAGTGCTCAGAATCTCGCATACTTTCTATACGATGACGTTCAGCAGTAACAGATTTATCAACTGTCAGTTGCGCTCCTTGTCTTGATTCATAATCGTGCCCTTCACACCATCGACTTTTTATATGAATATAATGGTAAAGACGCCAAAACCTCCTCGGAATATGACATTCAATAATGATCAATATAGTTATGCTAACTATGATGTTCGCTAATATTAGACAAAGCTCAATACTAACACCAAACTCATCTGAAGCATAAGTATAATCAACTGAAAAGGAAAGAAAACTTTAAAAATCTTTTATTAATTTTGTTTCCACATTTATGGTACTAACTGCAAAAATTGGGTACAGCCTCACATTTTAATATCTTTGTCGAGAGAAAATAAACTTCAGGATCTTTGCACACTAGCTTATATTCATATACTATAAAAAGCTTTAATATAAGTTTAGCAAATGTATATTGATTAAAAAATTGAAGCTGACTGGGCACGTTCTCTGAAACTTCTGTAATCAAAGTGCTAAAAAATATAGCGCCCAAAACATTTATAAAACAAGTAACAATATAACCATAAAGAGGATTTTCCGCGAATTCGGCAACCACGTATGAAATTATGATTACAGATACTCCAGATAAAAAAAAAGCCAGGATGAGTCGAGCTAACAATTTTAAAAATGTATGAAATTGAATTACAACTAAGGAGTAAATCATTAAAATAATAATTAATTGCAATGGTCATTGTGTATTAAGTACATTGTGGCAGGTATATCTATTATTTTATTATTATTAAATATGTGGATATCTATTGATAATAATAATGATAATGTTGTATTATTAATACCTCAATCTAATCTAATATTTATTTAAGAAACACTTGTTTAGACGAGCGAAGACTGCGTATCACAGAACTGCAAAATCATATTGTTTCCTTCATACTTTTTTTACAGAGTGTGTCGATTGGGAATTTTCACCAAGTTTAATCGCGTTAGCTTTAGCTCTTCAGATACAGGTACCATCTTGAATAATTATAAGTAACATGAACGCCTTTAGGGAAGTATTCTTGGTTGAACACAATTTTTTTCTTTTTTTAAGCTTAAATTATACAAGCATACGAAATTTCACTCTTTTGTACAAGGTTCTTATATTCATAGGGTAATTCCGATTCCGAAAATATTGTTGGTATTTTCTTTTGGTCTTGATTTGAAAACATTCAAGTAAGCCTATTTTTTTGAGGTACCCCACTTCACATTCAAATAAAGTAAGTAAGTCCACCAGTAAAACAAATATTTCAAATTTATAATAACAAATGCATTTACTTTTTTTTTCAAAAATTCTGATAACATGCTTTTTAGAAGCATACCTCAGTATCTCGCTCACGCAAGCTTACGAGCACCCTAGCGCCCCACCAGCCAACGTCCTACTTCGGCCTTATGAAAAAAACGTTTATATGCATAACTTGGCTATTTTTAGTCCGATTTGGTATTTTGCTGGGTATTAGTATCAAATTCAAGTGTGCCAAATTTGAATACAAAAGGTAGAAAATTACGTGAGATAAAAGAGTTTTTCCAAATTACGGGGGCGGAAATGGGCGTGGCAAAATCTTTTCATATACAAAATATGAGCTAAATGCTCAAAATATACATACCAAATTTGGTGTCTCTAGCTTAATAGCTTAATAGTCTTTAAGAAAATCGGGTTTGTTTCAATAACGGGGGCGGAGGGGGCGTGGCAAAAAATTTGAAATAAACTTGACCACCGTAGGCAATACACTAGTCAACGTATTAAATTTGGTGACTCTAGCTTTTATAGTCTCTGAGATCTACGTGTACATACAGAATCAGTGTTAAGTTTGGTGCTAGGTTCGATGTTTTAATAGCCCATCACACGAAAACACAAAGACCAAAGGAAAAAGAAACCCCACAGTAAACAAGTTGAGTGAGACAATTTGAGTGTCTCACTGTGAGGTTCCTTTTTCCTTTGCTCTAATTTTATGACTGAATGGTAGATATCAGGTCTTGATGTCAATGATAGCCATATCAACTTTCCGATTGCTGACTGATACATTGCCACATCCTGAATGACGCAATTCTCGTCGCTGCTTGCCACTTGGAAACCAGCATCCAATGGATGCAGTAGCTTTACACATTTCCACATTATTTCTTTGAAGCATGACTTTTATGTACTGAGCCTTATTCATCACGATACTGCGCTGTCCGCACAATGGAGCCTTATTTGATTATTTTCATTTCACTTGTTGGGATGAAGTCAACGAGAAGGTCGCCTTTGTCAACCAGTTTCCTTATAAAATGGTGACGGATGTCGACATGCTTTCTCCTCTTGTGAAATAGAGGATTTCGTGTGAATTGGTCAGCCCCTTGATTGTCTTTGTAGATTATTGTGGCACGGAGCGAGCCAAAAATCTCTTGTAAGAAAGATCTTAGATGTACAGCCTCTTTAGACATCTCAGATAGAGTCATGTAGTCCGCCTCTGTGCTAGAAAGTAGTCCGCCTCTGTGCTAGAAACAGCAACAGTTCGCTGTTTACGGGACTCCCAACTTATTGGTGCGTTTGCCATCTTAAATGCGACACCTGTAAAAGATCTGCGATCATCAATATTAGCAGCCCAGTCGGCATAGCCAACCAAATCTTTTCCGGTTCTTTTATATATTAGTCCATAGTCTTGAGTACCCTTCAAATAACGAAGTACCCTGCTGCTGTTTCCCGTAACAATTATTATACTGGCTAAGAAGACTTACGGTATGTGCAATGTTTCGCGTTGTTACGTCGTTACGTACCTTGATTGACCCATAGAACAATCACCTTTGTTCTTGTCTTGATAAAATTCGATACCCAGGCAATGTGACAGTTTTCCTAAATCCTTCATTTCAAAATGGCGTGTTAATTCGGTTTTTAGCTGTGTTAGTAGCTTGGGTATTATTCGTTGCGACTATGAGATAATCGACATACAGTGAAACGATAATAATCCCATTACTTTGTTTTTTTATATACACGCAAGGATCAGCTACAAGTGGCTTCAAGTTCATTTCCTTTAATTTGTGATCCAGCTTCATATACCACTGTCGTTCACTCTGTTTTAAACAATAAAATGCTTACTTTAACTTTCATATTTTATGGACGGTGTAGTTTTGCTTTTCCTTTTCCGTAAGTTTATTTATTTATTTATCTTAGAGTTAGAACTAATTAAAATTAGTCAGAACTTAATTACTGAAGCGCTGGCTGCATGGGCCTTCGGCTTTACTTGTGTGTGTTTAAATATTTGCAGATTAACATACTATACATATTAATATACTTACACATTAACATATTTACATAATTTTACATTTAGTGTTGTATTTTCTAAATTTAAACCTATAGGATGTAGTAGTAATTAGTTTTTTTGAGGTAGTCGATAATCGTGGAAAGGTTAGTTGGAGTTGGGTTTGCAAGGGTTGCTATTGGGCATAATTTTTGAAAGACTTCATCCCTGATGTGGGAGGTTGCAGGCCAATTTATAAGTACGTGTTCTATGTTTAGGTCAGATGTTGAGTTGCAGTTTGGTCAGTGTGTTATGTCGTTCGGGTTCATGTAGTGTTGTTGAGTGAGTCTTGTGTGACATAATCTAAGTCGTAGAATTTTTATTTGGTCTATCCTTGTTATGTCTTTTTGCTTAATGTTTTTGAGATAGTGTCCTGTGTGTGTTAGATTGATGCTTAGCTGTTGGTACCATGTGTTGTAGCGGTTAATGTTTATATAGCTGCAGTTGGAGGGGGATATGTATAGCGGATTTTGCGGTTTGGTCGGCAGGTTCGTTGCCTTTTATGCCACAGTGGCTGGGGATCCAAAGGAGTTTTAATTTGGTGTTGGTTTTTGTTAGGATTGATCTTATTAATATTGGGTAGAGATTGTTGTTGTTGATGTTGCCAATGGATTTGATAGCTGATAGGGAGTCGGAGCATATTATGAAGTTTCCCTTCTTGTTTCTTGCTAGCTTTATTGCTTCATGGATGGCTACCGTTTCTGCGGAGAGGATTGAGGAGTAGTGTGGTAGGATGCCTGTTTTTAGGACTGTAATATCGGTGGTTATGGCGACTGTGGCGGTTTTATGTTGTAGTGACCCGTCGGTAAATATATATTTGTGTTGTTTGTGTTTGTCTTTATGTTCTAGGAACATTTTTTGCTATATTTTTGGTGATGTGATGTGGAAGGTGGCACCATGGGTGAGGGGGTGTTTGTTTGTTGGGTGGTGGAAGGTCATTCTTTGCAAGATTAAATGATTTTCTCTAATGTGGGTTCTAATTTCTTATTTTTTGTTTTGTTTTATTTGATTGGTGAACTTGTGGATTGGAGAGTTAGCACTGTGAAGGATTGTTTTGGATGCTTTGACTGTCATTAGATCTATTTGTTGCTCTATTGTAAGTAGGTTGGCTTCGAAAAGTAGGTTGGGGTTGGGAGTTGAGGAAAGAGCGCCAAGGGCTGTGCGTATTCCTGCATTATATGTTGTCTTTAATTTGGTCAGCGTAGACCAAGGCGCATGCCCATAAATGAATATGGCGTAATTTTTTTTTGTTATGAGTGTTGCCTTTGTTATGTTAACAAGTGTGTGTAAGTCCTAGTATTTTGAGTTGGGTGACTTGGGGAATTGCATGGGATTTTTGCAGAAAGGGAGTCTAGATTGAAGAATTGGTTTTTTCTCTATTGAGTGGGAAATAATCATCTGTATAGGCACTAAAATGAATTTCTTTTTGTAGGCTGATTATATTTGGTGAACCCTGGGGTATGCCATTAAGGAGTGGGAAGGGGGATTGTAGTATTAATTTTTGTTTTTATTTTCCTGTTATGGGTAAGTTGATGGTTGGGTTTTTTATGCAGTGGATGTGTTTGATTGGGTTGAGTCCGCAAAAGCGTCGGATATTGGCCCAGATTTTGTGGGAAGGGGTGTTTTATTCTACTGTGGAAGTGAATTCAGTTGTAGCTTTAGTTTTAGATATTTTGAGTTCCCTCCGAAAGAGAGCGTTGGCTTTTTTTTGTAGGTTGTCGGTATTATTGTTACGTTTGAAGGCTTTCCATGTGTATTGTTTTTTGGCTCTAAGTTCGGTGAGAGTTTTATTCCATCACGGTGTATTTTTATTGAAATGGTTTGGTGAGGATTGTGGTATGTTGTGGTGTGCAGATTGAATAATAATTTTGCAGATGTTAGCAGTTTCTTTGTTTACGTTTGGGCTGATTGGTATTTTGTCACTTATAGTGTGTGTTGTTTGGGTGAAGTTTAGCCAGTTGGCTTCTTTTATTTTCAAAAAGGGACGAAAGAAGTTGTTGTTAGATACTGGTTGAGAGAATAGGGAGAGATAAGGATTGGAAAGTGGTAGTTTCCGTTAAAGTCGTCGATAATTTCCCAATTAGTGAATGGAGTAAGTTGGGGAGAACATAGTGACAGGTCGGTGTGTGTGAATGTGTTGTGAGTTGAGAAGTGTGTTGTGGAGCCATCGTTAAGGATGTGGAGGTTTGCGTTTTGTACGAATTTGTAAAGAGTTTTTCCTCTTTTGTTTGGATGTGGTGAACCCCAGATGTTGTACCAGCTGTTGAAGTCCCCTACGATAATCTGATTGGTGTTGTTGGTTGGACTGAGGTTGTCGTTTAAGGATTTAAGGGAGAAAGTCTTGTTAGGGAAATGTAAATTGAAGTGATTTGGATTTTTAATTTAGAATCTATTTCTACACTAAGGGATTCAAAATGGTCAGGTTGGATTATTTGGGTGTTTTGGATTCATTTGTGGACTAATATGACTGTGCCGCCAAACCTGTTGGAAGCTGTATTGGTAAAAATTTGGTAATTAATAGGGATGGGTATAGGTATGTGTGTGTTATAATAGTGTGTTTCTTGAAGACATGTTATTTATGGTGAGTATTTTCTTAGAATGGTTAAGAGTTTGTTATAGTTATTAGTGTACCCTTTTATGTTCTATTGTATTATTTTAATCATAATTTTTAAGGCTAAGTAGGGCTTAGTTTAATGCACTTTGTTGTTTATATAGATTCGATGTCGCTGTTATTGGTCTGTTGGTTTTTGGTTGATGGTTTGGGTTTTGTTTTGTGGGTTTGAAATTGGTAGAAGGTGGTCAAGGGGGCAGTGTTGATGGTCTATATCTGGGTTATTTATGCAGTTAAGGCATTTTTTGTTGTATGTACAATATTGTATTCCATCTGTATGATTTGGTTCTGAGCAGTTTCTGCATGACTATTGCAAACAGATGTAGGATGTCCAAAGCGAAGGCACTTTTTGCATCTGAGTGGAAGAAGGATGTATGGCCGTATGCGTACGGTTTCGTATCCGATTTTGACGGCTTCTGGTAGTTTGAGAGGGTAACTTAGGGTAATAAGTCCGGTTTCAGCAAGTATGATTTCGTTGTTTTCATTATTGTTTGTTTGTTGTGTTGTATTTGGTTGTTTTTTTAATATTTTTTTACTTCTGTTACATTTTGTGGTTTTAGTTCTTGTAGGATATCGTATTCATCTATGCCTCGTAGTTCGTTGCAATAAATCACTCCTTTTGTGAAGTTTAATGTTTTGTGTTTTGACGCTGAAATGTTGATATCTGCCATTTTTGTCAGTTTCAAATGTGCAGTTATCATTTCGTTTTAATATTATGTACTTTGGTTCGCTGAAATGTTTGTTGTTATATTGAAGGATTTTGGATTTGGATTTTGTTGTTGGTTTTTTTTTCCCCCGTAGGTTGGATGCTGTGACTTATCTCTATGGAGGCTGAGGTGTGACTGCCTTTTCCGTAAGTTTTTCTGTAAATTCTGATGGAACCGTAAATTAATGTTAAAATCACACTGATGGAGGTCGCAGAGTTCCACGGCGATTACTATCAGCGTTTGCTATTAATCCTATACGAGCTACAGGGAAATAAATTTGATTATAATCAATTTCTTCCTCTATTTGAGTGAAACCTTTTGCTACTAGCCGAGCTTTGCGGCAATCAACTTTGCCGTTTGGTTTATACTTTGTGCGAAGAACCCACTTGGTTTCTATCACATTCTGATTCTTCTCTCGCTTTACAGTTTCCCAGGACTTATTCTTTTGTAGCGCTTTATACTCACTTATTAAGGCGTTTTTCCACTCAATTGCATTTGAACCACTTAGAGCTGCGCCTATGGTTATTAGTGATAATGCCTTATTAAGCTCATCTTCCTCATCAAATTCCGGTTCATGCTCGTTTCCATTGGTTGCCTGGTTGACGACATTATAGATGAGCTTGGGAATTCCTGTATGCACTTTTCTGAGTCTTCGAAGTCCACATCTTTGGTTCTTCTTGGATGTTTGCCAAACATATTTGTGAATACGACGCACAGTTGGGCCTCTGCTCAGATAGCATTGCAAAAATACGTTTTTTCATGATCGCGTTTGGCAAAAATGATATATGCAATCGATAGGAAATACTTCAGAGATTATGAATTTTTGAAATCGGTTGAGATTCATGGGTGCTAGAGGCGCCCAAAGTTGAGACATTTTTAGTGAAAAGGAAAAAATGATAATTTTTAAAAAAAAGTCGCAACTTTAAAACTGAATATTGAGCGATTTCAACAATCGATCTTGGGTTTTTTGGTTTTATCTGAAAAGTATGTTCTTTGTTAATAGCATGTTTCATAAATTTTAATAATTACTTAAATAGTTATTGAACTAGAAGCGTTTAAAAAATACTCTAAATATTGGCGTTTTTTTAACTTTGGTGGAATACAACTAACAAGTATCACCTAGTATCACTACCGGACTACATACATTAGGTAGGTGAAATATTTACGTATCAGATGTATATAGTCCCAATATGCGGAGAGGTGCGACAGCGATGCGTAAGCCATAAAACTAAGGCAACCTCGCCTAAAAAATGCGCTGCAGGTATAAAGAAGAAGAAGAGCGCATGCGTATTGGCCTGTAGCTTCTTTGTTTTTAAATGATAACATTGCGTAATGCTGTTTTGCAAATACTACCTGTTTACATATATGCCTTTCTACAATGATAAATTGCTAATTACCTGCTTTGGAAAAACTGACAAGACAAGTAAATGTTATTTAAGTTGATGAAAAATTTGTCCTAATTGTGGGTTGGTCGTTTTTATTTCCGTTTACCTAATTGGATGTAAATATTAAGTTTTTTACCTAATTAAAAAGCTTCTGCTCTCTGACGTGACGGTCGTGTTTTTGCTTAGCTCCTGAGTTTTATTAATATATATTGTTTTTTCCCAATTTTTAATTGTGCCTAGTTTGTTTTCGTTTTCGCTGGTGTCATTTGCTTGAAACCCTTGTGTTTTATTTGCATAATTCGCCAAATTAAACAGTTTTGTTTTTTTCTTTTTGTGATTAGTGTTTGGTGCATCTAAATTGTTTTTATTTTTTTTCTTATTGTTCTCTCCCGTCATTGCTTCTGCAGTTGCTCCCCTCATCGCCCCCATCATACCATCAGTGCTAGTGGTTTTGTTGTTCTCTCTGCTTTGTGCTTGTGCTCAGCTTCCCTCCCGCGTAATTACTTTTCTAAGGCCGCCTCTCAAAGCTCGTCTTATAACTGTTCTTGCACTCTCTCTTGTGCTGTGTACTCTAGCTGTCTCTTTGTTTTATTTGTAATTATTGATTTTTTATCGATAATTATCTTTGTGCTGTTTATTTAAATTTTTATATATATTTTTTTTTTGTTTTTTTTTTTTTTGCCTTGTGTTTATTTTGGCTTTTCAATGGCTTGTTGTCTACCCAATTGCAAGCATTCTGATCGTTTTGACGATCAGTATAGAGCAATATCGTGTTGGCTTTGCGACAATCTTATTCACTTAAAATGTGCTGGCCTCAACGGCCGTGATTACGACAAATTTTCTGGTTTGTCTGTGTCTAAGCCTGAGCTTGGCTTAATGCGCTGGACTTGCCCATCTTGTGCCAGCCAGCAGCTTGATTTTAGCCGAATGTACAGGGATCTTCGTTTAAAGTTTCTTTCTCTAAATAAAATGGCCAAACAGCTGTCTAATGAGTGTGACTCTAGCATAAATTTATTGTCGCAATTCAAGTTTGATCCACCTTCTAAGGAATTGCCCAAGAAATGTACCCTTGAGTTGCCTCATAAGCAGTCGCCCGCACTTTCTATTACATCTTCTCCCATTTTACTTTCGCCTACACCATCTTCTTGTCCCTCTTTATGCTCTTCTTTTCAGATTGATGTACCCACTACAAGCCCTGGTGTACCTCAATCTATCCCTCACGGGAACTCTGATCAATTACTGGATCATGCTGGCTTTCAATCACTTGCGGATCCCAATGCTCCTCCGCCTCCACTAACTGTAGTGCCTCATCGTAAACAATTATTTATCTCTAGGCTTGCTCCAGATACTTCTGAATCGTCTGTGGCAGCTTACATTGGTAATATATGCCCTGCTAAGGTTTTAATTCAAAAGTTTAAGTTTTCTAGGCCTCGCGAAATCTCCTCTTTTAAAATTACTGTACCAAATGAGTATTTCTCAGCTATGGTTGACCCTAACTTTTGGCCAGAGGGCCTAGTTGTACACGAATTTGCGCCCAATAAGCGCTCCCGCCCTTTGCCTGTCCACCTTCCTAATGTATCTTCTGCTTCAAAAAACTAATAACGTCTAGTCTTTGCATTCACTATCAAAATGTAAGAGGACTTCTTACCAAGCTCTCGAAACTATTCTGCGATAGCCAAACCTTTTCGGCTGACATATTAGCTTTCTCTGAAACTTGGCTTAACTCCTCTGTTCTGGATAATGAAATTCTTTCTAATAACTTTATTTCTTATAGGCTTGATCGTGTTGGTCGTCGTGGCGGCGGAGTACTCATTGCAGTCAACTCGAATCTGTGCTCAAGTGTTGTGCCGATTGATCTCCCCTTAGGTGTTGAGGTTATTTGCGTCGAAGTTACATGTTCTAACTTTAGCTTATATATCTCTTGTTCATACATTCCTCCAGCTTCTGATATGATGATCTACATGCACCATGCTGATGCTTTGCGAACTATTTTTAGTCGTCTTAAAGATCGTGATTTTTTTATAGCTTTAGGTGATTTTAACTTGCCTAATGTTTCTTGGCTTGCTGATGATAATCTATCTTTCTTAATTCCTTCATCTCAACATGTTTTTCTTGATAGCCTACTTGAATGTCCGCTATATCAGTTGAATTCTTTTCTTAACTCTTCTAAAAGAATCCTCGATCTTGTTTTTGTCTCTGATCCCACTGTTAGTGCTGTATCACAAACACAGCCCCTAGTGAAGCCTGAAGATACTTATCACCCTACCATTGAAATTACTATTTCTTACAATTCCGTTAATAATTCATTCAATAACATCTCAAATTCTCGTCGCAGATGTTTTCGTAAAACAAATTTCAATCTTCTTAACAGCCTTATTTTCTCTTTTGATTGGTCATTTCTATTTGAGTGCTGTGATATAGATTGTGCAGTAAATTTTTTCTACTCTGCTCTTAATTCTCTAATTGATAAATGCGTTCCTTATGTGAATGTCTCTACCGTCTCCAGTGCGCCAGTCTGGTTCACACGTAGGCTCTCTAATCTCCGTAACATTAAATCGAGATATTTTAAAAGATTTAAAAAACTGGTTCGCGACTTGACTATGCAAATTATTGTGTAGCCAAATCTCAATTTTGCCTTTTAAATACTCAATGCTACAATAATTATATCGTTCGCTGTAAGGTTGAATTTTATAATAACCCCAAAAGATTTTATAACTTTGTTAATTCCAAAAGACGCTGTAATTTACTACCTTCCACCTTCAGACTTAATGACCAGACTGCTAATTGTGATTCAGATATTGCAGATCTGTTTGCTAAATTCTTTCAGTCGACTTATTCTTCTACTGCTTCGGATCCCACACCTTATCCCTTCACAATTCCACATTTAAATTGTATGTTTTTTCCTAATATTACTGAAGACTGTATTATCTCTAGCTTGTCATCTATGACGTCTTCCTTCGTACCCGGGCCTGATAATATACCTAGTTGCATCCTTAAAATGTGTTCGATTTCCCTATCTAAGCCTTTATCTCGGTTATTCTTTATATCGAGTGAGACTTGTCGCTTCCCTGATATTTGGAAGGAGTCTTTTATTATTCCGCTTTTTAAAAAGGGTAACAAATCGGATATTTCTAACTACCGTGGCATTGCCAAACTTTCGGCAATACCTAAGCTGTTTGAGAAAATTATTACGTCTTCCCTTCAACACCTATCCAGATCCGCTATTTCTGCTTGTCAGCATGGCTTCATGAAAGGTCGTTCGTCGCTTACCAACCTTTTAGAATTGACTACCCTTGTACACCATGGCTTCCGTAAAAAGTGTCAAACTGATGTTATTTATACTGACTTTAGTAAGGCTTTCGATACGGTTGATCATTCCTTGCTTCTCATGAAACTTAACATCATGGGTTTTTCCCCGAAACTATTGGCTTGGTTAAAGTCGTATCTTATTGGCAGAACCCAAAAGGTGTCTTTTCGTTCCTCGATATCTAAAACTGTTCGAGTTACGTCAGGTGTCCCCCAAGGCAGTCATCTGGGCCCACTGTTATTTACCTTGTTTATAAACGATTTGCCTTTGGCCTTGGCTCATTCACGCGTGCTCATGTTTGCGGATGACGTGAAGATTTGCTATTCATATAATGATCCTTCTTTCCAACAGTACTTGCAATCAGATCTCGATGCGTTCTGTGTTTGGTGTCACGTTAATAAATTACACCTTAATGCCTCTAAATGCTCTTTTATGACTTTCAGTCGTTTGTCGCCGTTCCTAGCTCAATACTCTATTAAGTCTGTTCTGTTAGATTGTGTACCATCATTTAAAGACTTAGGCGTTATGTTTGACCCAAAACTTTCTTTTAATATTCATATATCTTCAATTGTTAATAGAGCATGCAGTCTTCTTGGCTTCATTAAACGTTGGGCCAAAGAATTTGATGATCCATATGAGACAAAGGTTTTATACACTTCGTTAGTTCGCCCTACTCTAGAATATTGCTCACCAGTGTGGAACCCTCAATATGATGTTCACCAGCGTAGTATTGAATCGGTACAGAAGCAATTCCTTAAGTTTGCGTTACGCGGTCTTAATTGGGACCCGAATCTTCGCCTACCTTCTTATTCTGACAGACTTCTTCTTATTAATCTTCCTTCACTTTACAACCGTAGGCTCGTATTTGGGATTCTCTTTCTACATAAAGTAGTCAACGGCGAAGTCAGTTCTACCAATTTACTAGATACGCTATATTTTTGTGTTCCCTCACGTCGGACCAGAAACTTTTTTCCTCTTCACCTTAGTAGATGTTTGACTAACTACTCTCTTCACGAACCTCTTCGTGTTCTTTGCCAATCTTTTAACAACCTTTCTCACCTTATTTCTCCTCATCTATCTGTCACTTCTCTTCGCGCTATACTTTTTAATTATCTACAGCGTAACCACTGAAAGTATTCTGGACTGGATATTTGATTGGCTGCAACTCATCCCTGACCACATTGGCTGTGAATCGGGGCATAGCTGGCACCTTGTTGCAAATAAAACACCTCCATCGGGTCGGGGATGTTGTGCATATAGCTAAGCTACCTTAATGAATTAATTACTATTTGTATTTTAGCTTAAGCTTTTTCGTCGACTGCTGACTTAGTTGACGTAAATAAATAAATAAATAAATAAATAAATAAATAAATAAATAATACAAAAAGGGTAATATCGATTTTTCGTTCTACCTAGTTAATTCTAAAAATATAACATTAAGAGCTAATTATTCCTCTTGTTAGCGACAGTTTATTTTTAACTTCATGAGTGGAAACACCTTAAATCAGGACTGAATAGTATTTGTCAATATAATTCAACACAGTTTTATTTATTTGTGCAAAAATGTTGTTAAAGAATGAAAGGATTTTGAAAGTTTTCCACGAGTGTGAAAACTTAAATGATTTTGAAATGGGATTGCTAAAGGAGATGAGCGTTTCATTCGAAAACGCTAGTACGGAGCAGTGAAGTGACATCTTTTATAACAGGTGTTAGTCAAAAGATCATTAAAAGGTTGGCTGTTATCTTGAATGTTATAAATTGCAAGGAAATGGTAAATGGTGAAAAATTTGCGAATATACTTCAAAGACTGCTCAACTTTTGACTGAATTGTATCCGCAAAAAAAACTTACCCCAACGGTACATAGGATTTTGGAGAGCTATCCGAAGAAGTACAGGAATCTAAAAACAAGGACTACAAAAAATTTTTTTTTAAATTTTTTTTGTAATTATGTTAAATAATCAAATTAAAACATTGAAAAATGTTACATAGTCGTCTAAAACAATGAAAAATTCCATTTGTGATTGAAAGAAACCGGGTTTCGATCCATTTTTAAAGGAAAAACATGCTTGGAAATATTTTCTGACTTTGACCTTGAATATTACAGCACCACGAACACCCAGCACTTTTGACAAACATTAATTTTGAAGCTTAATCATATGCTTTTTAAATTTTTGAAATCGCTTTATTGGTTTGGACGCTATGATTTTTGCAATGCTAAATGCCAGAAGGCCCCACTGTGCGACGTCACGACTTCTAAGCACCATTTTTCCTTCGGGATCGTATAGTCTTTAGGCTTCGGCATCATTACAATAACTCTTTAATCAAGCGAGTACACATTATGACCGAATGTGCGCAAAAGTTTGATCAATGCAAACGATCATTCCATAATGTAAAAAGGACTTCACCGTTTAATCTTTTTTTTCGGTTTTGGGTTCAACATATGGGCAATTCCGAAATCACTCACACGACTTTCGAAAGCAGAATAAAATTTAATATGTGAAATAAATCAAAGAAAATCAAATTTTTTGCAATTCATCTTTTACTACAATTTTTTCTTCTTCTTCCGTCATTCCCTAAGCAAAGCACGGCACGCATACACATACAGTTCATGTAGCGTTGCGTCAGTGTATGCATGTGCTCTGTTAATTTGATGATGACGTAGTAGGTAGCAAGCAGCGCTGCCGAACCGATTTATATTGACTGTAATTTGTGTGATATTTATCCGATCAGATTAAAATTTTGGGATCTGAGGTTTTATATCCAATACTATCAATTGGTAAACTTCATTGGGATACTCCAATTTTTGCAAAAATGTTTCTTTTAGAATATGTTTCTTTTAGAATGATAGTGTAGTCCGATCCTATTGATTTTCATACTTTATCTTACCAGGATAATAAAAAGACTCCAAACAAAATTTCAACCCGATAGCTCTTAAGATGGCTGAGTAAAACGCATACGCACCGACGGACAGACGGACATGGCTATATCGACTGAGCTTCTCATGCTGATCAAGAATTCATATACTTTATGGGCTCGGAAACGTCTCCATCTGTGCGTTACAACTGACCAATTTCATATACCCTCTGCAAGGGTATAAAAACGCTAACAATAACTATGCAAACTTTCATTTATATAAGGGTTTGCACTTATGGTCACTCACACGACAAACATTCGCAATTAATAAAAAAAAAAGCATTTGAAAAAAACTATTTTAATTTATTTTTTTGATTACTGATCCACCTTTCGCAATTAATAAAAAAAAATATTTGACAAAAAAAAATATTTTAATTTATTTTTTTGATTATTGATCCAATATCAATGAGACAACTAAATATTTTCAAGTGTAATCTCTTATAAACGTAGCAAGTTGACTAAACAGTCAACTTAAACAAGAATAAACATCGTTTTCATCTGAACTGGATTCACCAAATCAGATGCACCAATGAAATATACAATTCGAAACAAAAACATAAACCAAGAAGAAGTCGTAAAGATTCATATGACAATTATTTGCCTAATACCCAACAAAACATGCATCCACACTCTGTGGAAAAACACTTGAGATGATAACAGCAGCGCGGTATCAAGTAACCAGCGCTGAGCATGAAATATAAATAATGTATTTTTAAAAAAACAATTGTTACCTCCTAGAGCCTAAGATAATCCTATATAAACACTGTACTGTTGTAAATAAAATGTGTTCATATTTTGAATTCAATGAATGAATATTGGGTTTTTTAGTTGTGGTTCTAATTCCCTATTCATTGACCATACACACAAACTCAACTTCTCTAACAAATATTTTGTACGTGTGAATTGCTTTTCACTATTTCTATCCAAAAATATTAAATTGGAACATTTCTTAAAAATATATAACAAAAAATATCATAGAAGATAACTTCGGCAATGCCGAAGTTTATATAATTTTTTATGTAATTTTTTTACATTTTGAAATTTCTTTCCTTGCAACTCAATTCATCAACACACAAATAAAACATTCAAATTATTTCTCTTTTTACTACAAATTTTTAAGCAAAGCACAACACGCATACACATACATACGTGTAGCGCTACGTCTGTGTATGCGTATGCATGTGCTCTGTTTGATTTGCTGATGAACCGATTTGTATTGACTGTAACTTGTGTTCTATTTATCCGATCAGATTCAAATTTTGGGATCTGAGATTTTATATCAAATTCCATTATATTGGTAAATTTCATGGGGATACTCCAAATTTTGCAAACATTTTTGCTCTAGAGCTATATGATATAGTAGTCCGATCCTGACAATTTTCATACTTTATCATCTCCCGACTAAAAGTAGCTCAAATATGATTTCAAATTTCATTCCGATAGCTCTTAAGATGCCAGCGTGAAGTTGATTTGCACAGACGGACGGACGGACAGACGGACATGGCTATATCGACTCAGCTTCTCATGCTGATCAAGAATATATATACTTTACTACGTTACTACGTTACAAACATCTGACCAATTTTATAATACCCTCTGCAAGGGTATAAAAATACACAGATCTTTGGTACTTAATGTTTAGGTTCTGTGGTTGACCTTTTTCCGGAAATATTCCTTATTCCCGTATTTCTTAAGGGGTTACGCCACCCATGAAACAGGTGAAAGAAAAAAAAAGAAACGCTCTTTTTCGGCGAAAATTTGTGTAAAAAAATTCATAGCTTCCAAACAGGACCTAGAAGCCGTGGTCACATATCTTCGCTATTGACAGTAGATTTAGTCTAATATCTGGTACATACAGTGTTGTCAAAAGGTTTGCAGAAAACTCATAGTTTGGTTTAGTTTTAACTGTTGCGATTTTTCCGTATAGGTTTTATTAAATCTTTTCTTTTCTGAGCACATGTGTGATGTTTCCCCAGAGTCTATACACCATCCTTTTAGGCTTGTGCGTGTAAGACGCGCTTCTTGTATGTACATTTCGATATTTCGCCGCCTTGTTCCCCACCTTTCCACAAATAAAACATTCATATTTCAAACTACTTGCCTTGGACGGCCTTGGTGCGTTATTATTAAATCTCTTTGAATCTATTTATCATCAGTGCGCCTAATGATGATTCTCCTTTGTTTCGATTTTGCGCTTCGTATTCATCCAATAATTTTACCTTTAGTGCTTCAGGTGTAATTAAATTGTCCTGCGACTCAATTGCTATACAAAATGTTTTGTAGTCGTCTGATATGCTGTACAGTAGCAAGATTGAAATCAAATCATTTATGTTGATTACTTCACTTTCATTTATTTTGTCTACAATGCTGAAAAACTTGTGGACGTGATCTCTCATGTCGGCGCCGGGGCCTAATTTCAGCAAAATCAGAGAATGCGTGCGGGACCCGCGGACTGGTAAATGCTATGCAACTTTTTTTTTGCCTTAGCATCTTCTTTCACCCACTGTGCAGCATTTTGTTCTGACTTTACACATGTATTGTTCACATTAATTAACTTCACAGCGTTACAGAGTTATTGAATAGATTATTTGTAGTACAACTGGGAAAAGAACGACCGGCACAGACGGTGCCACATACGAGAGTGTAACTTATGCATATAAGGTTGCCAGATGGCCGGTGACAAAGCAGGCTGAAAGATGTATTCGCAATATTTTGTTATTATTATTATTAAATTATAGGATATAGTTGTAAACTATCAACCTAACTATATTTCACAAGCACTAGCAACTAAGGCTTTCGGCTTAGACGAAAACTATATACTATATACACTAGCCTGGGATTCGAAGCCGGATCCTCGATGTTCAGTTGTCTAAATGACTGTCTAAATGACACTTAGACAACTCATCTACCGAGGACTGCATTCGCAATATTTACTTTAGCTCTTCAGAGGAAAATTTAAATTACGATAGAGCATGGAATGATTATTGGCTAGATATTACGAGATCATACAATATAATTAATATCTCAACTTGATAACACCAAGTTTACTTTACTCCTAAAAAATAAATATATTTTATGTTGTTTTTGTATAATCATATTTTTGTTTTTGCGGTGTACTGAACCATTCTAGCAAATCCGCGTGGGTGCCCGTTATAACATTTCGGGTTAAATGAAAGTCTTCTATATTAATTTCAAACGCATCCTTCCGAATTATAAAAAACAAATGTGAAAATGCAGTTGTCTTTATAGGCAAATAAAAGGACATCGAATCAACCTGTTCATCCCTGAGAACGAAAAAAATTAGTATCATAGTTCAGTATTTATATTAATATCAAATAAATAAGAATTAAAATTACTAAACTTACTGCAATAAAGCTAATGGAAATTTAATTTCCATAAAGGCTTGAAATTTCTTGTGGGGGGACATTGGAAAATGATTGATGCGATTCCAGGTGCTACGAGATAAACTGACATTAATATTAACCTTTCGCTTGAAACGGACTTCTAGTAGATATCCTGTACGATAATATGGAGTTTGTTGACCATGAGAACCAATTGTCCAAAGTTGTCCACTATGTAGAAGCGGCGAACGTTGACACAAGCGTTCTGAGTCTATTCTAGATAATGCGGTATAAAAAAAGCTAGTTCCGTGTCGTCGCATGAAATCAATAATATTAAATATTGTTCTTTTGCCTATAGGATCAATGCCCGCAGGTAAACCATCTACACAAACGAGTGATGGTGATCCAAGTATAGCTAAGGCGAAAGCAAGGCGGCGGCGCTGTCCGGACGTACACAATTGTAAAGGTCTGCTACTGCAATTCTGTAAACCTAAAAGCTTAAGCAAATAATTACAGATTTTGGAAACACTAGACCGTGAGTAACCATGCAAAACGGTGTGAATATAAAGTATATAATTTGGTGTTAAGTCATTAGGAAGATTGTCACTTTGAGGACAATAGCCTAAATAGCCATAACATTTCATAAGTTGCTGGTCCATGGAATAGCCCCGTATTAAAATGCTCCCATAAGAAGCGCGAGTCTCACCTACCAAGAGCTTGACTAGGGTGGTCTTCCCCGAGTTATTCAAGCCAGTAATTCCTACACATTCATATCTATATAATTATTTTTTCGTTTTTAATTTGAAAATAGGCATCACTTAAGTCTTAAGTCTTACCTATCTATACACAGATCAACTCGGTTAATCACAGAGGTAGATCTAAATCGCTTACCCAGCCTCTGTAATATTGCAGCATAATGATAGTGCTCAGAATCTCGCATACTTTCTATACGATGACGTTCAGCAGTAACAGATTTATCAACTGTCAGTTGCGCTCCTTGTCTTGATTCATAATCGTGCCCTTCACACCATCGACTTTTTATATGAATATAATGGTAAAGACGCCAAAACCTCCTCGGAATATGACATTCAATAATGATCAATATAGTTATGCTAACTATGATGTTCGCTAATATTAGACAAAGCTCAATACTAACACCAAACTCATCTGAAGCATAAGTATAATCAACTGAAAAGGAAAGAAAACTTTAAAAATCTTTTATTAATTTTGTTTCCACATTTATGGTACTAACTGCAACAATTGGGTACAGCCTCACATTTTAATATCTTTGTCGAGAGAAAATAAACTTCAGGATCTTTGCACACTAGCTTATATTCATATACTATAAAAAGCTTTAATATAAGTTTAGCAAATGTATATTGATTAAAAAATTGAAGCTGACTGGGCACGTTCTCTGAAACTTCTGTATTCAAAGTGCCAAAAAATATAGCGCCCAAAACATTTATAAAACAAGTAACAATATAACCATAAAGAGGATTTTCCGCGAATTCGGCAACCACGTATGAAATTATGATTACAGATACTCCAGATAAAAAAAAAGCCAGGATGAGTCGAGCTAACAATTTTAAAAATGTATGAAATTGAATTACAACTAAGGAGTAAATCATTAAAATAATAATTAATTGCAATGGTCATTGTGTATTAAGTACATTGTGGCAGGTATATCTATTATTTTATTATTATTAAATATGTGGATATCTATTGATAATAATAATGATAATGTTGTATTATTAATACCTCAATCTAATCTAATATTTATTTAAGAAACACTTGTTTAGACGAGCGAAGACTGCGTATCACAGAACTGCAAAATCATATTGTTTCCTTCATACTTTTTTTACAGAGTGTGTCGATTGGGAATTTTCACCAAGTTTAATCGCGTTAGCTTTAGCTCTTCAGATACAGGTACCATCTTGAATAATTATAAGTAACATGAACGCCTTTAGGGAAGTATTCTTGGTTGAACACAATTTTTTCTTTTTTTAAGCTTAAATTATACAAGCATACGAAATTTCACTCTTTTGTACAAGGTTCTTATATTCATAGGGTAATTCCGATTCCGAAAATATTGTTGGTATTTTCTTTTGGTCTTGATTTGAAAACATTCAAGTAAGCCTATTTTTTTGAGGTAAGTAAGTCCACCAGTAAAACAAATATTTCAAATTTATAATAACAAATGCATTTACTTTTTTTTTTTCAAAAATTCTGATAACATGCTTTTTAGAAGCATACCTCAGTATCTCGCTCACGCAAGCTTACGAGCACCCTAGCGCCCCACCAGCCAATGTCCTACTTCGGCCTTATGAAAAAAACGTTTATATGCATAACTTGGCTATTTTTAGTCCGATTTGGTATTTTGCTGGGTATTAGTATCAAATTCAAGTGTGCCAAATTTGAATACAAAAGGTAGAAAATTACGTGAGATAAAAGAGTTTTTCCAAATTACGGGGGCGGAAATGGGCGTGGCAAAATCTTTTCATATACAAAATATGAGCTAAATGCTCAAAATATACATACCAAATTTGGTGTCTCTAGCTTAATAGCTTAATAGTCTTTAAGAAAATCGGGTTTGTTTCAATAACGGGGGCGGAGGGGGCGTGGCAAAAAATTTGAAATAAACTTGACCACCGTAGGCAATACACTAGTCAACGTATTAAATTTGGTGACTCTAGATTTTATAGTCTCTGAGATCTACGTGTACATACAGAATCAGTGTTAAGTTTGGTGCTAGGTTCGATGTTTTAATAGCCCATCACACGAAAACACAAAGACCAAAGGAAAAAGAAACCCCACAGTAAACAAGTTGAGTGAGACAATTTGAGTGTCTCACTGTGAGGTTCCTTTTTCCTTTGCTCTAATTTTATGACTGAATGGTAGATATCAGGTCTTGATGTCAATGATAGCCATATCAACTTTCCGATTGCTGACTGATACATTGCCACATCCTGAATGACGCAATTCTCGTCGCTGCTTGCCACTTGGAAACCAGCATCCAATGGATGCAGTAGCTTTACACATTTCCACATTATTTCTTTGAAGCATGACTTTTATGTACTGAGCCTTATTCATCACGATACTGCGCTGTCCGCACAATGGAGCCTTATTTGATTATTTTCATTTCACTTGTTGGGATGAAGTCAACGAGAAGGTCGCCTTTGTCAACCAGTTTCCTTATAAAATGGTGACGGATGTCGACATGCTTTCTCCTCTTGTGAAATAGAGGATTTCGTGTGAATTGGTCAGCCCCTTGATTGTCTTTGTAGATTATTGTGGCACGGAGCGAGCCAAAAATCTCTTGTAAGAAAGATCTTAGATGTACAGCCTCTTTAGACATCTCAGATAGAGTCATGTAGTCCGCCTCTGTGCTAGAAAGTAGTCCGCCTCTGTGCTAGAAACAGCAACAGTTCGCTGTTTACGGGACTCCCAACTTATTGGTGCGTTTGCCATCTTAAATGCGACACCTGTAAAAGATCTGCGATCATCAATATTAGCAGCCCAGTCGGCATAGCCAACCAAATCTTTTCCGGTTCTTTTATATATTAGTCCATAGTCTTGAGTACCCTTCAAATAACGAAGTACCCTGCTGCTGTTTCCCGTAACAATTATTATACTGGCTAAGAAGACTTACGGTATGTGCAATGTTGCGCGTTGTTACGTCGCGACGTTACGTACCTTGATTGACCCATAGAACAATCACCTTTGTTCTTGTCTTGATAAAATTCGATACCCAGGCAATGTGACAGTTTTCCTAAATCCTTCATTTCAAAATGGCGTGTTAATTCGGTTTTTAGCTGTGTTAGTAGCTTGGGTATTATTCGTTGCGACTATGAGATAATCGACATACAGTGAAACGATAATAATCCCATTACTTTGTTTTTATATACACGCAAGGATCAGCTACAAGTGGCTTCAAGTTCATTTCCTTTAATTTGTGATCCAGCTTCATATACCACTGTCGTTCACTCTGTTTTAAACAATAAAATGCTTACTTTAACTTTCATATTTTATGGACGGTGTAGTTTTGCT
This sequence comes from Drosophila paulistorum, assembly GCA_018152135.1. Taxonomy (NCBI): domain Eukaryota; kingdom Metazoa; phylum Arthropoda; class Insecta; order Diptera; family Drosophilidae; genus Drosophila; species Drosophila paulistorum. The sequence goes on from JAECXG010000823.1 coordinate 3,611,197, forward strand.
TTTCCTTTTCCGTAAGTTTATTTATTTATTTATCTTAGAGTTAGAACTAATTAAAATTAGTCAGAACTTAATTACTGAAGCGCTGGCTGCATGGGCCTTCGGCTTTACTTGTGTGTGTTTAAATATTTGCAGATTAACATACTATACATATTAATATACTTACACATTAACATATTTACATAATTTTACATTTAGTGTTGTATTTTCTAAATTTAAACCTATAGGATGTTGTAGTAATTAGTTTTTTTGAGGTAGTCGATAATCGTGGAAAGGTTAGTTGGAGTTGGGTTTGCAAGGGTTGCTATTGGGCATAATTTTTGAAAGACTTCATCCCTGATGTGGGAGGTTGCAGGCCAATTTATAAGTACGTGTTCTATGTTTAGGTCAGATGTTGAGTTGCAGTTTGGTCAGTGTGTTATGTCGTTCGGGTTCATGTAGTGTTGTTAAGTGAGTCTTGTGTGACATAATCTAAGTCGTAGAATTTTTATTTGGTCTATCCTTGTTATGTCTTTTTGCTTAATGTTTTTGAGATAGTGTCCTGTGTGTGTTAGATTGATGTTTAGCTGTTGGTACCATGTGTTGTAGCGGTTAATGTTTATATAGCTGCAGTTGGAGGGGGGTATGTATAGCGGATTTTGCGGTTTGGTCGGCAGGTTCGTTGCCTTTTATGCCACAGTGGCTGGGAATCCAAAGGAGTTTTAATTTGGTGTTGGTTTTTGTTAGGATTGATCTTATTAATATTGGGTAGAGATTGTTGTTGTTGATGTTGCCAATGGATTTGATAGCTGATAGGGAGTCGGAGCATATTATGAAGTTTCCCTTCTTGTTTCTTGCTAGCTTTATTGCTTCATGGATGGCTACCGTTTCTGCGGAGAGGATTGAGGAGTAGTTTGGTAGGATGCCTGTTTTTAGGACTGTAATATCGGTGGTTATGGCGACTGTGGCAGTTTTATGTTGTAGTGACCCGTCGGTAAATATATATTTGTGTTGTTTGTGTTTGTCTTTATGTTCTAGGAACATTTTTTGCTATATTTTTGGTGATGTGATGTGGAAGGTGGCACCATGGGTGAGGGGGTGTTTGTTTGTTGGGTGGTGGAAGGTCATTCTTTGCAAGATGAAATGATTTTCTCTAATGTGGGTTCTAATTTCTTATTTTTTGTTTTGTTTTATTTGATTGGTGAACTTGTGGATTGGAGAATTAGCACTGTGAAGGATTGTTTTGGATGCTTTGACTGTCATTATATCTACTTGTTGCTCTATTGTAAGTAGGTTGGCTTCGAAAAGTAGGTTGGGGTTGGGAGTTGAGGAAAGAGCGCCAAGGGCTGTGCGTATTCCTGCATTATATGTTGTCTTTAATTTGGTCAGCGTAGACCAAGGCGCATGCCCATAAATGAATATGGCGTAATTTTTTTTGTTATGAGTGTTGCCTTTGTTATGTTAACAAGTGTGTGTAAGTCCTAGTATTTTGAGTTGGGTGACTTGGGGAATTGCATGGGATTTTTGCAGAAAGGGAGTCTAGATTGAAGAATTGGTTTTTTTCTCTATTGAGTGGGAAATAATCATCTGTATAGGCACTAAAATGAATTTCTTTTTGTAGGCTGATTATATTTGGTGAACCCTGGGGTATGCCATTAAGGAGTGGGAAGGGGGATTGTAGTATTAATTTTTGTTTTTATTTTCCTGTTATGGGTAAGTTGATGGTTGGGTTTTTTATGCAGTGGATGTGTTTGATTGGGTTGAGTCCGCAAAAGCGTCGGATATTGGCCCAGATTTTGTGGGAAGGGGTGTTTTATTCTACTGTGGAAGTGAATTCAGTTGTAGCTTTAGTTTTAGATATTTTGAGTTCCCTCCGAAAGAGAGCGTTGGCTTTTTTTTGTAGGTTGTCGGTATTATTGTTACGTTTGAAGGCTTTCCATGTGTATTGTTTTTTGGCTCTAAGTTCGGTGAGAGTTTTATTCTATCACGGTGTATTTTTATTGAAACGGTTTGGTGAGGATTGTGGTATGTTGTGGTGTGCAGATTGAATAATAATTTTGCAGATGTTAGCAGTTTCTTTGTTTACGTTTGGGCTGATTGGTATTTTGTCACTTATAGTGTGTGTTGTTTGGGTGAAGTTTAGCCAGTTGGCTTCTTTTATTTTCAAAAAGGGACGAAAGAAGTCGTTGTTAGATACTGGTTGAGAGAATAGGGAGAGATAAGGATTGGAAAGTGGTAGTTTCCGTTAAAGTCCTCGATAATTTCCCAATTAGTGAATGGAGTAAGTTGGGGAGAACATAGTGACAGGTCGGTGTGTGTGAATGTGTTGTGAGTTGAGAAGTGTGTTGTGGAGCCATCGTTAAGGATGTGGAGGTTTGCGTTTTGTACGAATTTGTAAAGAGTTTTTCCTCTTTTGTTTGGATGTGGTGAACCCCAGATGTTGTACCAGCTGTTGAAGTCCCCTACGATAATCTGATTGGTGTTGTTGGTTGGACTGAGGTTGTCGTTTAAGGATTTAAGGGAGAAAGTCTTGTTAGGGAAATGTAAATTGAAGTGATTTGGATTTTTAATTTAGAATCTATTTCTACACTAAGGGATTCAAAATGGTCAGGTTGGATTATTTGGGTGTTTTGGATTCATTTGTGGACTAATATGACTGTGCCGCCAAACCTGTTGGAAGCTGTATTGGTAAAAATTTGGTAATTAATAGGGATGGGTATAGGTATGTGTGTGTTATAATAGTGTGTTTCTTGAAGACATGTTATTTATGGTGAGTATTTTCTTAGAATGGTTAAGAGTTTGTTATAGTTATTAGTGTACCCTTTTATGTTCCATTGTATTATTTTAATCATAATTTTTAAGGCTAAGTAGGGCTTAGTTTAATGCACTTTGTTGTTTATATAGATTCGATGTCGCTGTTATTGGTCTGTTGGTTTTTGGTTGATGGTTTGGGTTTTGTCTTGTGGGTTTGAAATTGGTAGAAGGTGGTCAAGGGGGCAGTGTTGATGGTCTATATCTGGGTTATTTATGCAGTTAAGGCATTTTTTGTTGTATGTACAATATTGTATTCCATCTGTATGATTTGGTTCTGAGCAGTTTCTGCATGACTATTGCAAACAGATGTAGGATGTCCAAAGCGAAGGCACTTTTTGCATCTGAGTGGAAGAAGGATGTATGGCCGTATGCGTACGGTTTCGTATCCGATTTTGACGGCTTCTGGTAGTTTGAGAGGGTAACTTAGGGTAATAAGTCCGGTTTCAGCAAGTATGATTTCGTTGTTTTCATTATTGTTTGTTTGTTGTGTTGTATTTGGTTGTTTTTTTAATATTTTTTTACTTCTGTTACATTTTGTGGTTTTAGTTCTTGTAGGATATCGTATTCATCTATGCCTCGTAGTTCGTTGCAATAAATCACTCCTTTTGTGAAGTTTAATGTTTTGTGTTTTGACGCTGAAATGTTGATATCTGCCATTTTTGTCAGTTTCAAATGTGCAGTTATCATTTCGTTTTAATATTATGTACTTTGGTTCGCTGAAATGTTTGTTGTTATATTGAAGGATTTTGGATTTGGATTTTGTTGTTGGTTTTTTTTTCCCCCGTAGGTTGGATGCTGTGACTTATCTCTATGGAGGCTGAGGTGTGACTGCCTTTTCCGTAAGTTTTTCTGTAAATTCTGATGGAACCGTAAATTAATGTTAAAATCACACTGATGGAGGTCGCAGAGTTCCACGGCGATTACTATCAGCGTTTGCTATTAATCCTATACGAGCTACAGGGAAATAAATTTGATTATAATCAATTTCTTCCTCTATTTGAGTGAAACCTTTTGCTACTAGCCGAGCTTTGCGGCAATCAACTTTGCCGTTTGGTTTATACTTTGTGCGAAGAACCCACTTGGTTTCTATCACATTCTGATTCTTCTCTCGCTTTACAGTTTCCCAGGACTTATTCTTTTGTAGCGCTTTATACTCACTTATTAAGGCGTTTTTCCACTCAATTTGCATTTGAACCACTTAGAGCTGCGCCTATGGTTATTAGTGATAATGCCTTATTAAGCTCATCTTCCTCATCAAATTCCGGTTCATGCTCGTTTCCATTGGTTGCCTGGTTGACGACATTATAGATGAGCTTGGGAATTCCTGTATGCACTTTTCTGAGTCTTCGAAGTCCACATCTTTGGTTCTTCTTGGATGTTTGCCAAACATATTTGTGAATACGACGCACAGTTGGGCCTCTGCTCAGATAGCATTGCAAAAATACGTTTTTTCATGATCGCGTTTGGCAAAAATGATATATGCAATCGATAGGAAATACTTCAGAGATTATGAATTTTTGAAATCGGTTGAGATTCATGGGTGCTAGAGGCGCCCAAAGTTGAGAGATTTTTAGTGAAAAGGAAAAAATGATAATTTTTAAAAAAAGTCGCAACTTTAAAACTGAATATTGAGCGATTTCAACAATCGATCTTGGATTTTTTGGTTTTATCTGAAAAGTATGTTCTTTGTTAATAGCATGTTTCATAAATTTTAATAATTACTTAAATAGTTATTGAACTAGAAGCGTTTAAAAAATACTCTAAATATTGGCGTTTTTTTAACTTTGGTGGAATACAACTAACAAGTATCACCTAGTATCACTACCGGACTACATACATTAGGTAGGTGAAATATTTACGTATCAGATGTATATAGTCCCAATATGCGGAGAGGTGCGACAGCGATGCGTAAGCCATAAAACTAAGGCAACCTCGCCTAAAAAATGCGCTGCAGGTATAAGGAAGAAGAAGAGCGCATGCGTATTGGCCTGTAGCTTCTTTGTTTTTAAATGATAACATTGCGTAATGCTGTTTTGCAAATACTACCTGTTTACATATATGCCTTTCTACAATGATAAATTGCTAATTACCTGCTTTGGAAAAACTGACAAGACAAGTAAATGTTATTTAAGTTGATGAAAAATTTGTCCTAATTGTGGGTTGGTCGTTTTTATTTCCGTTTACCTAATTGGATGTAAATATTAAGTTTTTTACCTAATTAATACAAAAAGGGTAATACCGATTTTTCGTTCTACCTAGTTAATTCTAAAAATATAACATTAAGAGCTAATTATTCCTCTTGTTAGCGACAGTTTATTTTTAACTTCATGAGTGGAAACACCTTAAATCAGGACTGAATAGTATTTGTCAATATAATTCAACACAGTTTTATTTATTTGTGCAAAAATGTTAAAGAATGAAAGGATTTTGAAAGTTTTCCACGAGTGTGAAAACTTAAATGATTTTGAAATGGGATTGCTAAAGGAGATGAGCGTTTCATTCGAAAACGCTAGTACGGAGCAGTGAAGTGACATCTTTTATAACTGGTGTTAGTCAAAAGATCATTAAAAGGTTGGCTGTTATCTTGAATGTTATAAATTGCAAGGAAATGGTAAATGGTGGAAAATTTGCCGAATATACTTCAAATACTGCTCAACTTTTGACTGAATTGTATCCGCAAAAAAAAACTTACCCCAACGGTACATAGGATTTTGGAGAGCTATCCGAAGAAGCACAGGAATCTAAAAACAAGGACTACAAAAATTTTTTTTTTTAATTTTTTTTGTAATTATGTTAAATAATCAAATTAAAACATTGAAAAATGTTACATAGTCGTCTAAAACAATGAAAAATTCCATTTGTGATTGAAAAAAACCGGGTTTCGATCCATTTTTAAAGGAAAAACATGCTTGGAAATATTTTCTGACTTTGACCTTGAATATTACAGCACCACGAACACCCAGCACTTTTGACAAACATTCATTTTGAAGCTTAATCATATGCTTTTTAAATTTTTGAAATCGCTTTATTGGTTTGGACGCTATGATTTTTGCAATGCTAAATGCCAGAAGGCCCCACTGTGCGACGTCACGACTTCTAAGCACCATTTTTCCTTCGGGATCGTATAGTCTTTAGGCTTCGGCATCATTACAATAACTCTTTAATCAAGCGAGTACACATTATGACCGAATGTGCGCAAAAGTTTGATCAATGCAAACGATCATTCCATAATGTAAAAATGACTTCACCGTTTAATCTTTTTTTCGGTTTTGGGTTCAACATATGGGCAATTCCGAAATCACTCACACGACTTTCGAAAGCAGAATAAAATTTAATATGTGAAATAAATCAAAGAAAATCAAATTTTTTGCAATTCATCTTTTACTACAATTTTTCTTCTTCTTCCGTCATTCCCTAAGCAAAGCACGGCACGCATACACATACAGTTCATGTAGCGTTGCGTCAGTGTATGCATGTGCTCTGTTAATTTGATGATGACGTAGTAGGTAGCAAGCAGCGCTGCCGAACCGATTTATATTGACTGTAATTTGTGTGATATTTATCCGATCAGATTAAAATTTTGGGATCTGAGGTTTTATATCCAATACTATCAATTGGTAAACTTCATTGGGATACTCCAATTTTTGCAAAAATGTTTCTTTTAGAATATGTTTCTTTTAGAATGATAGTGTAGTCCGATCCTATTGATTTTCATACTTTATCTTACCAGGATAATAAAAAGACTCCAAACAAAATTTCAACCCGATAGCTCTTAAGATGGCTGAGTAAAACGCATACGCACCGACGGACAGACGGACATGGCTATATCGACTGAGCTTCTCATGCTGATCAAGAATTCATATACTTTATGGGCTCGGAAACGTCTCCATCTGTGCGTTACAACTGACCAATTTCATATACCCTCTGCAAGGGTATAAAAACGCTAACAATAACTATGCAAACTTTCATTTATATAAGGGTTTGCACTTATGGTCACTCACACGACAAACATTCGCAATTAATAAAAAAAAAAGCATTTGAAAAAAACTATTTTAATTTATTTTTTTGATTACTGATCCACCTTTCGCAATTAATAAAAAAAAATATTTGACAAAAAAAAATATTTTAATTTATTTTTATTATTTTGTATTATTTTTTTGATTATTGATCCAATTTCAATGAGACAACTAAATATTTTCAAGTGTAATCTCTTATAAACGTAGCAAGTTGACTGTTTAATAATAAACATCGTTTTCATCTGAATTGGATTCACCAAATCAGATGCACCAATGAAATATACAATTCGAAACAAAAACATAAACCAAGAAGAAGTCGTAAAGATTCATATGACAATTATTTGCCTAATACCCAACAAAACATGCATCCACACTCTGTGGAAAAACACTTGAGATGATAACAGCAGCGCGGTATCAAGTAACCAGCGCTGAGCATGAAATATAAATAATGTATTTTTAAAAAAACAATTGTTACCTCCTAGAGCCTAAGATAATCCTATATAAACACTGTACTGTTGTAAATAAAATGTGTTCATATTTTGAATTCAATGAATGAATATTGGGTTTTTTAGTTGTGGTTCTAATTCCCTATTCATTGACCATACACACAAACTCAACTTCTCTAACAAATATTTTGTACGTGTGAATTGCTTTTCACTATTTCTATCCAAAAATATTAAATTGGAACATTTCTTAAAAATATATAACAAAAAATATCATAGAAGATAACTTCGGCAATGCCGAAGTTTATATACCCTTGCAGTCCCTGGCAATAATTTTTTTACATTTTGAAATTTCTTTCCTTGCAACTCAATTCATCAACACACAAATAAAACATTCAAATTATTTCTCTTTTTACTACAAATTTTTAAGCAAAGCACAACACGCATACACATACATACGTGTAGCGCTACGTCTGTGTATGCGTATGCATGTGCTCTGTTTGATTTGCTGATGAGCCGATTTGTATTAACTGTAACTTGTGTTCTATTTATCCGATCAGATTCAAATTTTGGGATCTGAGATTTTATATCAAATTCTATTATATTGGTAAATTTCATGGGGATACTCCAAATTTTGCAAAAATTTTTGCTCTAGAGCTATATGATATAGTACTACTACTATAATAGTAGTCCGATCCTGACAATTTTCATACTTTATCATCTCCCGACTAAAAGTAGCTCAAATATGATTTCAAATTTCATTCCGATAGCTCTTAAGATGCCAGCGTGAAGTTGATTTGCACAGACGGACATGGCTATATCGACTCAGCTTCTCATGCTGATCAAGAATATATATATACTTTATGGGGTCGGAAACGTCTCCTTCTGTGCGTTAGAAACATCTGACCAATTTTATAATACCCTCTGCAAGGGTATAAAAATACACAGATCTTTGGTACCTAATGTTTAGGTTCTGTGGTTGACCTTTTTCCGGAAATATTCCTTATTCCCGTATTTCTTAAGGGGTTACGCCACCCATGAAACAGGTGAAAGAAAAAAAAGAAACGCTCTTTTTCGGCGAAAATTTGTGTAAAAAAATTCATAGCTTCCAAACAGGACCTAGAAGCCGTGGTCACATATCTTCGCTATTGACAGTAGATTTAGTCTAATATCTGGTACATACAGTGTTGTCAAAAGGTTTGCAGAAAACTCATAGTTTGGTTTAGTTTTAACTGTTGCGATTTTTCCGTATAGGTTTTATTAAATCTTTTCTTTTCTGAGCACATGTGTGATGTTTCCCCAGAGTCTATACACCATCCTTTTAGGCTTGTGCGTGTAAGACGCGCTTCTTGTATGTACATTTCGATATTTCGCCGCCTTGTTCCCCACCTTTCCACAATTAAAACATTCATATTTGAAACTACTTGCCTTGGACGGCCTTGGTGCGTTATTATTAAATCTCTTTGAATCTATTTATCATCAGTGCGCCTAATGATGATTCACCTTTGTTTCGATTTTGCGCTTCGTATTCATCCAATAATTTTACCTTTAGTGCTTCAGGTGTAATTAAATTGTCCTGCGACTCAATTGCTATACGAAATGTTTTGTAGTCGTCTGATATGCTGTACAGTAGCAAGATTGAAATCAAATCATTTATGTTGATTACTTCACTTTCATTTATTTTGTCTACAATGCTGAAAAACTTGTGGACGTGATCTCTCATGTCGGCGCCGGGGCCTAATTTCAGCAAAATCAGAGAATGCGTGCGGGACCCGCGGACTGGTAAATGCTATGCAACTTTTTTTTGCCTTAGCATCTTCTTTCACCCACTGTGCAGCATTTTGTTCTGACTTTACACATGTATTGTTCACATTAATTAACTTCACATCGTTACAGAGTTATTGAATAGATTATTTGTAGTACAACTGGGAAAAGAACGACCGGCACAGACGGTGCCACATACGAGAGTGTAACTTATGCATATAAGGTTGCCAGATGGCCTGTGACAAAGCAGGCTGCCAGATGTATTCGCAATATTTTATTATTATTATTATTAAATTATAGGATATAGTTGTAAACTATCAACCTAACTATATTTCACAAGCACTAGCAACTAAGGCTTTCGGCTTAGATGAAAACTATATACTATATACACTAGCCTGGGATTCGAAGCCGGATCCTCGATGTTCAGTTGTCTAAACGACTGTCTAAATGACACTTAGACAACTCATCTACCGAGGACTGCATTCGCAATATTTACTTTAGCTCTTCAGAGGAAAATTTAAATTACGATAGAGCATGGAATGATTATTGGCTAGATATTACGAGATCATACAATATAATTAATATCTCAACTCGATAACACCAAGTTTACTTTATTATATAATCATATTTTTGTTTTTGCGGTGTACTGAACCATTCTAGCAAATCCGCGTGGGTGCCCGTTATAACATTTCGGGTTAAATGAAAGTCTTCTATATTCATTTCAAACGCATCCTTCCGAATTATAAAAAACAAATGTGAAAATGCAGTTGTCTTTATAGGCAAATAAAAGGACATCGAATCAACCTGTTCATCCCTGAGAACGAAAAAAATTAGTATCATAGTTCAGTATTTATATTAATATCAAATAAATAAGAATTAAAATTACTAAACTTACTGCAATAAAGCTAATGGAAATTTAATTTCCATAAAGGCTTGAAATTTCTTGTGGGGGGACATTGGAAAATGATTGATGCGATTCCAGGTGCTACGAGATAAACTGACATTAATATTAACCTTTCGCTTGAAACGGACTTCTAGTAGATATCCTGTACGATAATATGGAGTTTGTTGACCATGAGAACCAATTGTCCAAAGTTGTCCACTATGTAGAAGCGGCGAACGTTGACACAAGCGTTCTGAGTCTATTCTAGATAATGCGGTATAAAAAAAGCTAGTTCCGTGTCGTCGCATGAAATCAGTAATATTAAATATGGTTCTTTTGCCTATAGGATCAATGCCCGCAGGTAAACCATCTACACAAACGAGTGATGGTGATCCAAGTATAGCTAAGGCGAAAGCAAGGCGGCGGCGCTGTCCGGACGTACACAATTGTAAAGGTCTGCTACTGCAATTCTGTAAACCTAAAAGCTTAAGCAAGTAATTACAGATTTTGGAAACACTAGACCGTGAGTAACCATGCAAAACGGTGTGAATATAAAGTATATCATTTGGTGTTAAGTCATTAGGAAGATTGTCACTTTGAGGACAATAGCCTAAATAGCCATAACATTTCATAAGTTGCTGGTCCATGGAATAGCCCCGTATTAAAATGCTCCCATAAGAAGCGCGAGTCTCACCTACCAAGAGCTTGACTAGGGTGGTCTTCCCCGAGTTATTCAAGCCAGTAATTCCTACACATTCATATCTATATAATTATTTTTTCGTTTTTAATTTGAAAATAGGCATCACTTAAGTCTTAAGTCTTACCTATCTATACACAGATCAACTCGGTTAATCACAGAGGTAGATCTAAATCGCTTACCCAGCCTCTGTAATATTGCAGCATAATGATAGCGCTCAGAATCTCGCATACTTTCTATACGATGACGTTCAGCAGTAACAGATTTATCAACTGTCAGTTGCGCTCCTTGTCTTGATTCATAATCGTGCCCTTCACACCATCGACTTTTTATAGGAATATAATGGTAAAGACGCCAAAACCTCCTCGGAATATGACATTCAATAATGATCAATATAGTTATGCTAACTATGATGTTCGCTAATATTAGACAAAGCTCAATACTAACACCAAACTCATCTGAAGCATAAGTATAATCAACTGAAAAGGAAAGAAAACTTTAAAAATCTTTTATTAATTTTGTTTCCACATTTATGGTACTAACTGCAACAATTGGGTACAGCCTCACATTTTAATATCTTTGTCGAGAGAAAATAAACTTCAGGATCTTTGCACACTAGCTTATATTCATATACTATAAAAAGCTTTAATATAAGTTTAGCAAATGTATATTGATTAAAAAATTGAAGCTGACTGGGCACGTTCTCTGAAACTTCTGTAATCAAAGTGCTAAAAAATATAGCGCCCAAAACATTTATAAAACAAGTAACAATATAACCATAAAGAGGATTTTCCGCGAATTCGGCAACCACGTATGAAATTATGATTACAGATACTCCAGATAAAAAAAAAGCCAGGATGAGTCGAGCTAACAATTTTAAAAATGTATGAAAATAAATTACAACTAAGGAGTAAATCATTAAAATAATAATTAATTGCAATGGTCATTGTGTATTAAGTACATTGTGGCAGGTATATCTATTATTTTATTATTATTAAATATGTGGGTATCTATTGATAATAATAATGATAATGTTGTATTATTAATACCTCAATCTAATCTAATATTTATTTAAGAAACACTTGTTTAGACGAGCGAAGACTGCGTATCACAGAACTGCAAAATCACATTGTTTCCTTCATTCTTTTTTTACAGAGTGTGTCGATTGGGAATTTTCACCAAGTTTAATCGTGTTAGATCTAGCTCGTCAGATACAGGTACCATCTTGAATAATTATAAATAACATGAACGCCTTTAGGGAAGTATTCTTGGTTGCACAAAATTTTTTCTTTTTTTAAAGTTTAAATTATACAAGAATACGAAATTTCAATCTTTTGTACAAGGTTCTCATATTGATAGGGTAATATAGGTCAATTTCGGACCGCAGATTCCGAAAAAGTTCTTCGTTTTTTTCATTTGCTCTTGTTTTGAAAACACACAAGTACGCCTAATTTTTTCAAGTACCCCACTTTACAAAAAACTTATTTCCAGAATCAGTGTTAAGTTTGGTGCTAGGTTCGATGTTTTAGTAGCCCATCACACGAAAACACAAAGACCAAAAGAAAAAGAAACCCCACTGTAAACAAGTTGAGTGAGACAATTTGAGTGTCTCACTGTGAGGTACCTTTTTCTTTTGCTTTAATTAAATGACTGAATGGTAGATCTTGCTTCCATATTATTTCCTTGAAGCCTGACTTTTATGTACTGAGCATAATTCATTACTATACTGCGTATATCACCATTTCGTTGTTTAAGCAAATCATCTACTTATGTATGTATATTAGTACCCAACAAAGTCTATGAAAATATATAAAATGAATATGAAATCCTTAATTCATATTTTGCCTCATTTAGTCTTCACTCCTGCTGTCAATTTGCCTTGTCCATATATCCCTGAGGCTGATTCATATAGACGACATCATTTAGGTCACTGTTTAGATAAGCTGGCACATCCTTTTGGTGCAGATATAGTTTCAACTCCGCTGCTTTAGCCAAAATTAGCCGTATCTTTTCCTAACGAAATTAAAAAAATAATTTTATTTCGGTATCAAAGGCAACAGAAAATGGCTTGAGAGTTTTGTAAAAACAGCGTGTTTGCTAAATGCGGAATCAATCGTGATTTGATGATTGCAGAGAAACAAAGCGATTTGTTTTTCTTTGAAAATAGCATTAAAGCAGTTTTCGCCGTAACCTTCCCAAATGCTACACTGCAGTGTAGACGGAAAGCCCGATTTTTTTGCATCATGGAACGATATGGTGCCTTTTATTATTTATTTAGAATCTAGACACTCTAGGTGTCTAGATCTGTGATCAGAGCTTTGTTTACAATTGGAAGCTTTACAAATTTGGTTAAGTTTTAGGTGACTTATTTTAGAGGAAGTAAACAGAGCCAGTCATGCTTAATATAAATTTCAGATTAGAATTCGGTAGTATGTGTTCAATTTTGTACATGTGTCATGTTGTAGAGTGTATATTTTTCTTGAAAACTAGACCCGAGTCCATAATTCACGTGGAACTAATGCGAGGCCATTCACAATCTTTGCATCTTCTTGCATCCCTCTTTGCACATAACACATATTGCAGCCACATTTGAATTCAGCAATGCACAGTTGCTTGATGTATGTCGCAACAACACAAATAAAAAAGAATCAATTTATGATTGGATTGTTAATGATATCAGCAACAAAAATATAGACGATCAAGTAAAATATTCGATAAATAAAAAAGCTGCTGCAATGCACGACTTCGTTCGAAAAAAATTGCCGAAATGTCATAGAAGTGTGGCAAATAAAAAAAAATATTCCGATTGGCTATTAATAACATCTTCAGTCAATAGGAATCCCTACAAACCACCTACATTCCAAAGAAAAGGGCCAACCAAATGTAGACTATGAGGAAGCTGGACCAAGACTGAAAAGAATACTGGGTGGTAAGGCTTTTAGAATATAATTCTAGAAGCCTTTTAGTGCACGCTGCAGCACTCAGCAAAGAAGTCCAATGAAAAAGACACTTCATATGTGTTAAAAGAGTAACGCAACAAAACAAAAATATTACCTCCAGCAGTGATTAACCTCTTACAAGGGGAACTTCAGCGAATCTATGCGAATCACCGATACTTCCCTTATAAATCGCGCTTAAAATAATAGCTTCGGTGACTTATACGTAGAACGCCGAGTAGACTTCAAGCAGCTCGGTGGTGTAAGAGGTTCTGCCTAAAATTAATGAAACGCTGGTTCAGCCCCCGACCGAAACTAGTTAGTTGTGAATTTATATTTTTTTTTTTTTTTTGCCTTTTTAATAATTAGAAGTTTTTGCAAATTACGTTTAAATACGTTTGATAGTATACACTCACTTTTAATCAATCGCTGTTTATCTCTTGGGTAAATCTACCAGTGTCCATGTATTATTTGCCAACAGAACCTCATATTCATTAGCGTTTCGGAATATCCTTCGCATATACAAACCTGTGATTGTTTGTGGTGGAATTTGGGATTCAAAAATCGAAACCATATCATTCGGATCCTTGAACATAACATTTGTCAACGACTTTTCGCTCTTCTTTGTCATACAGCTTGTATGCTTTTAATACTACATTCGAGTCTCGATAATTCGTACCCCGTTAAATTAAAAACCTCACTATATCGTAAGAAACTGCTAGTCCATTGAAAAATCTTCGTCCCTTGGAAAACTCAGTAAATTTGAAACCTCAGTATTTCGAAAAAAGATTCGGTTCCCTTGCCATTTCAAATTATTGAGAGTCGACTGTTGTGAATATCCTACGAGCCGATATTCATAGCTTCTACTCGGAGGAAATCCTCCATATCAACGTGCAAGAGCAAACATCTTAACATCTTGACAAGCGTCCGGTTTGCTCGTTCGGCCACTCCTCTCTGTTAAAGCCTATATCCGTCTGATGACGCATAGTTCCAATAAATACGCATCAAAACTCCTTTTGATGAATTCTCGGTCGTTGTCACTTTTTATTGCCTTGATTTTTTTACAGTTTGTCGTTCAGTCATCTCTTTGATTCCACGAGTTTCTCGGATACTACGGTCTTTCATTTTAGACAATACGTAAATATTCGTCTCCACATGTCGTCTATGAATGTTAAGAAATACTAATAACTGCCAAGAGATGCTGAGCTCTATGATTAGACGCCGACGAGAAAGGTTGAGTATGAATCTTGATTTTCATACAAGTCATACATGGCATCTTTTCAGAGAAATACACATTTTCATATGCCACCCATCATCGTGCGTTTAACAATAATCATTCGACTTAAATAATTCAAATGGCCATATATGTAGTGCCAATCTTCTGCACTTTACTGTCGTGCTCCACAGCATCGATTGTTTAATCACAAAAACTTATGTCAAAAATCACAGCGCATCGACTGCGCAATCAGTCGCATCGATTCAGCTCATAAAATCCGGTCTGTACAAGCACGTCACCTCAGCCAACTGCCTTTATGACATTATTGTTGGCCAACAGAATATCTTCTTCATGAGCAACATAATTTGTAAACAGACTGCGCCTGCAAAATAAATGACCCAATCCCCACATCAGCTTGAAGCATCAAGTGTCACCGTCGCGATAGCGAAGTTATCACATTCCTTTCGCAGATTTGAAAGTAATATGATAACCGCTAGTTCGCCTTCTAGTATTGTGGGCGGTAGATGAATGAACTGATGTCAGAATATTTAGGAGATTCGGGTTTTACTTGCTTTAGAGTAATAGTATTTTGTTTCTTAACTGTACTTGATTATTATTATTTTTTGTAGTTATTATTATTTTTGGTGTTTAGATTATATAAAATAAGATAACATTAAGACAATTATAATATAGAACAAATGAAAATATATGTCAATATATGTTTAAGAATAAACATCGTGTTCATCTGAACTGGCTTCACCAAATCAGATGCACCAATGAAATATACAAAACGAAACAAAAACAAAAGTAAATCATAAAATTCATATGACAATTATTGCTTAATACCAAACAAAACATGCATCCACACTCTGTGGAAAACACTTGAGATTATTACAGCGGCGCGGTATCAAGTAACCAGCGCTGAGCATGAAATATAAACAATTTTCAACCCCCGAAAACGTGGGGCATTAGAATAATTATTTTTAAGAACAATTGTTGCTTCTTAGAGTTTAAGAGTTTTTAAATAAAATCAGTTCATATTTTGAATTCAACGAATGAAGACTGGGTTATTTTCCTTCTCTCCGGGAATCCCTATTCAATATAAGATTATAGATATCGATGCAGTTAACAATAAAGACCTAGTTAATTAAGTTGTTACAGTTTGCTATTATCAATAAAGACGTATTTTGCTGACCTAACACTATGTCGAACTATGCACTGGTGAGCTCTCTATTTTTACTATAAAAGAAATGCATTATTCTTAGTAAGATCAGATACCACTTGTAGCTACATCGGGTGTGCATCGCTGTGTTTGGCCCCCATCTCTACCTTTCTAATCTCACTCCGAAGTCCACCCAATTTATGTGTTGGTTTCGACTGGTTTATGTGTTAGTGCCTATTTACATATAAATAAATAAACAATAAATACATTCAAGGAATACTAACGTCTTTTATTGAACATTTTGGTGACCCCCGACATTGGCGGCTAGAAGTTGAAAGAGTAACAGACTTGGTGAAACCGTCATCAAGCGAGATTATTTGGTCAACTCAGGCGACCAATCTCTCAACAACAAGAAACTGGTCAACTAGGCGACTACTTTCTTTGCACGCTTTGGACACAGAACAATCCTAAGAGAGGGTACACATTGATAAACATTTCACATCAATCTGGGGTCCCGACTAAAAACATTGCAATTGATTAACTTGGCAATAATTGCGTAGCCACCTTGGCGACTAAAAACAATTTATTGGAAAACTAGGAGTTGGATTTCCGCAACGGGGTAGCAGTGCATACCCATTGAATAAAAGTTGATCAACTATATCACTTTGTCAAAAATATTTAACAACGATTTGCGTCAACGAGGCGACCAAATCATAAAAAGTTATTTTTATATAAAATAAAGTTTGATCAACTCATAAACTCTGTTGCATTCCCTGGCGTCAGCAATCTCTGACCTAGTTAAATTGGTCAGTAACCCAGGTAGTACGCCCGAGTATATAGTTTCGCATTGGTCAGCAATTTTTTAAAATATATAACAAAGAAAAGAAATTAAAAAACTGGTTTCACTTTCGTGGCGTTTATCAGTGTAAAATAATAGGTATATTAAAAATTAACTATTGTTAAAACCAGAGCTTGCAAATAACAGTTGACCGATTCTTGGTGTTCGCAAATAAGTGTTGTAAACCGACAGTTCGAGCAAAAACTCAAAGAGCAACAGTTTCAGTTGTTTGCTCGATGAATCTGTTTTGCTCTGAACAAAACCGATTTTTTTCGATTCTTTTGCTCTGGTTATTATCGGACACTTTAATCTCTCACAATTAAGCAAAGTGTTTTTTGAGTATGCTTTACGAATCAGATTCGCTTTCACTTGTGTTTGTGATTTCTATGCGGTCGCGTCAAAATTAACATTTTTAGTGAAATGGGTCGTGGCACAGGCTGTGCTGGCCACTCCAGCAACTCAAGTTCCTGTGGAGAGGGCATTTTCTGCACTCCATTTTATTTTGAGCGAAAGGCGCTCTTCAATAAGCGCGGAAAATTTGAATTCTTTACTTATTGTAAAACTTAATGAAAATTAATTAAAAATAATACAAAAAACACTTTGCGCTGAGTTTTTTTTCAAAAGGTCTTTAGGTGACAGTTATTGTTTGACAGATATTGTTTCGCTCTCAAATTGTTGCTCATTTCAAGACCCTATCTCAAATTTGTCAAATGATATCTCTCAACAGAAAACCGAAACGAATAGAGTCAAAGTGTTTGCCTCAGAGCGAGACCGCATGTGTAATATTTTTTTCGGTTATGCTCTCAACCAGAGCGCTAGAAAAAAAGCGCTCAACTGTTATTTGCGAGCTCTGGTTAAAACACTAATCAAAAGGAGACTTCGATTTATTTCTTATTCTTATTTGTGCTACACTTGACCAATTTTAGGAACGAGTCGGAGCGTTCCCTGTCTTTGACAAAATAAATAAACTCCCATCGGGTCTAGATCTAGTACAAATAAGCAGTTACATAAGAATATAAAAGAACATGGAGGAGTTTTATAAGCAGCAGACAAAACGAGGAGAGGCAATTCAGGCCATCATTCGGAATAACAAAAAGGATTCTTTCGCCAGGAAAATGAAGCCATCTTATTTCGAGGAGAGAAATGTCATCAGGAGTTGATGGACAAATTAAATAACGTACCAACTGAAGATGACTACTTTGTAACGGACTACTTTAGCAAATTGAAGGCGGTTGTAACTAATATAGAGGAAAATTGGAAGGACCATTTGGCAAAGATAAAACTAGAGACAATCTCGCCAACGAGAGGAAGAGCGCGTCGTGATCAAACCACTGGTTCGCAAGCAAAGTGCGCTGCTGGATTCATTGTCCAGGACATTAAGACAAATTGTGAATGAATAAAAAATGAATTGCAAATCGGTAGTCGACAAATATTATGGATGCAAATTGAATAAATCTATTATGAGATTCATCAGCTAGCTGAAAATCCAGCCGAAGCCGGATATAATATAGCTACGTTTGCGGCCCCAGAAAATACAATGCTGAAATTCTGTGTGGCACCAGCAGAAAATGTAGTGATACAATTACCGCCTGTATTGCAATCGATACAATCATTGCAATTACCCAAAAACCCCATTCCAAAATTTGATGGGGATTATCTGAAAAGGTGGTTCATGAGTCAAATGTATCCACAATAGACAAAAAGGTGGTACTTAAAATCAAACCTTTCTGGAGAAGCCAATTACAACACTGCTTAGTCAGTGTTGCACGAACGATTTAATAACAAACGAGTTCTAGTAACAGCCATACTGGCAAAGCTGTTTGATCACCCAAATGAGGGAAATGACGCAGCTTCTATAAAGAATTTGCATGATAACATTTTTGAATCATTGCAAGCCTTAAAAAATGTAGGCATCAATATGGAATCGTCAGATGCTGTCATAATGATTCATATGACAAGAAAATTAGATGGATTAAACCACGCACTATATGAGCAATCTCTTTCCAACACAAGGGGGATCTGCAGGAAGTAAACAAAAAAAGTTCCTTCTTGGAACAGCGCTTCCTAACATTAGTGGCGATTGGGAAACCAAGAAACGAAAATCGCAGCATTAAAAAACTAAACCCTAGGAAAATAGCGTAACAGCATCTGGGACAAACAGTACCTTGAGTGCCTTCTGCGACAGGTCAAAGCACAAACTCTTCCAATGTGAAAAGTTCAAAATCAAATCCGCAGCAGAGCGGCTTTATTTGGTGCAGAGACACAAATTAAGTGTCAATTGCTTCAAGCCGGACCATATGGCAAAAAACTGCTCTTGGAGGGGTTGCTTTAAACGCGACAAAAAATATAACACAATGTTGCATCTGGAAACGCAACCAAATTGCTACATCTGCTTCTGCAGCTTCTGCATATGGAATTGGCAGAAAATACACCCTGTTGACAACGGCCAAGATAGTGGTAAAAGGGATCAATGAAAGGAAAGGAGAATTTCGAGCACTCCCGGATAGCGGCTCAAAAGTAAATCTCGTTTCAGAGAGACTGGTAAACAAATTATCGTTAAAAATTAGCGAGACTCATGTGCACATAAATGGAGTGGGTGGTCAACCGCGGAGAAGCAAGGCGCGAGTAAGCTTGGTTGTAAGGTCAAGATACTACAAGTTCACAATGCTAGTTAAGGCATTTGTATTGCCACACATAATAGGTGACCAACCCACAGAACAAATAACGCAGAAAGTCACACTACCAGACAACATTCAATTAGCGGACCCAACATTTGATAAACCAGGAAAAATTGATATGTTGTTGGGAGCTGATAATCACTATGCTATACTGCTACTAGAAAAAAGACGGGGTAATCGAAACCGTCCAACATTGCAAAATTCAGAGTTTGGATGGATTATTGCTGGCAGAATTAATATGTCAACGTCAGCTTCAATCACATGTATGGTAGGCATGACGAATCCAGAGGAATCTCTAGAAAGATTCTGGTAGCTAGACACACTAGAGTCAATGAAAAGGTACAGGAGTCCGGAGGAAGAGTATTGAAAAAAATTCTTCCTCGATAACCTACACACGGCGGGGGACGATCGACTAATTGTAAAGCTTCCATTTGCTGAAGAGGCTACATCTCTTGGAGAATCTCGGGACGTAGCCATAAGAAGATTCATGTCGTTAGAGAGGCGAATGAGCCCTGACATAAAAAAGGAGTATATAAAATTTATGTTAGAATATGAACAGCTCGGACATATGAAGCAGATAATGGTAGAACAAATTCCCAAGAACCATTACTTTATACCGCATCACTGTGTACTAAAGCCTGAAAGTACCACCACCAAGTTAAGAGTGGTATTTGATGTTTCATGCAAAACGTCATCAGGCAAATCGCTGAACGACATTTTATATCCTGGACCAGTTGTACAGAGTCAACTCTTCTCAATTCTTCTGCGGTTCAGGACACACAAATATGTGTTCACTGCGGACATTGAAAAAATGTATCGTCATGTTTGGATAAACCCTGCCGATCAATTCAATCAGATGATTGTGTGGAGAGAGGATCCAAGTCAAGCACTAAAGTTTTATCGTTTATAAACGGTAACCACATCAGCCCCATATTTAGCGACGAAGTGTCTGGAGCATTAGCATTAAAAAACGACTTTTATGTTGATGAATGTCTCACAGGAGCAGACAGTTTACCAGAAGCCCTGCAAATAAGACAAGAGCTGGTAGAAATCTTGAGACCTAAGGGTTTCAACTTACGAAAATGGTGTTCAAATAGCAGTCAACTTCTAAAGGAAATCATTGAGAATCATATAGGCACCCAAAGAAGACCAATTATGTGGAAAGGCTCAAAGACATACAAAAGGAATAACCAGACGAGTGGTGCTATCTGAAGTCGGTCAAATCTTCGATCCCCTAGGACTGTTCGCACCGGTAGTGGTAAGAACGAAAATGTTTCTTCAACATGTTGCTACCGAACGAATTGAGATGGATGGTGACCTACCGCCGTATTTGGAGAAGCACTAAACCACATGAAAATTCCAAGGCATATTTTTGATGGCAAGGTCCCCACTACAAAAGAACTATATACATTTGTTGATGCATCAGAAAAGGCGTATGGAGCGGCAGTTTATGTCCGATCAACCTTTAAAAATCGCAAAATTTCGGTCACATTGTTGTGCGCCAAGTCTAGAGTGGCTCCCCTTGCAAAGCAAACACTGCCCCGGCTGGAACTATGTGCAGCTGTACTTGGAGCTGAACTCACGGATAGAGTACGACAGGATCTACAATTAGGATCGGAAAGTGTTGAATCATTTCTCTGGTCAGACTCAACAGTAGTACTCTCTTGGATTAATTCACGGGCATCACATTTCCACACTTTTGTGGCTAATCGGTTGGTTATTTAAGCCTACAGAGCACACGATGGATACCGCTGAAAAGAAAACCAAGGTATTCAGCATGGTGTCTTAAAATCAAACCTTTCTGGAGAAGCCAATTACAACACTGCTTAGTCAGTGTTGCACGAACGATTTAATAACAAACGAGTTCTAGTAACAGCCATACTGGCAAAGCTGTTTGATCACCCAAATGAGGGAAATGACGCAGCTTCTATAAAGAATTTGCATGATAACATTTTTGAATCATTGCAAGCCTTAAAAAATGTAGGCATCAATATGGAATCGTCAGATGCTGTCATAATGATTCATATGACAAGAAAATTAGATGGATTAAACTACGCACTATATGAGCAATCTCTTTCCAACACAAGGGGGATCTGCAGGAAGTAAACAAAAAAAGTTCCTTCTTGGAACAGCGCTTCCTAACATTAGTGGCGATTGGGAAACCAAGAAACGAAAATCGCAGCATTAAAAAACTAAACCCTAGGAAAATAGCGTAACAGCATCTGGGACAAACAGTACCTTGAGTGCCTTCTGCGACAGGTCAAAGCACAAACTCTTCCAATGTGAAAAGTTCAAAATCAAATCCGCAGCAGAGCGGCTTTATTTGGTGCAGAGACACAAATTAAGTGTCAATTGCTTCAAGCCGGACCATATGGCAAAAAACTGCTCTTGGAGGGGTTGCTTTAAACGCGACAAAAAATATAACACAATGTTGCATCTGGAAACGCAACCAAATTGCTACATCTGCTTCTGCAGCTTCTGCATATGGAATTGGCAGAAAATACACCCTGTTGACAACGGCCAAGATAGTGGTAAAAGGGATCAATGAAAGGAAAGGAGAATTTCGAGCACTCCCGGATAGCGGCTCAAAAGTAAATCTCGTTTCAGAGAGACTGGTAAACAAATTATCGTTAAAAATTAGCGAGACTCATGTGCACATAAATGGAGTGGGTGGTCAACCGCGGAGAAGCAAGGCGCGAGTAAGCTTGGTTGTAAGGTCAAGATACTACAAGTTCACAATGCTAGTTAAGGCATTTGTATTGCCACACATAATAGGTGACCAACCCACAGAACAAATAACGCAGAAAGTCACACTACCAGACAACATTCAATTAGCGGATCCAACATTTGATAAACCAGGAAAAATTGATATGTTGTTGGGAGCTGATAATCACTATGCTATACTGCTACTAGAAAAAAGACGTTGTAATCGAAACCGTCCAACATTACAAAATTCAGAGTTTGGATGGATTATTGCTGGCAGAATTAATATGTCAACGTCAGCTTCAATCACATGTATGGTAGGCATGACGAATCCAGAGGAATCTCTAGAAAGATTCTGGTAGCTAGACACACTAGAGTCAATGAAAAGGTGTCAATATGGAGGTCAAAATGGAATCGTCAGATGCTGTCATAATGATTCATATGACAAGAAAATTAGATAGATTAAACTACGCACTATATGAGCAATCTCTTTCCAACACAAGGGGGATCTGCAGGAAGTAAACAAAAAAAGTTCCTTCTTGGAACAGCGCTTCCTAACATTAGTGGCGATTGGGAAACCAAGAAACGAAAATCGCAGCATTAAAAAACTAAACCCTAGGAAAATAGCGTAACAGCATCTGGGACAAACAGTACCTTGAGTGCCTTCTGCGACAGGTCAAAGCACAAACTCTTCCAATGTGAAAAGTTCAAAATCAAATCCGCAGCAGAGAGGCTTTATTTGGTGCAGAGACACAAATTAAGTGTCAATTGCTTCAAGCCGGACCATATGGCAAAAAACTGCTCTTGGAGGGGTTGCTTTAAACGCGACAAAAAATATAACACAATGTTGCATCTGGAAACGCAACCAAATTGCTACATCTGCTTCTGCAGCTTCTGCATATGGAATTGGCAGAAAATACACCCTGTTGACAACGGCCAAGATAGTGGTAAAAGGGATCAATGAAAGGAAAGGAGAATTTCGAGCACTCCCGGATAGCGGCTCAAAAGTAAATCTCGTTTCAGAGAGACTGGTAAACAAATTATCGTTAAAAATTAGCGAGACTCATGTGCACATAAATGGAGTGGGTGGTCAACCGCGGAGAAGCAAGGCGCGAGTAAGCTTGGTTGTAAGGTCAAGATACTACAAGTTCACAATGCTAGTTAAGGCATTTGTATTGCCACACATAATAGGTGACCAACCCACAGAACAAATAACGCAGAAAGTCACACTACCAGACAACATTCAATTAGCGGACCCAACATTTGATAAACCAGGAAAAATTGATATGTTGTTGGGAGCTGATAATCACTATGCTATACTGCTACTAGAAAAAAGACGGGGTAATCGAAACCGTCCAACATTACAAAATTCAGAGTTTGGATGGATTATTGCTGGCAGAATTAATATGTCAACGTCAGCTTCAATCACATGTATGGTAGGCATGACGAATCCAGAGGAATCTCTAGAAAGATTCTGGTAGCTAGACACACTAGAGTTAATGAAAAGGTACAGGAGTCCGGAGGAAGAGTATTGAAAAAATTCTTCCTCGATAACCTACACACGGCGGGGGGACGATCGACTAATTGTAAAGCTTCCATTTGCTGAAGAGGCTACATCTCTTGGAGAATCTCGGGACGTAGCCATAAGAAGATTCATGTCGTTAGAGAGGCGAATGAGCCCTGACATAAAAAAGGAGTATATAAAATTTATGTTAGAATATGAACAGCTCGGACATATGAAGCAGATAATGGTAGAACAAATTCCCAAGAACCATTACTTTATACCGCATCACTGTGTACTAAAGCCTGAAAGTACCACCACCAAGTTAAGAGTGGTATTTGATGTTTCATGCAAAACGTCATCAGGCAAATCGCTGAACGACATTTTATATCCTGGACCAGTTGTACAGAGTCAACTCTTCTCAATTCTTCTGCGGTTCAGGACACACAAATATGTGTTCACTGCGGACATTGAAAAAATGTATCGTCATGTTTGGATAAACCCTGCCGATCAATTCAATCAGATGATTGTGTGGAGAGAGGATCCAAGTCAAGCACTAAAGTTTTATCGTTTATAAACGGTAACCACATCAGCCCCATATTTAGCGACGAAGTGTCTGGAGCATTTGCATTAAAAAACGACTTTTATGTTGATGAATGTCTCACAGGAGCAGACAGTTTACCAGAAGCCCTGCAAATAAGACAAGAGCTGGTAGAAATCTTGAGACCTAAGGGTTTCAACTTACGAAAATGGTGTTCAAATAGCAGTCAACTTCTAAAGGAAATCATTGAGAATCATATAGGCACCCAAAGAAGACCAATTATGTGGAAAGGCTCAAAGACATACAAAAGGAATAACCAGACGAGTGGTGCTATCTGAAGTCGGTCAAATCTTCGATCCCCTAGGACTGTTCGCACCGGTAGTGGTAAGAACGAAAATGTTTCTTCAACATGTTGCTACCGAACGAATTGAGATGGATGGTGACCTACCGCCGTATTTGGAGAAGCACTAAACCACATGAAAATTCCAAGGCATATTTTTGATGGCAAGGTCCCCACTACAAAAGAACTATATACATTTGTTGATGCATCAGAAAAGGCGTATGGAGCGGCAGTTTATGTCCGATCAACCTTTAAAAATCGCAAAATTTCGGTCACATTGTTGTGCGCCAAGTCTAGAGTGGCTCCCCTTGCAAAGCAAACACTGCCCCGGCTGGAACTATGTGCAGCTGTACTTGGAGCTGAACTCACGGATAGAGTACGACAGGATCTACAATTAGGATCGGAAAGTGTTGAATCATTTCTCTGGTCAGACTCAACAGTAGTACTCTCTTGGATTAATTCACGGGCATCACATTTCCACACTTTTGTGGCTAATCGGTTGGTTATTTAAGCCTACAGAGCACACGATGGATACCGCTGAAAAGAAAACCAAGGTATTCAGCATGGTGTCTGCCAATGCCAACAACACGAGTGAATGGATATATACGGTAAATCACAGAAATTCATTTTACCGGCTAATAGTGGTGTATGTGCTACGGTTTTGTCACAAGCAGAACAGGAAACAAACGGCTCACTTAGAGTTGGAAGAGTTGGACCAAGCACGTGGAGTAATCATTAAGCAAATTCAAGAAACAGGATTTGCATATGAATTATGTCACTTAAAGAAACGACCTGATCAACCACAAGATCGCAAAAGCACTGTGGCAACATTGCCACTAATACTGGATGAACATTCAATCATACGAGTAGCAACTCGGCTACAACAAGCACCAGTATCAACGGAAACAAGGAAAATATATATCTTGCCATATAATGATCCGGTGGTAAAAATGATACTACGGAAACTTCATGAAGAGAATCTTCATTGTGGACATGAGGCACTACGGGGAATACAACATTACCATATCATTAAGGTGAAACCGATGGTCCGGAATGTGATCTAGGGCTGCGTAGTATGCACCAGGTACCGGCCTCAGTTCTTTAAACAAGTCATGGGCGACTTACCTGAACATCGGGTATCTCAGAATAGACAGTTTCTCAAAGCCGGAGTAGACTATTGTGGACCATTCTGGATCCACCATAAGGTTCGAGGAAAACGTCCCAACAAAGCTTACGTTGCAGTATTTGTAGGATTTGCAACCAAGGTAGTACACTTGGAGTTGGTCGGAGACCTGACCACCTCCTCATTTGTAGGCGCGTTTCAGCGCTTTGTTGGGCTCAGAGGAAGATGCCAGATATTATACTACGATAATGCAAAAAACTTTGTTGGCGCAAACAACCAACTTAAGGAGCTGACCGATACAATACACTCAGAAACGGAAGCAGGTAGTATAAAGGAATTTTGCAATCAAAAAGGAGTGCAATTTAAGTTCATACCACCACGGTCTCCACATTTCGCAGGATTATGGGAAGCTGTGGTAAAGTCCGCTAAGCATTTACTGTTGAAAAACATATCGACAGCAAACTTAACGTTTGAACAATGTTGAATTGTCAATGTTGAATGTTAACCCAAAACTCAGACGATCACAACGACTTAACAGCTCTGACCTCAGGCCATATATTGATCGGAAAACCATTAGTAGCCCAACCAGATGCAGAGCCAGTAACACAGCAATCGATTCCAGAGCAATGGGCTTAAGCATACATTCTGGTCACAATGGTCTCAAGAGTACCTACAATAATTGCAGGGTGCATCCAAATGAAAAAAACCATATAACAATGTCAAAGAAGGCATGATGGTAATTCTAAAGAGGATAATATGCCAATCTTGCAGTGGCTAATTGGACGAATTGTTAAAATATATCCAGGCCTGGATGGATACATCCGCGTGGTAGACGTTAAAACAGCCAGAGGCACCTACAAGCGGGCTATCAATAAATTGGCTTCCTTGCTTAGAGAGACGGCGAAAAAACGTAAAATCGAGGCAGGTGACACAGAATCGAATTTCCAAGAAGACCCTATCGATCGTATCGAGGACACTGCAGAACCAGAGACAAAAAGTCGTTTGTTGGTCGGTCTGCCACCGTTCACAAAGACGATCTGCCTAATGCTATAGTTACTTCCTATAGCATTTGCTCAAAGAACTAACATAACTCGATTCAACCCCAAACCAGGCATATACTATGAAAGTATTGGCACAGGTAGGATAGCAACGTCAGACTGGACTATTGTGGCATTTTACGATCTCGAACCATATTGGGCCGAGCTGAAGACATTTTCAGACGGAGTAGTAAAGGTTGGAGAAATATGCGTGTTAATGAAGGTTCCAAAGGCATGCACCGCAATGCAGAGACACGTCGAGCATGTCAACTCAGAGCTACGGACTGGAAATGATCTCCTTCACATAGAACGCTGTGTGCTGGACTCAAAGTATGCAACAGAGATGTCAGGCACCATACGAAAAGTTAAATCAAATGAAGACTACTTATTGAACTTGCTGCAAAATCAGATATCTGTAATTGACTCAACAATAAATATCATTAAGCGAGACGAAGCCACGATTGAAAATCAGATGAAACTTATGGAACAACAAATGAACGACATGACCAACGTCCAGGACAATGCGGTAAAGTCATTGCAATGGTATATCACGCTAACTACTCAGATGACGTTATTGCAGGGAATTTGCAACGAACTCAAACCGAAATTTTCCGATTATTTACAAATGCCCATCATAGCAAAACGGGCCCGTTACTACAATCACATCTAAACATCTGAACCAACTTAAGAGACATCTTCCGTTTGGTTTGGATGTACCAGTTCCAGATAACGATGTCTTGCAATTATATGGCTTGATGAAGGCACAAGGCACAATGGCAAACAATCATGTGATATTTAAGGTCACGTTTCCATTAGTTGCAACGCATTCAGTGCAACTGTATAACCTGGTACCCATTGCAGTAATTGGAACTCATGGGATTGTAATCATGAACATTTAAATTCCCATCATTGCTGTCAACAAGGAACAGAATCAATACATTGGACTTTCAAGAGCCGATTTGGAACAATGCCATCAGCTCAACAACGAGCAATATATTTGTTTTAATAAACAAACGACGTTTACAGCTAATAGCAACTGTGAGTTCCACCTATTCAAAAACACAAAATCATCAACTTGTCAAATACAACACACAAACAGGTCATTCGTATGGTACGACATGTATCACAAAAACCAGTGAATTTTTGCCACCACCAGACCAATTGAACTCGCAGTGACCTGTGACGATAATATACAAGGTGTCACTATCAAGAAGACTGGATTGTTAACTCTAGACCCGCCGTGTACAGCAGGGAGTTCTGCTATACGAATAACAGGTCACCATATAGCTACGACAGATGCAATGAAATTGTCATATGTCCGATTTGGCAACTTCAGCATTGGCCCAACAAAAATAGCGCCAACGACAACACATTTCACGAAGATGCAGCTAAGCTACGACGAAATAAGCAACATTCAAGGAAAACTGGAAACTAAGCAAAACTGGAAGTTACGAGAAGACCCCAGCCAGCCGGAACACCATGTTATCGTCTCCTACGTAGCGCTAACAATACCATTGGTTCTTGTGATTTTGGGGTCAACGTTGGATAACGTTGAACAGGTGTTAGTGTTAAGATTATATAAAAAAAGAAATATTAAAACAATTATAATATAGAGCAAATGGAAATATATGTCAATATAAGTATGTAACCCGATTATAGATATCGATGGCTCATCAGTCATAAGTAGATCTGATATGGTCAGCAGTTAACAAAGACATAGTCAATTAAGTTGTTACAGTTAGCTATTATCAATAAAGACGTATTTTGCTGACCTAACACTATGTCGAACTATGCACTCTCTAGCTCTCTATTTTTACTATAAAAGAAATGCATTATTCTTAGTAAGATCAGATACCAGTTGTAGCTACATCGGGTGTGCATCGCTGTGTCTTTGGCCCCCATCTCTACCTTTCTAATCTCACTCCGAAGTCCACCCAATTTATGTGTTGGTTGCGAAAATTTTTAGTCACTGGTTTATGTGCTAGTGCCTATTTACATAAAAATAAATAAACACTTAATAAATTCAAGAAATACTAACGTCTTTCATTGATCAATTATTTTACATCAAGTAATTATCTGTCCTACTCACCTCAACGCTCAGCAACGACTGACCCACACGTCAGACGTGCTAAGCTTACTTCTCTCTCAAAGAGTCATTAAAAATACCGGTTTCGAAGAGTAGCAAGAGAGCAAGAGTAGCAAGAGAGCAAGTGTAGCAATATAATATAATCCCCTGCCTTATATCCTGTGGGACTTTCCCTTTTGCTATTATACTGCTGCTGATTGTAATTCTGGATTTGCTTTTGATGTGTTTCCCCATCCTTTCTAATTGTATCCAAATTTCTTGCATCATTCACTATTTCTTACTGCTCTAGTCCTTCTTAACTCATTTCTGCTCTATACCGAAGAGCATGTTGCTTGTTAACTGCTTAATGCTCCTATGAAATGTGTTATTCAAACAATGTTCAACATTCTCAACTGCCAAATCCCAATGTATACCCTTCTCTGGTTCCGATGACTTCACAAGCATAGGTCCCAATCTTAATGTGCTTAATGTTATTCTGATTTTCAAATGTCTCAGAATCTGATGATGTGAAGCAACTTTCTCTATCCGAAACTGTAGGATCTAAAATAGCCCTTAAGAGCTAGAACAGCTTCTTTAAAGACTGTTGGATACAGTCTGACAAATTTGGTAAAACCGTCAATAATAACAAACAAGTGATTCTTGCATCTGCCTGATGCTATAGGACCACAATGATCAATGTGAATTAGTTCAAAGGGTAGATTTTCTTTAGAAGTACTGTGCAACGTTCCTTCCTCTTTTCCAGACTTTGGCGAGTACGCAACACACTTTAAACATTTGCTAATGTGTTTAACAACTTTCTCCTTGATATTAGAATACCAATACGTTTTCGAGATGGCATCCATTACTTTATCTCTGCCCATATGACCTAGTTCGATATGATATTTAAAAAGTATTGACTCCTCCATTTCACTCGGAACACAAAGCAACACCCTTCCGTTATTGGGTTTCCTGTAAACTATTCCGTTTCTCAATTCAAATAACTTATCCTCAGCAAATTCTAACATTCTTTTCACTTCCTGCAATTTTTCGTCCCTGTGCAGGCGTATAATAAGATGGTCTTCAAAACTATCTGTATCTACAAGTATGTTCGTACATCTACTAAGCGCATCTACATGTTACATCTGTTTGCCTGCCTCTGCACTACTTCATAATCATTATTGTGTAGCTCAAGAGCTCATCGCGCAATTCTTGGGTTTAATTCAATTCGATTGAGAGTGAGAGTTAGCAAATTGCTATCTCTAAGTACCTTAAAATATCTTCTCTGTAAATATACTCTGAACCTGCGGACTGCATATACTATCGCCAAGGTCTCTAATTCTTTGATTCTACGTCCGACGTCCGTTTTGAGAAATAAAAAACAGTGTTCTGCTTTTTGTCCTCTTTCCTTTGCATTAACATTACGCCAAAGCCTAACGCGCTCGCATCACAACGCAGCTCTACTTCGTCCTTGCGGTTATATATTGCCAATACCGGCGCTTCTACTAATTTATCATTTAGCAATGAAAATCAATCCAGTTCTTCCTTTCCAAATTAAAACAACTTATCTTTCTTCAATAGGTCATGGAGTGGTTTCGCAATTAACGAAAAGTTTTTAATGAAACGACGAAAATAAGAAGCCAAGCCCAAGAAACTTCTTACTGTGTGAACGTTTGTTGGTATGGCAAAATTCTTAACCGCCTCTATGCCTTTATCATCGGCTCTAATGCCTTCTTCCGATATGAGAAATCCTAAATATTTAATGCTTGACTGAAAGAACTCACACTTATCTATACGCAATTCCAGCTTGCTTCTGATTGTCCTTCTAAAAACTTCTTCCAGTGTATCCAGGTGCTCTTCTGCAGTTCTACTAGCTACCATGATATCGTCTTGATACACTATTACTTTACTATCTCAAATCATATCTGTAAAAATTTTGTTCACAAATCTTTGATGAGAAGTTTTTTAGACCCATTGGCATAACTGAGTTTTCCTTCATGAACACGTGAAAATACCAATATTTAAGATCCAATTTTGAAAAAAATCATTTGTTTCCAAGCTTGTCTAAAAACCCGTCAATTTGAACAAGGGTTTCGAAAGAGATAAAATTTTTAAATTGTTTGATGCGGATTTAAATTGCGATTTCGCCGAAATGCACAACTCTTGTAGGCATGACTTATACTCATCTTCGGAGTCCAATGTCTCCACATGAGTTTGATATCTCAGTTTCAATATTAGCTTTCAACATTTCTAATCTGCATTTCAAATCTATCTTGAAACGAAATAATTCTAACTTTTAATTGGTCACTAACGCGTTTTATAGTTTTTACGCATTGAGCTTCTTTGCATCATCGTAATGTTTGCCGATAGTATCAGATGCAGCAGCCATTCTTGCAAGGAACAAAATAAATTTGCTGAGCAACTATGAGCCGAATCGAATTCTATAGTTAACGAACTGCAGTTTTTTTCTTATTTATATATATATATGTATATATATATATAAATTAATAATATAATATATACATATATAAATTTTTTTTAATTTTTATTTTTTTCGTTAGGTGTACTGGCTTTATTTAAGTTGAAATGTGCTGCCGCTATGTAAGAATGTGTGTTACACTATGTAACAAAAATTTATGAAGTAAGCAAGTCGGTTCGCTACTTGGGTATACCATGCACCAGGTGAAACAAATATTTCAAATTTCGATAACCAAATGTATGTCTGTTAAATTTTTTTTACATGCCTCATACTATATGCTTTCTCGCTGACTCTACAAACACACGAGCACTTTAGCGGCGCCACTAGCCAACGGCCAATTCTGCCCTTACCGCGTAGTAAAATACGTTCATACGCATATTTTGAATGTCTCTATTCCGATTTCAATAAAATTTGTTGGTTTGGAAGAAATAGACAAGATTAATTGGTCTGCCGAATTTGATTACGAGAGTCAAAAAAGTGCAGCTGGCAATAGATTTTTTCTAAATTATGGAGGCAGTAAATTCTGCGCGCATACTGAACAAATCTACTTATTAAAGTTTTGAGAAAATCAGTTTTATTTAATTTGCGGGTGCAGAAGTGGGTGTGGCAAAAAGTTTGAACAATTAGTTTCTGTGCGCTAACTAAACGAGTACATAAACCAAATTTGATGTCTCTAGCTGTTATACTTTTTAAGAAAAACAGATTTATGTAAATTCTGGAGGCGTAAGGGGGCGTGGCCAAAATTCCAATTAACTCTATTTGCATACTAGACTAGTATACATACCAAATTTGTTGGCTCTAGCTCTTAAAATCTCTGAGATCTGCGGGTTCATACGGACGGACGGTCAGACGGACATGGCTTATCGACTCGGCTGTTGATTCTGATGAAGAATATATTTACTTTATGGGGTCGGAGAAGCTTTCCTGTTACATACATTTTGGCGACTTAAATATACCTTCTCACCCTATGGGTGCATGGTATACAAATTTCTCAGTCCTTAGGATGTAATTGTTGATTATTTGTCTCATTGTCCTGGTGACAAAAGCAAAGTTTCCGAATAAGTTTAGGTGGTTTTCATACTTTTAAGACATAACAGTCTAGGAAATAACAATTACATCCCAAGGACTGATACATTTTTTATTTTTGTTACATAGTGTAATCTGTTGTTGGGCAGGAGTGCGTGGGTTATTACCCTTCATAGGTCGGTCGTTCTTAAGGACAATGACATGTTGTGTTATCTGGATAACGCCGTTAAGACCATCAAATTTAGAGATTTCCGCTTAGAGGATAGCTTGGAGCTTTGGCTCCAGTGTCACATATACCATGTTGGATGATTCTTTTGCCTTCAAATCCTGCTCTCAGTTTTTACTGAAGCTAAACGGGTGTCCATCCTAGTTGCTGGCTCCTTTTCTTCGCCGGGCTGGCAGAATGGGTTCCTAAGAACGCCGTCTGGTACTGGAGGTGGCAAAGCCGAGCCCGACTGATATGCTGGATTACTGCTAGGCTCAGAGTCAGATGTATTCTTGTGCGTAGGGGACGGTTCTATGGGGCCTGTCAGAGGCTTAAGAGGCAGGGTGTTGTCACCCGAAACTACCGATGGACGAATTATAGAATTAATGGGCCTGTTGTGTTTATCAAAAGGTGGCAAATGCTCCGAAGGAAATCCACCCCCGATATTCGCCTTGAGAGAGCTAGTAATAGCTGTATGAGTATTATCGGCAAGGTTAATATTAGTATGAATGTCCCCGAGGAGTAGCGCGGCGAAGTTTTGATGAGCCACTTGCTCGTTTTTGAAGCTCTTGTTCGCTCCGGAATCCAATGTGGCTACCATTAGTCTACCATTAACAAGGACATGGAGTTGGATGCGGTCTTTTTTTAGGAGGAGGGGGTTCTTGGGCTGGGGACCTGAGTTGATCCCTCAGTCTGGCCAGATTGAGTCGAGTAATCTTTGGAAATCATATCGTCGAGTATAGAGCTTGTACTCTGGTAACAGTTTTTCGTAGATTCTGTCAAGTTTTAGTAATGTTGAGTAATGAGCTCTCTTCATCATTAAATCGGAGATCTACTAGATATTCTTTGTTTAGTTCCTGATGACGTTGTTTTCGAGCGCGTATGCTATCTTCTATTTTCTCAAAATAGCGCGGAGGAAGAAAGAACTCTAAAAATTCGAAAAATCGACATTGTCATCTCTAGATACCCGCTAGTTTGATACCAACTATACGTTATTATACCTTCGGTAATTGAGGCGTAACTCATGGTGGTGCGACCTGCCAGGGATTCTTGCACTCGATTCCGCTCACTGTGTTCTATGTCAATCTTTGAGCCATGTGTACCGAAAAGTGTCGGCGTCCCGGAACGAGAACCAGAATGCGATTCAGAACGATAGTTAATTTCCTGTGGTACCGGTAGCTGAGAAACAATTTCTTCAGGGTATTTCTAATTTCTAATCGGGTTGGTGATCTTCTCCTGAGGCGAACTCGCGGAAACGATTCCTCATGTTTTCCACGGTTCCACCGGTATCTAATACGAATTCATCGCTAAGGACTTCAAATTCTGCTTTACGTCGATGGTTTATCCAATGAACGCCAGTTGTTTAAGAATAAACATCGTGTTCATCTGAAACTGGCTTCACCAAATCAGATGCACCATTGAAATATACAATTCGAAACAAAAACATAAACCAAGAAGAAGTCGTAAAGATTCATATGACAATTATTGCCTAATACCAAATAAAATATCCACAAAGCATCCACACTCTGTGGAAAATCACTTAAGATGATAACAGCAGCGCGGTATCAAGTAACCAGCGCTGAGCATGAAATATAAATAATGTATTTTTAAAAAAACAATTGTTACCTCCTAGAGCCTAAGATAATCCTATATAAACACTGTACTGTTGTAAATAAAATCAGTTCATATTTTGAATTCAACAAATGAAGATTAGGTTTTTTAGTTGTGGTTCTAAATCCCTATTCACCGGTAGACTAATAAGGATTCTTGATTGTGATGTAAAAGTCAGCCAAGTAGGCTAAGTGATACCAGGTAAAAGCTGCTAACCGTGCTGTGAGCCGATAGAAGATGGAATTTGGATGTGCCAGTTAACAAACACTTTTTTTTATATATTTTGTAATTTTTTAATTTCTAAGAGACTCTGAGTGATGAGGCGTCAGATAAATAAAAGCGAACATTAAATGGGGACATTTGAGATATTTTTGATTTTTATCGTTTGAAAAATATCATGACAGTTTGATCTTGCCTGGTGATGAAATTGTATTCTGTTTAGTGGCATGAGTTAGAATTATCCATGAAAAGGCAAGGATAGCTGGTGAAGAATTTGTTGAATATCCTGCGATGCTATTCAAAAATTAAAATTATTCTTCTCATTGCTTTGAATACCCTTGGGGGAAAATTGTCCTTGCTGTAGAATACAATTTTCCAATCTCCTTAGCATTAATATCCTTGGATGCTGAGTTGTCCTTGAGGCTTGGTAGCAATAGGTTCTAGGCGGTGAATGTCCTTCATTAAGTCCTCCGTGATCCTTCCTATGTATATATCCTTGTATTGCTGAGCAGTCTTTGAGTTTGAAGTATCCTGGTTATGTAATTATCCGAATTTGAGCACTTTTGTTTTTCCGATACTTTCTTTCCGAACACCGACTGCCTCTTTCGGTACATTTGCTTTGATTTAAATTGACTCTCAGGTTTGACAATTCTCTCACTATCCACGTGAGAGCGGTCGATTCTTAGGCTACCCATTCCCAGGCCCCGTTCAACTCGAAGTGCAGTATGGTGGAATCCAAACTCTTGGCTCTCTGAGGGAGGCACCTTGAATCGCTTTATCTACTACTGGTAATTTTACTCTTTGTTCTTTTTCCGTTGTTTTTTTCCTCGATATTCTCTAATTCAAACGCTCTCGAGGAAGACGGACGTGTTTTATTTCTAAGCTCCCGCGCTTTTAACTTATGTTTTATTTTGTTCTATCGGCATCGCGACGCAAATTTATTTATAAAATCCAACTTTCACCGTAGTTTTAACAATTTACAGGGATCCCAGTAATAGTAATGCTTGTTGCAACTGATGCTACAATTAATGCGATAGCTGATGCAATACCTGGTATGCCCAAACCATTGGTGGGTATGCTACCTGAAAAACACATTTTTGTTTCAAAACTTCTCCCTGATGATACATTTGATGATGTCAGGGCCCACATTCGGGCTAAACTAAATGTGTCCAATATATCGATAGAAAAATTAAAATTTGCAGATTCCAGAGAAATTACATTTTTTTCAAATCAGTGTTCCAAGTGAATTCATTGACAGTATCTGCAGTTTTAGCGTCTGATTGTGAAGGATTTTACATCTAGAAAAAGGATGTCATGGAACCATTCAAGGATACACCATCTAGTACCCTTTCTTAATCTATTCGCTTTCCTTCCCTATCTATTCCTAACTTCTTTCTCTGTCGACTATCAGAATGTCAGGGTCCTTAATACTAAACTCACTAATTCCGCCCTATTATCGGGTCTTATAACGATACGTATCTCGAGTAGTATCGAATTTAACCCTCCCACCATAACTTAGTCGACACTTAATGGTAGCTGCCCTCTGGCTGTCACGATTTTATTGATCTGCTTGAGCTTTCGTTGGCTCCGTGGCTAGGGTATACAAACTTTGACGCGGTCGAAGATAGCCCCGCGTTTATATATGTAATAAGGACTTGCCTGTAACACTTGTACACTTGTAAGACTAACTTTACTTAGGGTCATTCGTAACAAGCTTGGGCCTGGTGTCAAATGGGCTACTTGTTTGAACTGAGCGCTATAGGACTTACGTCTGTAAGAAAATAAAGAAGTTGTAGGAGGGGAATTATGATTCCTTGTCCGTTCGGTTGGGCAGAGTGTTGATCCATGCGGAATTATGGCAATCCGAGTCGAGGCCTATGGAAAACAATGCGGTTGCGGTGTTAGACCGTATCAATTATATTACCTTAAGAATTTTGGTACAGCAAAGCAAGCATGGGATAAGCTCACGAAAATGTATGAGTTAAGCGGACCAGTCTGAAGTAGGTCGCTTTATAAAAATCTGCTCGGGTTGCAGCTGAGAGATGACAAGATGAGCGACCATCTCAATATTTTCTTCTCTAAAATGCGCAAATTTGATGAAGTGAATATACTACTGTAGCAGGAGAGACGGTCACACTTGCACTCTTGCTACTCTTCGATCTCGGTATTTTTAATAACTCTCTGAGAGAGAGGTAAGTTTAGCACGTCTGACGTTTGAGTCAGTCGTTGCTGAGCGTTGAGGAGAGTAGTACAATAATAATAACTATAACAAATAATAAAAATAATCAAGTACAGTTAAGAAATAAAATACTATTACTCTAAAGCAACTAAAACCCGAATCTTCTAAATATTTTGACATCGGTTCATTCATCTACCGCCCACAATATCAGAAGTAATGAATTTTGGCGCTGTTGGACTTGCTTACTATAAAGATCAACGAGGAGCTTTTTCCATATCTGTTGGAACTGAGACTGTCGAGGAAAGTACAGAAGACAAAAGTAACGGTCAGCTGTCAGAGACCACAAACGAGAAAGAGGGAGACAACAACACAGATGTCTTTTATTTCTTTATAGACGTAGTCGTACAACGCTCAGTACGAACAAGTGGCCCAAATGACACCAGGCCAGGGCCTGTTACGAATGACCCTAAGTTAAGTTAATGTTACAACCGATAACAAGTTAGCCCTACACCACCCCTGAAAAACATTCAGGTCAGCTTGCAAGGTATGACATGAGAGAGAGCCTACGATGCGATTAGCGATTTTTACATCATCGGCATACATAAGAACTCTGGAATTTAAAAGAACGGTGGGGAGATCATTAATAAAAGCAGTGGACTGTACCTTTGGCAATTAAATAATTAATTTCCCTTATGATTTTTTGCTACTGAATCAGTTGAGTGCCAATTTATTACTGAAGAAAAAGAGAAAAAGCAATCCGTTCATAAACATCCCGGCCCGCCCTGAAACACAGTTTCTGAACGGGGCAATACCGCAACCTTGGTGATTGGCCGAGTTATTTCTCCTGAAGAGGTCTTGAGTCGAACCAATTGATCCTTGCCTGGGTAGGCTTCGAGAACCAGCGCAATATGCCAATGAGCTGGTGGGGTGTTGGATTCCTTTACAAGCACCACATCTCCGACTGATATGTTTGGTGCTGGAGTGGTCCACTTTGGACGCTGTTCCAATGTAGTAAGATACTCCTGGTGCCATTGCTTCCAGAAGCCTTGCAGCATAGATTGGATACGTTGCCAGTACCCAAGTCGGACCACGGGAATGTGGCCTAGGTCTGAATCTGGTATGGTTGTGAGAGGCCTGCCGATCAAGAAGTGTGCTGGCGACAAATAATTGACATCTGTGTCCGAGTTGTAGCACAAAGGTCGTGAGTTGACAACTGCGCTGACTTGGGCAGGTAGAGTTCGCATCTGCTCGTAGGTGAGAGTAGATTTCGCAATGACTCGGCGAATATGCAGCTTCACGCATCTGACTGCAGATTCCCATTTTCCTCCCCAATGAGGAGCATGTGGCGGAATGAATATCCATTGTATGCCATCATTCGCCAGAACGTTCGTAACCCTTTCAATGTGTTGTTGAGATGCCAGCAGCTTTTGTATTTCATCAAGCAAGCGTTTAGCCCCAATGAAGTTCGTTCCGTTGTCGCTATAGATTTTGTCGCACTTGGCACGCAACGAGACAAAACGTCTTAACGCGGCCAAGAATGAGTCGGTGCTCAAATCCGTTACCAGTTCCAGATGGATTGCCGATGTGACAAGGCAAACAAATAGGCAAATGTAGCCCTTACCAATGCGCGGTTTGCGCCCATTTCCGTCCTTAAGAAGGATTGGACCAGCATAGTCACACCCAGTATTTACAAATGGAAGCGCCTGAATGACTCAAATGCTGGGTAGATCAGCCATTCTATGTTGTGAAATATGGAGCAAGTCCGTATCCTTCTCATTTAAAAAAGGCTAATTGCATTTTCAATCCAGTGTTTGATGAAAGTTCTATTCTAAGCGAACTTAAATTAGTTAAACCTGTTTATTCTCCGGGGCCAGATGGTCTTCCTGGATGTGTACTCAGGTTCTGTGCAAACGCATTATGTAAACCCATTTTAAAATTGTTTCTATTGTCTGTCGAATCTTCCTCTTTTCCATCTATTTGGAAGGAGTCGTATATCATACCTCTGCATAAAAATGGCAAAAAGTCCGAAGCCTCTAACTATAGACGTATCTCAAAATTGTCCGTTATTCCGAAAGCTTTTGAGAAAATTATAACTTCTCAATTGCAACATTTTTGCAGCTCTATTATTTCGCCATCCCAACATGGGTTTGTGAAACGAAGATCTACACTCACTAACCTTTTAGAATTTACATCAATAATTATCAATTATCTTTTTTTCGTAACTCTCCTCAACTGGTCACTTATTTTCTAAACAATAGTCCTTTAGAACGTCTAAATAATATGAATGATTTGGGCGTACTTATGGACCATAAGTTAAATTTTAACACCCATAGTCGCACCAGATTAGACTTGAATCCGTTCAAAAGCAATTCTTGCTGTTTGCTCTTCGTGGCTTAAGCTGGGATCGCAATGTCAATTTGCCTTCGTATTCTAGTAGACTTCTCTTGATTAACCTTCCTTCCCTTACTAACCGTTCCTCCTAATTGGTGATATCGACTCGCCTGAGTTATTAGCTCAGGTACATCTGTCGGTACCATGTAGACGGAGTAGACATCCTTTAATACTTTTATCGTTGTTCTTCTAACTATGCCCTGCATGAACCTCTTAGGGTCCTCTGCTCTGATTACAACCTTCTATTCCCTGTAATCGGCTCAGAGCTTTCTATTAATATGATTAAAACTTCTATCCTATCCCATTTAGTTAATAGATAGCTATAGTATTATTTATTTATTTCTTTGTCTGTTTTTTCTATTGTGTATTTGTCCACGCGATTGGTGCCGTGCGTTATACGGCTGCACCCCTCGGTAGGTCGGGTGGGAGGTGGGCAGTTATCTGCTTGGGCTCGCGCGAAACAAGCTTTGTCGTGGTGTCGTAGGGGCCCTTTGAACGTACTGCGCATAGTATCGTCAACGTCCGCTAAACCGGATCTAACTTCATCACCAGGCAAGATCTTTTCAATATATTCGAACCATCGCAAAGACTTTACAAATTATTAAAACCTAAAAACATCTCAAAGTTCCCCATCGTGCGATAACTCTCGTTTACGCATCGCCTGTATTTATTTTTCTTTGAACAAACATATCAATATTTTCTGACCCCTCACCCTGCAGAATATATTACAAATCAAAGAAAAATAATAAAAATATATATAAATATTGGTTCACTTACACATCTAAATATTATAGTCTATCGGTTCACCATAGCAATCTTTACGCCACTTAGCCTACCGGGCGAACTTGGAAGTATTACGGCCGAGTCCTTATTAATATACCAGCAATGGGCTTTTATTGGATAAACCATCGTCGCAAGGCAGAGTTTCCCAAATACCAGTGCCACAAGATACTATTGTTCTGAATCGCATTCTGGTTCTCGCTCCGGGTCGCCGACACCTTTCGGTATTCATATCGAGCAGAATCGAGTACATGAATCTCTGACAGGCCGTACCACTGGGAGCTACGTCTCAATTGCTGAACGTATAACACAATGGGGTATTGCCTTTTGCGAAGCTACCGATCCTATCTATTTTGTAGAGCAGATAGAGGCTCGAGCCGCCACGTACGGTTGAGTTCAGAGATATTGCCTCCGATGATAGCCAGCGGGCATCCAGAGATGACATGGGTCGATTTCAAGTCTGAATTTTTAGAGTTCTTTCTCCCTTCGCGCTATTTTGAGAAACTAGAATATAGTAGGTATACGTGACCGAAAGCACGCCCACAGGAACCATACAAAGAGTATCTAGTGGATCTCCGATTAATGATGAAGAAAGCTAATTACTCAAAATTACAGGAACTCGGCAGGATCTATGCAAAACTGTTACCAGAGTTCAAGCTCTATACCCGACGAAAGGATTTCCAAACATTACCCGACTTAACCCAGTTGGTTGTAAATTTCGAGACTGTCCGATCAGAGCAAGCCAACCTGAACGGGACTGTTATATGTCAGTTCTCCGAAGCACTCGTGGACATCCGCACTGCTTGTCGCAGATGTGTCTCCACAGCCCGCACGAAGTCATAGCCTTGGGAAATTTCAAGGGGGACCACTTGTTGGTGGGTGCGCCTGCCCAACGTCCTCCTCCCTCCTAAAGAGGTGCTCTATGCGCCGATACCCGGCATAAAACATCTGAATATTGTATTTTAGTTTTAGTCATAGCATATTTGTAAACCGCACTCATAGGGACTCGTTAGGTAACTCAGAAAAATACTTAAAATATTTGATATTTCGCAGCATGTCACAATCCGGAAAAGGCGGCGGCGATCACGAGATGGTCACCGTGGGAAAGGGAGCATGGCCCCGTCACACCGGCCATACCCGTTGTAGCACAAGACTGCAACCTAACCGATAACCCGGTCCATCTATGCCGAATGGAGGTGACCACAACCGGTGCTTTAGACGAGCAACCTTCGGGGAGCCACGCTCAGCAGACCGGGGAGAAATCACCGGACGAGGCCCAGTCAACCTATCTGTCGCACTGCCAGAGCAGTCAAACAACGCGCCAAATAAAACAACAGACTGGAAACACCATTCCAGACCTATAGCTTTTAAGATGGTGGTGCCAAATGCAACAATTCGCATACACAAATACGCAGGTTTCTAAAACAGCAAACTATTTTCAGATTTCATAAAACCATATACCTATGATATTTTAAATTAGTAAGATTTATTGGTTTTACGATTTCACTTATAGTTCTTTGCTTCTATGTCAGTTGAGTGCCAATTTATTACAGCGCACAAATATATGTGTGTACCATGCTATGTGTATGATGCTCATGTATGTGTTTGATGCTTATGTAAGTATGTAAATCGATTTCTCTCTGTGGACAATTGCAAGTGTTGCAAGCGTCCTCCAACCCTAAGTAGTCCGTCCTTGTCGATTATTGGCGAGAGTTTAGCCAACTGAGATCGATTTCGAAATGGTTTATTTGCGAGTAGCAATTGATGGTCTTCCTGGAAGCAGGTTTGCGCGTGCCGCAAGCATACAATACGTGCCTCGCTGATTTCCTCAAATGTAAGACAGTTTGAGCCTTTGTCCCCAAATGGACCCTTAGTGCGCCGTAGAAAGCGTAGAACATAGCCAACCGTATGAACGAGCGTCAACCATGAAGATACTCGTTGAACAAGATGATCAAGTGGGTGATCAGGAGCTGCATCTACTAATGCAGTCAGACAATTGATTTTGACTTCCTTTTGTATGTTCTTTTCTGAAATTTATAAACAGACTTGTGAGTTGTTTAACCTTACCATAAACTG
Source organism: Drosophila paulistorum (assembly GCA_018152135.1). Classification (NCBI taxonomy): domain Eukaryota; kingdom Metazoa; phylum Arthropoda; class Insecta; order Diptera; family Drosophilidae; genus Drosophila; species Drosophila paulistorum. The sequence goes on from JAECXG010000823.1 coordinate 3,652,893, forward strand.
ATCCGCGTCACGTAGCCATGACGGCCCATTCCACCATAACTGAAAGTCCTTTAGGTCTGCAGCCATGAGACCTCTAGATGCGCAATCAGCTGGATTCGATTTGGAGTCCACTTGATGCTAATATCGCCTTGGAAGAGTGTCCAGAATTTCCGAAGTTCTGTTCCCAACAAATGTTCTTAGTCGAGAGGGTGCGTATGATAGCCAATAGAGTACGATTGTGGAATCGCACCATCCAAAAACCGTGACCTTTTTTATGTCGAAGTGCCGCCTTTATCGAACGTATGAGTTGACTTAGGAGCAGTGCCGCGCAAAGCTCAAGGCGAGGCAGAGATTGCTGCTTTAGAGGAGCCACCCTAGATTTCGCAGCCATAATCGATGTAGAAATCGAGCCAACATTGTTGATTACTCTGCTGTACACTACAGCAGCGTATGCCTTTATAGATGCATCGGAGAATCCATGCAATTCAATGTTGTCCGCGTCGTTGACAACTAACCGGGCTATTGGAATGTGTTGTAGAATAACCAAATCTGCTCGCCATTTGAACCAATTCTCCGTTAGTAGTTTAGGGAGTTTGTCATCCCATCCCAAATCGTGAAGCCATAATTGTTGAAAGAGTATTTTGAATTGGACCACAATTGGTGCCAATAGCCCAAGTGGATCAAAGATCCATGAGACATCCGATAAAACTTTTCCCTTTGTACAATCGACATTTCCTTTTAGACCTACATTATAAGACAATGTATCAAGACCAGGTTGCCAGTAAAGCAAAAGAACCTTCACTGGTGATGATTGTGTAGAATCAGTTCCATTTCCCAATCTCCAAATTAGCACAGGACATAAGTTGAATGAGTTCCTTTCGATTTTGTACCAGTTCCTCCTCACTGTTTGACAAAGTGGGCACGTCGTTGACATAAAAATCCTCTTGTAGGATTTTTGCAGCATTCGAGTATTCCTGCTGATGATCAGTAGCCAGTTGCTCTAATACCCTGACAGCCAGGAATGGTGTACATGAGGTGCCGTAAGTGACGGTACAAAATTTATAATGTTTGATTGGATCCAGACAATTCTCTGGAAGTCGCGGTGTTTGTTGTTCACCCAAATCTGCGGAAACATCTTGACTATGTCGGCTGAGAATACAAATTTGTACATCGGAAAGCGCAAGCAGACTGCAAATAGATCGCGTTGAGTGTTATGCCCTGTAAAAAGATAATCGTTTAGTGATTTGCCTTTGGTATCGCAGAATGATCCGTCGAAAACTACTCTCAGTTTCCGAACCAAAACCGGGTGATGTGGTAGATAAAACCGTTGCCCATTATTGACTTCATCTGGTGGCACTTCGCGCATATGCCCCAAATCGAAGTATTCCTTCATGAAGTTGACATATTTTGTTCTTAGATTTTCATCTTTTTGTAACCGTCGTTCCACCGATTGAAAACGGTTTAGAGCTCCTTGTAAATGTCCCCAAATTCAGGATTAGTAACCTTAAATGGAAGTTCAACGATGTACTTCCCCTTTTTATCTCGAGTGTGTATCGCGAGAAAGCGTTTCTCTACTTGTTCGTCATCAGGATGTGGAACTGATGTCTTCTATCTCCCAGAACCTCTGGAGCGAAGCGTTAATGTCAATGTATGATGTCTTGGCGAAAGCGTTGTTAGCTTGTGGCATCGTGATAGAGCTGACCCATCCGAAAATCGATGAAATTGCGATGAGTTTGCCCGTATTGTCGTACAATTTTTTACCTGTTATTGTAGGTAATGTTCACCACTCAAAAGAACGTCAATTGGAGCGTTTGTGGTGAATTTCGAGTCAGCCAGTTGAAGATCGTTAAAGAACTTCAGCGCCGATGCGTCAATGTTCTGCCTTTCCAGTGTTGTGGTGATTTTGCCAAAAACATGAGCCTGTTCCGTTAAGGGATTGTTGGAGTACCTTGACTTGATCTGAAGCGTGCTGCTTCTCCTTGTGGTGTCAGCCTGAACCGAAGAGATTCCTATGATCAAAATTGATGATGCCGACCGTGGCAATCCAAGTATGCATCGTTCTGATACATATGAAAGTTCCGATCCAGTATCTAGTAAGATATGACATGTGATGTAGAGTCCATTTACTTTTCGAACATAAACCGTAGAAGTAGGCCATATGCTTCGATTTAAACCTTTTCCTGTTATCGTTTTCGCAGAGCTTTGCGAACAAACCGTTGCTGGTGCACTCCCATTATGAGCCACTAGACTTGATGTAGACAAATCGTGATGAGAAGCGTTTGGACTACGCTGATTCTCCCTTTTACCTTGTTGCAAATTCCTTAAAGCCATTGAGTTACCTGGATCGTGGACCAGAGAGTGGTGCTTACCTTTACAATACTTGCATGCGAATAGTGATAGACAGTTTATGACCATATGCCCTGATTTTAGGCACTTATAACATAAAGCCTTTTCCCTGATGAACGTACGACGTTGTGCAATTGTTAAATTCATAAATTGTTGACAGACATACAGTTTGTGATCCGTCGCCTGACATTTGGTTGTGCTGCCACCTTGAACTGCAACCATTGAATGTGTGACCCTTTTTGTGTGTGTGATTTGCGCTGGCGTTTTGCCTCCAGTCGCAATCTGCCGTTTGCTGAGCTCTAATTCTTCACAACGATCATCCAAGAACTTGAATAATTCCTCCAGTGTGGGCGCCTCGTTGCCCATGCTGCGCTCAATCCACCTGCGCCGTGAATCAGCGTCAAGCTTTTCCAATGCCAGATATTGTACCCAGCAATCCCGTCCTGTTTGATTGATCGCATCCAGACCGCGAACAATCTCGTTTGTGCCATCTGATACCTTTCATAAGATGGACACATCAATTTTGTTTGTCGTTGGTAGACCCATAAATTGTTCCAAAAATTAGTTTACATGGCATGGCCTATTGTACCTTTCCTTTAAGCGCTCCCAAGCAGTGTTGTAAGCCGTGTCAGTTATTGCCAGATGCCGCACCAAGTTGGCAGGATCATCGACGAGCAGTGTTTTGTTGTGTATCGTGCTCTCGTAGATATCTTGAAAAGCTGGCCACTCTGTGTAGAGTCCAGCGAACCGTTTGGTTTGAATTTTCGGCAATTCTCCGCCTTGCACGAATGCCGTCGTGTTGTTTGCCGAAGTCGAACCCGAAGCAGCCGCCTCTGTGCGAGCGGGCATCGACAAGTTTGAACTGCTCTGGTTTGCAGCTAACTGTTCAAAGAGTTGTTGTTGTTGTTGCAGCAAATGAACGATGTCGTCGTTATATGCCTGCATACCCATGGCGCCAGACAATGATGATTGTTGTTGTACTAACCGTTTTTTTCCTAAGTAACGAATATACTTTCAAGTACTTCTTCTCGTAGGTCACGTGATTGACCTCTGGATCCACATAGCCGCCTAAATCTTCCAGTAGGGCTATGGAATCCCCATTTCCATTGAATTCCTTCCACACGGACTGGAGTTGATCCATCCGAGCGGCTACCTCAGTAGTTGATGATGTTTGAGTTCTTTCCGACCAATCCAGAATTCTTGCGATGCTGGCCTTGGGTCGACTCCGACGACCCACCAATGCCTTTAGTTCTTCCATTGCGAAGAACTATTCCAAAGTAATAACCCACAAAACTTTCCAATAGATTCAAAGAACTTCGAACGATAAGTACCTTATTCGAACGGAAACCGATTCCCTTATCCGGCTCGAAGTACCAAAATATGGTTTGGTCTAGCAGTGGACTGTACCTTTACCAATTTATTACTGAAGAAAAAGAGAAAAAGCGCCGTCGCAGCAGCGCGCAAATATATGTGTGTACAATGCTGATGTATGTGTGTTAATCGATTCCTATAACTACATATATTATCGATAAATGCAATCCCTTCATAAACAATAGTAATGGGCCAAGGTGACAGCCCTGTGGGACTCCCGATTCAACACAAATGATCTTAAAAAGAGAGGACCTAAAAAAAAATCCAAGCAAGCAGAGCATCCGGAAAGCCAAATAAAATCAGCTTATGTAATAGTAAGGCATGGTTTACCGAATCGAAAGCCTTACTGAAATCCGTATATCAGTTTTTTTTTGTTTCTTAAAACCTTGGATTACAAAAGATGTAAACTGTAGAAGGTTAGTTGTGCTAGACCTATTCTTGACAAACGCATGCTGGTATGGCGAAAAAATAGATTTACTTAAATGCTGTATTTGAGACGTCATAATTTTCTCAAACAGTTTCGATATCGCTGACAATTTAGAAATTCCTCTGTAATTAGTGACGTCGGATTTATTGCCACATTTGTGAAGAGGTAAAATAAAAGAATCCTTCCATATAGTTGGAAACTCGCATAGTGTAACGGACAACTCAAAAAGCTTAAGTAAAGGCGAGAATGACTCCGCACAGAAATGGTCCCGGTGAGTATACCGGCTTAATCGTCATTAGTTCCTTAGCTACCGAACTTTCCATTATAATAGGATTAAGAATGCAGTTGGATTTCGTTATAGGATATGGATATATCTGACTAGAGTTGTACTTAGTGGATGTGTACGTAGTCGAGAAGAAGTTAGTATAGTAGAAATAGATTGATCAGAAGAGGCCGAAACATTATTAAAAACTGCAAACGATGGAAGGGAGATAGAATGTCGCTTTGAGTTAACGAAACTATAGAACTCTTTAGGATTTTCGGAGAATTGCAACTTGCAACGTTGTAAATAATTATGATAGCAATTAGAATTAGAAACAATAAAATTCGATTTAGCAACCAAGTAACGAGAAAGATCCGATGATAGACCCGTGACTTTATACTTTTTGTAATACCTAGACTTAAGATTCTTCAGTTTTGACAGCCCACGCGTAAACCATAGTGATTTTTGCGTCACCACAGTAGACACTAAGGGTACACAGTCATAAAAGATTGAGTCAACAGTGGTATAAAATAAAGAAATGGCGGAATTCATATCCGTACAAGTGTATAAATTAGTCCAATCGGTATTAAGAAAGGCATTGCTTAGTGCTGGGGAAACTCAAAGATAGATAGACTCCAAAGTTTGATTGAAACAATATTCTCTTAACACCAGTGGACTAGTTCTAAATACTGCACAAAAACTAGGATCAGAAGTAAAAAGCAGATCCAGAAATCTGCCAGACGTATTAGAAATCGAATTCAGCTGGGCCAACAAAAGCTCAAGCAGACCATCAATAAAATCGTGACACCCAGAGGGCAGCAACGTTTTGCTCCCATTAAATGTTGATCAAGTTATAGTGGACAGGTTAAAATCTCCAAGGACAATTAATGAGTCTCTGTCAGAAAGTAGTTCAAGTATAAATTTAATAGATTCTAAGTGTAGTAAGTAGGTTGGCCATTCCGATGGGGGCGGAATGTAAGAACAGGTAACAGAAATGGAAAAACGAGTAAAAGATACCTTAACGCATATAAATTCGATACTACTTGAGACAGGTATTGTTATCAGAGCCGATGATAGGGCGGAATCTACAGCAATAAGAACTCCATCACCCCTACGATCAGTACGCTCACGTATAAAATTATTGAAATTAGAGGGTGAAACTGTAGCGTCAGGTTTTAAGCAAGTCTCAGTAAAGACAATTAGGTCAAAATCAAATGACAGACTATCTACAAAGAGTTTAGTAAGTTTAGAATTAAGGACCCTGACATTCTGATAGCCGACAGAGAAGGAAGTTGTTAGTTTTTTGATAGAGTAGAAGAAGGAATAGATAAGGAAGGAGTGGGAATATATGAAGAAGAAAGAGGAATAAATGGTGAAGGAATCCTTGTTTAGCCCCGTGTCTTCCTTTTCCTGGATGTAAACTCCTTCACAATTAAGCTTTTCGGCCAGAAGCTAGAACTGCAGATACAGTCAAAGAACTCAATTGGAACACTGATTTTAAAAGATGAAATTTCTCTAGAATATGAAAATTGTAACTTTTCTATGGATATATTGGAGACATTCAGTTTAGTCCCCATGTGGGCCATGACATCATCCGATGTAGCATCAGAGAGAAGTCTCGAAACAAAAATTTGTTTTTTAGGTGGCACTCCCACCAATGGTTTCGGCATTCCAAGTATTGCATCAGCTACCGCATTAATTCTAGCATCAGTTGCAACAAATGGCACTCTGGCATTACTATCTCTAGGAGCCCTGTCGACAAAATCCATGGATGTAGATTCTTGCCCAGACAAAACGGACACTACAGACATCGTCTGTGGAATTGGAGTTTGCATTGGTTGAGAAGGGGTCGGAACCGATATAGATGTGGAGACCGGCAAACGCAAGGACAAATCAGGAGTCTGTTCTCCCGCCTTCTTACGCTTTCAAGACTTAGTCAGTAGCGTTAAACTACTAAACTGAGACTCGACAGCTTTAAACTATTGCAAGAGTTTAAGAAAACTGGCGGACAGACTCATCAGGTTATCCTTTGTTTGCCGCATGAAAAGTTCCATTTCATCTTCCACGATCCGGCATGACTCACATCCCCATTTGAAACCCTTTTTTGATCTAAAAGATCCTTCACCCTGCATGTAGAGCCGGCACACTTAACATGTACTGTAGTTTTACACAACCAACAGTAAATAAAACTATTCAGTGGTGGGGCGGGCTGCAAACAATTTTTAACCGAACAAACAGGCATTTTGAGGTAATAAAAAAATTGGTAATCAAACAAATAAAAATGAAAAATGAGAAATGTTATAGTATTAAAATATATAACTCACTCTGAGGTCCAGAAATAATGAGGGTGCACAAGGGTTAAAATAAAAGAGAGCATTGAATAAGAGAATATAGACTCTATATTACAGACACACAACAGACTGCAATATGAGCGCAATTAACGGCGACGAGTGAGAACAAGGAGAACAAAAAAAAAGTCAAAGAGCGCGAGCGCGGGAGTTAGAATTCACAATAACAAAAACACTGCAACAAGAACACAAAGAAATTGCAAGACAACAACAAATGAACGTTGCTTGTGATTTGAAGAAAGAAAAAAATGAGATTAAGGTGGGAGAGAGAGAAAAAAAAGAAAAAAACCAGCAAATGTTATAAACAAAAATTAAAGTTGTTAAAAATTATTAACACAAACACACAAAAACGCAACGAGTGATACGGTGCAATTTAGATAAAACAAAATAAAAAAATGTAAATCAGTTAAAAAAGAGGGAGCTTAAAAAAACACGTCCGTCTTCGTCGAGAGCGTTGATAAAAAAATTATGCGATTTGCTGCGATCAGAATTGTTCGACATAGTGGCGCCTCAACGACAGAAAGAAAACGAAGGCAGCGAAAACGAAGCCAGAGAAAACGAGACGGCAGCAGAACATATTGGCGTGCAAAACCAGCGTTGTGAACCAGTACCAATTGGCGTGCAAAACCAGCATCGTGACACAGAGTTGGTAAACCAATGCTCGGAGGTGATGTTGGAAAGCGGTTTTTCGTCGGCTACACAATTCCAATTGGCAAAGGAAGCGTTGTTGGAATTTAATGGGAACTCGTGTGGAAAGAAATGGGTCACGCAGCTGGCAAATATAAGCGGTGTATACGGAATCAAAGGTGTACAAATGCATATGCTTTTAGTCTCCATGCTAAAAGGACCGGCTCATGAGTGGCTACATGCCAATGGTATGCGCATTTTGGAACCCGTGGGCATCATCTGTGAACAGTTTGTCGGGTCGTTCTCTTGCTACTCTTCGATGCGGGTATTTTTAATGACTCTCTGAGAGAGAGGTAAGTTTAGCACGTCTGACGTGTGGGTCAGTCGTTGCTGAGCGTTGAGGTGAGTAGGACAGATAATTACTTGATGTAAAATAATTGTTCAATGAAAGACGTTAGTATTTCTTGAATTTATTAAATTCTTATTTAGTTATATGTAAATAGGCACTAGCACATAAACCAGTGACTAAAAGTTGTCACATAAATTGGGTGGACTTCGGAGTGAGATTACAAAGGTAGAGATGGGGGCCAAAAACACATCGATGCACACCCGATGTAGCTACAATTGGTATCTGATCATTTCTTTTATAGTAAAAATAGAGAGCTCACCAGTGCATAGTTCGACATAGTGTTAGGTCAGCAAAATACGTCTTTATTGATAATAGCTAACCATAACAACTTAATTAACTATGTCTTTATTGTTAACTGCTGACTATATCAGATCTACTTATGACTGATGAGCTATCACTATCTATAATCGGGTCGCATACTTATATTGACATATATTTCCATTTGCTCTATATTATAATTGTTTCAATATTATCTTACTTTATATAATCTAAACACCAACACCCGTTCAACGTTATCCAACGTTGACGACAAAATTTCTGGGGGCTGGGCTTGCTGCAGCAGGAGTCGGTATGGGATTGACGATGCTCACGGTTAGACAACCAGAGCAGACGCTCTGGACCATTGTGTCCTGGGGGTTGGGTGCATCTCCTGATTCCATATACCCTCAAGAGAACCAATGGTATTATTAGCGCTACGTAGGAAACGATAACATGGTGTGCCGGCTGTCTGGGGTCTTCTGGTAACTTTCAGTTTTGCTTAGTTTCCAGTTTTCCTTGAATGTTGCTTATTTCGTCGTAGCTTAGCTGCATCTTCGTGAAATGTGTTGTTGTTGGCGCTACTTTTGTTGGGCCAATGCTGAAGTTGCCAAATCGGACATATGACAATTTCATTGCGTCTGTCGTAGCTATACGGTGACCTGTTATTCGTATAGCAGAACTCCTTGCTGTACACGTCGGGTCTAGAGTTAACAATCCAGTCTTCTTGATAGTGTACAAGTCGTTTGTTTATCAAAAGAAATATATTGCTCGTTGTTGAGCATTGTTCTAAATCGGCTCTTGAGATCCCAATGTTTTGATTCTGTTCCTTGTTGCCTGCAATGATGGGAATTTAAATGTTCATGATTACAATCCCATGAGTTCCAATTACTGCAATGGGTACCAGGTTATACAGTTGCACTGCCTGCGTTGCAACTAATGGAAACGTGACCTTAAGTATCACATGGTTGTTTGCGATTGTACCTTGTGCCTTTATTAAGCCATACAATTGCAAGACATCGTTATCTGGAACTGGTACATCCAAACCAAACGGAAGATGTCTCTTAAGTTGGTTTAGATGTTCCCGAACCTGGTCTGGTGATAGTAGTAACGGGCCCATTTTGCTATGATGGGCATTTGTAAATAATCGGAAAATTTCGGTTTGAATTCGTTGCAAATTCCCTGCAATAACTGTCATCTGAGTAGTTAGCGTGATATACCTTGTAATGCCTTTACCGCATTGTCCTGGACGTTGGTCATGTCGTTCATTTGTTGTTCCATAAGTTTCATCTGATTTTCAATCGTGGCTTCGTCTCGCTTAATGATATTTATTGTTGAGTCAATTACAGATATCTGATTTTGCAGCAAGTTCAATAAGTAGTCTTCATTTGATTTAACTTTTCGTATGGTGCCTGACATCTCTGTTGCATACTTTGAGTCCAGCACACCAAATAAGCCGTTTGCAATGTTCCCAATTATATCTTAAGGCGATCGTCTTTGGCGTTCTATGTGAAGGAGATCATTTCCAGTCCGTATCTCTGAGTTGACATGCTCGACGTGTCTCTGCATTGCGGTGCATGCCTTTGGAACCTTCATTAACACGCATATTTCTCCAACCTTTACTACTCCGTCTGAAAATGTCTTCAGCTCGGCCCAATATGGTTCGAGATCGTAAAATTCCACAATAGTCCAGTCTGACGTTGCTATCCTACCTGTGCCAATACTTTCATAGTATATGCCTGGTTTGGGGTTGAATCGAGTTATGTTAGTTCTTTGAGCAAATGCTATAGGAAGTAACTATAGCATTAGGCAGATCGTCTTTGTGAACGGTGGCAGACCGACCAACAAACGATTTTTTGTCTCTGGTTCTGCAGTGTCGTCGATACCAGGGTCTTCTTGGAAATTCGATTCTGTGTCACCTGCCTCGATTTTACGTGTTATCGCCGTCTCTCTAAGCAAGGGAGCCAATTTATTGATAGCCCGCTTGTAAGTGCCTCTGGCTGTTTAACGTCTACCACGCGGATGTATCCATCCAGGCCTGGATATATTTTAACAAGATTGGCACATTATCCTCTTTAGAATTACCATCATGCCTTCTTTGACATTGTTATATGGTTTTTTTCATTTGGATGTACCCTGCAATTTTTGTAGGTACTCTTGAGGCCATTGTGACCAGAATGTATGCTTAAGCCCATTGCTCTGGAATCGATTGCTGTGTTACTGGCTCTGCATCTGGTTGGGCTACTAATGGTTTTCCGATCAATATATGGCCTGAGGTTAGAGCTGTCAAGTCGTTGTGATCGTCTGAGTTAAGGGTTAACGGACGAAAATTCAGCACTGCTTCAACATTGATAATTCAATATTGTTCAAACGTTAAGTTTGCTGTCGATATGTTTTTCAACAGTAAATGCTTAGCGGACTTTCCCGCAGCTTCTCTCTGACGTCACACATACTCCCTAAGGCATCAAATTTCGAATTCGTCTGTGACGTACATATGTGCGAAGAAGCCACTTATATATGTATATACATATATATTTATTCGACACATATAGTTTGCTTCCTAACATTAGTAAAATTTTTGAAGTCATTATAAACATAAACATAATCCGACTTATAGAGAAACTAAATCTAATCAGTGATAAACAGTTTGGATTGAAGCATGCGCATAAAAAATTTGTAACGGGGGCATATTTTATAGACTTAGAGAAAGCATTTGATCAAGTATGGATACAAGGCTTAGTAGTGAAACTCATGAGTTTCAAATTTTTTTCTGCATATAATGATTTTACTAGACAATATGTTAAGAAATAAGAAATTCAAGGTTCACATCAACCAGGCCCTTAGTGAGAAAGAGTTCTCAGTAAAGAATAGCTTACAGCAAGGTACGGTGAATGCGCCTAAGCTATATATCTTGGACTCAATGAATAAGATTGATAATATTATTGCCTACACTGATGACATCGTTATATTTCACTCTAGCGATACAATAAATACGATAAATGTAGAATTGCAAGACAAAATGAACACGTTCGCTAGATTTGCTAAACATTGGCTGCTAAAGATTAACTATTCTAAGTGTGAGTGCATCTTATTTAGACCCCCATTAAAAAAATTTAACTACAATGTCAAAAAATATTGGAGGCAGGAAAGCAAAGTACTTGGGGATTATACTGGACAGATTCCTTTATTTCGATAGAAACGCGAACGAGCAAATCAAAAAAACTAATAAAGCGTTTAATTTACACAAAAAAATGTTCTCGTCTAAGCTTCTATGTAGTAGAGTCAATATAATTATGTACCAAGCACTGATCAGTCCGATATTAACCTATGGCTGCCCTATATGGTGGAATATATCTCCTTCCTATATGGAAAGAATTCGCAAATTTGAAAGTAAAATACTAAGGGCTTGTACATCCTTGTACAGAACTCCCACGAGTATGTACATATGTAGGAAATGAAGTGTCAGGCGGGCATAATCATGGCAATCGTGAAGTAGGTAGCGAGCGAGACAGAATGACACGCAGCGGCCGTACCTATCTGGTCGACTCACTTATTGGCAAATAAAGCAGAAGGGTTGATTCAAAAAGCACTCGCAATCGTACTCTCGCCTCGATCACATCGCACACCCAAATTTATCACTGAGGCCATTATCATAATAAAAAATATATGTATTCTTAACACAAAGAAAGATTGTTATTAAATAAGACTAACTAAGGAAACTCATCCGCATAATATCGAATTAAATAAACAGGGAAGTAAAATCCCACAAAATAGAGGCTCAAACGAGATTTTGGACCAAGACAATTAGTGAAATTTGTGTGTGTGTGAAGTTCGCAGATAAACAGAAAATTGTTAAAATTGCATGCATTAACGTGTAATACATATACAAAGTCAAGGTTGGCGAACGAATTTCACAAGAAGCAACCAATACAAGTTCAAAAAGTAGTGGAAGTTGGTGTGACTGTACGAGAGTTGACGACTGGATGGCGAGACGGTGAGCGGTTGGACGACGCAAGAAGAGCGTCACTAAGAATTTTGGCGCCGATTAGACAAAAGGCAGGCGGCTGAACCTGGAAGCAGACAGACCGAGAGAGCAGACAGTGGGCACGAAGTTGATGATAAGTAGTGTTCACTGTGGAAGCAGACAGACCGAGAGAGCAGACAGCAGACACGAAGTTGATGATAACCAGTGTTTACTGTGGAAGCAGACAGCAGACACGAATGACCAGTGTTTACTGTGGAAGCAGACAGACCAAGGAAGCAGACACGAAGTTGATGATAACTAGTGTTTACTGTGGAAGCAGACAGACCGAGAGAGCAGACAGCAGGCACGAATGATAACCAGTGTTTACTGTGGAAGCAGACAAAAAGAGAGAGAGAGAGAGCAGACAGCGGGCACGAAGTTGATGATAACTAGAGTTCACTGTGGAAGCGGAAAACCAAAAGAGCAGAGAGCGGACAACACAAACCGTTACAAGAAGCAGACGACGCCGACAAGACCAAACGAGAAGAAGGCAGCGGACACGAAGCTGAGACAATTTAGTGTAAAAGCAGACAAAGAGAGAGACCAAGAGAACGAGTGGAAAACAACAGAGTGAGCTGCGACAGCCGAGTAAGTTGCGACAGCAGAGTGAGTAGCAACAAAGAGCGAACCGAACATTCGCAAGAAGTCTGAGTGAGTTTCGACAACGATATTGAGTTGCTACATAGAGCAAGACGACTATAGTTGGGTGAGCTGTTATATTATTGTTTTGAGTGTGAGTTACTTTGCTTGCATGACGAGACCAGACCTAAATTGATGCGAGCTGCAGAGAGCACATTTCTAAGAATCGTCTGAATAATCCATAACCTACCCCAATTTGACCTACATTAACATAGCGTGTAAATTTTGCTAAGTTTGATCGAAGTTTGATTAATTGATACTTATCATACATTAATATACTAATCTTGTTAAGCAATAATATACGTACAGGTAATTGTGTGAAATGAATCGAGGTGAGATTCTAACATTGCGTATTGAGGAGTTGCGCAGTAAATTAAATGAGTAAATTAAGCTGAGCTGAAAACGCGTCTACTCGCTCATTACGATCAAATAGAAACCGAGAATGATGGGCAAGAGGCAGATTTCGCATCAGCTAGAACAATTCGAGAAGTCCCCAACACAGATGGGCAATGGTCATGGTTTACACTAAAAGATGTGGAGGGAAGCGTTTCCGAATTTTGCGGTTTAGGTTCGATTGATGTTGTACAATGGATTAGGGAAATATAAGAATGCGCTTTAACCGTACAGTGGAGTCAGTTACAGCTTTGTGTGTACGCAAAACAACTGTTGAAAGGAGCTGCATTGTCGTTTATACGTAGTAAGAGAAATATTTGTAGTTGGGAGTCCCTGAAGGATGCTTTGAAAAATGAATTCAGAGTAAAGGTTTCATCAGCAGAAGTTCACAGAAGACTAAGCAATCGACAGTTGAAGAGAGGTGAGAACTTGTACGAATTCTTGTATTCGTTAATGGAAATCGCAAAGCCGATTGATTTGGATGATGAAAGTTTAATCGAGTATTTCGTATAAGGTACACCAGACATGAGAGCAAATAAGGCATTATTGTATCAAGGAAGAACAGTGGATGCGTTGAAAGTTCAAATAGAGACCTATTTAAAATCCTATGACCCTAGGAAGTCGTCAAAGAAACCAACAATTCAATCACCTTTTCACAAGCAAGGCAGAGATAATAGAGAGAAAAGTTTGATAACAAAAGGAGAACGCAAATGTTTTAAGTGCGGTGATCCTTCGCACATGATGAGAGACTGTAACAAGAAAACGATTACTTGTTTTAAGTGTGGCGAAACAGGCCATCGTTCATTTGAATGCAAGGGAAAAGATACCACTAAAGCGGAAAAAACCAATGTTGTAGAGGATAAATTAGGAAAACCATCCGGTAAATTTACTGATACGGGTTTGGAGTTGAAAGAAGTAACTTATAAAACGATTAAGTTCAACAGTCTAATTGATACAGGAGCAAATCTGAGCCTCATACGTGTGGGGTTTTATTTCCCCGTTTATTTAATTCAATATTATACGGATGTGTTTCCGTGGTTAGTCTTATTATTAACAATGTTTCTTTGTGTTAAGAATACATATATTTATTTATTATAATAATGGATTGCGAGTGGTTTTTCAAATCAACCCTTCTGCTTTATTTGCCAATGAGTGAGTCGACCAGATAGGTACGGCCGCTGCGTGTCGTTCTGTCTCGCTCACTACCTACTTCACGATATTCATGATTATGCCCGCCTGACACTTCATTTCCTACAATCGGCTGTCCTGACAAGTCATTCGACCCGAATGATCCTAGCCAAGGCTTCATAAACTCGGCCACTGTTGATGTCTTACAAGGTCCTTCACTACCGCCAACTTTCTCAACTTCGTATCGACCGTGCCTATTCACCTTTGTGACTTTATATGGTCCTAAGTATTTACCTCTCAACTTTAGTCCTGTCCCATACTGCGTACGTTTAATCGCCACTAAGTCGTTTAAATTATATTTTCTTTCCCATTTCCTGTTTTTGTCAAACGTCCTTTTCATTTCCTTCTGTATTTCATCAATATTCTTTCGAGCCTCCGCTCTAATCTCTTCTCGACCACAGTCTAATTCTTCTATTAACGAATCGGTTATCAGCTTTTTTATTTCAGGATCACCAGGACTACGCATCTCTATTCCTGTCAATATCTTAAAAGGTGTAACTTTTGTACTTCTTGGGGCAGTATTATTAACAAGTTGTTGCACACGTCCTACATACTTGTACCAGTTTCCCTCATTCTCTTGGCTTAACTTCAAAATCATTGGAACTATTATCTTATGCATCCTTTCTACTTGGCCGTTACTACGGGGTACACCTGTTGCTATCAGTAAATGCTGTATATCCTGTCTGTTACAATATTCCTTAAACGCATTGGATGTGAATGCTGCTCCCCTGTCAGAAATTATTCTCACCGGGATACCAAAAATTATGGCCTGCTTTTCAAGACAACTAAAGCTACTTTATCGACTTTAGTTCCACGAGTCGGATACAACCATACAAACTTGGAGAAACCATCAACAATAACAAGTATATGATTGTAACATTTGTTGTAACCTCCATCGGGCCAACGTGATCAATGTGATATGTCATCAATGGCTGATCTCCTTTGCTTATTGGCATCAAATATCCTTCCTTTTTACCGGATTTGGCATTAACAATAAGACATTCCACGCAACACTCAACAACACGGGCTAACTTTTCTTTTAACTTTGGAATATAATACGATTTTTCTACGATATCCTGAGTCTTTCCAGCTCCAAAATGTCCTTCTTTGTGTGCAATCTGTATTATTTCCTTTTCCATCTGCGAAGGTACGACGATAAGTTCTTGATCGGGGTTCTCGGCTCAAGGCATCCACATGCCGCATCTTTGAACCGGAACGATGTTCAATCTGGTAATCGAAATCTTGTAGGTACATTGCCCAACGTGCTACACGTAATGGAACCTCTTTCTTTTTCATTGTCATCGTGAACGCATTACAATCTGTGACAATCTTAAATCTCAACCCTAACACATATACACGCCACTTTATTAATGCTCCTATAACCGCTAAAACCTCAAGTTCATATGAATCGTACTTCTCTTCGCAAGGTTTAGTTTTCCGACTCATATACTGTACCGGATGAAATAAACCATCTTCTGAATCTTTCTGTAAAAGCGCAGCTCCGAAACCATGTTTCGAGGCATCAGTGTGAATCTCAGTCTGTAGCTTAGGATTGTATAACTTTAAAACGGGACCTTTGGTCAATGCTAACTTTAATTGCTCGAACGCTACCATTTGCAATTCTTTTAACTCAAACTTGTTGTCTTTTCGCAAAATGTCAGTCAAGGGCTTAGCTGTTACTGCGTATCCTTCGATGAATCTACGGAAATATGATGTTAACCCTAGAAATCGTTGAACTGACTTCTTATCATGTGGGATCGGAAATCTTGAAACGGCATCAGTCTTCTCCTTACTTGGCTTAATACTTCCATTTTCAACTATATAGCCCAAAAAATTTACTTTACTCTGCAGTATCTGACATTTCTCCCAGTTTATTCTCAACCCATTTTTCGCAGCTATCTTCAACACCCTTTTAAGTTTAATTAGACCATCATTCACGCTAACGCTTGGTATAATTATATCGTCCATATACACCACTGCATCTCCATTCTTCACTGATTCTCTCATTACTGCCATTATAAATCTTGTAAAAACTGCTGGAGAGTTTGAAATTCCGAATGGTACGTATAGGAATTCATGCTGACCATTCTGGGTTACGAATGCTGTGTACTTCTGAGATTTTTCTTCAACCGGAACTTGAAAAAAACCGTTTGTTAGATCTAGAGTAGTAGAAACTAACGCACCTTGAAGTTTTTCTAATACGGTATCCATCTGTGGCATAGGAAAATTATCTCGGACCACTTTCTCATTTAGTTTTCTGTAATCGCAGCACAGAAGCTTTTTCCCATTCTTCTTTATTACAAGTACAACAGGCGAAGCATATTCGGAAAAACTTGGCTTTATTATCTTTTCCTCCAACCATTTTTGTACTGTACTGTCAACAATGTTTTGATCGGACTCTGCTAGACGCCTTGAATGCTGATAAACTGGCAACTCATCGGTTAGTACAATCTTCATTTCTATAGGAGTGTTTGTATTTCTAATAGGTTTATAACTTTTAATCAATTTCTTAACTTCACTAGCGATTTCCGCACTGATATGTGACAAGTCACTCTTGATTTCCACTTTATTCTGTTCTGCACTATGCATACACATGCTTTCAAATTCCTTAAACAACTCATCACAAGATCCATTCGCCTTACACAGTGATTCTTTTCTCTTGATGCTTACGAACTTTGTACCTTTTTTTGTAACAACCAAATCGACGTGATCTAATATGGTTCTACTTAAAATTGCCTGATATGCCATGTCCTCATCAGGAACGATATGAAACTCGACTTCCATCTCTATGTCGTCTATCATGACACTTATGCTAAAACTACCAAACGTCATGACATGACTTCCACCAATGCCCGTAAGGGCATCCTGTTAATGACTTAATTCCAAGTTTGACAAACACGCTCTTACGTATGTAGGAAATGAAGTGTCAGGCGGGCATAATCATGGATATCGTGAAGTAGGTAGTGAGCGAGACAGAACGACACGCAGCGGCCGTACCTATCTGGTCGACTCACTCATTGGCAAATAAAGCAGAAGGGTTGATTCAAAAAGCACTCGCAATCGTACTCTCGCCTCGATCAAATCGCGCACCCAAATTTATCACTGAGGCCATTATCATAATAATAAATATATGTATTCTTAACACAAAGAAATATTGTTAATAAATAAGATTAACTAAGGAAACACATCCGCATAATATCGAATTAAATAAGCAGGGATGTAAAATCCCACATGGATATTAAATTTTACTCAAACGAAGTACTTTACAAGGCAGTAGCAATTTACAGAATTGACGTAAACATAATAAATTTGATAAGAAACCATGTCAGAAGATGGTTAGATATTTTGGAAAATACCTTAATAAAAGGCCCTTTCTTCGAAAGTGGCACCTACTTTGCTCGAGCTCTAAGCAACGGTTTTACACCCCCAGAAATATTTCTATACATAGACGAAAACAATTATATCCAAAACAATTTGTGTATACCAGTTATTTATCATATTTTCAGAAGGGCTAATTGTAAAATAGTAGAACATAAGGATATAACACCCCAAAATAAAAGATTCGACTGTACCATATCCAATTTAGATAAAATATCTCCATATATACCGCCAGCAAATGTTAGTTAGTGGTCTCTCCCGTCCTTTTTCTCATCTCCCCTTAGTTAAGATAGTTAGTCTTAAATCTCAAGCAAAGTTTCTTTCCCGTTCTCGTTTTCTTTGCAAAATAGTTACGATTATACTTATCCTTAGTAAGTAAACATTAATAAATTCACAAAATGAAATTAAAATTTAAATCAGGACTAGAGAGCTCGATTAGAGACAGTGTTCATAGTATATAGTAAAATAAGCACTTTGTTAAAGTAATTGCATATATTTATCTGTAAATAAACAATTTAAAAGAAAGAAAAAAAAAAAACAACATATTTGGGGCTATGCATAGGGATATCGCCTATATTAAACACACGCATGCGAAAAAATTTTATTTATTTTTTTTTTTTTTGGCAGACTCGTCCTGTTATTTTTAGTGATGGGTACTGTGAAACGAGAGTAACAAATTAATAGGGAAAAAAACACACACAAAAGGTCATACAATGCTAAGGGCAAAATATCGGCAGAGTCTCCGGCAGGGTTTCGACAGAGTCATCAGCAGAGTCATTAACCGAGTTTTCGACAGGATTAATAGGATCGTCAACAGCGTAATTCTGACAGGATTATTAATGGAGTCAGCAACAGAGACATCAATGGAGTCATCGACAGAGCCATACAAGGAATAGCGAGTATAAAAAAAAATACATAGAGAAATAAAAAGGTCTCAATTAGAGAATATCGAGAAAAATAACCAGAGAAAACGACTCAAAGGCTCTCAGAGAGTCGAAAGTTTAGGTTTTACCATACCGCACTTTGAGTTGAACAGGGCCTGGGAAAGGGTAGCCCAAGAATCGACCGGGAGACAATTTAAACTAAAGCATATGAACCGGCAGTCAGTGTTTGGAGCTCAGCAAGATAACGTCAACAAAAACAAAAAAAAGGTGAAATCCGGATGGATAACAACATAACGAAGGTCATCATTCAGAATACGCATCAATACAGGGATATTTACAACGGAAGGATCAACAAGGATCTAGGACAAGGACATTCACCGCCAAGGACCCGGTGCTACCAAGCTTCAAAGACATCTCAGCACCTAAGGAGATTAATACTAAACACATTAGGACAATAGGCAGCAAGGACAATTATTTTCTTAAGGATATTTAAAACACTAACAGGAGTAAATTATTTATTTCTTGGGGGACATCGCAGGATATTTAACCGCTTCTCCAACAACCATATTCTGCATACACGGATTATCCCAATTTAAGTCAACTAACCGGATCTAACTTCATCACCAGGCAAGATCTTTTCAATATATTCGAGCCATCGCAAAGACTTTACAAATTATTAAAACCTAAAAACACCTCAAAGTTCCCCATCGCGTCGATAACTCTCGTTACGCATCGCCTGTATTTATTTTTCTTTGAAAAAACATATCAATATTTTCTGACCCCTCACCCTGCAGAATATATTACAAATCAAAGAAAAATAATAAAAATATATATAAATATTGGTTCACTTACACATCTAAATATTATAGTCTATCGGTTCACCATAGCAATCTTTACGCCACTTAGCCTACCGGGCGAACTTGGAAGTCCCTTAGCTGATTAAGAATATCACTTACATTACGGCCGGGTACTTATTAATATACCAGCATTGGGCTTTTATTGGATAAACCATCGTCGCAAGGGAGAGTTTCCCAAATACCAGTGCCACAAGATACTATTGTTCTGAATCGCATTCTGGTTCTCGCTCCGGGTCGCCGACACCTTTCGGTATTCATATCGAGCAGAATCGAGTACATGAATCACTGACAGGCCGTATCACTGGGAGCTACGTCTCAATTGCTGAACGTATAACACAATGGGGTATTGCCTTTTGCGAAGCTACCGATCCTATCTACTTTGTAGAGCAGATAGTGGCTCGAGCCGCCACGTACGGTTGAGTTCAGAGATATTGCCTCCGATGATAGCCAGCGGGCATCCAGAGATGACATGGGTCGATTTCAAGTCTGAATTTTTAGAGTTCTTTCTCCCTTCGCGCTATTTTGAGAAACTAGAATATAGTAGGTATACGTGACCGAAAGCACGCCCACAGGAACCATACAAAGAGTATCTAGTGGATCTCCGATTAATGATGAAGAAAGCTAATTACTCAAAATTACAGGAACTCGGCAGGATCTATGAAAATCTGTTACTAGAGTACAAGCTCTATACCCGACGCAAGTATTTCCAAACATTACCCGACTTAATCCAGTTGGTGGTAAATTTCGAGACTGTCCGATCAGAGCAAGCCAACCTGAACGGGACTGTTATATGTCAGTTCTCCGAAGCACTCGTGGACATCCGCACTGCTTGTCGCAGATGTGTCTCCACAGCCCGCACGAAGTCATAGCCTTGGGAAATTTCAAGGGGGACCACTTGTTGGTGGGTGCGCCTGCCCAACGTCCTCCTCCCTCCTAAAGAGGTGCTCTATGCGCCGATACCCGGCATAAAACATCTGAATATTGTATTTTAGTTTTAGTCATAGCATATTTGTAAACCGCACTCATAGGGACTCGTTAGGTAACTCAGAAAAATACTTAAAATAATTGATATTTCGCAGCATGTCACAATCCGGAAAAGGCGGCGGCGATCACGAGATGGTCACCGTGGGAAAGGGAGCATGGCCCCGTCACACCGGCCATACCCGTTGTAGCACAAGACTGCAACCTAACCGATAACCCGGTCCATCTATGCCGACCCCAGTACCCGTGTGCCCTCCGGCCATGGCACTGAATCAATACAGCGAAGGTATGGTCACGCCACCATTTCCCCAACCAGAGCCTCTTGTCTGGGCAGCGGAGCGAGAGTTCCAGGAGATGTTCGTGCTACCATATGCCTGTCCGGATCCCGAAGTAGTACTCGCCGTCCCCATTGAGAACTACAGAGCCCCTGTCGGCCCGGACTATACAACGAAGACTGATTTATCAGCCCCATGTGCAGCGGATCCCCCTTTGCGGCCCGTGTGCGAGCGTCCTGAGTCACGTCACACTCCAGTAACCGTAGACGCAGATATACCGGACACCCCTCTGCGGCCCGAGTGTGAAACTATAAGCCCCCCAACTACCCCAGGTGTTCGCCTGACAGGTACCACGCAGAAGGAGACGCACTCCGACCAAGACGATGAGGAGATGCCACACTGGATCTTTCTGTGTCTCGCCCTCGGCCATCCGTCTCCACGTCAAACGGTGCCAGTACTCCGCTAACCAGCAGCAGCTCTGACCCGACTCCACGGGCCCCCTTTCGTCGATCTATGGCCACATATGAGCCCGAGGCTGCCAAGCGGCCACCAATTGGGTCCCCATGACCCCGGAATGCATCATCGACACCCCGGATAGGCGGGTCCCGATGGAGATCCGAGATCGTGTGGTTGAGCTTTCGCAAGGCGAGCCTCGAATCGTTTCTTGATATGGGCACATGACCTCCTGTTGCGTATCCAACTAAAGCCGCGCGGGCGAGTCGTTGCCATTTCATCCGCGCAAAGACACCGTGTGACGAGTCACAATTCTTGGCCCGGTCTCATCATCGTTCTACCTTTATTTAGTACCTTAAGTCAAACTATGCCCATGTAGGTTCCCTTTGTTAAGTTTGTTTCACTACGCCCATGGAGGGTATCTACAAAAATTCAAATACAAAATTAACTGTAGTTCATTTTGCTTTTGAGGAATGACATACAATGGTCACGATCGACGCCTCTCACTTTCTGGCTACCGTCCTGATGTGGCAGCGTCGACGCGTCGCGGAGAGGGCAACCTCCCAGCAGCAAAGAAAAAGCAAGGAAATCGAAAGCGAAAGAGAGGGACGGTGCGCCTTCGCGATTTATTCCAAAGTTTTTGTGTAATAAGGAATCATAATTCACTTTCACTCGTTGCAGAGAACGGACGTGTTTTTTTTGCGCTTATCAACTTTTATTTTTTTCTCGCGATTAATTTCTTTTCTATAACTTTAATTCATTATCTGCTAATATTTCCGAATTTTATTTTCATTTCGCGAATTCTTGCTGTCGCTTTTGTGTATTTGTTTAAATTAAAATAAAATCAAAACTTACAGCAATACTTGCGTTAGCGGTGTTGTTGTTTTGTTTATCTCTTTTTGCTTTTGTGTCTTTACCGTTTCAACTAACTCTCGCGCTCTTGCGTACAAATTGTTGTTGCATGTGTTCAATTTGACGCGCTCTCCCGCTCTTTCCTATTCTTGTTTGATTTGCCTACCCGCGACTCTGTGATACGTGTTTTTGTTTTTGTGTATTTTTGTAATTTCTATTCTTTAGTTGTGAAGGCTTACTCTGCACATTAACCCTTGTGTCAGAACTGGTCAGTATATTCTTATACACAGATTTTTAACCTTTAGAATTTTTTATTTTTTTGTATATCCTTTTTTAATTGAATTAATTAATTTTTGATAAAATGGTTGTCTGCTCAAAAAATAATTGCATAGTTGCCACTAAAGCGGTGGACTCCCATGATTATATTCTTCGTTAGCTGTGTGACAATGCGGTTCACGTTAAGTGTGCAGGTTACACAGGCAGAATCAAGGAGTGTATTGCTAAAGGCGGTGGCTTAAAATATGGATGTGATGCTTGCCGGGAGGTCGAGAATGAGATGCGCTCTTTCATGAGGCGGACTAGAGATAGTTTTGACACTTTAAGGGCAGGTTTTAATAAACTCCAAGCGGAGTTTACTGCAGTGGAGACTCAGTTCAGGAGTTTATCGCTTATGAATGAGTCTCCGAAATGTAAAAGAACCAGTCCTTGGGGTGTTTCAGTATCTCTAGATCCGCCAGCGTCTCTTATCGTCCCCGACCGGTCTCATGCACCGTCCACTCCTAATGTACAGCAGTTGATATCGTTTAAGAGCCCGGTTCTGAATGCTATTAGTAAGGAATTACCGGTATCACCTGGGAATGATCTCTTAAAATCGATGCCTATTGTAGTGTCCGATGTGTCCGGGCAATTACCCATTCCAATGGAAATTGCCGATAGTTCTAAAAGTATCGAAGGCCCCGTAAATAAGTTGACTGCTGCAGTGGGTGACTCTTCCAACGTTACTGCTACGGCTGACGCTTCGGGACCGCAGCCTCTCGTTGGCATACCACCAAAGAAACATATATTTGTTTCTAGGCTAGACCCTGTTGTCACATCTGATGATGTAATAGCCTATATTCGGAAGAAAGTTAACGTCTCAAATATTGCGGTGGAGAAGTTTAAATTTTCTTATTCTCGGGACATTTCGTCCTTTAAAATTAGTGTTTCTGCTAATATCTTCGACACTATATGTCGAGAAGATTTTTGGCCGAAACATATAATAGTTAAGGAATATACTGTAAAAAAGAAAAATCGGCAACCGATTCGCTTGCCAACAACAACAACTAATACTATTCCTGCCACATCAGCATCTGCTGGTGTGTCAAAAAACTAGCTTCGTCCCTTAACCTGGTTTACCAGAACGTTAGAGGACTGAAATCTAAACTTCCTAATCTCTATGTAGATAGTCTTTCTTTTGAGCATTACATTCTAGCTTTTACAGAGACGTGGCTAAAACCTGATATTGCTGATGCTTCGGTTTTTTCCACAAACTTTTCTATATTCAGACGTGACCAGGACTCTCGCATAGGTGGTGGCGTTCTGATAGCTGTTGATGCTCCTTTATCATCTGAAATGATTCAATTTTCTAATACCCAGGAGATTGAGTTTGTCGGTGTTAAAGTAAATTTTAAATCTTTCAATGCTTTCATTACTTGTTCCTATATTCCACCATTGTCAGACATGGTGGTATATTTAAATCATTTAGAGGCAATTCAGTTTGTCTCCTCTTTAGTTTCCAGTCAAGACATGCTCATAGTTGTAGGTGATTTTAATTTACCCGCTTTAGCATGGTCACTAACAGATGAACCTACCATGTTGCTGCCCTCTTTGTCACATGACTTTATTGATGGCCTTCTAGGCTTATCTTTATCCCAAGTCAATCCTGTCTTAAATTCTAATGGAAAATCCTTAGATCTTATTTTTGTATTGGATTCTTCTTATTGTGAGGTTTCTAGGATCGAACTATTTGTTCTTCTAGAAGACAAGTTTCATCCTACATTAAATTTAAAAATTGATCTGCCCTTGCTTTCACCATTACTTGGTTCAAATGAGTTACCTCTAACTAGGTGCTTTCGTAAGACTGACTTTGCCAGTCTTAATGAAAACATTACTACTACCGATTGGTCTTATCTGTACAATTGTAGAGATATGAACTCAGCTGTTCGATTTTTCTATGATACTCTGAATTCACTCTTTGATATTTGGTACGCTGGAGCGGCTTAACAAACCTCCCTGGTTCTCTCGTGAGTTATCCAATTTGAAAAATGTGAAGACACGATATTATAAGAAGTTTCAAAAAACACGTCGTTCATCAGATTATGCTCTGTATACAGTCGCTCGTTCAAAATTCATGATGCTTAATACACAATGCTATAAGAATTATCTTCAGCGGTGTAAGCTTCAGTTTTCTTCTGACCCTAAACAATTTTATAATTTTGTCAATTCTAAACGTAAGACCTCCGTGCACCCATCTTTTTTGTCTTTTCAAAATAAAAAAGCAAGCACTGATCAGGCAATTGCCGATGTGTTTGCGAGTTTTTTCAAAACAACTTATTCCTCACCGTGCTCTATGCGCCGATACCCGGCATAAAACATCTGAATATTGTATTTTAGTTTTAGTCATAGCATATTTGTAAACCGCACTCATAGGGACTCGTTAGGTAACTCAGAAAAATACTTAAAATAATTGATATTTCGCAGCATGTCACAATCCGGAAAAGGCGGCGGCGATCACGAGATGGTCACCGTGGGAAAGGGAGCATGGCCCCGTCACACCGGCCATACCCGTTGTAGCACAAGACTGCAACCTAACCGATAACCCGGTCCATCTATGCCGACCCCAGTACCCGTGTGCCCTCCGGCCATGGCACTGAATCAATACAGCGAAGGTATGGTCACGCCACCATTTCCCCAACCAGAGCCTCTTGTCTGGGCAGCGGAGCGAGAGTTCCAGGAGATGTTCGTGCTACCATATGCCTGTCCGGATCCCGAAGTAGTACTCGCCGTCCCCATTGAGAACTACAGAGCCCCTGTCGGCCCGGACTATACAACGAAGACTGATTTATCAGCCCCATGTGCAGCGGATCCCCCTTTGCGGCCCGTGTGCGAGCGTCCTGAGTCACGTCACACTCCAGTAACCGTAGACGCAGATATACCGGACACCCCTCTGCGGCCCGAGTGTGAAACTATAAGCCCCCCAACTACCCCAGGTGTTCGCCTGACAGGTACCACGCAGAAGGAGACGCACTCCGACCAAGACGATGAGGAGATGCCACACTGGATCTTTCTGTGTCTCGCCCTCGGCCATCCGTCTCCACGTCAAACGGTGCCAGTACTCCGCTAACCAGCAGCAGCTCTGACCCGACTCCACGGGCCCCCTTTCGTCGATCTATGGCCACATATGAGCCCGAGGCTGCCAAGCGGCCACCAATTGGGTCCCCATGACCCCGGAATGCATCATCGACACCCCGGATAGGCGGGTCCCGATGGAGATCCGAGATCGTGTGGTTGAGCTTTCGCAAGGCGAGCCTCGAATCGTTTCTTGATATGGGCACATGACCTCCTGTTGCGTATCCAACTAAAGCCGCGCGGGCGAGTCGTTGCCATTTCATCCGCGCAAAGTAAAGACACCGTGTGACGAGTCACAATTCTTGGCCCGGTCTCATCATCGTTCTACCTTTATTTAGTACCTTAAGTCAAACTATGCCCATGTAGGTTCCCTTTGTTAAGTTTGTTTCACTACGCCCATGGAGGGTATCTACAAAAATTCAAATACAAAATTAACTGTAGTTCATTTTGCTTTTGAGGAATGACATACAATGGTCACGATCGACGCCTCTCACTTTCTGGCTACCGTCCTGATGTGGCAGCGTCGACGCGTCGCGGAGAGGGCAACCTCCCAGCAGCAAAGAAAAAGCAAGGAAATCGAAAGCGAAAGAGAGGGACGGTGCGCCTTCGCGATTTATTCCAAAGTTTTTGTGTAATAAGGAATCATAATTCACTTTCACTCGTTGCAGAGAACGGACGTGTTTTTTTTGCGCTTATCAACTTTTATTTTTTCTCGCGATTAATTTCTTTTCTATAACTTTAATTCATTATCTGCTAATATTTCCGAATTTTATTTTCATTTCGCGAATTCTTGCTGTCGCTTTTGTGTATTTGTTTAAATTTAAATAAAATCAAAACTTACAGCAATACTTGCGTTAGCGGTGTTGTTGTTTTGTTTATCTCTTTTTGCTTTTGTGTCTTTACCGTTTCAACTAACTCTCGCGCTCTTGCGTACAAATTGTTGTTGCATGTGTTCAATTTGACGCGCTCTTTCGCTCTTTCCTATTCTTGTTTGATTTGCCTACCCGCGACTCTGTGATACGTGTTTTTGTTTTTGTGTATTTTTGTAATTTCTATTCTTTAGTTGTGAAGGCTTACTCTGCACATTAACCCTTGTGTCAGAACTGGTCAGTATATTCTTATACACAGATTTTTAACCTTTAGAATTTTTTATTTTTTTGTATATCCTTTTTTAATTGAATTAATTAATTTTTGATAAAATGGTTGTCTGCTCAAAAAATAATTGCATAGTTGCCACTAAAGCGGTGGACTCCCATGATTATATTCTTTGTTAGCTGTGTGACAATGCGGTTCACGTTAAGTGTGCAGGTTACACAGGCAGAATCAAGGAGTCTATTGCTAAAGGCGGTGGCTTAAAATATGGATGTGATGCTTGCCGGGAGGTCGAGAATGAGATGCGCTCTTTCATGAGGCGGACTAGAGATAGTTTTGACACTTTAAGGGCAGGTTTTAATAAACTCCAAGCGGAGTTTACTGCAGTGGAGACTCAGTTCAGGAGTTTATCGCTTATGAATGAGTCTCCGAAATGTAAAAGAACCAGTCCTTGGGGTGTTTCAGTATCTCTAGATCCGCCAGCGTCTCTTATCGTCCCCGACCGGTCTCATGCACCGTCCACTCCTAATGTACAGCAGTTGATATCGTTTAAGAGCCCGGTTCTGAATGCTATTAGTAAGGAATTACCGGTATCACCTGGGAATGATCTCTTAAAATCGATGCCTATTGTAGTGTCCGATGTGTCCGGGCAATTACCCATTCCAATGGAAATTGCCGATAGTTCTAAAAGTATCGAAGGCCCCGTAAATAAGTTGACTGCTGCAGTGGGTGACTCTTCCAACGTTACTGCTACGGCTGACGCTTCGGGACCGCAGCCTCTCGTTGGCATACCACCAAAGAAACATATATTTGTTTCTAGGCTAGACCCTGTTGTCACATCTGATGATGTAATAGCCTATATTCGGAAGAAAGTTAACGTCTCAAATATTGCGGTGGAGAAGTTTAAATTTTCTTATTCTCGGGACATTTCGTCCTTTAAAATTAGTGTTTCTGCTAATATCTTCGACACTATATGTCGAGAAGATTTTTGGCCGAAACATATAATAGTTAAGGAATATACTGTAAAAAAGAAAAATCGGCAACCGATTCGCTTGCCAACAACAACAACTAATACTATTCCTGCCACATCAGCATCTGCTGGTGTGTCAAAAAACTAGCTTCGTCCCTTAACCTGGTTTACCAGAACGTTAGAGGACTGAAATCTAAACTTCCTAATCTCTATGTAGATAGTCTTTCTTTTGAGCATTACATTCTAGCTTTTACAGAGACGTGGCTAAAACCTGATATTGCTGATGCTTCGGTTTTTTCCACAAACTTTTCTATATTCAGACGTGACCAGGACTCTCGCATAGGTGGTGGCGTTCTGATAGCTGTTGATGCTCCTTTATCATCTGAAATGATTCAATTTTCTAATACCCAGGAGATTGAGTTTGTCGGTGTTAAAGTAAATTTTAAATCTTTCAATGCTTTCATTACTTGTTCCTATATTCCACCATTGTCAGACATGGTGGTATATTTAAATCATTTAGAGGCAATTCAGTTTGTCTCCTCTTTAGTTTCCAGTCAAGACATGCTCATAGTTGTAGGTGATTTTAATTTACCCGCTTTAGCATGGTCACTAACAGATGAACCTACCATGTTGCTGCCCTCTTTGTCACATGACTTTATTGATGGCCTTCTAGGCTTATCTTTATCCCAAGTCAATCCTGTCTTAAATTCTAATGGAAAATCCTTAGATCTTATTTTTGTATTGGATTCTTCTTATTGTGAGGTTTCTAGGATCGAACTATTTGTTCTTCTAGAAGACAAGTTTCATCCTACATTAAATTTAAAAATTGATCTGCCCTTGCTTTCACCATTACTTGGTTCAAATGAGTTACCTCTAACTAGGTGCTTTCGTAAGACTGACTTTGCCAGTCTTAATGAAAACATTACTACTACCGATTGGTCTTATCTGTACAATTGTAGAGATATGAACTCAGCTGTTCGATTTTTCTATGATACTCTGAATTCACTCTTTGATATTTGGTACGCTGGAGCGGCTTAACAAACCTCCCTGGTTCTCTCGTGAGTTATCCAATTTGAAAAATGTGAAGACACGATATTATAAGAAGTTTCAAAAAACACGTCGTTCATCAGATTATGCTCTGTATACAGTCGCTCGTTCAAAATTCATGATGCTTAATACACAATGCTATAAGAATTATCTTCAGCGGTGTAAGCTTCAGTTTTCTTCTGACCCTAAACAATTTTATAATTTTGTCAATTCTAAACGTAAGACCTCCGTGCACCCATCTTTTTTGTCTTTTCAAAATAAAAAAGCAAGCACTGATCAGGCAATTGCCGATGTGTTTGCGAGTTTTTTCAAAACAACTTATTCCTCACCGTGCTCTATGCGCCGATATCCGGCATAAAACATCTGAATATTGTATTTTAGTTTTAGTCATAGCATATTTGTAAACCGCACTCATAGGGACTCGTTAGGTAACTCAGAAAAATACTTAAAATAATTGATATTTCGCAGCATGTCACAATCCGGAAAAGGCGGCGGCGATCACGAGATGGTCACCGTGGGAAAGGGAGCATGGCCCCGTCACACCGGCCATACCCGTTGTAGCACAAGACTGCAACCTAACCGATAACCCGGTCCATCTATGCCGAATGGAGGTGACCACAACCGGTGCTTTCTTTAGACGAGCAACCTTCGGGGAGCCACGCTCAGCAGACCGGGGAGAAATCACCGGACGAGGCCCAGTCAACCTATCCGTCGCACACCGGAGGACCGACCCGCATCAGCTGGTCCTGTGGCGGAAGCCAGTTCGAAAGAGGCGATGGTCTCAGCTGCAGCCACCTTTTTTACTGCGACCCCAGTACCCGTGTGCCCTCCGGCCATGGCACTGAATCAATACAGCGAAGGTATGGTCACGCCACCATTTCCCCAACCAGAGCCTCTTGTCTGGGCAGCGGAGCGAGAGTTCCAGGAGATGTTCGTGCTACCATATGCCTGTCCGGATCCCGAAGTAGTACTCGCCGTCCCCATTGAGAACTACAGAGCCCCTGTCGGCCCGGACTATACAACGAAGACTGATTTATCAGCCCCATGTGCAGCGGATCCCCCTTTGCGGCCCGTGTGCGAGCGTCCTGAGTCACGTCACACTCCAGTAACCGTAGACGCAGATATACCGGACACCCCTCTGCGGCCCGAGTGTGAAACTATAAGCCCCCCAACTACCCCAGGTGTTCGCCTGACAGGTACCACGCAGAAGGAGACGCACTCCGACCAAGACGATGAGGAGATGCCACACTGGATCTTTCTGTGTCTCGCCCTCGGCCATCCGTCTCCACGTCAAACGGTGCCAGTACTCCGCTAACCAGCAGCAGCTCTGACCCGACTCCACGGGCCCCCTTTCGTCGATCTATGGCCACATATGAGCCCGAGGCTGCCAAGCGGCCACCAATTGGGTCCCCATGACCCCGGAATGCATCATCGACACCCCGGATAGGCGGGTCCCGATGGAGATCCGAGATCGTGTGGTTGAGCTTTCGCAAGGCGAGCCTCGAATCGTTTCTTGATATGGGCACATGACCTCCTGTTGCGTATCCAACTAAAGCCGCGCGGGCGAGTCGTTGCCATTTCATCCGCGCAAAGTAAAGACACCGTGTGACGAGTCACAATTCTTGGCCCGGTCTCATCATCGTTCTACCTTTATTTAGTACCTTAAGTCAAACTATGCCCATGTAGGTTCCCTTTGTTAAGTTTGTTTCACTACGCCCATGGAGGGTATCTACAAAAATTCAAATACAAAATTAACTGTAGTTCATTTTGCTTTTGAGGAATGACATACAATGGTCACGATCGACGCCTCTCACTTTCTGGCTACCGTCCTGATGTGGCAGCGTCGACGCGTCGCGGAGAGGGCAACCTCCCAGCAGCAAAGAAAAAGCAAGGAAATCGAAAGCGAAAGAGAGGGACGGTGCGCCTTCGCGATTTATTCCAAAGTTTTTGTGTAATAAGGAATCATAATTCACTTTCACTCGTTGCAGAGAACGGACGTGTTTTTTTTGCGCTTATCAACTTTTATTTTTTTCTCGCGATTAATTTCTTTTCTATAACTTTAATTCATTATCTGCTAATATTTCCGAATTTTATTTTCATTTCGCGAATTCTTGCTGTCGCTTTTGTGTATTTGTTTAAATTTAAATAAAATCAAAACTTACAGCAATACTTGCGTTAGCGGTGTTGTTGTTTTGTTTATCTCTTTTTGCTTTTGTGTCTTTACCGTTTCAACTAACTCTCGCGCTCTTGCGTACAAATTGTTGTTGCATGTGTTCAATTTGACGCGCTCTCCCGCTCTTTCCTATTCTTGTTTGATTTGCCTACCCGCGACTCTGTGATACGTGTTTTTGTTTTTGTGTATTTTTGTAATTTCTA